>JACBWW010000020.1:17009796-17425477 GCA_020086605.1 Lanius collurio | reverse complement strand
TTTAGTAGGTATTACTCACAGGTAGAAGACCTTGCTGATTTGGACTCCTTTTCAACAGAAGAGAAGGCACCAGACGGCAGTAATCAATCTTCCAGCACATGGCAAACACCAAACACTGTGAGGAAGTATGTGTTTACTTTAGAATATGAAAAACAACTAAATTAAATTAATAGGCATGAGGCATCTATGAGACAACAGCAGGTGAATGTTTTCTTCTCCCCTCTTTCAAGACAAAAAAGATGTCCAGGAGAAACAAAATCATGATGCCAAATGGCATCTCAGGAAGCTGTATTTGCCTGATGCTGTAGTCGGCATGAAGGATGATCTGCTATAGCAATAGCCTATGTTTTTCCCACTGATGTTTTATTATAAGCAGTCATATAAAAGAAGAAAAATACCTGCAGCAAAATATTTGATAAAATAAGGGTTTGTCTCTTACTTACACTATTAAACTTACTATCTTTTCTAAGAAAGACACAGTAGCATGCTTTATATTTTTGACATGTATAAAATGAAAATATTTTAACCAAATTGACACAGCTGCATGGCAGAGATATGCTTGGTATGGTTACCTTGCTTGTCAGTGGATTCACAGCTTCTTTTTAATTTGTTTTCTGCTTTGGCACCATGCACATCCTCTCTCATTTCCCTGGCAAGCAAAACAGAGCCTTAGGGCTCTTAGGGATGGTCCCACGTCCATGGAACTGTGGCTGAATTTCTTGTCCATGTGTGCTGGCTAAAAGTTGTTCTGATAACATTGCTGTGGAGAGTTTCTGCTAGAACAATGTCACCCTATCACTGAATTTGAAAATAATTGGATCTGCCAAGGGAAGCCTCTGCAACATGCAAGCTAAAGCATACTTTATTCAGTATATTTTCTTTAATTATTCTGCATGGTCAAAACTGAGTTACAGATGCTGAAAAGTCTTGGTTCATTCCTGCAGTCCATCCACAAACAACACTAACTGTTCACCAGTGAGGATGGAATTATTCAGTACAAATAAATTTAGTGTGTGCAACAAGTTCCAGCTTAAATAAATTAATAGCTTGCAAACTGATTGCTGGCTTTTCTTGAAGACATCTTGGAACATAAGAATTTGCTGGTCACAGCATCTTGGCAGGAGGGCAGCTAAGCCACAGATCCCTTCCAACACCCACCAGCTCTGCCAAACCACCAGCACCTGAACTCCTGGTGCCTGGAGTGTGAAAGCCACAAATGGCAAACTGCACTCATAGAATGAACCTTCAGCACTTGCAAGTGCAAAGCATTTGGGGGCTATAACCATGCCCCACATCCAAGGTCAAACTGAAGGGACTGTCCTCTGTACATCCCACTGCCCCAGTTTTCACCTCTGCCCATGGAAAATGTTCACAAATTGGCTCATTGTCTACTGGATTAACTAATCTGCTTTGCCTGTGCATGTGTGGGGAGACAGGGAGGAAAGGGATGGCAGCCAGATCACCGAGGAGGTGAAATTATTGAAAACAAGTTTGTCCCTGTGAGGGTCTGAACTTGCAGGCCATAGCCATGTACTGCAGGCCACTGACCAGCCCAGCACTAATCTGTCTTGTAGGTAATTAGAATCACTCACTATCACCTTTTTGATTAAATTCTCAATCCTCAGGACAACACTAAAAGAAGTAGCTTTCTACTATTTTAAGAGGAAAGATTTTTCACCAGTGAACAAGGAATCTCTGGTATGATACATTCATATCTTTAACCAGTGACTTGTCCCAAAGGACAACTAGCTGCCTGCTTTCCTTGGACTTCATGTTTTTCATGGCAATTCTGTATTGTATAGGATAATATCTTCAGGTTGCCTGTGTTAGAGGCAGAAATGTTGCTGGAGGCGATGGTGCAGAATAAATATGCTTGTATTTTGTGTATGCTTGAAGCAATGGTTGAAAAATAAGTGATTAATAACAAACCACCTACTCAAGTCAGCCTCTCTAGATGCATCCAACTAACTTTAAAAAGTGCAGTGTGGAAAAAAAATTAAACACCAAACACACTTTCCAAGTGAGTGTCTCTGGTATATCTGGCTTTTTTGCATACACTAAATCATTTGGGGTTTGTTAGGCAGTATTATTTTTACTAAAATGATACTTTGCATTCCACAGCTTCCCATTTCCTGTAAAGGAAAACAGTCTTAAAATACATGGCTAAGCCACAGGAAGACAGGAACAAGCTAGTGCAGAGATTTCTCCATTTGTATAAGCCAGAATTAGAAAAAAAAAAAAAACAGCAAACAAATAAAAACTTACAAAGGTGAAGTTAAAGCAGACAGTCTACCTTCTTGAACTTTGCAATTGTATTCAATTCTAAGTATCAAGAAGCACAGCACAGTGTGCTGTGCAGGCTTTCGAGCTCACACCTTACTAGAGGCAGCCTTTTATTCCTTCCACAGGCTTCCTGACTCTGCAATAACTTCTCCCAGAGAAGTGGTGTCTCTCACAAGGGTGCAGGACTGAGGGAAGCTGCTATTTGCAGGTTACCAGGCAGGTGCTCCAGGGAAGCAACCTGCAGGGATATAGAACTGACCTGGTCTGGGCAGCTTTGGATAAACACCACAAGTGGCCTTGCTTCACCCCAGTTTTCACAATGAGCTGGCTTTACCTCTTCCCCTGCTGACATGCATTTGTTAGCTCCTCCATGCATCACAGACTTTGTGTGGGCACCAGCAGATAAGAAGGCAAAAAAATCTTTCTGCCAGAGTCTGTAAGTCACAGGACGAGGGGCAACACTTTTAAACTAAAAGAGGGTAAGTTTTGACTGGATATAAGGAAGAAAATTTTATGATGAGGGTGGTGAGACACTGGAGTAAATTGCCCAGAGAAATTGTGGATGCCCCATCCCTGTAGGTGTTCAAGACTAGACTGAATGGGGCTTTGAGCAACCTGGTCTTGTGGAAAGTGTTCCTGTCCATGGCAGGGAGTTGGACTAGATGATTTAAGGTCCCTTCCAAACCAAACTATTCCATGATTCTATGTATAATGAAGGACAAAGGCCATCCTGACAATTAAACCAGTGCAGATGGCTCTCAATATTTTGGCTGTGCTTGCAGGCTCCTAATTCCCAGATGGTAAATACTCAGTGCAAAAAAGTTAACAATCCTGCCTAAAATTGAATACTGCCATTGCAATGGAATCTCTAACTCCCTGAAAAAACTATGGACAAAGCCACACCAACACGTGGAGGAACTAGGCTAGTGAAGTGGCAAAGCCTTGATGCTACCTCCTCACTGGGAGCCAAACTGTGGCTGCCAACTCACTTGGCAGAATCTGTAGGATTCTCCAGGTGCTGGAGGATCTCCATGTGATGGAGGCGTGTCCGGGCCTTTCCCTGCTGTGCTGGGAGCAGTGTTGTGCTCGGTGAGTCACCCTTGTCACCGGCTGCTGCAGACATCCAGTTACTGCTGCCACATGAGCGGCATCTGAAAAATTTCTTCTGACTTCTGCTTGGGTTTATTAGTGTTGAATTGAAAGTCCTTCCAAGGCTGGAACTGGAGTATGTCAGACATCTCCTCCCCATCTGTGCTGAGATCGTCAGTGCTGCGATACACACTGGTAACCAGGAGAATGGTATTTTCACTGCTAGAGTGTAGGCAAGGAGAAGTCCTAGTAGAGAAACTGAAAGGCTAGAAGAAAAAAATAAAAACTTGATAGCAGGCAAACCCAGAGCACAGGTGTCTGGTTTTGTCTCGTGCCTTCAACTTTGCTGTGTCTTTTGCCTTCACTGATTATGGAACCAGTCTCTCGATTCTTCTGACATTTAGTTGTTATTTTCCTTGTTTGAGGCTTCTTACACATGGTTTCCAGTTCTGAATTTGTCAAGAAAAGCATCTCAGAAATATTTCTTTAATGTCAGTTACAGTTCCTTCTTCGTTGACCATTCTCTTCCAGGTTTCTTTACTCACTGCTTTTGCCCATGCCCCAGGATGACAAGAATTTGCAGTGTTCCCTCTTCTCTTCTCTCAGATACTCATTTATGAGGGATCTATCTAGTTGGTAACATTTTTCTCATAACAGCAAGATAAAGCATTATGTTTTCAGAAAGCAGTGAATGCAACAAAAAGGTTTCCATATCAATTGAACATCCAGAGTAGTCGATTCTGTGAGGTCTCCAAGCCTTTCATTGTGAGGACAGTTACCTCTGTAACTGCTGTGTTGGGACTGCAGCTTGCATGAGGGGTGAGGAGAACGACTGGAGCCCCTAGAAACACGTGAAACCCATAAAGCAAGTAGCCCTACTGTTTAACCCAGTGTCTTCCAAGGTCAAGTAGGAATATGAAAAATCAGCTGGCTTTGGATCAGGCCCCTGGTAGCTTCCAGTTGGTTTGGAAGAAACAAGGAGGGCCAAGTGGTTACATGAAACACATCATTCTTGGTGGGGATCTACACACAAGAAGCAGAGCTGCACACAGATAGATGTGTGTGAAAGTACTGTTCTGCCATGGGAAGTTAGCTTAAACTGCTGGGTTTTTTTAACAGAATTAAAAACAGAAGGTTTTTCAAATTTCAAATATTTATATGAACAGGAGTACTGTATTATATCAATCAAGCACTTGTGGACTGAAGACACATTGAAACCTATGTACCTGCTCTCTCAGAGAGCTCTGTGAGCTGCTTGGAGCTAGCTCATGTTTAAAAAAAAATCCCTAGCCCAAATGACAATACCAGAGCTTGTTAGTTCTCTGTTTACTCTGTGTGAACTTAAGTTACCAGCACGACAGGAGAGGATGTATATTTTAGATAACACAATCTGGTTTCTATCTTCTGTATTTTTAGGTTTTAATCCTATCAGCCTCTTAGCCAAGCAACTGAGTATCAGATTTAATTATTGTTGTGTAGAGGGAAAAATCCCAACTTATCTTAGAAAAACAATAGGTTTGATTATATATATTTTTTTAAAGTTCAACCTAATAATTCCTCTTGGAAACTGAGTCAAATTGCTCGGACTCTCTTTTAGTTCATGAACTTAGCAGTGATAAAACAAAAGGAAATGTATCTGCAGAATTTTTGATTCTGGTGCACGCCTTTTATGCACAGAAATAGACTCTGAGAACTGCCTTCTGCAGGCATTATTTCTGAAGGATTTCCATAACATTTCAAGTAAAACATCCATTTTTCCTCTGCCTGCCTTGTAAACACCAATCTGAGAGTCAAGCCAGATACTCTGCTCTCTCCATGCAGTCGCAGAGCCCAGCCCCATACCCAGAGCTGTTCCAGGAGCTAGTGGACCTCCTGGGAATATCTGTGCTGAACGAACAGGCCACCTTCATTTCTTACTCAGTTACTACTGCCTCACCTCACTCTCCTGCTCTCTGAAATATCATTTCAAGCTAATAATTCTACTTCTGCTCTAGTGAGAAAAAACTGGGGCCTTGGAAGATTTATTGGCATCAGAAAAGGTAGCTGGACAATGGTGCTGGAGTTGAGGGGCAATATTTTGCAAATAGCTGACTGCTGTCCCAGAAGAATGGACTGGTCTTCACAATGATCTTACCCAGCTGTGCTTGAGGTTCAGGAACTGGCTGTGTCCAGGTGCTTTGTCCAAACTCTCCCTCACCATTACGTCCATATCAGTTGTGATAACCCCTGCCTGCACAAGATGAGCAAGGATACCTCGGTCAAAGGTTAGTGTCAAACTATATGTGTGGGTCAGGGTATCATGCAAGTTGATTTCTACTAAATCAAGCAAAGCCAGAACATGACAGGAGCCAAAGCCCTGGTTAAAATAAAGTTTTTCCTGAGCAAGGTTTGTAGCTCAGGCCTTTCATACAAACCAAGTAAAAAAAAAAAAAGTTTGACTCAGCACCAGGCTAGCTACTTTAAAAGCTTTGAGCAACACCTCTGATGTGAGTGACCTTGAAGAAATTTTGAATTTCTACATCAGCTTTGCAGGGTGGTTTCCTAGGAAATTTATAGCAGTGGTAGCAAAAGCAGCAAAAGCAATTCAGATAAGCAAATAAATAGATATAGACCTGCACTTTTCAGAGGGAGTAAAATTTAGAGCTAGAGAAAGAACAGAAGAATTCTGTGTTTACTTAAATTATAGTACTTATTAATAGGTTAAGGTATCATTAACACATTATTAATTTCTGAGGGACAATAGCGTGTAACTATTGTTATATATCATAACTATAGTGTATTACAACCATAGCAGCTTTTACTGATGGGCTTCAACTTGCCAGGACAGACTAGGTAACCAACTGCTGTGTATTCTCTCCCCTTCTGCAAGCACATTGTTGTAGGCTTTCTCCACTTCCCACAGTGCTACAGCCTGCTGCCCTTCCTCCTGGCCACTGCAGCCACCCACTCTCCTCCCCAGCCGCACTACCCCTGCCATGACAGGGTTCAGGCTTCTCTGATCCTGCTGCTCCCCCCTCACCTCACAGCTCTGTTAATAAAGTCCCCAATATATCACCTTGCAGCCACTTAAAAACCTTTTCAAAATGGTGTCTTAAACACACCTTTGTACAAAGAACAGCAAAGAAATATGCAGGGTTGGTTCCACCTCCAAAGCAATTTTGGAGAAAGTATCTGCAAGCACTGGAAATGTCTCCTTCGTGGGTTTCTTTATGGACTCATTGCCACCAAAGTATTTCTTCCAGTTACTTCTGCATGAGCATGACAAGTTTTGGTAATGCCTTAGAATATTTCTGAAGGTTTGCTTTGCCCCTTTATCCTCTTCCTCCTGCAGCCACCCTGCTGCCCTGTGAGCCCCAGCACCTGTGGCCCCAGTGCCAGCAATGCCTGATGGTCCAATAGGCAGTGCAGGAAGCCCTGAGGGAGGCTGAGTTCACACTGATTCTGGCACTTCTGGGCATTTCAGATAACCACACCACAAGCTCGAGCTGACTTTTGCTTTGGTGGTAGTGGTGGTGCTCAGTGGTCCCCATTGCTCAGCTGTTTTCAGACCCATTACTTGATTTGCAGGGTGATTTATGATCTTTGTTCTATTCAGCATGAGGAACATGACTGATAAAAGGACAGGGTCAGGGGTCTTTTAAAGAGACAGATGATTATAGCCTTGTGACAAAAGTCTAAAGACTTTTGAAGACTAAGGTCTCAGATATCATCCTAGGAACACATTGACCTACTCATTTCAAGATATGCTGTCAAAGAAACTTAACTACCTGATGCTTTTCCTTGTCCAGAGCTGTAAATATTTCATATTCATGTTTCATATTTTCCTGTGACCACATATAGTTATACCTTGTTAGCAATAATAAACAGCAATTGTTGCATCCACAGCTACAGGGCCTCAAAGCTTTTTCAAATATTAGTATTTTGGTTGATCTTCAAAATCCTCTAGGTAGAGGATCTGTCTGTGGCATTCTTTAGTTTAATACATCAAATGTGAGGTAAGAGGCAAAGGCATTGACTGGAAACTGAAAACACAAATATCTGGGTGCCCCATTTCCCTTTTTAAAGAGATTTAAACACCTCTTGGTTTCTGCAGATGTTTAGGGAGAGCATGGCCTCTCTCTACAAAGCCTAATTGTGGCAGCATGCCTGCCATGGGATGGTGTATGGGCTGCAGAAAGGGCCATCTTCTGGGGAGGCTCAGCTCATGCCCTGTAACAGAGGGGCAAAGGGGTTTCTCTTCAATGTCCTGAATATACTAATGCTGGCTTTTGTGTGCACTGGGTACTGTGGCCTCTCCCCTCACTGCAGCAGGGCTGGAGGGCCAGCACATCCCTGACACCATGCTCAAGGCAGTGACCAAAGCCGGCCTGGACATCTCTGAGTGCAGGTATGCCCAAGACAGGGAATGGAGAAAGTCAGGAGAAATGCCTGAGACACAGGTAGATGGGAATTCAGATACAGAGGGGGTTTAGAAGAGGAGGAGAGCAAGATGGATGAATCATTAAATAAAGAGCAGCACACACAGTCTCTTTTCCTACCCCACTTACAAAACAATGTGATTTTCTAATGAGAGACCATGGGACAGACCAGAGGCGAGCCAACAAGTGACTTACATAATAAGTTTACATTAAAAGATGAGATGCCAAAACACTCTGTAACAAGGACACTAGAGAACAGTTTTAATAACATATTCCAAACTTCCTGAGGTTGTTTATACCTTACTTCAGACTGATGAAATACTTTTTTTTTTTGCATGTGGACTCATGTGAAATTGTTTTCAACTACTGCTCAAAAGATTTGGGTATAGCACATACTTTCTCAGCTAAAGACAGAAGTTTGCATTCAGGGTATATTCCAAAGCATTTCCTTCTATAAATTAATATCTCAACCAGGATATTAACTGTTATTTTTAGAGTAATTTTACGGCATATTTGTTTTTCCGCAACTTTTTATTTCTCAGAAATTAGAAGTGCTCTGGGTATCAATAAAGAGCTGTGAAATGTCACATGAAAATAATTAGCCTGACCAGAAAGAGGTGCAGATTCAGTTCTGCACACGGATGTATGCTCTTGCAAATCCCACTGACAGTGGCACAAAGTTCAAGAGTTACACCCAAGAATCAGGCACAAAGTGATTACAAATGGAAACTAGTTACTAATGAATGACTTGTTTGGTGAGCCATATGAAAAAAGATGGTGTTTTCAGTACAGATCCTAGAAGACAGATGTCCACATTTCAGAAATTACTTCCAAACTGGTGCTACTTGGCACTCTCAGAAGAGAGGAAAAAAGACTTGAAAGAACACTTCTTCATCTAAAAACGTATTTGTGTCTGAATTATATTTACCTACTGTATATGGCCGGTGAAATTTTGAAGGAAAGAATCATTTCTACAGCTGTGTTGTTGATTGGGGCAATCTTTAGACCTCAGAAATACTTGAAAGCATCTCACCTAAACTGATAAAAGCCAAAAAAGAATGCAGCTATTCCTAGTTTTCATTCTTCTACAGAGTGTTGCAGCCCTTTACTCAAGCATCTCTCCACTTGTTTCCAGCTCTTCTGATTTACTGAATTTCCCTGAAGTTGCCAGGTGAGGATGCTAGTACAAAGGATTTAAAATGTCCCCTGCACACTCAGGTTTCTTGAGTACTTCTCATGGTTCTTTGAACAGCTCAGAGACTGGAGAAGTTTCCACACCCAAAGGGGAACTCCACGGAGCCTCAGGCTTGGCACATGTTCAGGGTGGAGGAAAACCCAATTCTGCCCTGCTTTCCTCTGTACAGGGAGATTTGTAACTGCATCCCTTCCCCAGGAGACTGTCTTATCCTTGCAAACTATTACACAGCACCGAAAGGCTTCAGCAGCCTCTCCCCTTGGTGTGATCTCACTTTGCACATTACATTGAACATTAATTGCTCCAGAGGGAGTGCAGTGATTGGGGCACCCAGGTGGGAGCTGGGACACAGAGGACCATCAGCACTAATAAATATTTAATCTTTGTGTGCAAAGTGTAACAGCTTCATCGAGAGAGACTCTGCACCTGCCAGCTCTGCTCAGCCCAGAGCCTGCTCAGCAAGGGCTGCAGGAAGAAGAGGCTTGAAGCAGATGGTGGAGTTGAACTTGGATCACCCAAACCATAAGCCTGTGCTGTAGTCAATCTGCACATTCAGCCCAATTAGTGAATAGTGCCAGATCTGCCAAAGCCGCATTTTTCTCACGCTAAACGATTGATCAAAACAAAAGAAAACATCTCACCCAGGCTCACCAGTCAGTCTTGCTGCTGATCACAGCCCCACAGGCAGCGCCACTGTTTCACAACAGTTGCTTTCTTCGGCTGTCAGCGTGCATCCTTTATTTCCAGCAGGAAATAAAGCACAAAACTGGAGACAGGAAATTGTTTAATGATAGAAATTGGCAAAGACAGGTGTAATCCTCAAGCTACTTTTAGCTCATTTTAGGAAATAAGCAGGTATCATTTTGACAGCACGCTTTTAACAAAAAAAGGTAGAGATTTCAATGGTAAGATGTGTTCTTCTTAGAGGACCTAGCCCTCATTCTGTTGGTAAATTTCATGTCAGTAATAGTTGGGATGTGAGTTTTTGTGAAATTAGTCTAGAAAAGGACATTTTAAATTCATCTTTCAGTGCCTTTCAATGCTGTTGTTGGATGACAGCTATGATGTGATACACGTTGAAGGAAGTCTATTAGTACTTGCCCTTGATTTCACAGCCTCTGTATAAACACCACCTTTGCCTCTGATATTGTTCTTTCCTCATTTACAGCTGCTCCTTTGCTGCAAACTTGGAGACAGGTTTAACTTCGGTTCATTTATTCTCTAGCACATTCCCTAGCTGTGGAATTTTCTCTGCTATTTTCCTGCCTCTTCTCATTAGCCCAAGACACCCAGCTTTTCTTCTCAGTTCCCCATTTCTCATTAATTTATTTTCCAAGAAGCAAAAAGTGAAAATAATTATACATCGAAAACACCAGGAAGTACCACATTAAAATCAGGGAGCTGATTATGGTCCTGAGAAGACTCCAAGGTCACAGTCCCCTACTGCTCCTCATTGTGACCAACAAGCCTTCTTCGCAGCTTTGACACAGAGAGAGAGAGCAGCTGTAGGGAAAAAAAGGACAAACATCACCCCTCTCCAGCTGTGCCTTCACATACACAGACAAATCCTGCTAGGAAATGACAAGGAGCAGCTAAAGGAAATGGACTTCAGAGATACAAAACGCTCATCACTGCCTCGCTTGGAATGGATGAAAGAGGAAGTGTCAAATCCAAACCAGACCCTGCACGTACACCTGTGACTGTGTACACACAGCCATCTGAATCTGCAGAAAATGAAAAGCAGATGAACAACTCAGTTTTATAAGGGAATGTAGTTATTTATGTTATTACGTGCTAATGACTGCATACAGGACAGAGTATAAACCTGACTTTGTGAAAATGGGGGGGATAAATAGAAATTAATTATGGCTTTCTTACAGTTCTGCTTT
Source organism: Lanius collurio (assembly GCA_020086605.1). Classification (NCBI taxonomy): domain Eukaryota; kingdom Metazoa; phylum Chordata; class Aves; order Passeriformes; family Laniidae; genus Lanius; species Lanius collurio. Next base: position 17,414,603 of record JACBWW010000020.1, on the reverse strand, counting down.
ATGGGTGTGAATATCTGAGACTGAAGGCAGTGCCTGAATCTCCTATTCAGTATAGCTCCTGAACTTACTTTCAGTTTTATTCAGATTGCTGCTAGTTATTAAAGCTCAACAGGCAAATTCTAGAATTGTTTAGCAACAGATTCTGGGATTCTCATTTTTAAAAAGTAACTGGCAAATCGAAAAAGACAAGAGAAAGGATTTTTTTTCCGGGACAAAGCATGTAACTGAGTATAAAACTCAATCAGCTGAATGCTGGTGGTTTTCCCACAGAGCGAATTTCTGGAGAAGCTCTGTAATCTGTGAACTCCTGTGGACTTCTGGCAGGAGAGTGGGACTGATGATGTGCTGTATCAGATTCCTTTGCCATGCCTTCCTGATGTATGGTGAAGTCCCAGCTACTGGAATCACAGCTTGTTCACTTTCATCTGTGCACTGCTAACTCTCATTGTTAAAGATAAACAGCATCATGTGAAGCAAGCACAAACTAAAAGTCCATCAAGTGGAACTGAAAGAACCCAGCATGTTTTGTTTTGGTTTTAAATCTTGCCTTCGAGGATCAGCTTATGACTCCTTGTTGTTTGGCACAGCAATGCTTCAGGTCTTTTCTTGAGCACCATAATCATTTTGCCTCCTAGGCATCAATCAGGGTTAATAAGGTCAGCCAGTGAGGAGCAGATTGCCCACCATGTAATCATGACAGACTTTGAGTCAAAATCTTTCTATGCCAGTAGGAATTTTTCCAGACTTGTATTAGAAGATGAATGGGGATGAAACAGCATATGAGGACTTTTTTAATAACCCTTTGACAGTATTTTGGAAGCAGAGATGAAATGTGCCTTCATTTACAAAGGATTGAAGAGTCACAAATTGAGGAACTGGAGATGATATTGGGACAGTGGTGCATATTGTCCATTTATTGTTTTGATAATACTATTTCTCTGCTTTGTCTGTCTCTTCTCCAACTAGCAGCTCTTGCATCAAAATGCGTATTTTTAAAGATACAATCTGAGTTCCTGCACAGTTACTAACATGTACAGCCCTTCAAAATCTGTAGATTTTCAACCCGAGACCAATCTGTGATTCAAAGTATTGCAGTGAGCATGGAGCAAAATACCTCAGTGAGCACTGAGCAAAGCATTCGTGTCCTCCGGAGCAATGCACAGGCAAATGACTCATAGCACCTGCAGGGAGGGAAGAAGGAGTCAGACTGATTTCCCAAAGAACTGACCACTGACATATCATGGGGGTGATGTGGCCTTAAGGGAGAGGAAGGACAAGAAAGGACAATACTGTTGTTAATTTGTGACTTCCATAATTATATGTTTGCAGAATTAGGAGGGAGGGAAGCAGGAAAGACCAATATTTATCAGTTGCCACTTTCTGCTTGTTGCATGATAAGGAATATTTCTGCCAATTTCTTTGCAAAAAGAGCTCAGCTTGCTGAAACCTAAGGTGGGGAGATTACACTGGGACAGGACATGGGCAAGCCCAGCCACTGCCCAGACAGCCCCTGCTCCTCCAACTCTTCCAGGACCTTCTCATTGCCTAACATCCTTGTTTTCATTACTCCATCCAAAACAATAACTGCATTTTCATGCAAAGTGCTCTCTGCTGAGGAACTGTTGCCCTTTTGAGCAGATATATAGCTGTATATTCGCAGAATTTATTATACAGAATTACTGACAAGATCACATGCAAAGGCTGATAAGGTAAAACTGCATTTCAACTAACCATTTTTGATGTTGTCATGACAATGTAATGAAAAGTTTGAAAGATGTACAATTTCTGTAATAAATGAATATTTATTTTTGTTCTGAAATATTAGTACTTGTGTCTAGAATTTGAGCACTTCCAATCACAGAGACACTAAAGCCAGAAGAATTCAGATGGTTAGCAATAATGGTATGTCTTCAAGATGTGCATGCTGTACTAAAAAGATTTGATCTCAGCCTAGGCTGTGGGTTGTGTAAGATAGATAATAACTGATTTTATTATTTATTTTGTTTATTGCTATTTTTAAAACAGTTTCTATAATTTTTAAATTTTTTTTACTATCTTCTTTTTTCCAGATTCATTAAAAAATTAGGAACTTGCAAACATTCCCAACATTTGGAGTGCCTGTCTATTCAAAGAGAGAGAAGGTACAGTTACGTATATATAAATATAGACAATCCAATCCCACACTACCACATCAGGTTCAACAATATAATGATACAAAAATTATAATCTGACAGCATATTAGCTGCTGTATGGCTACTTGATGTAAAACTAGGTAAAATGAAGAATGGGTTGGGGGGTTGACAGGAGGATCAGTTGTCAGCTGTTCAAATCTAGCCCAGGCTGCCAACAGCAGTAGGGATAGTAATGGAACTACCACTGCCATTACCTTCTGGCAGCTGTTTGACTGGAGTAAAACGAGACAGTGGACTACTCCCTTTGTTTTAAGGTAACCATCCCTCTGTTTTCTAGACAGTGCCAGCTCTCAGACCACTCCCTAGAAGAGAGGTGTCAATGCACAAAACTTGGCAAGGGTGTCTTGAGTGATGGTAAGCACATCCAGAAGTTAGAAACTTCAAGCCAGAATCACAACATCCTCTGAGCCCTAAAAGAGCCTCTTTCAATGCAGTGGCTTCTTTTAAAGTTTTGTGAAGGTCTCCTGGTGATATCCTCAAGTCTAAATCCTCAGTTGTCCCTCTTGATGATCCAGGAGTGTCACACTTTTGGACTTACTGGTCTTGACCAGAGTCTCGCTCAGTGTTCCTGTGTGAATGACAACAGAGGTGCTTTGTCCTGGACATAATGACAGGGTTTAATCCCTGCTAGGACTCTAGGAGGTGTCATATTATGATGTTTATTGTGTCTAGTGCTTACATGGTACCATTCCCTCTCCTATCACCTACAACTGTACAGGGGTCCTTCTACCTTTCTCAACAGCAGCAGATCCAGTGGCCACCTTCTGTTATTGGAGAAGTCTCCTGGAACAGAGCTACTGTTTCCCCCACACCATGAGTCAGACAGGTCTCAGCAGTAGGGGCAGAGGTATGTGTGTGGCTGAGGGACCTCATCAGGAGCTGGGGGACAGCATGATACACCGGCTGCTGAAATCAGATATATAGTGCTGGAGAGAGGAGAAGACAGGGAGGCAGGTTTGGCATGAGCTACTTCGCCACTGACCAGCAGACATGTAAAATTCTTCTTTTCTGCTGACTTAGTACTCTCATGAGCTTCCTGCTCACTCCTTGGTGCAGGAGAAGAAAATAACATGAGCAGTATTGTGACAAAATTCAGTGCTGGCACAGCAGAGCTGCCCTGGCTGAGATGGTCTCAGGATTAATATGTGGCAGGTTGGCAATGTCTTTTATGAGCCCCATCCACACAGCTGGCAAAACCCAGGCAGGACTGGTGGCATCTCTGACTGGCATGAAGTTGTAAGGCTATGGTGGGGCTCAGAGCCCTCCTTCACACTACTCCTGGGCCATAAAGGCAAGGTGCCCATGGGCAGGGAGCAGCGGGTGGGCGTGTGCCCGCACACCAGCACTGCTGCATTCCACTCACACACATGGGCCCTGTGTCAGGGACCCTCTCGGGAAAGGAGGCTCTTGCTGGCTCCCAGAGCTGACTGCCACAGGGCAGAGCAGGGGAACAAAATATATCTTTCATGCCTGGGCATCCCTTATCCACAGCCCTGAGCAGAATCCCAGCAGACACAGCTCTCATGCCCCTATCCTCTCTCCCATCATTTATTTGGAACCTCAGGAGGAAGGAGGTAAAAGTGGATTTCAATGGGGTCCAAAAAATCCAATAGCTTGCTTTTTACTCCATAGTAAAAATGGAATTTTCAGGAGAAAATCTGAATACCAAAATATTCAAGCCAAAAAATAAAGTTTTTAATTTTTGGCAGCTCAGGACAGGTTTGGGCTGCTCAGTTTTTGACAGTAAAGCAACATATATTCGCACCATTTTTTTCGTCTTCTTTTACAGTATGCTGACATTTTCAAATGCATTTTCTCTCAAAATGCAGTTTCTCTTGAACATTTTCAACAACACTTTTTCATGGTATTTAATTCTCAGGGTTTCTCACTGCCAGGGGAACAGCCAAGGATCCAGAGAGGAGCCATGGAAATGCATTATCTATGCTGGCTCTCAAGAGCAGCTTGAAGTGGCACTGGACCCCTTCGATTCCAGCCCTTGGCAGTGGCTGGTGTTGTCCAGGTTTGAAGTGGGGCAGAGATGCAGCAGAGCTCACAGCCCACCTCCAGGGGAAGCTGAAATGGGCAGGCACAGGAGAAAAGAGCCAAGTCAAATGCACCTTTGATCAAATGGCACAGTCTTAGCAAGACAGCAGAAAAAACAGATTATGTCATGCCCCAGCATTGTCTCACTATGTGTGCCAAGCCTTGCAGCCAAGAGAGAGCACCTCCTGATCAGCCCACAGCTGTAAGAGAGCATGGACAGTCCCCTGTACTTGCAACCAAAGGCAGTGTCACAAGCATCCATGTTGCTGCATTACATTGTGATTGGAAATTACAACGAGAGTCCTCTATACATTTCTACTTTTGCATACATAAAAACCAAGGACAAGCAGCTCTGACCCAGCCCAGCAGGGGTTGGCAGTGGCACCCCTCCTGCTCTTCACAGAGCAAGCTCTCCGAGCCAACCAATAGGGAGACACAGTGCAAAGAAGCATGAGAAGGTCTCATGACAGAGAGAGAAAACATATTTAACTAAATTCACCTGCATTTTTTTACTGAATAAAAGTGTTATGCCATTTTTTTTCCTACAGGCATCTTTTCTCCTTCAGGCCAGTCCACCTCCACTAACTTCTAGCCAGAGGAGTTCCCACTTCATATGCAGAGTATCGGAGTGCTGCACACACATAACCAGAACTGTCACAGGCAGACACCAGAAACTACACTAAAAATGACTAAAATAGGCTGATGAAATCCCAATTCCCCGCTCATCCAGCCCATCAGACTAGATATGATGGGGTTTCTGACCTCCTCTGAGCTAACAGTGTGAAAATATAAGTCTTGGTTTAGTGCATGCCCAGAGTGTTGAACTAATAACACTTGTCTCATATGTAAGCAGCTGCAAAACCTGATATTTACACAAGGATTCAAGGAGATGAGAAAAGACTGCTTTTTTTTTTTTTTTTTTGTTCTGCATGACAGGCTCTGGTTCAAATGGGAATTAATTTGGGAAAACCCTCTGCCCATACAGCATGCCAGGTTAAATGACTGGAGTAGACTCTATTTTTTGGATAATTGAAGATTAGCTTTAGAACACTGATATCGTTCCCAAATCAGTACAGGAGCATTTTTACCTACCAAAGCACCCCTCATTTTGCATGTCAAATAGATTGTGAACAAAGTAGAACTCTACCTTTAGCAGCACTCAATCAATGAGATCACAAATGCACTTGGTATTAATAACAATTACACCTAAATACATTTGCTGGTAGGAGCTGCTTTTTTGCAGAGCTGTCTCTGGGAACCCACACAAGCTTGGCTTACCTTCAACAAGGTGGCTGCAATTTCAAAGCTTAGAGCTGCCTTTAAATAGGCTTTTCTAAGACTCAGGTATCAGCTGGCACATGCTTCTGCTGACAACACAAGGGCTGTTGTCTCAGCTACCCAGAAGTAATACGCAAAAGATAGCTTTTATGAGGCCAATTAGTAGAGCTGGAAAACACAACCTAGGTTTTAGCTACCCAAGCCCTACCTCAAGACCTGATGTGAGTTTCTTCTCGTTTTTTTCAGATTTATAAGGTGGTCTAACAAATTATATCCCCCTTCTTACAAAGCTTGCATCACTTTTATGGAGAAATGAAGAAGCAGGGATGCTCCTGCTGGCAGAGTGCAGCAGAGCTAATGGCAGGGTGGGTACAGCAGTGTCTGATACATCAGATAGCTGCAGGGAATGGCTTGCAAACTCAAGCTGACGTCAAACCTGCATGCCTTCTGGGGGTTACACTTTGGGGGTCTTGGTACATACATTAGGCTGGTGCCAACTATTTTTTTGAGTATCACAAAGGCACATGAATCTGGCCCGAAGCTCTGCAGTGCTTCTAGTTCCTCATGTAGCACCAGCACAACACTAGAGCAACAAAAGAATGAATGCAGAGAAACACACTTCATCTCAGGTGATATTAGGACATTTAAGGTCTCACTTCTTACCACATTTAAAATCATATTTTATTTTAAATCCCTCCCTCTCTCTCCATGAGAGGTAAGTTTTTGAGGCAAAAGGCAGAGTACGCTTCAGCCCTATCAGGAATAGCAAGGCAGATGCCAGTCTCATCCTGTAAAAAATGGTGGTTATCACAGTAGGTTCAAAGTTCTTCCAAACAAAACAGCTGGAGCTGATGGACACTGTATGTTCTTCCTATTGCTTTAAGAGATCCAGCTGCTCTGCCTCTGCAATGGCAGTACATCTGTGTTGCTGTGCAAGCAAAAACAGAGAAAGGATGAGGAAAAGAACAATTTCACATATTTTTGTCTGTTGCTTCCATCTTGTGGCCAACTCGGAAAAGAAAAATTTGGGTCTTTATTTCAAAAAAGTTATTATTAACAAAAGAAAGGAAACGCTGGAAATTTTAGAGGTGGTTCTAATCCTTACCTCCAGCTGTTTGGATGGGAATAAATTGGGGCTGGAAGTTAGGTTTTCCCTTGGGAAAGCATTGAACATCAATGCTGGCAGAGGAAGGGGCTGGTGCCTCCTCTGCCACACACTCTGTTTTGGTGTCACACAAGCTACTGTGCCAAGGGGTGCAGGACAGAGATGGCATCAGGAGGACAAGCCCAAGAGTGCTGAGCCCAGCCCCTTACCTTGCTGTAGGCAGCAGTGAGGGGGCTCCCACAGAGTATGGACTCTGCTTCAGCTGCTGGCTTCATGAGCTAGCCCAGATCCATCAGATGACTTGTTCTCTTCATTGTTTTTGAGCTGACAAAGGCTTTTCTTTGTTTCCTTTCCATTTTTCCTGGGGGTTATGCCAGCACACAGCTCCCATACCACACAACCTCCAACAATGGGAATGTTGATGGGACTCAGCAATCTTCCTGAGAAAGTTGCAAAGGCACCATGCCTCGGGTTTCCGGAGCCACTGGGAGCATTTCAAGGTGGCTGGAAAACTTCTTTCTGGCTAGTGAACCTGCTGCTTCCTTTTTGCACTTCTCATAGCAATAAAGAAGCTTAGCCAAAAACCTTTTTACCTGCATAACCTAAAGCCATTTCTTTCCTAGCCTCCTGGCCAGAAGCCTTCCCTTCTCTGCTCCTGGCAGAGTGCTGCTCTCTCCCAGCTCCTCTTTCCTGGGCAGACTGCCTCTGCTGTGTGCCAGTGCACTCCCTTAGCATATTTCCAGCCAAATACTTGCTGAGACAGGGATAATACTACACACATATATATAGTATTGTTACATATGACATACAAATACAGCCTTGAGAGAGGGAGCAAGATGATGTCAGACCCCCAGTCTGGTGGAGCAAGAGGGCTTTTGCCCAGAATGGATCTGCTTCAGCAAGAAGGTGAGAAGCTCACAATCCATGCTCCCCAGCATGGACAGATATACTCACAGGCACACACAGCCACACCTTGTGTTTGTCCTAATGCTCTGTACCCAGGCTCTTGCATTGAGAGAGATTTCGTCACCTCCACCCTTTACCCCACACAGCACAAATAACGAGTCCATTAGTCCTCATGTCTCCCACAGCTGCTGAGCTTCCAGAAGAGCAGGTGCACAGCTGAGCAGGATGTAAGGGCGTAAACACGTCCAAGACTCTTTCCTGTCCCCCTGTGGCGACAGGAAGTGCTGTGTGTCCATGCAGTGTTACAGGATAAAGAGTCCTTTCAGCAAGAAGACAAAAAGGAGAGACAACCTACTCTAACTCTTATCTAAGGCAAGGCCCCAGGGTGCTGCACCCCATTTGAGTGAGGAGGGGGAAATGTTAGATGGAGAGTTTATCTCCCAGCAAGTTCCCAGCAAGAACAGTGACCGCCCCGAGGACAGAAGGTTGCTAACCTACCTATCCACAGGGCATCCCACAGCCAGCCCTGCCTGGCTGCCACTGGAAAACCAAGACAGGCTTTTGTGCAGGAAGTGCAGCTATCAAGTTTAACTCTGATTTCAGGTTGAAATCTTGCAAATCTTCTCAAATTCACATTCACTTACATACACTGTGTAAAATTGATTACTGTGGGAGCACAGAACCATACTAAAAACCTGGTTTGATTCACGGAGGAGGTGAGTTCAGCACAGGTTCAAATAACGCTGTAGCCAGAGGCCTTTCCTGAGCGTGTGCAAACCAGCAGGCATCAACTCCCCCAGCACATATGGTGCTAAGGCCAAGGTTTTCATCTTGTATAGGGAGCCCAGTGCCCACTCACCCACCCAGTGTGGGAGCACCACACCTGCTCTGTCTTGGAGATAATATGGTTCCACATGGATGTCACTTGCTATCCAGGTCATTTGCTGCCAGCACTTCCTCACTATACCCGCTGGAAGGGCTCAGAGGCATGCTTGTCATTACTGCCTGATGCCTTTGCAGAGAACTCAACCAAAATCCTCTCGAGGAAAAAAATCTCTGAGCAAGACTGATTCTTTATAACCATCTTTCAATAAGTGAGTATAGACCCCTCACATATCCTTAAATTATATATCATTTATTGAAATATAGAGATCTTAATTTACAAGATTTTTTTCAAAGACAAAATATCAACAGGGGCATTTTTGAAATACATTTTGTGCCTACCATCACTCAGGCCAGTTTGCCCTTCTTCAAACATTTCACAACAGCCATCATTTTGGAAACACTTCCTTTTTTATTATTCTAAAATATAACTTTTGGACATTCAAAGTGCAACAGTTAACGTGCCTGTGGAATATATCACAGTAAAAAAAATATAAACAAAGGCAGTGATATAGCTGTCATAAATGTTTTGGCAGTATTCTAGAAGTCTATATAAAAATACTTATATACATATTGATGTATAACATCATCATATCTCACGTCCTTCATCATGTAATAGGACCATTTTGTACAAGTTGCAGACCACGCTGTAAGGAATTGGTTGGCCATTCCAAATCAAAAGCTGCATTTCATAGGATAACACTGATTGTCGTTATACAATTACTGTAGCAAAAGGTTTGGGAATATCTCTTCCAGTGGCTTCTCAAAAAGTAAGCCATAAAAAAAAAGTCTGTAATACTGATAAAATTGTGAAACTAAACAATTCATCCTCTCATACTTCTCCCTCTATAGTAAAATCTCTGTCTTCCTCTCCTTCTCATTCCAGTTTCCAGGCCAGCTTATCTGATTCCAAGCCTGCAGTGAGCTGGGTTTGGCTAGACTCCTGCCATGGATGCAATTCATCTGCACAATACTCATGACAAGATGGAGAATTAACATTACTGTGTACCAGCCAGCTCTGGTTCACCATTTGAGTCTAGCCTGAGATGCACTGTGAGATACAGAATGAAGCTGGTCAGGGGAAGGCAAATCTGCATGAAAATGTCCTTAGATTCCAGTAACTGACATAATAAAACATGCTCGGGCTGATTTTCAAACCCTGAAGAACACTAGGCCGTGTGCAAAAAATGCAGGTGAAATTGCTTGCCTAATTTGAATGTGTAGTTGTAGAGACTACACATGCAAATTAAGGCACTTGTGGTCTCAAGTGGCCATTCAGATATCTGGGATATCCATAGATAATTGGTGTTTCCTCAATTCATAGTTCATAACTGGAGGGAGATTTCACATTGTCTCATCTGTCCTGGCTGTATCAAGAGTCTGTTTCACTGTTGTCCCCATAGAGAGCTCAGTGATGTGCTTGGCTAAAGCATGGTCCCAGAAAGACACTTGGTCTTGATCTGTCAAAAGTAGAAGTAGAGAATGCACCATCATTCACCGTTCCTTCTGATTGTCAGCTTCCGTCGGGGTTGCAAATGTGGGGGCTCATTACAGGTCCTGTTTTCACCTTTGCTGTGATCTTGTACATGGCCTCAGCCAGATGACAGTTGGAAACCCAGACCCAGAATTATTTGCCTGTGCGGCGTCCCACACCGTAACGCCGCCAGTGTTGCATTTGTGTTTATTTGGTCCGTAACTGTCCACAATAAGTGAAGTCAAGGGGACTTGTGGAGTTTTTTGTGGGGCTATTTGAAGGTCAGCTGTAGTTTAACATGGCAGCACGTTCTGTCAGTCACTGCTGGTCCGTCTTTCACACTTCCTAGGAAAATACTGCAACACAGGAATGAGTTTGCACCACATTTGCATTGGTTATGTCGTAACAGAGGCTGGGCACATCCTGAGAGGTGCTCATTGCACTGAATTAAGGCAAAGTTGAAAGTTGAGTACCAGAAAGGATTGGGGCCCTTGGCGGTGATGGGGTTTTTTTCACATGTAAGTCTTCCAAAGCATCATATCTCGATAACACATTGTACAGTGATAGCAGTAATCATAATACTTTGTTCATATAAGTGGTGTCAATAACCAACAATTGCAGACTGAAACAAGGTTCATTTTCATGCACCTTCTTCCAAAAAAACACTCCTAGAAGTATTTACCTTTTGTAATTACAGTCTGCAAAGACAACAGAACTTTCTGCTCCTGTTTAAACTTGAAATCTAAGACAAGCATATTTGCTGCAGAATTATTTTGCTTATTTGAACTCGAGTTTCCATCTAGGAGATATGTCTATTTCTCGAACAGTTCAAATATCAAATCAGTTCTTCACAGCTAACCCCAGGATAAGATTTCTTTTGAGTGCCCATGAAACACTAATAATGGGATATTGCTGGTGGTTTATCATAATCTTCCATTTGCCAGCATCTCGGAAATGTGGCATAATTTTATTTTTTTAATTAAAATTTTTGAACCTTACTTAGTCAGAGGAAAACTAATTGCTTCTAGTATATCAGATTAGAAAAGTTCCTCAACTCATAAGAGAAAAAAAATCTTAAATATTTTCTCCATTAAAGTAGTTTTAGCTAACCAGAACCATTATGAGTCTGTGTAGATCAGAAAAAAAAAGAATTGTTTCATAAATTTTTTTGGGCTGTAATTTTCTCCCCTACACTTAAAAAAGTTTTTTGATACTGTGCTTTTACTGAAGGACAATGGATTGTAAAATATACATTTAGTGTTACTGAAAACAGTAGTAGTATTATCTTGAAAACAGCTACCTTCTATAGTTAATAAAGACTTACTAGGTTCTAACACCTATTATAGACTGACTTTTAATTATCATTATTATTATCATTATTATTCCCCTTTACTTGCATTAATGGTAATAAGTAACATGTTTTATAGTACCGGTCAGTCCCTTGTGGTTTTAGACCTTTTTGGTCCAAAAGTGGTTTTTGCATGTTCTTCAATTCACATAATAGTTCAACAGCAGCTGACATTGAGATTGAGGGAGGAAGTACACAAAATTCGTGAGTGACTTCTTCTAAAATCCATGGCATATGTTCAATGTGCACCTCAAAAGATCCTTGAGTAGACAGTTATTTACATAATTACAATGGTGAAGTATTGCTGCAGTGGAAAATTGATCCATCAGTCATATGAATGCCCTTGAAACATAAAACTGGTCTGTTTGTGGCCTTTCCCTTCATCCTCCTACCAGTTCGAATGGCAAACAACACTGAGATGCTACTGAAGTACTGCAAGAAGCAACACTAAAAAAAATCCATCCTCAACATGTCTCTTTCATTTATACTCAGGCTGATTCCTCTGCCCATTTCTGGGAGTTCCTCTCTACAAATCCACCTCCTCTTCACATCCTTGACCTTTCAATAAAGTGGTTTTCTCTGTGGAGCAGAAGTCTGTAGACAACACAGGAGGCTTCCCCGTGTGCAGAGCTGGAAGGTGTTGGTGGGGTTACAGGAAGCTGTCCTCCACCAGGTCTGAGGAGTCGATCCCAATGTCATCCATCATGTCAATGTCCTCAATGGTCTCGTCCTCTCTCTTGATGAAAGTAGAACTACTGGAACCAGTTTCAATGGCACTTTCTTCAGATGTCTGTGAACTGGAAGAGACAAATATCTCAGAGATAAGGTACATGGTGACTGGCTGGATAAATATTCCAGTCTCTAACAAAACTGAGCACTACCACAAGTTTCTTAGGACATGACAAATCTTATATATCAGAAGTGGTGAACCACCTTGGATTTCAAAGGAGCAGCACTTTCAGCCAGACACTTGTTGGAGAAATAGTTTTATGACACTACTGTGACAATAGGTCACTTGGGTAAATCTAGAGAGGTCAGGTGAGAAGAAGATAGCAATAACAGAGAGAGGTAATACATCTTCATTTTGATTGTACTTTTGGGGACTTCTTTCTTCCCTGTCTTGAATAATGCACAAAAATGTACCCAAAAAGGGGGAAAAAAAGGCATTTCTAGGTTGCTGATTCTATATACTATTAGTTTAGTGCTGAATTAAACCTGCACCATTCACAATTAGGGTCACTCAGTGTTGTGTTGTAGTGGAATTGGTCACACAAATTGGCAAGAGAAGTAAAAAGTTCTGGATACCCTGCTTTCATAGAAAACTATACCATAGAAGATACTATAAACAACTTCTCCCAAATTTTGAAATTTATCTCATACAAACAAATCAATCCTTTGAGATCTCATATGAAGATCCAAGCTGTTGAGGTGTAGAGGCAAGATGTGTTGCAAAATGTGCCCACAGAGCTACCAGACAACCACTGTGAGTTGACCAAGCTTTTAAGGGAGTCCCAGAAACACACAGAAGCACCCTACCTACAGTCACCTTACCCTGGCAACCATAAAACAGGTAAAATTATTTTTTCCCATTGGAAACACTGTAGTCATTCATAGTACCATATTTATATGCAACTCCCCCAATAAGTAGTTTCAAGAGAGCTAAGGAAACCATTTGCAAAGTATGCTGCTGGAAAGTGTAAATGGACATTGCCAAACATGACCCCAAATGGTGACTATGAGCTATGAGATCTGTAAACTGCCCCTACCTGTGTCTGTTTCTTTTGCCAAGCTCATCTTCAGAGACAGGGTCAATGTCAGGCAGGGGAATGATGTATCCACTGTCAGCACTCAGCCTCTGCTCATCAAATCCACTCTCCCTGTCCTTTAGCTTGTCTTCATTCTTGTAGGTTACACCAATGTAAGCATTGTCACAGTCCCCTCTCATGCGTGTGACAGCTGGGTGATCACTTTTCAGGAAGTCCAGATGAATCTTCTCATAGCTCTGAAAATAATCATTTCAACCCCCTCATTAGATGCTATTCACTAAGGCTGCCTTTCTTCAGATGGGCAGCTGCGATTCATTAGCCTGGAAAATATTCTGCCCTATGAACCAGGAACACTGGATGGAGAAGTCCAGAATCTTCCATTAAAGGGAAAAGTGACATGTAAGTTTTAGATGATGCAGGAGCAAATGTGGCAGCACAAAGCAGACAAATAGATGTGAAAGAAGTATAGGGAGAAAGGAATTAAGGTTGGTGGAGAAAATGAAACACTCAGTGAAGGGGCAGGCACAACTTGTCCAGAGCTATTAGAAGTATGAGGGGAGAACTTGCTGGCTTCAGGGTCCAAAGAAGGAGACGGGGAGATCATACACATGGGCCAAGAAGTCCCTTTTAAAGAATTATTTCACCGCCTACAAAATCCCACGAAAATATATAGAACAGTTCTCCAGCAGAAAAATTGAGTTGGTAAGATTTAATTAGACATGAAGAGTTCTGCTTCCCAGTTAATATTGCAGAACTGCTTCTCTCAGTAAGCTCAAATGAAGAAACTGAACATGCAAGGTCCCCATGCTAATCACACAATTCACAAAGGTTAGAATGTGCCAGTTCAGCACTCATGGCTCTCATGGCTGGAACAATGCTTATTATTCCCTCTGAAGCAGTATACAGAAAACACAGAGAAAATTAAAAAGAGCAAACCTTTTTGTACTCTCCAGGTAACAAACTCTCCACAATTTCACTCAAATGGTAGAAAGAAGGTCTCTTCTCTGGTTCACTGTTCCAGCACTTCACCATAATCTCATACCTGCAGATAAGATGGAAACCAATTTAACCAACTAGTAGAGGAACATAGCTGACCAAACAGAAACTAAAGCGAAAATTCTCTGGAGACTGGCCAGGTGTGGAAAAGCCAAATGCACACGTACACTTCATTGGTAGCATGATCGGGTTTGGCCATTCGGTACCCACTCTTGATCTTATTGTAGAAAGTGGAATCGACCATCATGCCAGGATATGGTGTGCCACCTGCAGATAAAAGAGAAGCAAAAGTACTACTCTGTACTTGCCTATCCATGTGGAGTTCCCAAATACTGCAGATAAAAGAGAAGCAAAAGTACTACTCTGTACTTGCCCATCCATGTGGAGTTCCCAAATACTGTCTTCCTGTTCATGTCATGCAGTGTTAACACTATAATTTAACATGACATCAGAATTATTCTTTCCTAGCCAGTGTTTCACATCAGAGCTACTGTCTTGATGACATTGAGCCCTAACGTGAAACACTGGCTAGGAAAGATTGAAGTAGGTACTAGTTAGAATAAAATATCTTTGCAGTGCTTATAGAATGTATTGGGGACAGAGAGTGTATGACACCTGGATGAGGTCATCAGACTGCATTTGGCATGGCTGAGGTCACAGTTCTGCCCTGCCACTGCCTTTCTGTGAGAACTTAGCCCAGATACTTGCTCTGTCTGGCATTGTTGTCTTTGGCACCTGTAGGACAGCTGAAAGTGCCATGGCCTGAATAACACACCTCATCCTGGCTGCAGGCCCAAAGCCTTGGTGTAAGTCCCTTTTGCACCCCATTCATCCCAGCTGGGCAGCTGGCTTTAGACAATAGCTAACATGTCACATGCATGGGCTGTCAAAAAGTTTGGACTTGGCCCAAGCTGATACAGTTAACTGATAATTTGGGGCTGCAGCACAGAGACATCATTGCACTCATGCTCGATTGTTGCTGATGTGTAAAAGGGTCATTCAAGCTGAAGTCAGCATGGTAGCAAGACGTTAAAATTGACCTTCTTAACAAACACTGATGAGGATATGTTTTACCCTCCAAGAAAAAACAACTTTCTCAGATGTAGGAGGCATACAATAATATTACTTCAGAAACCTCAGCCCTTTCAAAAGCAGGATTTTCACCTAAAACTTGCCTTCAGAACCTTCTTTACAGGTAGGGCAGTGAACTACAGCGCTTCACATCCTGAGCTATCTAACAGCACTCCCATGCCTCCAAGGGGTGTTGGGGAATGGATATTTGCAGGATCCTATAGTGCCCAGAAATTACAGTAATCAATACCATAAATAGTGGTGCAATTGTTGTTTTCTGAGAAGCAGTTATGTGACAACTTATTCTAGAAAGTAACATTAGGCTTGGGCTTGCCGTGGGGCAGCAGTAGATCCCATACAGGCATGACTAATTCTGCTGGCAGTAAATCTGGCAGAACACGCTCACTGAAGCGGGCCATCCACCCGTCCAGGAGGCTAATTAATGAGGCTGACGAGAGAGCCAGGCTGGTCCCAGCTGGGAGCTGTACATTGTCTGTAGCTGCTATATATTGTCATAACCACTTTATGCTGCCATAAACCAACTGTGTGAACAGTGTTGACCTGGAAATGAGAAATCAGTGTCCCAGAAGATTGACATTTATTTTCATTCTGTAATGGGAGTGAGACAGTCTCTTTTGAAATGTGTATGAAGAGACTGTTTCAAACCAGCTGCTGAGCTGGGCTGCAGCCCCAGGCATCCCATTGCAAGGAAGAAACATGTTCTTTCTCATATTAGACAGAAAATCAATCCTGTTGAGGCACACCGATACTTTTCCACAAAAGATTTTCACTCAGTTGTTTAGTTTTATAAAATAAAAAAAAAGTATATTGCAAAAACAAACAAATAAAACAAAAACAAGAATCCCAAACATTTGAACAAAAAAATCCTCACCAAAACTAAAGAGAACTTTGAGAGAGTATGAGCATTTCACTTCACACTTAACACTGGAATCTGAAGCCCCATATAGAATAACAACTAAGAGTGGAATTCACACATTTATTTTTATTTGTAGAATTTGAAATACTTCATGTAGAACAGTTTGAATTGAAAAAGCTTAATCACTGCACATAGGAAAATATTCACAGAACATACCAAGAGAAAATATTTCCCACAGCAGAATGCCATAAGACCAGACATCACTTAATGTTGTGTAGAGGTTGTCAAAAATACTTTCAGGTGCCATCCATTTTACTGGGAGGAAAGTCTGTAATAAAAAGAAAGAAAGCCCAAACACACAGATTATTCATTAAAGAAATGCTTACCCTTGCAATTGTTGTTTGATAGCCAGGACTAACCTTTCCCTATGAGAAAAGTTGTGTTAACCTTGCTTGAGTTTATTTTTAATTCAATTTAATACAGAGGTACCAGGATTATAAGCAATGCTACTCATTTCTCCTCACAAAAACTAGTTAAGCCATAACTGTATTCGTTTTGTTACTAGCAAATGACCGGTCTGATTGAAGGTATGATGCAAAATCTGGCACTGCTGAACTAGATTTGATTTGTCATTGTTTGACAGTTCCTTAATAATTTATCCAGTCACAAAACTTGCCAGTTAAAAATGTATGACTGTAAAGTACTAAATGTCTACTTTTTGGCTTTAAAACACAGTCAGAAAAGTTACAGGAATTAATGAACTGAAGATAAATTGTTCTGAGGAGCATTCATCCCAACAGTCAATTACTGTAACCAGCACTGAATGGCAAGAACATGAAATAGCATTTAAAACCAACACTTTTCATTTCAGTTAAAGCAGACCTCTGGAGATTAAATACATACACTGCCCTTGGAGACATAGTTGGAATCATGCATGATGTCTCTAGCCAGCCCAAAGTCACAGATCTTCACAATTTTTCCTTGAGCCAGGAGGACATTACGAGCAGCCAAGTCACGATGCACACACTGTATGGAGAAAAATGAAGTTGTTCAAGGATATGCTTGTTCCATGAAAGCCATTGCCCTTACAAAAGGGTTGACTTTCTAGGTACAGTCCTAACAAGAACTTCTACTGAACTAGCACCTGCTAACAGGGGCAGGAAGGCACCAGTCCTCAGGACCAGCGAGGTCTCACAGGGATGCATTGTAGGGGGGACGCAAAAGTGAGGTCACTCTTTCCCATTGTACCCATCATGTGCTAATGATATGCCTGTGCTTCTGACCATGCTGGTCTGTGACTGTATGGACCCTTCACCCAGACTCTGCTCTGATCCTCCAACATCTCTGACACCCTGACTCCAGCAGTGCCACTGGGTGCAGCAGGAAAAGAGGCCAGACTGCTGCTTTGATTTTTTTCCCACCATGCTGATCTCTATCTCCAGGTAAGTGAAAAAGCTGTCTATATCTCCAAAAAGAATACTATACTGTGTCATATGCTCAAAATCTAGTTTAAAATCCATAGCTGAAGAAGAAAATTTTACACCTTTTTCCATTTTGCTTGCTTTTTAAAATTTACTTACATTTTTAGAAGCCAAAAATTCCATTCCCCGTGCAACCTGATAGGTGAAGCTCAGCAAATCCAGTAGGCTGAGGCCCTCTGAACTATCATCTGAAAGAAGGTTTTTGACTTCTGATTCTATTGAAAAAAGAAGAAAAATGTGATTTTGCTATGGGGTGTGAAAGCAGCATTCATCTTCCCCTACCTATCATGATTCTGAGCTCATGATTTTAGCAGACTACCAAGACAGTCTTTTCATAGTAGCTATTACCATTTTTAATGTCTGCATCAGTCACTGACACATAGTGCATTCTTAAAACCAGCCAGTGTTAAATAAAGGTTTTGGGTTTTCTCCTGTCTGTAATTTTTTCCCCTGGGAACGGTAGGAAAAAGTAAAGTTAAAAAGGTTTACTGGAACTTCACACAGGTTGTTTACTGAGTGTGTGGTACAAAAATATTTATTCAGAGGTTATGCCTTCATTAGGATTTTGTGCATGCATGTACATTTTTATCCGTTTATTTTTGCTGCATGCTGTTTTTTCCCAGGAATTATTCACTGGGACTAATCCAACACCAGCAAAAAGGGTCAGGAATTCTGTGTCAACAGTTCTTATTTCTTTTATGAAAAATGTCAGAAAAACCAGTAAAAATTCAGTGATTCATTTTCTCTGACTGTCCTAGAGCACAACATGGGTGCCTAAGTCTGCCATGGAAATCTGGGACTGGATATGGTTCAGTTTCTGAGGCCTGGAGGCAGAAGTGACAGTGTCTGTTTTTAAACAAAAGCATATTTGGTTTCTGAGAACAGGGACAGGGAATAGGATGCATTCATTATCTTCATTACATAATCCAGGAAAGTATTTGGGAGTGTTCTGCATTTGGTAAGTTTCAGTTAATGTGAAATGTAAGTGGAAACAGAACAATATAAACTTCTATTATTTTTGGTCATTGCTATTGCTCAAAATACTTCAAACTACAAGACTGATAAAATCACTGCCTCCAAAGAGTGCCTACAGCCCCACTGCAGAGCACAACCACCCAGCTCTTCAGCCCAGAAACAAACACACAACTGGACCCCTTCTGCTCCAGCAACATGCACTCCTACCCCCAGAGCATAACAGAAGAACACAACCACAAGCTTTTAGCTTACAGCTTATGCTCTTGCTGAACAGAGCTAAGCAGTTTGTGTGCAGTTAGAGGACAAAAATATATGTTTACACTAGAGTCATTTGTATTAATGATATATGCAGAAGGGACAATTCTACATTACCTGTCATGGATTTCTTCTTATATGAAGCAGGCCGATCATACACAGATCTCTGAATATCAGAGTATTTAGAGCCCTCTTTCCTCTCCAGCATTGGCACATACTGAGTGGTATCAGCTTGTTTCATGTCCATGTATTCTCCAGTGTTTTCAAACGATAATATCACATAACTGAAATTGCAAAAAGTAATACAAGTGTATCAACTAGGACTTCCCTGTGACAGCATGTGTGTATCTAACAGTTCACTTAAGATGTACCATTGTACTGATGTGAAATTCAACAGCTGGCTTCTTGTTAGGGAGTATATATATATGTGTGTGTGTATGTATATATATATATATATAATTACCATATATCACTTTTATATAACATAACCATCCCTTATTAATACATATTACTGTGTATTGCTGTAGTCAAACACAAGCACTTCAAACGTAGGCTTTTGCCAACATCAGATGTGTAACCATGCCCTATTTCCCAAAATCCCACTGAACTTAAATATCACTACCTAGGGCTTTTAGCTCAAAGTATTCCAAATGACAGATGTAATTTATTCACCCAGACAGTTTGCATCAAATCCAGTCCTGCTGAACAAACCCATGCCCAGATGAATAGTCCTGGCTTTACTCAGCTACCAAGTCAGTTGATCTATTTGTCTGAGTGATTTTTTGAATTAATCTCTGTTCACCTTTTAAATCCTGGCTAGTTTTATGGCATTACATTATTGCTGAATGTATGATGACCAGCTTCCTCAATCATCATCTGGAAAAAGCTATGGGATGAACATTAACCATTAGGAAACTGTTGAGACTGGCTATTGGTAGATAAAGGAGTTGACCTGAGCTTGGAGAGCAAGCTCTGCCAGATTGTTTGAAAGAAAGGAGTTTTAGACAGTGGAAATTCCCCAAGCATGAAAACAAGGAGACAGGTAGATGCCCTTTACTTTTAAAAGTTTGGTGTGTAGAGGCAAAAGGATCCTTAAAAAAAAAAAAAAAAAAAAAAAAGAAACACTGGGCTGTGATTTATTAGCAAAATCTTCTTTGGGATGTCAGGCTGTCTATGGAGAAACCACAGGGGTCCTTAGACTGCAGGCATCTCTACATGCAGGGAACACAAATGTCGGACATGTGTCAAGAAGACTGAATAAAAACTTTTGAAACCATCCCATACCTATGAAACCTGACAAATAAAAGTCTAATGAGAAGAATTAGGGAGGGCTTTAAACTAGTGAATGTGAGTAATGAAATAAGGGTTAATAGCAACTTAAGTCCTTAAGTTGCATATCATGTATTTCTTTTTCCCTTTTTTTCCCACCTTCTTGTGCTTTCATCAGCAGGGTTCATCCCAAAGATATCTAAATCTTTTTTTGGCTTTTCTGGGTGTCGGTTCAGGAAGTTGTCCCTGTTCTTATGCAAGTAGTTCACCAAATCACCATAAAAACAGTATTCAGTAATGATGTAAATTGGACCTGTTAAAATAAAGCAAAATTATGCCTTGATGAGTGGGGTCTTTGAAAAACAGAAACAAACACAAAAAGACTTCAAATGTAGTAGAAAAATGACTTGTGAGTTAATACATTTCTATCTACTAAGTTATGACTGCAATTGTTACCAAATACCAGGCAGGTTTCTGAAACCTGTATTTGTTTATATTTGTTGGTAAATCCTTTACTTGAAGCCTGTGTTGATGCCTGGAAATAGAGCACAAACCTTTCCAAACAATGTTAGAATAATAATAGAAAAGCAAACATTTACTTAAAAGCCTTTGGGTACGCAATATGGATAAAAAAAAGTGCTCAGAATTAAATTTGTACAATTTTATAAGATCTGGCAATTAGAATATCTAGCCAATGTTGTTCCAAATAGAGGAACAGTTGGTTAGATAATCTCCTGCCTGGGTTCTGCCCCACTGGAGCTCTCCTCCCAATCTCCTACCCTACCTTTGTTGTGTCTATGATTACATGGTGCAAAATAAAAGGTCCTTAATAAATTAACAGGCAAGACTAAATAAAATTTTAAGAACACATCAATAAACATTTGTTTTACTGTGAGAAAGAAAGCTGGGAAAATACTAGAAGTTATTCCTAGCCATTTAACAGAAGACATGAAGATTACATAAAAAGCTAAAAATCTTTAGACATCAATGTGCTTGTTAAATACTGAATGATGACCCCACAGCAAACCTTTATTTTTTCAGCCAAACCCACCTGATTTTGTACAAGCTCCAAGCAGATTCACAATATTCAGGTGGGGGCCAAGATGTGTCATTATCTTCAGTTCAGACATGAGGGCCTGTTTTTCACTGGATCTAGCTGTAGCTGTAGAAAAAACACATTGGCCACTCAGTGGGACCAATCACCTTTTTCATATTAACAAACAATTTCTCCTTGCTTGCCTCATTGGAGTATTGCTGCCATGGTTTCTTGAAGAAGGCTGTATCTTGCTAAGTGTCTTTCTTGGGACTTGGAGGGGAGTCACAGATGATTAATAAGGGACTCAGTTGATGTGGCTCAGTAGCTGACACAGTCTGTTTGTCCCTCTCCAGGGGCATAGTGGATTGCCCATGTGGCACAGAAACACTTTATAAGCTGCTCATTCAACACAAGCAAGTGCCCCATGGCTCCTACAGAACCACTGCATCAGATTCTCAGTTCTCATGGACCAGGAAATCTTCAGTGAACTTAAGATTCTTACACAAGACCTGCCTATTTCCCTTTGTTTTGTAGCTCTCATCTGTTCACAGACATTCACGGTTACTTTAGCTTTCTCAATATTTGTTGAGTTATTGTGGCTGCTCAGCTAAACCTGAACTTTGGATGTTTTCAAAAGCCATGTACCTTCATGCTTGAAATGCCATAAAACAATCTAACATATAATTTTAAAATGCTGTCATTCCACCATTCATTTTCAACTTTTGATATGAAGAATTAATTTTTAACAAGCAGTGTTTGACTAACCCTGCAGGAATCTGCCCTACCTAGCTTGGGAAATGGAACCATGACAACTTACGTTTCAGCATTTTCACAGCTACTTTCATCACTGGTTGAGAGCGACTCAATCCATAAGCAGTCCCTTCAACTACTTTTCCAAATGCACCCGAACCAAGGATCCGACCTGAGCAAAAGGGAGAGCATTATTTATTTCAGAAAATAACAGCATTTATTTCATAAATTCAGCTCCTTTCCTGTCTCCATTCCTCTACCTACAAGTTGATTCTTGTGTGGACAGGGCACATTCCCTTAGCCAGACGACTGGTATTATTTCTATTCCTGTTGTTTCTAAGCAGAAAAAGCAGATATGAAATGCTGTCATTAAGTACAACTCTTAAAAAGATGCAAGCAAACATCAAGAGCACACCTGCACCAGGAAGCTCAGCTAATTCAAATTAATTTCTTCTTATACCCTGCCCTCTTCATGTTATCCTCTCTAATCATGGATTGTCCTAGGCTCAAGCTGACCTCTTTGCCTCAGTCACCACCTAATTAAAATATAGGTGTGTTTCTGACTTACAAATCTGAACTGGGTCCCTCAGCTGAAGTTTCAGTCTATTATATAATGCTGGATACATCCAGCAGTAAAATGGACTAAGCACATCAACAGCACATTCAGAAATAGAGAGGCAGGACCATTTCAGATCTGCAAGAAGCTGAAATACATGTTGACCACATATGAGGGGAGACGCCTCTGAAGATTAATGTACAAGTGTGTTTCGTCTGCTGGAATAAATTGTATTGCAAATTTCCAAGTGTTGCAATGAAACAGCTAAAGTTTATAGATCCTTTACTCTTCTCACAAATCACTTTAGACAAAAATTTTGGATTAATGTACCCTGTCTTCTAATATGGGCATGGTCTCCAGAAGAATTGTGTACAGACTGAGCAATATTTTAGAGAAATATGAACTATACAAATGTACTCCAAAATACTGTATTTCATAGCTTCTGCATTGAAAACCAAGTTCATCAAGGCAACACTTAGTGAATGAACCTGCAAGAGGTCCAGATGCCAGAATATAATCATATGCCTGACAAGCTGTCGCTTTGATTTTATGTTACTTTTTAACTTTGAGCACAGAAAGAATAAGTAGTGACTTTTACTATAGAGATGTACAGTATTTTGTCTTTGACGTTCGTTTGCAGTTTGAACTTGTCACCTCTTACACTTCTGAAGGTGTTATCTGGCATGCAATGCCATATGTTTCTGTTATCCTCTAGTTACTACCCCCACTTTTATTGTACATATGCTTTTGAAAGAAAATTTCCAGCCAAACAATATCTACGTCATTAACAAGCACAAGAAATGGTTCAAGAAAGCTTAGCTAACACTGATGAAGCTCTCCAAGATTATGACAGGGTAGTTTGTCATGCCCACAGAAACTATGTGATTTCTTTTCAAGATTCCTGTGCTCCAAAGGTTATCCTTTCTAATCAGGATGTGAGAAAGCTTCACACTAAATTTCAGACTAATTCAAACAACCTGAGTTTGAAATTTGGCCCCTGAAACTTTTCAGACTAAAGGCCTGGGAGCCATATGGCAGGATGCAGCCCTTCAGAATGTGATGGCATTTGCTGATCTCCTTGATCTTCTTGTCTTCACGAGCCAATTCCTCCCCAAAACCATATTGTCAGCTGAGCGTGAGGCACACATCTCCCTCTCCATCACCTCTGCTGGGCTGGGGTGCACGTGGAGACAGTGAGAGCACTTCCGGAGTGGCAGGGAGCCATCACTGCTATTTCCCCTTTTCAATCCTCTCTGCAGATGTAGCCCAAGCCCCATTTCTTTCCCATTTGAAATTTGGAGCCAGGTGGGGAGCTAACTGTTCAAGAACTGGAGGCATCTGTAATGCCATCGTATTCTTGATGAGTACCTCATTGAAGCTCAAAATTACAGTGGGAGTTTACTTTTCAGTATAAAGGCACTGATGTGACCTGCTCGCTGAAGGAGCAGTGCTGCTTCACCACCACAGAGGGACTGTGCAGACACAGCAGCAGCTCAAGACCCCTCAAACTAGTGGAAGAACAGCAGCTGATTCAGCCTCGTACCCATCCACAGAGCTTATCTGCTGCGCCTGCCAGAGAGGTGCTGCTTCTCTGCTCAGAGAACAGAAATACAAAAGTGAAGTCTGTGAATTTCTTCCAGATGCAACCATCTCAGCTGGATGCTTCTTTTGCTAAAATTGACCTGGGATAATCAACCCACCCCAAATGAAACAATAAGTCTCTTGGTCTATATTAAAAGCCAAACAAGCACCAAACTTTATAATCTACACCCATGAGTCTAGACTCATAAAATTAGGTACCACATCTCTGAGTGCTGTGTGACTTGAATCTTAACTTGCCTTTTTCAAATGGGCACAGGTCTGATTCTGTGTCAGACTAGCATTTCATCTTATTGAGGTCACCAGGACAAATGAGTGGCTTTCTGGGAACTGATGAGAGCAATTCTGCTCGCTCTGTACTAGCCGCCCTAGTATCCTGAGCAGCAGCACTCAGACCCCATTCCTCAAAAGGCTCTGCTCTCAGCTCTGTCAGCCAGACAAGGAGGTCCAGGTCCTGCTGGAACCTCACTAATTCTCAGCAGAGCCAGGAGAAGGCAGTAGTGTTCAAACAGCTCATGGCATTACTGCACTGTTCCTTCTGCTCCACATCTCCTGGGCTTGCACTGTTTCATGAGCCCTTTAAACAGCAGTATCAGCACAGCAGATACAGTGGATCAGTGATTGCAAAGGGAAATTTGCAGTGTAACCCAAATTTATCAATTGAAGCTCTATCCAGCCAATGTTCCGAGTTGGCGTTTAACGCAGCACTGCACTCCAGGCACTACTGGCTAGAAAAAACAAATAAATGCCAGCTGGCTTACACAGCTAGGATGGGAAATACTCATCTGGCTGAGCCAAAATGGGTTTATAACCTGCTTCAGAGCCTCCCTGAACTAAAGGTGCAATTGCTTTGCTGTCATCTCCCACTTAGGTAAGAGAAAATCAACACACACCAGAATTGTCAGCCTTGGAAACAAAAGAGGGTCCCCCCTCACCAGCAAGAATTTAAGATGGCAAAAGTGCCAGTGGGTAAGTATATCAAGAAAAGCACTTGTGCAATTCAGATTGCCAAAAGGATGTGGAGCATTGGGTTTTAAATTCTGAATATACTTGTAAACAAGAAAGTGTTAAAGCAGGCTGGTGCTCATGAGTCGGAGGGAGACAAAGTCACAGAGGTGGTCTTTAACAACTCAGATCTGACAAATCCTATTTAGGCGTATAATTAAAGTCTGGGTTGTAATAAAATAATTCCATAAAACATCCACCCTCCTCTAGTCTTCAATTAGCAGCATGAATTTAATTAAAGGATATTGTTCCTGAACCAGAAATTTTTGTCTTGCTTCTTTCAAGAATTAACTCTTTCTCTCTGATGGTGAAGAACTACACATGGGGAGTATGTTGAAATACATCAAACAAAAGACACATTTCATCTTCTTCTCCTGTGTTTTGTGACACAATTTGGTGCACAGATATCTCCAAGAGAGGCAAGCCTTGTATATTTAAAGCACTATCTAGATAGAACATTAAAATTTTCTATAGTCATTACACTTTCAATTGATATAAAAGAGAGATTGGGCCAGCCTTGAGGAAGTAATTACAACTGAACTCTGTATGAATTCCAATGAGGAATAGCAAAGCAAGAAAGCGGAAGGGGAAGGAAGAAGGACAGTAGCCACAAAAATATGCAGTTACTCAGCACTGATATGTGCGTGGCATGAATTAATAATTTAAAAAATACTTTTAATAAAACTACATAACTGGTTGCAGATTTTCTTGGCCTCTGCATATAAGTATATAAATGTCTTGCAGATAAAATATACTGACATCCTTCTTGTGGATGCCTTAGCAGAAGTGAGTGCTGAAAAGGGCATTTAACACTGAGAGAGTCCACTAATAAGGGTGGACACTGCATACAGGGCATGTGGAGAAAAACTAGAATGGAGGCACAGGAGACACTAACACAAGGATCTCAGGGCTGATGCCGCTGTAGAAGAAGATGAGGAAGGAGAACTGAGGAGAACAGACAGACACAGAGAGACTGTGGATTTTGTGACCGTAACTTCCTTTGCAAATTCTGCAGAGACCTCAGAATGGTCATTAAATGTCTTTCTCCCCAAAGAAGGGTGGGGTTAGTCCCTTATAGAAAACTTACCAAGCACTAACCCATCTCGAGGAAACTCCCATCTGGAGTCATAAGGCAGTTGCATTGGGTCCACATAAATATACTCATGGCCATCAGGGCTGATAGACTCAATGACTCTCCATCTAATCTCGTATCTTGGCTTCTGCAGAGCACATTGAATGCAAAACCAAGCATTAGTCCTGTACCCGACTTTAGAGCAGATCAAAACCCAGCAGGGCTCAGCACCCAAACTGAAATACTTTTCTACATTACCTGTTTCCATATGATGACCAGGACAATCAGTGAAATTATCACGATCACTAACAGCACTAAGACAGCAGCAGCCACTGTTAGCTCTGATCTCAAGGCTGTGGAGTAAGAAGATAGACAGCATTTTCCTCCTGAGCCACGAGGAACATCACACACATAAGACTCTCTTGTCACTGCAGTTCCCATGTTCTGCAGAAGCAGCAGGAGCAGTTCCTGAGGCTGGTGACTGTAAAGTCTTTCCAAGCCCAAAGCTGCTCTGCCATCTTGTTTCAAAACCAAATGCATATTGTCTAGAAGAATGTCTCATAGCCAGTGCTAATAAAATGGTATAAAATGAATTATGGAACCACATAGTGAGCAAAAAGCAGATGCACCATAAAGACCTGTAGAATGCCTCACTCTCTGAAGTTCCAGGGTGGAAAAAAAATCCAATTTAATTTACTATCTACAACAATTCATATTTTTAGCCATTAGGACTGAACTGGGGTGAGTTAGAGGAGGGTCAGACTGGCTGCTGTAATTGCATAGAAGGACAAAGCAAACTCACTGGGAGCCACGAGCTTCAGCTCTCGAGTAACGGCACCAAGATCATTCCTTGCCACACACCGCACAGCCAGGGTTTCCTCTACCTTCTGGAAGGTCACCTGGCTTTCCACCATATTTTTCTCATCCAGGTGGGCTTCCATGTGAATATCAGAGATATTGTTAGTCAAAAGAGTCCATGAGGTGTCATTGCTGCACCTGCAGAGAAGAATAATGGGGGAAATAGACATTTGGTGTAGGTATGGAAAAAACAAGAGTGAACAGAACAAGAATTACCTTTCCCTGAAAATTTCTTCTGACAACAATACATTTAAGGGCCAGAAGGGTCTTTAGATTGCCTCTGTGAAAAACCTGCACCTTTCTTTCCTGAAAATAATTTGCCTTCTGCTCCTCCCTACTGTTGGTTAGAGTGCTCAACAATGCAGCCCAGCAGGTCTGGCAGAGATAGACCTTGGTGTCACTGTGTATCCAGTGGAGTTACGGTACTGGATGAATCTCTGCTTCTCACAGAATCCTTAGCACTGGACAAGGCTTCTGGGGGCAGGGCTAGGAGGACAACTATCCCACCAGGCAGTAAGCAGTTTCAGCACAATAAGGGCAGAGCCCAGCCTCCTAGCCCTCTTCCATGCATCATCTACCCCTCCCTATTGGATAATATCCTAAGGAAAAAAGCAGCTTTCGAATAGACACAGAAAGAGCCAGTACAGAACTAGCGAAAATGGGAGCAATTACACCACATGTCTGAAATACTTTGAAGGTGAAAATTATAATTGGGGGGAGTAATTACAAGTGAAAATGTAGAAACACACAGGAGTGATAATGAGGCAGAATGAACTATTCAGGAAATTAAAAGTATTCCCTGAATGGAGGGACCGCTGTTTCTCAAAATCCTTACTCAAACCAAGACTGTGAAATCTGCAGTGTTGGCTTACTGAACAGAAAGCTTTTATGAGAGAAGCTTGAATTGATGCATTGTTTTGTGTCCCATAGGATGCAAAAGGAAGGACACTGACAACCCCTCTTGAAATATAAGCAACATGCCTCTAGAAAGAAATTAAAATTATCTAAAACTTACTGGCTCTTAATGAAGAAAACATGCCACAGTAACTAATTATGTTAAGCTAATTGAGGATACAAGTCATAGTTCAGATAAGAAAACCACCCACTCCTCTTACTTTTTAATGTCCTTGCAAACCAGCCATTCCACGTCGGGAAGTGGGGTCCCCTCTGCCAAGCATCTCACTGTCTGCCCACCTGCAGAGCCATGGTGATCATCCACAAGGGCTGAGATCAGAGCTGGAACTGGGAAGGAGTTAAGAGTTTGTTAAATTATTTGTCAGTGCCTACAAAAAAACCAGCTTCAAATTTCAAAGCAGGACAGGTGTTGTTTGGCCAACATCTTAGAGAGAGCTACAGGCACAGACTCATCCAGAGGTGCTTATCTGCTGTAGGACAGAGTGGATTCTAGGCTAGAGCAATGAGAAGGAAGTGCTGCAGTTGTGCCACGTCTTCATGTCATGCTAAATTAGCTATCATCCTGCTGTCAGCTGGAATAACTTAGCTGGGAGGATAAAGTTTCTCTTTGGCTCAAGGCCAGTGCAGAAGTGAAAGCCAGGATCAGGGTAGAAAAGCTGCAGAGACTAACACACACACACTCCTCCACTCACCCTGGTTCATGCCTTTTGTATATCCATACTCCAGGCAATCCAGTGTGTAAGTGGATCAAGTCTTTGCTGTGTGGCATGACTTCTGGTGGGCAAGGCTTTGGGGCTCCTTACCTTGTATTAGTAGTGAGAAGGTGTATCTCTTAATCTCATCTTCATTTTCTGCAACCAAAGTGTAGTATCCACTGTCTTCTTCCTTGGCTCGTATCAATTTTAGAATACTCTGAAACCTGCAGAAGTGCAAGGTGTTGTTTTTATTTTTAAAACAGGCACAAAAAATTCATTTTGGTGCCACACATAATCTGGGTATGTTGCTAATTTAACATAGTGACCTTTAGCATTTCTAGCACACCTTTAACTGAAGTCATTACTCAAGTGGTAAATAACTATCAACATACAACTGAGAAAGAAGTGGCCATATTTACTTTCTGCAAGGACCTGACAAAGCCCTGATTTTACTGGAAATAACTGCAAATTATTGGTGTAGAGACATATTGAAGGGAGCAAAGAGGTTAAGTGCTCAGGAACCTTGAAGAGGTTGATGTTATGAAGGGAGTAAGAAGAAGTAATTTAGAAAGCGCCCTTTAGAATGGAAAACAAACTATTTTTAAATGCTGCTGAGGAAGAAGCAACAAACTGAGGTGTAAAGAGCAAGCAGGGGCAGTGCCCAGGTTTCTTGGGGAGGAACTCAAGTCAGCACGGCAAAGTAAGGGTCAGAAGGTTTTTTACCTCGTTTCCTGGACTCTGCTGGAACTAGTGACAATCTCTGTAAGATTTTCAATCAGAGTCACGTTATCCTTCAACCAGTACATTTTTGGTGCTGGGTAAGCCTGCACATCAACAACAAAGTTTTTGACTTCATGCAGGTTGACAGCTTCTAGAGGGCTAAACTGAGGCTCCAGGTGAACAAAGCCTTTGTCTGTAAATGAAAAAACCTTGAGTAAACAACACTATGCAACATTTTTCAAGAATGGTGTTTTGCAATGCATTAATAATTTACACTGAAATCAGACTATACCATGAACTGTAATGACTACTTTCTTATTTTCCTTAACCTCCTTGGTTGCATGCCGAGCAGTACATTCATAATCCCCTGTGTCTTTCACTGATGCCTCAGGAATGGTCAAGGTGTAAACCAGCTTCTGTGATGGCACTTTGATATCATCAAGTTTTATCAGGCCTTTTTCTTTCTGTAGTTTGGAGAAGGAAAAAAACCTTGCTTAAGTATCTGAGCTGAAAGCACATCATTGAGGATCTTTGATACCCCCAAAATGAGAACAACCATTTAAATCCTGTATTTCATAAGACTTGTTTACTCAGTTAAGGATGCCTTTTTCAGCCACAGCAGAAAAGCTGTGCCTATAAAAATAGACACTTTTGGGGGCAGGCACAGAAAGTTGAGGAGGTTGAGAGCTTATATTTTGTTCACACAAAACAAATACCTTTGAAAATTTGAGTAAGCAACTTGAAGAAGTGATTCACTGTTTATGCACTACCTTTTCCTCAGATGTGAAAGACACTTGACTCCCCTTTGTTCAGGGTCCATGAAGTAAGATGAATTTTTATCCCCTTCCCCAGACAAAAAGTAGCTAGTCGCTAGATGCTATGTTCTGCATCCTTTCAAAACAAGAATAATTTGACAAGGAGAAAACTCCTGAGAGTAAAGGGATGGTGAGAATGATGGACCATGTTATCATGAGAGGCTGGTACAAAAATGTACTGGGACTAGTTTTGAAAGGTGGTATATAGCAGAGACTGTACTGATGTGTAAGATGGAAGACCAAACAAAACTTGATCAAATAATTTTTCCTCTTGGGCTCATAACTTACCTCAATAAAAGCAGGGATTTGGAGTAACAACTAGGTACACTTCAATTACACCATTCTTTCAGCAACCAGACTTTTTACATGGGATATTCTGAAATTGCCTGGTACTGGCCCTAGCCAAGTTTCACTGAATTAAAGTTTTCACTGCAAAAGGATGTTAAACCAGTTTGAAAGTTTTCATGGTTCTACAAAAGTTTTAAGATTTTGTTATTAGATGTTTCTCATTAGTAATTACAGCGACTGTAAGAATCATGTCAGTTTACACTTGCATAATGAAGAACAATTAAGATTGTAGACTTGATTCTTCATTGTCCATTATTATCCTCAAGAACCAGGATTTAAGAGAGCCATTTTAGAGCTTCAGACCTTCAGGAGCACGCAGAGCTCTACTCAGATGTCCCAACACACCTAGATATTTCTATTTTCACAGTATTTCTTTTTTTGCAGCGGCACAAGATCTGAGATACAGCATTCCTTCCTCAGCCATACCTCACCTGCTTCTCATGCTTTGCTTAGTTACTAACAGCAAATTTACCTTTTGGGACTGACTTTCCTTTATGGTAACCTAAAATTAAAAGAACTTACTTAATTTTCTCTCCTCAGCTGTCCTCATTCAGGTAAAAGAGAATATTTTACATCCCCACTTGCTTGCCTAATAAGTAACTACAAACATTGAGGGGGAAAAAAATAAAAGAGAGAGATATTTACCACTTTCCCAGGGTAATTCCACTGTAAATTAACCACCTCATTGTCAAAGACCACACAAGTTACTACGATGGTCTCGCCTGTTTTGTAGACAGTTTTAAGAGCTTCAATTTCTACAGGCAGCTGTGAAGTAGCTAAGGGAAGAGAGAGATCTCATTTAGTTTTTAAAAGATTGCAATTTTCACATGGTGCTGTTTCAGAGGATATTCATTTCACTTCCTCTACTGAAGAATCACCTTGAAAATTCAGTAAAAAAACTGCTGATCTATACTAGTATAAACAATTTGTATTTAAAGCATGAACTGTACAGGCTTGAGTTCAATCCCACAAAGAAATGGTCCACAAATAAAATTTCAATTAGAAGTTCCTATGTCAAATTCCCCTGTAAAAAGGCATTGGATATAAAAGCAATTTCCCATTTTACTAATCAGTAACTGTCTTTGAGAATTCCTTGATGGTCAGGAAAAATGCTTTAAAAATAATTACACCATTACTTTTTTCAGGTATCCAAAGTTCTACAATTCAAAGCCACTGGGAAATACCAGCCTTTAAAGTTGTGTTTCAGCAAATAGGATGAAAATAATTGGACTACAAAACATTTTTCTTGCAATAATTTTGGAGAAAAGATAAAGGCAGGGACATGTTATTCTCATGAAAATTTTAAGTAAACATGCAACTAAGTAACTGGCAGTACTTGCCAGAGGAGCAAGGAGCTCATCATTGGAGAAATATCTGATATAACCCTGTGATGCTGGTGCTAAAGTGGCTCTTACAGTGTGGAAAAAGAACACAATCACTTTTTCTTTTTTAAAAAATGAACAGAAATAAATACCTCTTATTATATAGATGAGGAACTCATCAGACTTGAACTCCACACCTTTAACCATTGTTTTGCATGTGTATGAGCCCGCAGGAAAATTCCCTATGAAGCCTTGTTTGGTGTCATATGAAGCATACACAGACTTGTCTAAACTGTTAACTAAAGTCACTTGAGCATCTGGGTCACTTGTCCGACAGGGGATAACTGTGGGGTCACCTTCTTCTACTAGGATGAACTGGTCTTCTGGTATAGAAGGAACAAAAGGCATGTCTGGGTCTGAAAAAACAAGAGGTAATATTACAGTGTCTTGTTTGTAGCAAGTCCATGTACAAGGATTGGATATCAATGACCACTTATAGGTCATAACTGAAACTTGCACAGTTCATTCTCACAGTATTTCAGATAGTGAAGGTAACGTTTTCTAATTTCATGTGGTATCTTATTTTAGCTATTTGATGTGACACCTAAGGAGACATTTCTCCTGAGCCAGAAAACAGGAAATGGCTTGGGTTCCTTTGTGACAATTCAGGATGCAGAATGAAAAGGACAGAAGATCCTCTCCCCGATATGTTATGTTATTAATCACAACTCATATCATTTTAAGTTAGATTTTTTTCCACCTTTTTTATTAGTAACTGTCTCCTAACCATTATATAAGCAGGGGTAAAAATAAAAATAAAATAAAAAATCCAAACACTTCCCAAGTTAAAAAAAAAAAAGTAGAAGTCAGTTTCATATTGTTTATGTTGAACACCACTAAAGCCACATTTCATCAAAAATAGTCCAGAGTACTTATCTTCATGTATTTCTAAGATGTCCAACATTACAGTTATGAGACATAGTTAATTATGGTCACAGCATGTGGTTTTCAAAATATAGTATTCAACTAGGAAAAAAAGCAAACAAGGACCTGGTAGTTTTATTTCTTTCAAAGTCAACAAAATACATGCCAACTTTCTCTACCCAGCCAATCCAAAGTCTGAGTTTAAAACATAATTGCATAACATTATGCATAAAAAGCATAGCCCTCAAATCATCTCCATTTGGCCAATCAGAATAAACAAATAATCCCTGCTAGCCTGAAGCTTCTGTGCAAAGCTTTATAATAAAATTTAATAAATAGCAATCCAAATCCCTCCAACAATAGACTTTCTGCTGCACTGGCAGGCTCTTTGTAGCAATATTCCAAACACAGCACTCCATCCCAAAAACACTGCCAACTCCATGTATTCATTTTCCCACTGTAATTTAAAACAGAAACAGGATTCACCTAGTTTGGTTTTCTATGTGCTGTTAGTGAAAATAGGATATTGTGTGAAGTCTCAACCTAATCCTCCCTGGCTAAAGTGGGTTGCTGCCACCCATTGCCCTCCTAATTCATTGCAGGAAAAACAATTGTAAAGACAAAGTTTATAGTGGAAACAGAGACATTCTCTATAATTTGGAGAAAAGGATATGGTTCTGCATTTATGACATCTTGTTGGCTAGCAAGTGGAAAAAATTACAGGGTGTCTCTGCCCTGCAAATCTGGTAGGTGATGTCTAGAGGCTTTCACAAACCAAACCAAAAAGTTCTCTTGAAGAAATCTTCCATCTCCTTCCTTTATATTCCTTCACTGTGTGAGTTACAAGACTGCTTAACATAACATCTTTTGGTAATTTGGTTACTTGGATATAAATAGAGATATATGTGCCAAAACTGGCAGCCCTTGCTGAAATATCTTGCTTAAAGAATGAACGCAAACACTTTACATTTGTTGTGGCAAATGGAGAGAAAGTCTTGGAAGAATTGCTGTCCTTGAATCACACAATGTTAACAGCAGGAACTTAATGCCACTGCAAAATATCCTTAAAACAAGTCCTGTTATTCCTTTCTGGCTTTTTGCCCTTCCAGAATCTTCCTTGCCATTGCAGACATCCTCTCTTTCAGAACATACTGCAGTTTTGCAGGGTGATTTGCAATCTCTTCTTCTCTCTTTTGTTTCCTGTTCAAAATATTTACTTGCAAATCCAGTGGCTTGATCTCTTCTGGGCCTGCAGTTGTGACCCTCACCCCCTGAAGCCCAGCCACTGCTGAGGAAGCATCCAGACAGAGCTTTACAAAAGCAGTCAGTTGTGCCTCAGCCTTTGGTGTCTATCTCAGCTATGACAATAAAGATTTTCATCCCATGGAGATCGTGGAAAGCCTTTAAGCAGATTTCCAGTCAGAACAAGGGGGTGGGAGGGCAAAGCTGGAAATAGACACTTCCAAAAAGAAGGGATGCCATTTCTTCTGAGTCCAGCAGTTTTCCACCACTAAATAGAAATGCAACACAGGGCCTGGGAAATTACAGGGCACTGCACAGTAACACCATGTGTTTAATCTTGCATCAGATTGGCCAGTAAGAACACTTCTTTTGCCTCTTTCTGACAGCCGTCCCCAAGGCATCTCCGTTGCTTTACACTTCCCAGGCCCTGTGCACACATGAGCTTTTTCCAGTTCTCAGTTCAAGCCTAATGCAGGTTAAGAACAAGATATGGCCTTTTTCATCTGCCAGCAGCTTTAGTATCATACATGGCACTGGTTTGGTCAGTACACATCCCAAAATATCTGCCCAAGTTCCCCCTGAAAAGACTAGAATTTCTGTTAATCCCCACCTGGGAGGCAGACAAACCTAAAGGCTGGACATGCTCCCACAGATGAGCTGACCTGGCCACCAAGGTCTACTCTCCAGGCCCTGATGGTCAGAAGGCCTCAGATCTAAAGTGAGTTCATAATTCTTCTTAAGAAATAAAATTCTTATCAAAAAAATGAAAACCAATAGAAAGAAAGAACATATCCACAGACTCACAGGGGCTGGTCTTGATTTACACATTAGGAAGTGGCCCTGGGGTTATTTCTCTCCCTCCAACAGTAAATTGTTATCAGCAACACACCTCTTCTGAACATCCATGGTTCACCTCTCCCACCCAAATCCCCAGGTACAGCTGTGGCACCCCCCACTTACCAGGCACATAGATGTAGATGTCCTTCCCTTCCACTTCCCCGTCCTCCATTTGTGTGTGGTTATAATAGCAAACATACAAGCCCGTATGAGCGGCCGATGCATTTCCTACTTCCAGCACTGTCACGAAGAGGCCACTGTTGTTTTCTTCGTGTCTGATGTCTATCCTGTGGTTTCCCTCAGTCACTGGGTACTGCCAGCTCACTTCGCTGTCTCCAGAGCATTTGAGTGTGAAATTGGAATTCAGCTGTACCACCATTTCATTCCTATTGGGAACAATAGTTGGCAGAGGAAGCTGGCAAAATGTTATGAATGGTCCTGCAAAAAATCACAAATAAATAACATGTGAATACACAAAACAGCCTCAGCATGGGGATGTGAAAGGAAGCAAAGAAGATCCAGAGCAGCTTTTTTTTTCTGACTATTTCAGACCTGCTGATGTCCCAGGAAATTTGCCCTTGTTAAAAGCCAGAGCTTTGCTCAAGGGATAGCAAATGGCTTTCCTTTGAAATGTTAAGTGTTTGCTTGCTGACTTCTGTTTGTCAAATCAAGAGGTGAAAGACAGACGGAGGTGAAGTTAGAGATAGCTCCCAATCCACACCACAGCCATCCAGCCCCAAAGGTGTACACAGTTCTACTGCAGACCAGTGAATTTCACACCCTGGCTGCTGGGTCACAGGTATGTCACACATCCTTGCAGCCATGGTTAGGAAACCAGCAGTCCTGTCAACCTTCAAGTAAGCTCACAGCTGAAATTTGGAAACCATTTACCAAGACCCACACTTGCGTTTTACATCTGACTTCAATTTCTGCAAAGGGCCAGAGCAGGAGCTTCTACATCAGGTCTACCTCTAGCCAAAATGTACAAAAGGCTTGTAGCCAAATAAAACTGCAATTCACTGAACTAGATGTTGTAGATGGCATCGGTTTTCAGACGCAATCTCCAGTTACAGCTTAGATTTGCAAGTCTAGGTAATTTGCAGGTGGGTTGGTGCAGGTCCAACTCTCAGAAAGAAAATTAGAGGATCTAAACTGTACAAAATGAGGAACTCACCAAGGAAATATTTTATGGTTTCAGTCTCCCAAATGACCTGTACTATAAACAAGCACCTAGGCCCATTGCGTGAAATTGGCCCTCTCTGCAACAAACCAGAACCAGAAGTCCAGACTGTCTTGGAAACCATTTTCCACTCCTTACCTCTCTCTACAGGCCCTTTCTATATTTGGCACCCTGTGGCAAAGCCTGCCCTGCCCTCCCATCACCATTTGTTTGGCAGGTGTTGGGAGGCTGGGCCGGTGCAGCGCGGTGCTGCAGCGTGGGAGGATGCAGGGAGCCCACACAGGCAGCCTCGCCTGCACCGCTGCCGGAGAATCCCCAGTGGGGCAGGTGTGGGACAGCCAGAGGTGGGCAGGCTCACTTTCCCTGCACAGTCAGACAAGTCAGGTGGGTGGTTTTAGCAGCGCAGGAGTGCCAAAGTGGCCAATATGGGCCAGGAAAGTACTCCCTTCTCTGTAGGTCGTCATAGACTACCAGAGGGAAAAGCAGAAAAACAAGGTCTGTAGCCAGCTGGCAACCGTGTGGCATTTGTTATTGGGAGCAGAATGAAAGCGAATTTGAATATGGATTTATGAAGAATTAGGGGTAGAGAGGATTAGAGGACTGAGGAACACTACCTGTGAGAAAACATCCCAGGATCAGGAACGTCCGTGGGGAAGTACCCATAGCTACCAACAACTGAAACAGAAAGGAGAGAGAGAGTTAATGGACTGACAACTTTCTAAGAATTAGGAGGACCCTTCCTCTGCAATGCCCGAGTGCAGCTTCCCATCACTCCACATGGTGCCACAAAGAGGAATGGCCCAGGCACCCCAACTCACATCACAGCCCAGTGAGACTCATGTTACCTCCTCCCACGAGGTGCATGTGGCCACAGACAGATGACAGGCAGCTGAGACACCATAACCCCTTCCCTCTGCTGGCAGCGTAAGGAACCAAGTCCTGATTTATCCCTTTCAAACAGCCTGCAAGCTGCTCTGCTCGCCACTGTAGCCTCTGGGACTGAGCCCACAGAAACACCCCTGCACAGAGGCAGAACCCTCACAAGCATTGAAGAAGATGTAACATCTTCATGCAGTAAGTTCTGACCTTTCAGCTGCAAGCAGCTTTGATGGGAGAAAAAGTACATTTTTCCGCTATTCTAATTACAAATAGTACAACCCAGAGTGATATTTTTGTTTTGCCATTGTACATATGTGTATATATAGCTTACAGAATACAATGTAATACAATAGTGCTTATTGCTTGTTTAGCAAGAATTCCCTTGATTGAGAGACATGCTATTTAAGACATGCTATTTAAAACATATGCTGAAATTTTCTAATGAAATAAATCCATGACAGACAGTAGGCCAGCACTGCCATTCTCTCACTGCCATAGAGCATCTCTTCTCCCCAACAGTGCAGAGAGTCATAGATCACATGCAATTTTTTCAGCTTTCAAACATATAACCCTAAAGCATCTGTCTTACAGAGGCAACAATAGCAATCAGCATCTATGTAATTTTTGTGCCATGTAATGACATTTCTACATAAAACCCTCAAGCAGTGTGCTGGGTAATTTCTGAAGGAGTTTCCCACTGAAACCAACAGATATTTTGTTGGTGACTTCTTAAAGCAACTGGATTTGGCCCCAATCCAATATAGATTAAAAAAACACTGTACAGAAGAGCCTCTAATTTGAAACACTGACCAAGGAGTGAAATAAAGGATGATGAGCCAAGACAGGGACTACTTTTCAAAGGTTATGGAGAGTTTTTATTCATCCTCTGGTGTTCAGTTCCTGATGCTGAGATAGCAAAGCACGTAGGTGCATCTAGTTATTACAACCATGGCAGTGCCATATGGGAACTAAATGCTTACAACATGCCAAGGAGTGTTTCTGATCTAGTCCTGCTTTCCTCCTGCAATGGGTGCAGCAGACACCACCCCTTTGCAAAGCAAAAGAATTTGATACTCAAATTAAACATAAAGGTCTCAGAAGCAGGATTAGAAGACTATCTGCCTCAAAAGCATGTACAAACTCCTTCAGAAATTCAGCCAACAACGTTCCAGCAGAGACAAGGCACCTTGCCTAATTCTTCAATTAGCAATAATTGCCGTATGTTTATGTATCTGTCTCTCATAGATAACACTCTTGGATATCAATAATTCCCTCAGTTTTGGCCTCTTTACTCATTTTTATTACATTTATATCCTGCAAGTTTTTATAATAGAGTAACCCTCTGTAACTCCTTAAAGACTTACCATGGTCTGCTTTATTGATTTGATTCCTAATCTCCCAAGATCCACAAGACTAGTTACCCCACTTCTTCCAAGCTCCCTCCCTTTTCTCACTGAAAAGGAAAATCTCTCCCTCTTTTGTGTTGTTTTGCCAGACTATTCAGTACAAGTGATGCAGCACAGGAGAAGAAAAAACAAAGCTAGCTCATGTCTTGCAGACCAGAAGCTCTGCTGAAGTGGACTTGCAGAGCTGTGTGTGAGGACTGAAGCCCAATGATGTAAATACAGGTGATGGCATTTTCAAAGTGCTACATTGAACTTGCTGTCTTGTTTGGGCTGACACTGAAATCAATGAGTGTCTCAATGTAGCATTGCATTTTAAAAACACAAGGTCTTAACTAAATTTACTTTCTCCATCTGGCTCTTCTTTCACAACCCAGAGCTTTGATCTTTCCTCAATGACCCGTTAATCTCATCAAGACCCAGAGCAACACTTCTTCACTGTGAAAGACAGAATAATATACTAAGGATTCACCATCGTTTGTATTCAAAACCTATTTGAACTGAATTTAGTTGCATCACAGATCTGACTTAAGAATGCTAGTGCCATCCCCCAGCGTATCCTCACATATCCATGCCAGACTCAAGGTTTACCACAGGCAAAATTTCACACTTACGGGCAGGAGAGAGTTTGCTCATTCCCACAACACCAAGCAGCTACACCTATCCTGGTTTTCTTTATTTACAATTACATACACATTTGTATGCACTCATTTAGCTTTTACCTCCCTTAGAGTAGAGCAGTTATCTTCATCCCCAATTGTCTAAATCTCAGCCCTGGATAACCACGCCGGGTTCAGTTCCTAACTCTAGTCTATCAATCCATGACTTGGTGTAGCCTTGCTGAAGCCACTAGGTTTATGTAAGCTGAAAGCCAGTATTAACAGGACCTATACAATGTGAGTTTGAGCCAACCTTAATTCCTTGCGTACTTAGGACATTGCTAGCTAAAACAGAATCATGGGTGTGTATAGTAGAAGCTGTGTGATGCCCTGAGGGGTTTGCCAAACTCTTTGCAGGGCTTTACCCGGGGTTGAACAGTCATTGAATTTACACAGATTTCGAAACATTCTGACTGAAATCCTGGTATCTTAGTGACTTAAAAAAAAAAAAAAAAAAAAAAAAAAAATCGGAAAACTAACTCTGAAGAACTGTTATCAGTCAGACGTCAATTTTCCAAACATTAACTGCCAAGCACTGGCTTCCTTATAGGAAGGTTTCATTGACTGCACCTTAGAAGACAAGGTAAAATCAGTGTTCAGAAACTCAATGAAAATATATGTTTGGAAAATTATGATATTCCTAGGTGAGTGCTTTACATGACCTGAAGAGAAAGAGCGGAGGGGAGCAAAAAGAGCCAAAGGTATATATTATTTTCATGCTGCTATGAATCAACCGAAGACCTCTTACAAGAGGGAAAACCAGCCCATCTACCGGAACACCGGAGGCTACCGGGCTGATTTCCTGCCAGCTCCCCAGTCGCTGCAGTTCATCCCTGTGGCCACAGGATGGCAATGTTGATCCACGCTAGTGAGCCACGGTCCTTGCCCAGCAAAAGGCAGCGCTCGTCTCCAACGTAGCCGTCTAAACCGGGTCTCCTTGAGCAACTTAAAATTCAAAATTCCTACATTATTAATTTCACGTGATTAAAAAAAAAAATAAACACCAAAAAACCCCAAACAAACAACATACCAGCCCTGGTCCCATTTTCTCTGTATTTACATAAGTGATAGGAGAGTATTTGGATTGTAAATCTTGGCACGTAATGATATGATTATCCTTGTTATGAGAGGGCTGGGTAATTTCAGTCGTGATTTTGTCAGAGTGGCAGTCTGTCCTTCTGGGAAAGCTGATCTTTTCTAGGAAGAGCTAAGGCCAGCCCAAGAAAAGACATTTCATTCTTGTGGTATATGTCACCAGCTGAATGTAAATGTTCAGAGAGGACCTCTTGAAACATTTCTTGGTTCTCAAGTTCCCGAGCTGCAAACTCAACTCAAGAGCAGCACTGCCCTGCAGCACTAACATGTGGGTCTGATGGGTTTTGCTGGGGAAAGGCTCAAAAGTTTTCAATGAAAAAAGACTGGCATAAATATTCTCCAGAAATGAGGCTTGTTCCATGTCCCTCTATAAATGCTTTAATCCAGCATAGCCTGTACATAAAAAAAAAACTATGTATCAAGAAAAGCCCAAGGAATAACCATGCATCAAAGACAGGCTGGTGCTGGGTTCCTGACGAGTGCTTTGGGCTCTGCAGGATACACAGTGATGGCTGCTTCCTGATGAGCCTTCTAGTCAGACCCAATTCTTCAGCCTAACCCTCCAGGACAAAGTCCCTTGGTCTAGGATCTAAATGTGGTGGGGGAATTGCGAAGCTTAAATTTACCCATTTGATCAAAAGAGAGTTTTCCAGACTGTCCCAGAAAACAGGAAAAGCAAACAAACAAACAAATAAACAAAACCCTGGCACTTCCAAGTAATACACCTTCCTTTGGTTCTCAGAATCAAATCAAAGAACACCTCAGATCCCAACTCAACAGCTAAGAAGTATTGCAAGGGGAAAAATATCCATCTCCGTTGACCACAAGAACTAGGAAGCCTAGCTGTTGCAAACTTTTCCCTTGGGGCCCATGCAAAGCTTTATAGGCTTTAAAGAGATGAGTCAAGCAGGAGAGAAAGGCAAGAGGGAGAGAAAGGGTCGCTTGCTTTCTTGCTTGTTTTTTTTAAATTATCATCAATTCTCACCACCACCAGGAAAAATCACCTCTCAGAAGCCATTCTTTTGTCTTTAAGTCTTTAAAAGAAGAAAAAGTAACATCTTCTACTAAAAGTTTTAGATTTCACGTGCAAAAGTAGGTACCAAGTAGTCATGATGAAATAAGGTAGCAAGCAAGGCAAGGACTATATAAAGTTATACATTTCATCCTCATTTTTAGACCAACTAGTATAGCTGGAAATAATCTACAAGGTCTGGGCTATGCAGGATTTTCTGTTTATATATACTTTACTTCAATCCTAGCCCAATGCTGTAGTACAGAAGAGAGGTATTTTATTAAAATATTTATTGCTTCCTGCTTTCTTGAAACATAATACCTATATATTACCCTCAGAGCCGCATGAAGATTTCCCATACATCAACAAACTAGCAATAACAAAGATGGCCGCAGTGTCCGACGGCAGCTGGACCGGCACACCTCCTTGCCCTCAGTGCCTGGAGAGGAGTACGAGAACAAGGGATCTCATTTAAAAGCAGCAGGAGAGCGCCTGCAGGCTGGGAGAGCTGCTTTGCTTGTGGACTCCTAAATCGCAGTGTTTTGTGAGGTCCCCGTTTTCTTCAAACTTTTTCCCCCCAAGCTTTGAGGTTGGCTAAACCACTGTTTAGCTGAGGGCCTTTCCAAAATACTCATTGTTAACTAGAAGCTAAACCCGAAGTCCCTTGCTGGGAGATCTTTCCCTAGCGTTTCTACAAGCAGTGTTAAAAGTCAGATCTCCACAGTTCAGATTTTGACGAGACGATGACAGGAATCTTTGATGCCTGTCTCCTCGCTTTGATCCTGTCTCTTGTCCCATCAAAGGACGCAGAGCTTAGTCAGCCGAGCTGGGGCTCCAGCTGGTCTCTGCATCGGCCCTGGGAGATGCCGAGAGCGCAACAAGCCACCCCGCCTCCCCCCGGTGCGTCCCGTCGGGGAGACAGCGGCCGCCTGCAGCCAGGCGGGAATGGGGTGTGCATGATGGTGGGAAGTTCCGCTCACACTCTCCAGCCCCCACCAGGTTGCAGGCGCTTGACACACCCTGCTGGCCCATGGGGAGCCTGGGCAGCAGCCCCCGGGGAGCGGGACAGCGGCGCTGCCGCGGCTCCCCCTCGGTCCGCCCACCCTCAGCGCAGCCCGACGGCTGGAGCCGCTGCAGATCAAAGGCTGCTCGGGACACCGAGCAAACCTGGCAGCTCCCAGCCACTTCGCTGTTTGTCTGGGAAACAATAGGAAAGCCTTTGCCAAACAGCAGAGACTTTTTTTTCCTAATTAGAGGTAGCCGGGGAAAAGAAAAAACGGGTTAGGACGGAGCTGGTGCTAAGACCCGACGCTTCTTCTGCAGCCCTCTCCGTCAGGCGAAGCACGAAGCGCCAGGGCACGGGGTCTGAAGAGGGGGAGAGTCCCTGCGGGGGACAGAGGTTGCGCCCTGCCAGGGAGCTGTGGAACCAAGAGGGAGCGATGTGCCTGCAGCCCCGGGAATGGGTTCTTGTGTCCCCATAAGGGCCGAGGCGATGCGCTGCCCGCTCCAGGCGTGCAGACTTAGGCCCCGAAGGAGCGCTAGGGAGCTCGAACATTGGCAAGAGACGCGCCGAAAATGCCGT
The DNA here is from genome assembly GCA_020086605.1 of Lanius collurio. Lineage (NCBI taxonomy): Eukaryota > Metazoa > Chordata > Aves > Passeriformes > Laniidae > Lanius > Lanius collurio. The sequence continues at coordinate 17,372,181 of JACBWW010000020.1, read as the reverse complement.
CGAGGGGCTCTGGAAATATGCCGTCGGCGCTGGTGGGGGCCAGGGCATCGCTCCCGCCTCTGGTCCGCAGCCGCCTCCCCGATGGGGTGTGGACGAGCCCCGGGGACTGGAGGCTGTGCCCTGGGACTTCTGCTGCCTTGCTAGATCTGTCGCTGCTGGCTCCAGAAAAAGCTGTCCAAGTCCTGTTCTCTGGAACGGTTCCTGAGCTATGGGATCCGCGTCCAAAAATGTTGAGCAATGCCGCGGACAGCCAAAAAGCCATTTCCTATTTGCTGCTAGGACTTTTCCAAGGGACTCCAGCCTGGCAGAGGCTGGCAAGTTTGCAACTCCGCTGTTGACAAAATCCAAAAGGTGGCCGCGAAGACTTTGCCCTTCCCAGGATAGGAGGCACTGGGGTCCAGCAGTGTGGCAGGGCATAGAGCAGGGCTGGCGTTCCCGTTGCGAGAGGGGCTGCAGGCTGGAAAGGCTCCAGGTACCAGCCGTTCCTAAATTCAGCATCTTCCGAGACACGTTAAAAAAAAAAAAAAAAGACGGGGCGCGCAAGGACGGCGATCGGGTCGCCTTTCGGGGGTTATGTTCGTGCTTTCGCTCGGAATGTCGGGGCATTTTAGGCTACCGGGTCAGGGGGAGCGAGGTGAGAAAGGGGATCTAAAGAATGGAAGGTAGTGAAAAACAAAGGGTGGGGGAAGGGACGGGAGAGCAGCGGGGTGAAGGAAGTGAGGGATGCGAGAAGAGGGGGAGCCGCTTACTTGGTCGGTGCGCGTCCCCGCTTTCCCCCATGGGGCGGGCACGGCCGCTGCCCGCGGAGCCCCGGCGGGTCGCTCCCGCCCCCACGGCAGGAATGCGGCGCGGTGGCCCCCGCCGTCCCAATGTGTTTGTCATTAGCGCTGCCCGCGCTGCTCGCCGCCGCACCCCGACGGCCGGCGCAGCGCAGCGCCGCACCCCCACTCCCCTCCGCGGGGTCGCCAGCGCCCGCCGCCTGCGCCCCGAGGGAAGAAGCCCTCCGCTCGGCTCAGAGCATGGGGAAAAAGGAAAATTAAAAAAGAAGAAAAGAAAAAAAAAAAGAAAGAAAAGGAAAAAAACCCAAAAAAACAGAAGAAAACCCCCCAAAATAAAGAAAAACTAATAAAATAAACGAGGAAAAAAACGCGGGAGAAAAAGCGTAAAAACGAAAAAGGTGGGGGAAAATGCCCCGTACCTCTTACCTTCTCCTTTACAATCCGCAGCCCCAGTCCTGCAGATTGTAAAACATCCAAAATATGTCCACGTCTTTTGTGACTTTCCCTGCTCAGCCGCGCTCTTTCCCTCCCGCTCGCCCTCCCTCCCGATCCGACTGTAATGGTCTCACAAACCGCGTCCCGTAATTGATTCAATGTTATAGACCATCCTTCCAAAACTAATCATTTGCTTTAAGTAAATAGCTGTCAGGAAATGAAGCCCCCCTCAGGCCCCTTCAGAATAAGAGTGTTCTGGCTGTCCCGGCGCCCCCAGCCCCGCGGCCGGAGGCGGGCGCGCCGGCGAGAGGCTCTTACGCAGGCAGGGGGGCAGTCTCTGCCTCCAGATTTCAGCAGCCTCGCAGGGGAGGGGGAGGTTGGCCATATGGCAGGGGCGAGGGGGAGGAAAGGGGGAAGAGGGGAGTTTTGCACTGCAGGGGGAGAAAATTTAAAAAAAAAAAAAAAAAAAAAAGACCCAAAAAACTTTCATGAAAACTCAGAGTGTTCCTAATTTCTTGAATGAGCCTTCCCTCCTCAGACCCTCCAGGACGGTGGGTAGGGCGCCGGGCTCGATGTCCACGGTCACAGTGTGAGCTTATGGATGGGGAGTTTGATTTGGAAACGAATTCGCGGCTTCCTCGTGTCCTTTGTACACCGCTGAGCTCGGGTTTGGGCTAGAAAGCTGGATGGACGGCTGTGAGCTAGCCAGGACCAGGAGGCACAGAGAGAGAGTGGGAGAGACGAATCACTAACATTTATGAATGAAAGACACAACGAAAGGTAACCTTCGCCAGGAGTCAGCCCCCCCCAAAAGCCCGCAGCTCCAACGGAACCGAGAACGCTCTTCTCTTCGTCTCTGCCTTCACTTTGCCCAGCGCAAACAGACCCCAGTAATAACCAAACCAGGGACACGGCAAGGGCCAGAGGTGCCGGCGGAGGCGCGGGCAGCGCACGTCCGAGCCCGTCCTGTTTGAACGCGCTCCAGACGGAGCTTTGATCCCCGCCGGGGAGCCAGCGCTGGGTATCTCTGCTTTGTTGGCCGTCGCTATCACCAGCGATAAGGGGTGGCCGAGGGAGCTGTCGGGGAGCTGCCCTTGCCGCCCTTTTGCTGCAGGCTTCGAGCGGAGCGAGGCGAGCGGGGCCGGCGGGGCGCGGCGATGCGGCGGCCGCGGGAGAGGGGGCAGTGCAGCCCCAGGAACGGAGCCGAGCGGAGTGCGGCGGGTCCCTGCCCGCCGCCGGCCTTCTGGGGAGGGCACCGGCCCCACAGCCGCGTCCCGGGGCTTCTCCCTTTTCTTTCTCTCCCCAGTCCGGCACTACCACCACCCACACCTCTTTCTCCCACTTAGTATTAAACAAAAGTTTGTTCTCGGAGTAAAAAGTCGGGACCTAGTGGTTTTTTCTCTTTCCTAAGGGAGGGAGAGTTAAGCCTCTGAAACGAAGATGCCCCGAAGAGAACAGAAGCAGAAACAAGAACCTACTCCCATGGATGCGCGCTCAGGCTGAGGGACCCCTGGCTGGGCTCGCAGGGTTCTCGGCGGAGCTCCTGGCCCTTTGCACACCCTCCACTAGTGCATCCTCGGCTTGGGTGAGTGCACAACCCCGCTATTGCTTCCACATGTTCCTCCAGGAAATCATCGGAGTCAGATCTATGAGCAGCCCCTGATCGGAATGCTAACAGGATACCGTAATGCTTGTGAATAAACAACAGGCTCCAAGTGAGTCAAAAAAGCATGGAGAAAAAAAGCAACCAACCAAACTAAACAAACAAACAACATACGAGAAAAAAAACCCACATCGCACCCTGGAACTCTCCATCTGAGAGGGCAAGAGCACTCAGCAGCCTGAACCCCTTCATTTGTGGAGGGAAATGGTCTATCATGACTTGGATCAGAATTGAGGATTCTAGCAAATTCAAGCCCCGCGAAGATGGACGTCAGCTGCCTATGTGCCGGGGCGATCCTGCAGGGCTCGGGCCACGATGCACCGGTGTGAGCGTATCTAGTTTAACGTGCGGGGTGACTCCTGGAGAACCACCATCGGGATGGGATGTAATGCAAGAGTTAGTCTTGCGAAAAGAAAGGAGCAAAATGAAAAGGGAGGAGGCGCCTTCTGGTTGTAATTACCTGCCTCATTTGAATAATGCCTTTGTCACGATCATTATAGAGAAGTTGTAAACGGCTTCCACGTAGGAGCTCACAAGACCCAGCGAAAAATAAAAATTGCAAACTGGGGGAGTGGCAAGGCTGCCTGTTAGGCCAGTCTGGCGCTTCGGGCGGGGACCCGACGGCTGTGTGGAGACCGGGATGGAGGTGTCCTGCCGCCCAGAGACCCTTCTGGGGAACGGTGATACTGTTCCCGACGTGGCGTTCCCTTCCCCACACTAAGGGCCCAGCCACGCCGTCCCCACGCCCGCCACCCGAGGAACACCGAGCTGACAGGAGCTGGGGTTCTGCCCGCTCCCGTCGTTGGGCCGATCCCCCTCCGCAGTGCCGGCAGTGCCTATGGAATGGTCCCGCTCAGAGGAGGTGGTAGTTAAAATAAACCCTCCGGGACGGCTGCTGAGCTCTGCCTCCCGCCCCGTGTGGTGCAGGGGGGTCCCATCCAGGGAGGAGAGGGGGATGTGGGGTTAGCGAGAGGACAGGCTGGGGGCGGGGGGATTTTTTACCTCTCCTCTCCCCTGTCCTCCCGCCCTCCCCTCCCCTGAAGGGCTGGAGCATAAAGCATCCCCTTAGCGTGTGTTTATGTGGTAACAGATGGAAGCTGCACGTCTCAAACTAAGTGCGGCGCCCGAGCTAGAGCCTATCTCGCCTGTTTATGCTCCCAACCTGCCCCTCGGGATGGGCGGGGGTGTGTGTCCCCCTCCCCTGGCCCACGGCGCCGTCAGAGTCCGGGCAGCGGGAGCACCGACGGCTCGGGTTATTGCGGGGCGGCTCTCTCCATTCTCAGGCGCTTCCAGGGGGACTGGGAGCCTTCGAGGCCCCTTTCCCCCCTCTCCCGCTCAGTATCCCCCTCCCTGGGGAAATCACAATTTGTTTCAAGTAATAAATCCTTTCCTGCGCTCTCTCCCAAGGGTGAGCCGGGGAACGGTTAACTGGATAAGCCTATTGAACAACCTTGTATGGCCACCGGCGGCACTGGAAGGCGAGAGGGGGTACCCCGGCCCGGGCTCCGCGCGAAGCCCCGCTGAGGTGCCGCAGCCTTTTGGCTGGATGGGAAGGCATGTCTGGGTTCAGTTATCGTTACCCACGTTCAGCGACGCACGGAGCAGTCAGTAGTCACCCTTTTTGCCTTATAGAGCAGGAATCCCTGCGTGAAGAGCAGCTACAGCCTGGAGCAGACACCCCTCAAACCGCTGAGAGAGGGAGAAAGCAGAGCGGCCTCACATCTGTGTTCACATCTATCGCGTAGGGAGGAGAGCATAGCGGCGAGGGCTGCTTCACCTCGGAAGAGGAGTGACAGGGACACCCCCACTGCAACAGAGGAGCTAAGCAGGGGACCGCCAAGGGCCCGAACACCTCCGAGAAATGTGTTCTGCCTGCGAGAAGGTCTTCTGTATAGTCACAGTTCTGCCAGATTTTTAGATTTTTATTTCTTTCCGTCTTTCCACAAGTACAGATTACCTTATTTTGTTTGTTTAACAGAATTTGGCTCTGAATAGCAGGGATCCCGTGTCACCGGGAGGACAGGCAGCCAGACAAAAGAAATTAACTTTGCCCAGCCTGCCCTCTCTAGCTTTTATTTTTATTCCACTCATAGTTGGTTGAGGTAGTTCCCGTACCCGTCGTTTTCCCACCGAGGCCGCTGCTGCCACGACGTCGAGCTGTTTTGCTTTCATTGTTGCGTTTGGCTCTTGACATTAAAAGATGCCAAAACAGCCGTGGAAGCTTCTTTCTTTGAAAACAGACTTTGTTTTTCCTTTTGCTCCCGCCCTGACTTTTTTGACTGCGGCAAAATAAACAGCCCGCTCTGGTCCAGAAGCAGGCTGAACCCAGTTTAGGGGCGAGTCAAAGCCAGGGGGAAAGGGGCTGTGACAGGCCTGGCCCTTCGCCGCTGCCTGGCTCCGTTCTCCGCTCCGGCCCCCAGCCCCCGGCAGGGAGCCCCGGCCCCGCCGCCGCACCGACGGGCGGGGGGGCAGCGCCGCAGGGGTGCGGGCGCCTCCGGGATGCCTTCAGCGCCGGCCGAGGGCAGTGCCACCGCCGCCCGCGACACTAGAGGGCACCGGAGCCCGCGGGAGCAGCCGGCCGAGCCCGGCAGGGGCACCGCGCCCCGCCAGCCGCCGCCGCCTCTCTGCTTCAGCAGCGATCGACCGGCTCTGGAGAACATGGCGAAGAGGGGCCGACCTCCCCCTCTGGGGAATCTAATGGCTCCAGCCCTGTAGGTCCAGGCCCGCAGGTCCAGCCCGTGCCGGGCTCAGCATGCTGCTCGGGGGATGTGGCATGTTGCAAGTAAAGCAGCGAGATAAATTCCTCCCGCGCCACAAATGAAAAGTTTTCCCTCTGAAATCAAAGGATCCTCTGCTGATTCAGCCCAGGTTTGACTTCGGTTCATAATTCCCGAGACCATTATCTCTGCCTTTGTTCTTTTGAGCTGCTACAATTAATGGATTACAGCAGGACAAAACCACAGGCAGACCAAGCTGCTTTCGTTCTGCAGCTATTTACTATTAGTACCAGCTTTGCTCCCCTCGGGCTACTGTGCTAGGGAACCCAGCCCTGAGTTCTGCATGGGGGAGCTGCATGGTGCGGAGGCCACCCTGGATGTCGCGGCCATGGTCACCTCTGACACGGTGGGCATGGGCCAGCATCTGCGCCAATCTCAGTCCCCACGTATGCCCGGGCTGATCACGCCCACCATACATTCCTACCATGGGCACAGGAGAGCCAAGATAGGCTGAACATCATAAAACGTCAGACTTAGGAGAGAAACAACACGTTTTTTTACTGAGTACCCTGAATTACCCATGCCACAGACAAGGGATGTCATTTTTCTGCTTCATCCCACAAAAGGCGGGATTTTTCTGCTTCATCACGCATCTTTTCTTCTGATGCTTAGTGATTAGAACACACTTTTGAGTGTGATTTGTTGTGGAAATACTGGAGCTACAGTCACGGTTTATGAATTGTAATCAGGTTTCTAAAACGATCCCTCTCTTCACGGGATCTTTCATGCTCCAAAATACTCCCGGAAACAAAACCCCATCCCTCTATTTCTGTGGCATGGAATGTTTCTGAACTTGGATCTTCCCCATCCTAAGGATTAAGAAGATGAAAAGCCATTAATGCTTTCTAAGAGCTTGCAGAACTGGGTTTTATGTGGAGCCACCACTAGGAGTTGCAAGAATCAGCATCCATGTTGTCACAGTCAGCAAAAAGCTCCAGACCTGGAAATTAACGTAGCCATTCCTCTTAGTCATTGAATCTGTTGAGTCATTTTACTCATATTTACCAAGGTTACGCTGGAGGTATGTCAGCAGGAGGCATGAATCACACTGTCGTTCTTCTTGCAGCACTGTGTGTCTCCTGTACTCAAGGTTCTGTGGCCCTGATCAGTGATGGAAGAAATGAAGCAGATGCCAATCACACCTCAAGCCATTCCAAGGAGTGGCCAAAGCCCACATACTCATTTTTCTTGCTTTAGTTCAGAGACAGGAGAGACTGAAACCCTGAAATGTCAGGGGTAACTGTTCCTCCCTTTTTTTGTTACTTCTCTAAAAGACTGTCTTTTTTCTCTGACATCACCTTGTTTTAATCTGTACCTCATCTAATTCTGCAAAGAGACTTTCTGCCTCAGTTATGTGATCATTTGCCTGTTGTTGACAGTTCTTTAGAGAACTCACTTATATGCACTCCTCTTGAACAAGATGGTTGTGGAGGGAGAAATGAGAGAGTGAGATGAGAGGAAAATGCAGGTAAATGTTTTTGTAGCCATGCATGTGAAGTTACAGTTCAGGTTTAAAAAGGAAAGCTCTGGTGTAGCTCAAGAACAAGGATACAGCAGCATGTAGTTAGATTATGATCCTTAGACTGCTGTCTTTTTTTGTCAGATATTATGCTTTTTAATCTAAATTATCTTTTGAGAAAGAGTCTAATATGGAAACTGGGCCAGATTCTGCTTTGTGCAAACCTGATGTAACTCTAACTTCAAGGGAAATATTCCAGATTGAATCTCGTATAATTAAGATTAAAAATTGGCTCTGGACATCTTTTCTTTGGCAATGAAGTTAGAGAAGTTCTGCAAGGAAAAATAATTAAAACCAGGGCTTTATTTCAGTGCTCTTTTAAATAACATGTGCTATAGGCGCTTTGAAGGCATTTGTTCTCCATGACAGCAGTATTTTAAAACTTTCACTAAGGTTCCACTAACCAAGTTAACCCTTAACCAACTGTGCTTAAAATACTATGTACAGAAACTTCTAATTTTGTAGGACATTGTCCAAAAAAATCCCAAATTCCATTAAAATTATATGATTGCTGCCGTGGCAGTAGTAAGCTTCTGCTTGCTGGTGAAGTTATGAATCTCACTGCTCTAGCCACAACACAAGCACTGAAATAATTCTGAATTTATACCTTAATCAACATGGGTTTTTTTCATGGTGCAAATCTTGCTAAACTGAACACACTGAGAAGGAGCAGTTGTCAAAAGGCAGTTCCTTAGTATCCCTGGAAAGCACACTCTGAAAGGAGTTCCTAGAGGAACTCTGAAATACTATAAATTACTGAGCAGTTTTCTATAAGAAAACAAGGTGTCATTTAACACTTTCAGTGTCCAATATCACTGTATTTGTTACACCCATGCCCATAATAGAAAATATGTCACTACAATTTAATTGCAATTGGTGAGAAGATGTTGGCCAATTTTTGACAGGTCTGGCTTTCAGCCCGAATGAAATCACAAGGACATTTGTCATTCTCTTGAGTGGCCCAGATTTTCATAATGAATTAATCGTATCTCTCTCTCTTTAGGGTGCAAAGGAAAAGAAGGGGTGAAGAGGAAAGTCATTTATCTTTGATTCCTTGTGGTGTATGAAGAATATGTATTTGGAAAATGTATGTTGCTCATTTTCAGTGGGGTTGGCAAGTAGGAGGAGTCCAATCTATTTTGTTATTCCAGAAGTACATAGATATCAATCCTTGACAGCCTTCTTTTTTTGGTAGAGGAGTCCTTGCTGAATCAGTGAACTAAGACAGCATGGTGAAACCGAGTCTTTCACGGTCTTATCTTTATTCTCTTTGTTGAGCAGATTTGTAGAATTTGGAAGCAGCAAGACACACATCACATCCTAACCTTCTGTTACAATGAGCTTATCCACCGTCCTTTCTCCACCCTGCATGAGCTCCTTGGAAGGTTGCAGGAAGCAAACATGGGAGGAGAACCCAGACTGCAGCTCTGAAAGAACCTGTACTGCAAGTGTCAGGAAGATGGAGCCCATTCTGATTTTACACATTTGAGATTTCTTTCAGAGAAAGGGAACTGTAGGGTAATCCCTCACCTTCCTGGCCTCTGTTCCCATCCACGTTTTGTTTCCTTTAACAGGCTAACTGGTGAAGGAATAGCAACAAGGATACAAAAATTCCCAATTCAGGACAGTTCTCTTTGTCCATCAGTCATGGACACCACAAAGACGGAATAGGCACCGGTCACTTCATCTCCGTGTTTTATTTCATAGTCAAAGGAAATACAAGCATGTTCTCCTTATTGTCAAGGGAGTACAGAATTTCCTTTACCTCTCTTTGCAATGGGAGAAAACATTAATAAAGCCAACATAAATACAAATAAATTTTTGCAATTCCTATCCATCATATCCATCACCAAACTTATATTTTTCTATTCTTAGTTATTTTTCTCCCAATGCATTATATACTACTATAGGAAAAAGATGTTATTGAAATCCATGTGTCTGTGAAACTTTGTTGGGAATCTCCTGCTAAGCAAGCTGCAAGCAGAGTCTCTGGTAGTCTGAATGAATCTATGAAGCCTGCTCCGAAAATCCTTTTCCAAAACATTGTAGTATTTAGTCAACTTGACAAGATGAAAGGTTGGAGGAAATGCTTTAGTACAGAAACATTAGCAGCTGTACAGCTGGGGGCAGATAAAAACAGTGCTCAGAAGTATAACCATAGCCCCTACCGTTGACAGGGATGTTGGAGGCACACGGCTCTGTTTAGGAGAGGTTAAAATATATAGGTAGTTAGACAGTTTGAGTGGACAGAAGCCATTGTAAATATCTGAGGAGTCTAGTGCTTTTTTTTTGTGGGAGACAAATGGTCTCCCAGCCCACTTAGCACCTGCCAGTGTCTCTCTGCTGCCCTTTGCCCTGTGAGGCTGCTTGTTCTGACAGCTTCTGAAGCTCTCCTGGCTTCAAATTCCTTCTCCTTATGTTGGCCTTTTCCATTGCTGCTTATCCTAATATTGACTTAGGAAAGGAAGAGAGTTAAAAATAGCTGGCTCCCCTACTGTCTACAGACCTTCTGCCGAGCTTTGCTTTAGGCCTGTGAATCACAAACATTGGTTTAAACCATCATTAGCATCTGAATGTAGATAAAGGGACAAGAGGAGCTAGGGTAGGCAGTCACCTTGTTTAAGTATCACTCCTCAATTATTTTGAAGAGCAGGAGAGGAGCAGGACAGAAGTGGAGGATGTTTGCATCCCATTTCAGCAGCTAGGATTATTTGGAATTAAGGATGTAACAAACCGTCTTTCAAAAACTCATGTTGGATCCCTCAAAGCATCCACTGGAGCCTGAGTAAAGCCTGTTGTCATTCTTGGGTAGCTTTGTTTCCTCCCTTCTCTCTGCCATCATTGTTTCTAAGCTGCTCTGCCTGCCCAGACCCAGGAGAAGCAAGGGTGAAGCCCCAGGCACAGGGTTATGCAGTGTGAAGGGGGATGTGTGTGATGAGGGGGAGGTGGTCATGCTGCAGTGGGTGGCACAGTTTTATGAAGGTCAGTAAACCTCAGCTCCATCAGACCACCAGAGAGAGTGGCTTTCCCAGCTGGAATCACTCAAACTTGTGGCCCTGCACTGAAAAACACCCTCTCTCCAGTCTCCAGGAATGCATCTCTGCCATGGTTAGTAAAAGTGTCCCAGAATATCTCAGCATCACAGTGTTGCACAAGAAGAGAGCCAGACTCTGAGAAAGACACATTCAAACTGGGATTGAAACCAACTGCTGGCTTCTCACCCAGAAGCAAAAATAAAGTGAGCATAGTCTGTAAGCAGAGGCACCATTGGCTCCCTCCACCCAGCTCCATGGTTTTACCAGCTCTGCAACTCCTACAGCATCTCCAGAAACCACAACAGAAAGGAGACACCACAAAAGTCAAACCCCAGAGTAGTCTGTGGTAAGGTGTCCTTCAGGGAGAAAGCTTTCAGATCTCTACAGAGGTTAAGAAGTGCCTGGAGTGATGGTTTTTAACCTGTTTGTGTAAAAAAAAATAATCCTTTCATTATGAGAGCAGGTAATGAATCCAAAACACTGCAGCACTGTGGCTTTGGTAAGGAGTGCGTGTTGAGAAATATGACGTCATCTTGATGCCAGCTGGAATGTGTCACATTGAGATGGCAATATAATGACTAATTCCTGGCGACTTGTGTCCCTGCCATTTGCTGGGAAGGACCAAGGGTCAGTCCCAGCATATCTGAGCATATAGATGTGGCCAGAGGGACAGAAGAGTAACACACTGGAGGACTGGCTTTCTGTTGGAAAAGACCTGGATGCAGTCCGTGGTCCCCTGAGGCCAGGGATTATGCTAAGACATAATCAGAACAGGACCACAGTGCAAGAAATGCCACATGCAGAGGGTACAGGCAGAGTACTTCCTAGTCTTTAACTTAGTGGTGACAGGTCTCCAGGAATATTGAAATGCACTCATGCCATTCCTCAAATCCTCCATTTGGATAGGGAGAGTTTTTGCTGATGATTAGATGATTAGGTGCACATTAGGGGCACTAGTTTGTCTGGGGAGGGGAAAACCCAGGGTAGACAGAACAGCTAAGTCTGTGGAGAAAGCCTGTGGAGAGGCCTGTGTCCTCATGCTGGCATTTATGTTATTTATGCACTTAGATTTCACTAGAGCAGCTACAAGACTACAGAACTGAAAGTTCAGACCACCTACTATTTCTGTTCATATTAGCTTATAAAACTTTGGGCCTGTGTGTACCAACACATGAGATACCCTTTGGAGTTATGGTCCAGAAGACTGGGTTCAACCAAGTGAATTACATGGATCAGCTCATGTTTAGTGCTAGCTGTACAGGGAGAACGACCAGTCACTTCTCAATGAGTACAGTAACTTCACTGACGTAAATGAGGGATAATGTTGAAATCCACAAAGTTACAGTGAGCAAAGAGTGGGATCAAGAGGATGGGTCTTTCTTCTTTGAACTCATAGTGGTCATGCATGATGTTTTTCACTTTTGGAAAACTGAAATTGTAAATCAGAAAATCTGTAAGGACAACTTTATATGTAACAAGCTCTACCTACAGGGATCTGTTAGATGTCTCCCGGAAAAAAATCAGTATACTGAAAAAAAGAAAAGGTTTTAGTGTTTTTGTTAGGAATATCACCAAAAGGATTTTGTTTTGGAAACAATAAAATCCAGAGCCAACTTTCCACTTCCAGCGTCTCCCATTCAGAAGGAATGTGCAGAAGACCTTGATATGATATGAATTAAAAGGATTCTGCCTTTGCCAGCCCTAAATTCCAGGAAGTGAGACACAGCATCTTCATCTGCTCTTGCAGGGAACATTTGTTTTTACTCTAGCCTAAATACCAGACTGTTTCCTAAATCTCAAGAACTCGACCGTTCACTTAGATTCCTCAGCCTCTCACAGCAGAGGAGCAGGCTCTACACAGGCATTTCAAGTGTTCTTGCATGCCATCCAAAATTGACTCCTGCCCCTGGAGATTTAGAGGCGCCTCTGGAAGAAACACAATGGGATTCCAATGTGCACAGAGCTGATGGGACAGAACTGCCCCAAGGGCCTTTGGTGCAGTGCACAGAATGATGGGGACAAGAGATCCTTTCCTATCTGAAGCCAGACTAACACAACAGCTCATGACCCTGCAGGGGAGTAGATTTCATAAAGTAGATTCAGAGCTTTGTGAAATCCTTCCACAGCCCTGTAAGAGCCGCTTTCAGATTTTGCTTCTTTCTTTCCTCTTTATAGTGCCTTTCACTATTCTACTTTCTGTTCACAGGCAGCAGGTATCCTACTTGCTTTGCATGCATACTCTCAAAAATGTGCAGAAATTCTCTCTCTCTGGATTCTGAGCTGGCACATATTATCAAGCCAGTTCTTCACTCCCTGCAGATCAGCTGGGCTGATGCTCTCTGAGTTTGAAGTGCATCGTGCTGGCAACATCTGACACTCTTCAAAGAGGCTGTGCACTGCATCTGGTGGTGTCACTGGGTTTGCTGCTATCATGTAGAGGAAGGATGCTGACAAAGAGGCTTCTGTAGCCACTAGACAGCTATTAAAATTTACAGGTCCTGATCCTGAGGACAGCAGGGTCAATAAAAGTCTTACATTTGTTGGGATGCCCATGCCTGCTGTAGACTGGTAAACCACCAACCTTCTGCTTCCCCCTTCTCTCACCAAGTGGTGCCCTCCCTAGTGTAAGGTAATTTTTTAAAAAATCATGAAGAATGTGCTGTAGCATACTAAGTATTTTACTAAATACTTTCTGAAGTTGCTGAGGGATTTAAGTAGTGAGCAACATTAATCAGAGGTAGTATAGTAGCTTTTCATCTTGAAATAGAATTAATTAGATAAAACAGAATATTTTGGCAAGCATTGCTCTTTCCCAAACATAAAGAAAATACTGTTATAATAACTGCATAAGAATTAATCAGGGACTCCATAAGCCTTTGGTGAAAACCCTTACCTCTGAATATCATATATGAAAAGACTTTCTGCTTGGCCATACTACCTGAAGCCTGAGTTAAGTTCAGAGCTCCTAAAACTCACTATAAGGTGGTTAAAAAACTTCCACAAGCTGTACCAATATGTACATCTCCTCATGTCTGGGTCCTTTTTCAGCATCACTATGGAAGAAACTCAGAACATTGAATGTAGCTCATCAGGACAGGCTAGATATCCTGTCATCAAGCAGGATATCTTCCATCCCAAATCCCTCTGCAGCAAACAGTGCAAAATTGCTGCTCCCAATGGGCTTCTGTCAGCTGTTAACATAAATTAAAAATCTTGAATAAGCCAAAACAGATCACTGCTTTTTTCTGGACATTTTTAACAGACTCTTGTGGAAGTTTTCTTCTTTTTCTCTAAGAAATCTCTTCATTTTAGACAAAATTAAGATGATCCAAATTGTAGCATAGATGGAAAAAACTGTTTAAAATACGACCGAATTCCCACATTTCTTCCATCTTCCACATTTCTTTGAGATTAGTATTTCCTTTTTTCTTTTTCTCAAAGTATATAGAAAAAAAAAAAAAAAAAAAAAGAAGAGAGAGAAGAATGGGAAACATCCCTGTGGCATGGTGACACTCCCCAGCTTGAGAGCTGACATTGAGCATTGGGGTTATCTCAACTCCATACTCCAGCTGAGCTTGTTTACTCCTTTGTGCAGTGATGAAGTTGTGCTGGCTCACTTTCAAGCTATTGCAACAGTCACATCCTGAGACTCTTCCTCCGTCTGTCTTCAGACTGTAGCACATTCTCATTTGCTGGACCAGGGACAGAGAAAAACTGGGTCAAGAGAAAGACAGGTCAGTGCTTGCTCCTTCTTGGCAAAACCAGTGCCAAGGCTTTAGGCTGTGCCTGTGGCACAGGCAGAGCAGATGCTTGCTGCAGTTCTGGACTGAGTCAGCAGATAGATACCGGAGAGGGAAGGAGATTCTGATGGATTTGGTCAACCTGGGGATGCAAGACTTCTCTAAACAATGTTGAGAACAGAGAGTGGTGAAAAACAGGAACAAGATCAAAGAAATGCACAGTTCCTTTCCAACCTCTTCTGCCTCCATTATCATCTGGCTGAAGTTGATGTGGCTCACTATGGCTTGAATAGGCAGGGTGATTGCAATCCTAAATGTTCCTACTGTATGTGAAAAAGCAGGAAATTTTGAAAAAATACATAGTTTTATGAAAATATTGATTAGTGTAGTGTTTGGTGTGCTGCTTCAGGAAAATGAGATATGCAACACTTTCAGTAATGCAGATAATACTCAGACAAGAAAAAGTTAGGAGAATATGACTGCATATAACAATTAGGCTATTTTTTACTTTATTTGACAACTGTTTTGAACAGAAAATAGCATTTTAGAAAGATTTTTCATTTCCTATACTCAAAAGGATTTTGAGGTGCAAAGGTCACTCATTTTTCTAAAGGGTGTGGTGACAGATCAAAAAGTTATATCATGGCATTAAATTTGCTTCATTACACACTTTGATCACTATCGGGTTGTTATGATTCTTATTGGAAAAAACCTTTGAAAAAATCAAGTCACACTAGCACAGTTTTGAAATGCTATCTCAAGCATTTCTTTTGAAATTCCTTTGAAATATTTTTGTCACATTATTTGCTCTTACAAGTTTGTTTTCCTAATCTTTGAGTTTTATATTTTCACAAGGAACCTTTTATTTAAAAAAATTTTGAATAGCTCCCTCATAAGAGAAAAAGATATACCAAGTTTGCCAAGAGCATATTGTACATTACTTGCCATTTTGATATTTACCTTATATGCAGACATGGGCATAATTTCTATTTGTAGTGTTACCTTACATTTTGATTTCAAGAATGCTGCTTTATTTACAAGACATGACAGATTCCCATAAACCAGAGAAGTTGTGCAATTCTTCTCCTGTGTTTTCGTCTCTTAGCACAGATCTGTAATTTTCAGAAGAGAGGGATATTGCACCATTTCTGTAACGATGCTGATAACTTCATAAGTTGTCTCCTCCAGAGAAAGATTACAATAATCTATTTTTTGATATTCTGACCAATACAGAAACTGTCAAAACCAGCTTCATTACTGTCTAGAGTAAAGGACCGAGAAAATGAAAGGAAATCAGAATAGGAAAAGTCCAGGATTTGTGAGCAAGATTGTAAGAACAGCTGTACTAGGCAAGACCAGAGGCCCATGGTCAATAGCAAGTAACAGAAATAGAGGCAAAAGCAGAGGGAGACATTTAATATTTTATGTTTAATAATTCCCAATGTCCATTAATTTTTCCAGTTACACTTTTTACTCTGGGAGATTCTTATCCCCTGCACATTCAGCATCAAGGAGCTCCTTGGAAAGAAGTGTCGTTAGAGTCTCAGGAGAGATGAGTATCACACAACAATACAGAAACTGGCGGGGTTGGAAAGATTCAAAGTCAAAATGGGAAACCGGATTTTTGAAATGCTAATAAAGAAAACATAAATTACAGCTGGCAGATATTAGAGAGAAAATTAATATGAAGGGTCACCATAATTTCATAAAGAGAAACACGAAACCATTTAAAATAAACAGTAAGGTGTTCTTTCCTGTATTGGAAGATCTTAAAGAAAGAACATGGGGTTTGCTGGGTCCCTAAGGATTAAAGGGAAAACTTAAAATAGACACACTTGCCAAGAAGCTAGGTGATTTCCTTTCATGTATATTTATCATCAGAAATATGGAAAGGTGTTTGCACTGAAGTTGATCACTTCCTTTGAGAACCATTAAGCCCTCTGGTAGATGAAAAGTCAGAAACAGAATTTACAGTGCAGTAAGTTTCCCGTCCCAGATGTTGTATATATGTAAAGGCTGTGATGAAGCTCAAGGCTGGATTTGCTGAGCAGCCAGTAACAACATACGGTGTCCATGGTGGCTCTTCCAGGAGACCAAAGGACTGCAAAGGCCACAACTGCTCTCCAAAAGCCTTTCTAGAGCAGTACAGCAAGGAAGAGTCTACCAATACAGTCTATTGTCATCAAGCTGGGAAGAATCACTGGTAGGCAAAAGGACCAGGACAGCAGGCACAAAAGAGTTAGAAGTGAGACAAAATCTGGCATGAGAAAGTGCAAAGTCATCTACCAATGGTATATGAACAGTTTTTGCTGTGGAAATTAGAAAGACTTGTAGACTGACGGTATAATTTTTATCTCCTACACACATAATGGTCGAAATAAAATATTTTTTTTTAAAAAAAAAGCAATCAGATAACAAGCTATAATGGGATAGAAAGCAACGTCAGAGAGATGGAAGAACAAATGCCATTCTATGAGGCACTGGGTTTACTTTGTTCAGCTGTATTCAAGAATACCCATGAAAAGAAAATCCTAGGTACAGGAGAAGAGCTACCTTGAAAGTGGGAGGACACCCAGACAGCTTGGCTACTTCAGTCTGTCAAACTTAAAACTGAAGAAGTACAAATGTCTTGAAAATGTATCAACAAAGTAAAGAACAGAAGAGAGAAAACTCATTAAAAAAAAAAAAGGAAATAATAAATGTGCTAAAATATATTGGTAAATAAAACATCAATAATGAAGTAAATATTGATGATGCATATGTTCAGGATGATAAATAAAATGCTTCCATTCTGTCCCCTAAAATGGTGGGCTGGTCACCAGGAGCACTGAGGGGTGAAAGATCTCTCATGGCCCTAGTCTCAGAGGACTGGACTCTATATTCCTGAAGAGTATTTGTTTTACCAGAAGGAAGGGACAGCAAAGGAAAATGGGCATCAAAATTGTTGTACCCCATTCCCAGCTTCGGGAACCAAGCTGGGAAGCAATGTCTCTTCTTATGTGGAGGAGGCATCTCCCTCACCAATAATCTCTGCTATTTATGCACCAATTCACCCCTTGCTGATGGCTGCAGTAACTGCAGTCTGATTATGCAGAGCTTCAAGATACATGGAAGAGGCAGAGATTTGCTCATGCTAAGAGTTAGTGCTAAATTATGACACTCCACAAACCACTGCAGCACAGAGACATATGTATCTCTTTATTATGATTTTTAATGGTCCTCAATAAAAGGAAACCATTTATTGCACTGATAGTTCATTAATTGGCTCTTTGGAAGCTCAGTATTTGCTCAGGACTTCCCGGATTACTGGTCAGGTCATCAGAAAGATTACACCTTTCTGAAGCTTGCAGTAATTAGCCACTAGCTAGGGTTACTCCCCAGTATTGAATTAAAATACTGGGACAGGAGGCAAGCAAAAGACCAGGAATGGAACCAAAGCTGCAACCTGCTAACTTCACTGGTACCTGGCACCCTCTTCTGAGAGCAGCTAAGCACATTCTTAGTGCATCAGCTTGTGAAGGCTCCTTGTCAGCACACAGCCCTTCAGAAGTTGGCTGGAGGTGATGGCATTTTGCTAAATACCTTGGCCATGTGCTGAATCATCTTGTTACACCACCACAAGTAAGGGAACACTCTTAAATCAGGCATAGCTGGAAGTCGTGTTTAAAGAGTGGTCTGGACCTCTTGGGTTTTTTATCTGTAAAACAATTAGCCCTTGCACTCTTCTTTCAACACTTAAATCTATCTTCTTTTTGAAATGATAAAGGGAATGAAGTTTGTGGATATTTCTTAGGTAACTCTGAACACAGTTGCCATCAGAGTGGTCTCAGGGATTTCCCTCTCCTTTTCAGCACTCACATCTAAGTTTCTTCAAATAATTGCATATATGGGCTGGTCCTGTGCCAGCCTATTCTCATTTGCGCACACTTGTTGCCTCTCTGTTGCTGATAGACACAAAATGAAGATTTTTTCCCAAGGCAGAGAGAAATATTTCATTCTGCTTGCTCAGGCTCACATGGCAAATGCCACCCTTGCTTTGTGAGTTTCCCTGTCATTTCTCTATCTCCCCTTCTTCTCTTCTGCTTCCAGAAACAAAAATATTTTGTCTTGAAATAAACTTTCTTCATTCCACTTGCTATTTTTGTGAATGGTGTAAGGCAAATGCCTGCTTTCCATTACTCTAGCAATCAGACAGATTTTTTTTTCCTCAAAACTTTGGGAACACTTACCTGAACAGAGATGCTGGCACACCTCTGTGGGTGTGACTCACCCTTCAACTCTGGGGACATCACCTGCAACTCAAAGAGCACAGATCTGTAATTTGAAGCTGAAGGACAATACTTCTGTTTCTATGTTCACAGCTCACTGAGTTTTAGAAATAATTTGTGTCAACTGCATCCTAAGTCTGTGACACACCTCCATTAACATACCCACATATCTATTAGAAAAAATACACTGTTTGACTGCATTGAATGAAAATGCTGCATGCTGTTGTAAGGTGTTTTGGACCATGATAGTATGCCCCAGCCAAACTATCTGTAGTTATTCCTATTGGAGCCCTCAGAGTGAGACCAGGCTGGAATTACCCTCACCAGCTTCACCTGGCCATCCACCTTCAGGTGTAGCAGGTCAGCTCCTGGAGGGTTTTTAAGCCCAGCCAGAAGGTTCAGTCTGAAGAGAAGAGAGGTTGGGTAGGCTTATGGCTGGTCTTTGTCCTGTGCTGTCTTGTTTGGATTTCCTGGACTAACTTGGCTGCTTATTACTGGATAGGTTTTGTTGCTGCCATAATCTTGACTGTGCTTGCCTAGATCTGGAGTATCAAGGATTGAAAGGTAAACTGTGCTAAATTGAAAAAGAATTGGGAAAGAAGAAGCTGAAAAACTGAGTATGAAGACAGCAAGGAATTGACAAAAAAGGACTGTGCTGCACTGGACTAAAACCAATCTTATTTCCTGAAAAGTGTGTGTAGAGCTCTTGGGCAAAGTAGAGGGACCAATCAAGCAAGGTGTAATCTCATGCACTGCAGTTGCAACATGTATGTGTACTGTATTATGGATAAGTTAGTAAAATGTAAGAGTGCTGTGTTAGGTAAGTGAAAAGTATAAGTAAGTAAAATGTGTATTGCTGTGTTATGGATAAGTTGGTAAAATGTGCAAGTACTGTACTAAGTAAGCAAAAGTATAAGTAAAATGTGTATGTACTGTGTTAGGTAAAAATAGAGTAAGATGTATAAATAGTGAGTTATATAAAAGTAAGTGAACTGTATAGGTTATGCATAAGTATGTAAAAGTGAGTAAAATGTGTAAGTATAAGTAAGTAAAATACAGAAAAGGGGTGATAAGTAGGTATTAAGTAAAAATTGGAAGATGTGTGAGTTCCTGCATGATGCCCAAAGAGGTGATACATATTTTAGAGTATTTTAAAGCTTCTGCATAATCATAATGTTTTGTTGTAAAGAAGTGCTGAGTTCCTGCACATACTTCCTGCAAAAAGTGACAAATTCCACCATTAACCAGTGGAAAATGAGGTCTCTGTATCAGCACACATGGACACACAAGGGGATTAGAGTACTTTCAATAATTTAAAAAGTTGAGGCTTGACTCAAAGCCTGAATCACAACCCATTGAACTTGCTGGAGTAAGTCCGGAGGCTGCAGTAGGCTTTGGATAAGTTCCAGACTCCAAAAAATAAGTAGGTGAAATTTAATATCCTGAGATATACGTGAGCCCACGTTAGATGACCTAATAATTTCATTTTGGGCTTCAATTCCATGAATCTTGTCAAGTCTGAGGCCTTTTTAGCCTCTTAAAAGCAGCTGTAGCATGAATGGTCTGAAGAAAACACAAACTAGATGTCTACACTACACAGCAGGGCATTCTACAGAGACCCCAGAGCCACTGCTGGCTGCACATTATCCCCTCAGCTGCATGGCACCATGCCCAGGCTAATAAGACCTGCTGAGCAACATAGTTTGTTAACATCATAGCAGCTTGGCTTTTGGAGCTTCCCTGCTCCTTGCACCCAACCCCACAGGGAAACTCCACCAGTTTCTGCCCTATCCACTCAGCTGCTCATAGGATTGCTCCCTGATATGTTTCTTCTAAAATGGCTCAGGTTAGCCAAAATCACCTTGTTCAGCCAATTAAGTTAACCTGGTGCACTTCTATTGTCTGGAAAAAAAAAAAGGAATGGCTTTATGGGAGGTGCTCCGTGGGCAGATGCAAGTGGGGTGGAGCTCCTTGGGAGTGTGAGGATAAACAGCTGTGTCAGAACATCTGTTACCCAGCTGCCACCAAGGAGTTTACCCAGAAATGTTGCCTTGGTCTGTCAACTAAAAGTGTCTGTGTCTTTTTCTCTCTTAAAAACAGTGCACCAAGTCCTAAACATCTTATTTTAGGCAATGCTTGCGGCCTTCTACACTGGTATAATGGTTTTGTTCTTGAGCAAAGCTGTAGCGCAGCTTGCAGTTAGGAATTTGGGATTCAACTTCATATTGATAAAAAGGTACCAAATGCAAGTACAGCAATTAAAAATAAAACTGGAAAAAAATCTTTTACTAGCTCCTTTTGTCACATTTCAGTTGTTACAAGAGAGAAAACAAGTGTAAAAGGAGAATGATATTGATCCATCTGCTATGGGTTTCTAAGCAGAAAAGATTCTCTACCATCTTAAATACACAAACACCAATATGGTAGGATAATATTTTCCCCAACTTTGGTTTAGTTAAGTCTTATTCCCTCTTGACACTGTTGATTATGTTTCTATGTGAGAAGAAAGTCTGTGATTGCAGGTTTCTCACTAGTGTTGCACTTTCTAAATATTAAAAAGGCTGCAGTGGCAATTTTGCTGAAAGGAGATGTGGCAAGCAACATTTTCCCACCATGCTTTAAAGTTGCTTTTAAAGTGGAGTAAATCAGTACTGTTTTTCAAATTCCAGGAAGAGGCTATAACTCTTATGAACTCTAGAGGAATGGAAATAACAGTTGGTCATTTTAAAGCAAAAAGTAATATTACTTTAATGTATCATTTTAAACCTTCACACAGCTCATTGTAACTAGTTTTAAAATCAAACTGTAAGGGAGTTAACCCCATGAACATGAAAATGGTCAAAGTCCTTTGGAAATGACAATACTTTCTTGATAGGCCAGATTTTGCACCACTGAAATTAAGAAATACTTTTACTTTCCTGGGAAAAGATGACAAACATTCATGTTGTCAAAGTTCAGCCCACTATTTTAAATGATAGCAACTCCCACTGAAAATATTGAGTGCTGCATCACAGGCATTTTCTCTCATCAGTCAAAATATTTTCCTGAATAGTTTAACAAAATGTTCATCAGCTCAGCATAAAGAGATCCCACTCTTGCCTACGTGGCCCCAGTCAGGAGGAATCTAGCACCATTGCTGCACCCCTGAAATATGAAAGGAGAATCAGGTAAGAAAATAAAGCAGGTGTGTGTTATCTGCCGTTTTATATAAACTACTCCAGGAAATCATCTGAGAGACTTCTCAAACTAAGCACCTGTTAAAGTTATTATTCAGCTATACTATGTGTAGTTGAAAAAGAAATCTTTATATATATGTGCTTGCATTTTAAAACATAGATTCTTTTCCATTAAAAAGGCTTCACTCTTTCTTGCACATCACAAGGAAGTTTCTTTCAACGTGCCAGATCCAATTTCTGGTGCACAGCAAGATTTTCCCAAATTTATGGTACTGCAGAAGTGTTTCATGAACTAGCAGTGTTTAGGAAAAGGAAGCAAAGCACACCAAGAAATCTTCCCAGTGTGGACAATATACAAGCAGTGTAGATCTGGGGCCCAATACAGAAACTTATAAAGCTGACCTGAAACTGAGGTCAACATTAAAATGAAGAAGCAATGTCTTTAATAAAAGTGTATGTAGTATTTTCTCTTGTATATGCTCTCTCCATCTGTAGCTAAACTATATCATGTGCAAAGGTGCTTCTAACTAAAACTCCAGAGAAGTTAATGTATTAGATAAATACAGTATCACCCTCTAATTAAGAGGTATCAGGCCTCTTAGGCTTTTTCCCAGTCTTTGCCTCTTTGCCAAGAATGCATGAGCAGCGTTCCCTCAATAGCTCTTGACTTTGTGACAGTGAGAGCAGAAAATCCCAGTCCCTATTCTTTCCTGCCATGAATGCCCTACAGCAACCAACTGTGAGCTGCTCTGATGAGCTCGCTCTGAAGCCCACCCTATGCTCTGACAGCCATGGTATGGGTTGGATGGGGATGGAGGAACAGGGAGGAGCAAGAGGCTTGACCTCCATTATTCCAGTTTTTTTGGCCAGTGAGTTTACTTTCTTGCCTAACAAATGACTAATGGCTAGTCACTACACCAGACTGACTATACATCTTCCTGTAACTGCTATTCCTAAGTCAAATTATTCTGGGTTTCCTGTTAGAACACCTGATCCAAAACAAAACCCCTTTGAGATGCTACTGCTCACTCCAAGGAGTAACCTTCCCTAGAAATATCCATGAAAAGTTCACAGAAGTGAAGATGGATATATGGAATGCAGAGAGGGCAGGACTGGAGAATACAGCTCCCACCCACATAAAAAAACTCTACACCTGAAAAATCCTCCCAACTCTTTCAACATCGCTACCCTGTGCCCAAATAAAATGGGAAAAAATGTAGCAAAATTGCATAATAGTTTCTGAGCTGGCAGGGAATACATCCACAATTACTTTTCTCCCTGTTTCTGTTAACACTAAGGGTTAACATTTAGTAGTAAGAAAGCATGTGCGAGGGTCAGACAAACTTGTGAGCAGAGGACACCCACTGCCGCAGCCTTCAGAGACATAGCATAACGAGCAGCAGAATTTGCCCAAGAGAGTGTAAAGCCAGTTTGCATGAGGTTTTTATGCCACCAGACAGACCAGGAGAGGAAGACATTGGCTAATGGGGCTTGATATATGTGATCTGAAAATGAAAAGCCTTCTTTTACCATCATATCCACCAAGGAGGAACTTAGAGTAGCCAGCTCTAGCCTTCTATGTGCAGGTACTCGAGCTGAGTTTGCCTCTGCATTCATGGAAAGAGAGAGGTGTCTCCAGAGAGTGATTCAGGAAAGCACTTAATCACATACTTAACCTTTGAAGTGGGCTCAAACAATATTGAATTCTCTAATTAAAAGGGAACTTTTCCAGTGTATAGCCATAGTGATGAGAAATGCAATGGACACACAATATCAAGAGCATCAATTCCCTGTTACCTCTAGTTAGAAACTACTCTCACTATTTCTCTTTAGAGCACATGCCTTTAGCTGATCTGTTGCAGAGTAGAGGGAGGACCAGGTCAGTAAAGAATTCATCAAAAAAGAAAGTTTTCTGATTCAAAGGCCTGTTGGACTTGGTTCCCAAGGGGAAATCCCAGTGCACTTAACACTGATGAGTGGGATTAACAATAGCACGGTCAACTCATCTTGTAAACCCGCTGCAGTACCTCTAAAATGGTTCACTTGAAATACTATAAACAGCACAGCTTTTGTGTTCAAACTGACAGAAATGTTTGCTTACAGTGAAATGTGTGTGTCTCTCTCTCTAATGCTCTTGAGTATTTCAAGCTGAAATCCTCTATGCAGTATAATGACTGTTTTCCAAAGAATTTGAACACACTGCTGAGTATTTCAGGCACATTAAAAGTAAAAATATTCCCTTGACAATGTTATATACTCAAATTCATCAATTAAAAAAAATATAAAAAAGAAAGTATGTATGTAGATGCCAAGGCATACTTACAACATTTTATAATCATTACTTAGAGCAGAGAGTGGGTGGCTGTCTTGTTTTTGACAGTTCTCACATTTTTGCAGTCTGAGGAAATATGAAATAACAGGCAGCTCTGACACCCTGTAAAATATATAGCATTGCCAATTCTTGTACTTGGTTCTTTTCTTCCTGCCAGTGAGAGTTCATTTTGTCTCACTTCAGGCATCCCCTCTAAGAGTTTTTTTAAGCAGGCTGGAATACAGTCCCTGAAGGAAAATAAGTATGCTAAAATGGACAAAACACGTGCTTTTTGCATGTTATTTTTCCTTGGGTTGTTGTGCTTAAGCTAAAGTTATTTTCAAGTATATGCCTAAATTGTTACCATTCAGTATTAACAAAAAATAACCTGTGTACACATTCCCACTTGAAAGAAAAAAAAAACAACTAATGACATTTCCACCAAAGGTGTCTTACTGTGTATAATTTTTTTTTTATTTGTATTTTCTGGATTTTTTTTAATAAAAGGGCACTTGTTATAGTGCCTCACCATTTTCAGAGCAAAGGCTGAAAGTGTTCACAACGAAACCAGAAATACATGCATCTCTCAAAATTTGCAGTAAAGCTTTAATAGTATACCTGGATCTCAAAGCCAAGGGTCTGTTGCCCACAAAATGACAAGAAAATCCAGTGTGCACAGTAATTCAATGTAAAAATTCTCTCTCATAGCATTTAGTAAAGCATATTCTTTTTTGTTGTTGGTGGTGGTTAAAAATGTAGGTGTTTGAGGAGCAATGTATGACAATGCATTGATGCATATAATAGGAATAGATGTTGTGTGACATTACAGTCTAGGGTTTGTATGCCCAAAGTTCTCATGTCAGTCAATATTATCTTAGAAATTGACCCCGCAGTCAATGAAATCAAGGAGTGCTTTGTCACTGATTTCAGAGGAACATGCTCTAGAAGAGTAGGCATTCCTCAAAGTGAAACACTTCCCTCTTCCAAACCTTTTGGGTAACCTGTAGGGAGATGGAGAATATGGGAATGACAATCTGTTGAGTGCGAAAGGGCAGATGGCTCAAAGGTATCAACAAATGTATCAGCATTCACCAGCAGTCCTTCATACTGGGCTGACCTTGAGTAGTGAGTAACACAGACAATAGCATTTGCAAAATTTGGCCTTTGGTCTCGTCTCTGATCATCTGTACTCAGTGGTGCATTATTTTCATCCTCCTCACTTAACATAAAAAATGTTAGTAATTGCTCTCTAAGAAACAGAAGGGGGATGCTCCAGCAAACAACACTTAATGTAAGAAACTGAGGAACTTAAATAAATAAATAAAATCAGCTACAGCAGTGTAAAAGCAGTGACAGCTTTCCCTACAATTTTTGCAGAGAACTATTTTGAATCAAGGTGCGCTTTGCTCCGCATAGCAAATGTAGCAAAGTAGTTTGGTTCCTTGAGGCTTAATATTGGACTAATGAAACCTTAGAAGAATAGGAAAAAAAAAAAGCTGATAGAAATTCTCCTGAATTGCTGTTATTTCTGAGTTGCCCATAGCATAGTTGATGTCGCCATTGCTGCATAAAAGCATTAGCTCATTTTCCTGTAGGTTTCTGAAAGCAATATAAATACCAGACTCTTCAAGCTTGCATTTGAATATAAACCTTCAGAGAAAATACATTTCATTTAGACAGCACATTAGCACCTCCTGCTCTTTCATAACCTGCATATCTGGAAAATTATTTTGCCCTCATGTTGCTGAGATGCACGAATGCATTGTGATCCATTCAAATAAACAATTGCACTTATTTCAGCACATAGAACTTCCAGTCTTCTCCTGTGCTTCAAAACTTATTCCTTGACTCAGGATACTGATAATAAATTTAACATGAGATCAGTGGCTATACATACATGGTGGGTAATTTCCAAATACCACAATAGCAGAAGGGCAGTAGGATCCTAAAAAAGGAGCATTTTTAGATTAAGTACCAGAAAGTATGGAAAAATGCAAATTAGGAAAAATAGTTAAATCCTCTAGCATGGATAATTAAAACAGAAGTATACAAACAATTTTGTGTTAGATGGAAGATTTAACTGAGGCCTAGAAGTGAGGCCATCACCCATCCCATCTCCTTATCTGTAGTACATATCTTTTTTTTAAAATGTAATTTGCATTATAAACTTTGTTTAGGTATATTTTCCCCTCATAAATATCTCTTAAAATTGTCATTTATTTGCTAAAAGATGTATAATGCTGGCATTTTCTGAGTGTTCTGATAATATGCTGAGTGTATACATAGAGATATATAGAGAGATACACAGATATCTACAATAGTCACAAAATCTTGTAATCCATTTTCAACAAATTCTGCTAACAAATTCAAATGGTCTACAAAAAATTTACCACGACAGTTAGAGAATCACCTAACTGGAGAGACTTGGCTTTCACCTTGGCCCACACTTACTCTCGGTCCTGCTGCAGCCTTACTCCAACTCTGGCTTTAGATTTAGCAGCTCTCTAACAGTCAACAGTTCTCTAACAGTCCCCAGAGGTTTTTCCATAGGCATCTGTTTGACACTTGCTGTAATTCACTCCTGAATTCCTGCCCCAATTTTCCTCTAGCTGTATATGAACCCACCAAGCTGTGCCTACAAACCAGCAAAGCCTTCTCAGTACTTTCTCAGGAGGGTGGGAAATGGCCAACAGCATGAAGCTGCCCAGGCAAATATCACCATCCTGATTCACTTTCTAAACTAATTAAAGCAAAACTTTCATGCTGCTTTCTGCTCCAGCTAGCTAGTGTATGTGAGCAAACCCTCATTTACCTATGCATCCTGCTTTGCTTGTGCAAACTTATGTTTGCATGGACACTTCAAGGTTTGTTTGTAGCTCCAGTTGTGTTTGCACATATATGAGCCAGGCACAGGGTTTGAAATGTTTGTCCTTTGACCTTTCTTGCTGAGAAAACAGTTCGTCTCGGCAAAAACAACCTATTTTTTGAGTGCTCTAAGTGGATGGAATAACCTTATACAGAAAGCATTGCTTTAGTCACTGTAAAATCACTTTCATGAAGCTGTAGAACAGTTAAAATATATTTATTGATCAGCATTGATGTACTTACAATGGAAACTTCTGTTCTCCAAAAATGAAAATTTATTTTCTAATTTACTGCTCCAAGGCTACAAGCATGCAGTCATTCTAGCAAAGAAACCAGCAAGTTACACAAAATAGAGAGCCAAAGGGTGTTAGGACCACACAAGTTTACCTTGTTAGGACTGGAAAGGGTTACCTTTGTGCCATTCCCTTTCTCATTTACAATCATTGCCCCTAGAATGGATTCATGTTGTGCCATTTTCTCTTCTAGCTACAATAACAATGAAGTTTTCAAATCCCCATCCCCTCTTTGATTCGATGGTCATTCCTGTTCCCTCTTTTATACAGTCTGGCAGCCTGAACAGTAAAATCACCAATGAATCAAAATACTCCTTTTCTTAGGGAAAACTTTTGTTCTCCGGTTGGTTTTTTGTTTTGTTTTGTTTTGTTTTTTTTTTTTCAACTTTCACATTTTGCTTTCACCGTAACTTCCAAAGAGAGCCCAGGGGGAAACCACCACCCAGCTCCCCTGAACTGACCCCAAACTTCCATCTTTTCTTCTGCTGCAGTGATTCCCACTCTCCATTAGGTGGCATTAGTTCAAATTCTATCTTGGAGTAAATTGGTCCAATGACTGTTTCCCATTTGAAGTCCCTCCCTCGGAGCTGGCTGGACCGTCTTCTTGCACTCCTTATTTCAGACCTGGATGTTGCCCGCATGTAGAGCTGTTAATTCTATAGGCTTGCCGGCGTCCTCTGCCAAGAACATGCCCTTGCAAATGTATACCATTTTGATTAGTAAATAATCTTTTCAAATAAAAAATTTCCTAAGAGTTTCTAGAGTTCCTTTCAATGTGTAGAAAGAACAGTTCATGCACATGTTTAATAGAACATATGTGTATAAAATCAACAAAGGAACAATAAACCATTTCCCAACATTATTCCACTTGTTTCCAAAGAGTAAAGATGTTAAAAGGTGAAAGAGAAGCATTTCCTTATCTCATTCCTAAATGACCTCCAGAAAGAAAAAGGGAATAACTCAAATCCAGCAAAACCAGTTTTTTCTCTGTTGGTAATTCTGTGAAAGACAGCATTATATAGTAGACAGGCTGAGATATAATACACCCTGCTTTCCTATGAAAATTAAAAAAAAAAAAATTATTGCTGCAAAATGTGACCTAGAAGATTCACAAATTCCCTCAAGATAAGCTGAAACCTGAATCAGACGAAGTGGGAAAGCCAAGGTGAAGACACAGAGGGGGACATGCTGGCTGAGGACTGCAGCTTGCTGCAGAGGCTGGGGAAGTTGAAGCTGGCCATTCTAAATTAGGGTAAGACAGAAACAGTTTTCAAGCATCTATATCTCCTGTTAACCTTTTACACAAACAACAGTCTTTAATTTCAAATGTTAAATTTCTTCAAATACCCTGGAGTTTGCATTAGTAGAAAGGGCGATGGGGAGAACACTTATATAAGGAAAAAAATAGTGAATCTTTTCTATTTCTCTTCAGAGTATGGGAAGAATTAAACACAAGACTAACAAGGGAAAGAAAAAAAAAAGTTATGAAAACAACAACAGATCAGTGTTGTCCTTTGCTCTAAATATGCACTATGTTTACTTTCTCCTCTTCCTGAGATTTTATGCAAGTCTTTTCTTTTTAAGTCAAAACCCCCTAGTTCTTATAGGCAAAGGACCACCAAAGTATGTCAGCTTTATGGCTTCAGGCTGATATTCCTGTATCTCAAGCATAGCAGAAGTCTTCCTCTGGAAAAAACTCTTTCTAAGTCTGGATTTACTCTGAAGGTTTTCTTTAAACTATCTCAGCTTTGACATAGCAGCTATGGGAGTGCAGGTTCTGCCAGTAGATGATACTGTAAATCTCATATTCCAAAGAGATTAAATTAATGACAGCAATCTGTCTGAACCTTCCCCTGTCTGTCTCTCAAACTTGTCTCACCCACTCAGCTCCCCTGTAGTTTTGGGGTCTATTAGCCAATGTCAGTTAGAGAAGTGTAGAAGTCATGCAGATGTACTGATGGTCTCTCCTCCAATGTAGGTGCAGGGCTGTAAACAGGATGACCTGATCACATCCTCTGATTTTGTGTATTTCTCAAGATATGGAATGAAGGCAAGGGCAGAAGTTTCCATAGGAAAGAAAAGAGCAAAACATGGAACAGTCTGGAGAACTGTGAATGATCAGAGGCAAAGGCCATCTTTTTCAGCAACAACACTGTCCTCTTTCATGAGACTCCAGCATAAACAGGGCTGACACATCATTCTGGCAGCCTGCACTTCTCAGGATTTACTTTCATTTTTTTGTACATGATTTCTCTCAATGCAAAAAGTAACATCACCCCCTTTGCTTGTCTGATGGGCACAATGCCTGTACCCTCAGGATGGTAAGCTCCAGCACTGCTGCTCCAATCTCAGCAGCATCAAGTAGCTCAGATCAGCACTGTGGCAGGGGACATGTCCTGCCACCCCATGGAGACACCTTCTGACACAGGGCAAAAGAACTGCTGGCCCAATTACCTACGCTGATAGCCCAGACAATAAAGAAACCCTTTCCTCCACAGAAACCCTCCAAGTTTGAAGGTATGATCTCAGACTTGATCCTGAATATTTCCAAAAGTATCAAGTCCCAAATCAAGGAGTCTGAAGGATTCAGTAGCTGTTTTGGAAAAGAGCTTTTGCTGGGGTTTTCTTTCTTCTCAAGCTCATCTATAATGGCAGCTAACCTGCAAGGTCTGAATTGCATCCCTAAATCAAATTTCTAGCTTAAACTCCTTCTGGTAGTTAGTTCTGAAGATAAAAAGGACAGCTCATTTTATCACAGACAGGGAGACTCTCAAGAAGAAATCCATTGCTGAGGCAGACTAGTGGGGAGTAAGATGCATTTGGATCTCAATGAATTGTACCTTTTCCTAAAAAAGAAAAAATAAAAAAGCGTGAGATTACTTTCTGTGCATGCAATCACATATTCATATTTAATAGCAATTAGAAAAGAGAAAAAATTGGACATCTTTACTGCAATTTGACAACTTTTGCTAAAAATCCAGTGCATTGAACTGCCACAATCTATTAAACTCTACATTGCCTAAACCCACTCAGTCCTGAGCTAATTACAAAAGAAAAATCCGATCTTGAAAAACATTTTAGCAAGAGAAAATAGACAATAACAAAACACCCAAAAATTCTTGTGATCTTTTCTTAATGGCAACAGCATTTCAATAATTATTTTAAACTGATAATATGAAATTACCAGGTAGTGCTTAAAAACAGTAACAATAAAACTAACAAACAACAAACACCCTCCTTATGGCTTTTCATTAGACTGTCAAAAAAATGCAATTTCAAAACAAAACTATGGAAGTGGATAAAAATGATGATAGCAAAATTAAAACTGATCTCAATGGCATCAAGTAGCAATTTTTTCTGTTGCTCTTCTAGCTTCCCTCAGGGTTATTACAGATTTTAGACAAGCAAGATTGACTCACCTACACTGTTCTCCTGTATTCAGTTGAGTCAATCGCTTGTCTAAAAACGTAGTGGTGTCTTTATGATTACTGGTTCAATCCAAGTCAGCATAGGATCCCTGTCTATCCACTCCAGAAGATGTGTTAAATGCCAGGACTGATCTTCCAAAGGAACTGAAACAAAAAAGGAATGTCTCTCTCCCTCACAGTACATAAACTGGGGATGTCTACTGGATTTTCTGTAGCAACCCCAGGATATGAGGCCATGACTACTCTGAAAATTGTTTTAGAAGAATGCAATAAGGGTGGTAGGTTAGCAGAAATCTAAACATACCAGAGAAAAAATAGAATACCAAGTTTTGTTCAAATGCATTTTACATGCCTTATGCTCCTTGACTTAATGCTATTTGCATCTTCTGCATGTGTGGTTGACCACATTCTGGCTTAAACTTCACGCCATTTTGAGAAGACTGGGAGCATTCATAGTGTAAAAACAGATTGAATTTTTGCTGTCATGTTATACTTCTACAGAAGAAAATGGAATGATCTGTGCTCACATGTATGCATTGGTGGCCAGGGTTGAAGATTCTGTGATTCCAAGCACAGTTCTCTGTGCAGTGGCACATAGGTCTGACCTAAAACTCCTCGGCTATTATAGGAGTCAGATTATTTAGAGTAAGATGACTACAACATGTAAGATATTTCTCAGACACTTTGGATTTTGAGGTCTGAAACTGTGTTTTACATACCAGCTACAGCTATGCATATATTATGGCCTGTTGGCTCAGGAAGGTAGAACTGGAAAGCAAATGAATAAATTAATTGTCTGGGTCAATCTTCATGCTAGTATTTTGTCTGGATAGCCTTCAGTCCACCCTGGGGTTTCAGGCCACTCAGCCTGTGAAAGCCCCTTGGCAGTTCACAGTTGACCCCTGTTGAGTGACAATTAAGAAAGAGAGAATTCTTACAGAAAACCGACAGCTTTGCTAGTATATTAATCCGCAGTTTCACAGCCCTGTGTGCAGCCTGGCAGGTAGCTTTCCTTGCTCCTCTTGGCAAGGGGATGCTCCTGCCGCTGTGAGTGAGACCCGGCCCGCTGGGGGCTCCGTAGGCCGGGACTTGTGCGCCCTGGGCAGCGCCCACCCTGCTCCTCCTCCTACCACCCCTGCCACCAAGTTGCATATATAGATAACGGGAATGACACGTAAACCACCAAACAAACATACCCAACACCCAGCCCAGACCCGCGGTTGTTGGTACTTTTCACCGCCCCTTCGCATAACGAATATATTCGCGTTTCCTCCCACTCTCCCAATGGGCTACCAGCTGCAGAAGTCCTGAATAGCGAGCTTAATTGGGCTTTGTCATGCAGAATACCTCTATTTTCTATAGCAGGTTACAAAGGGGCCCTTGGCAGACGTGGCGGGCTCCTCTGGCGACGGCGGGTCCTGCCTGGACGCGCCGAACACCTCCGCACACCGCGCAGGTAGCGCAGCGGCCACCGCACCCCGGCGCAGGGCCACCTCCAGCCCACTGCCCCCAGCACAGGGTGACCTCCAGCCCACCGCTGTCCGAAGCTGCCCGGTGCAGGATCACAGCTCCTTTTCCGCTGCTCCCCGGGCTGCTCCCAAACTCCCCCGGGACACTCCGATCTGGCCGGATCCCTTTCTCTTTGCGAACACGGCAAGAATGCCGGACAGAGTTTACTTCCGACACGACCTTTTATTAAACCTCGGACCTCCCGTTTCACTGTAAATTGGTGTGGTGAGGATTAATTGGCAAATCCCGGGCTCAAAAGAGATTTGCCATTATGGGCTAATCATACATTCTCTATTTGAAATAAATGGTGTAGAGTACGGAGTGTCAATATTCACCGTGAATTACATCTAATTATCATTTGGAATCCAAGCTACTACTTCTGCCCATTGATTGGCATTGTTTTCTTCAGACTTATCTTTCCCCCTCCCTCTTGTTTCTTGTTTTGACAGTTTAAATCCAGGTCTATATGACATACAAAGCTAATAAAATTCTCATTTCATTGTTAATCTGATTTCATTGCAGTATAGGTTTTACCCTTACACCTGCGTAGCAGGGTGTAATTCCATTAATAATAATGATAAAACCCCCCTAAATCAACATATTCATTGCATGTCTTTTCCCTGATGATATATTGTGAGCAGTGAGAGTTGAAAAAGAGCCATTTATTCTCACCGTGAATGAGTCTGCCTGGAACTGAAGACTTCACCTGCCTCCTCAGTCAATTAGGAATGTATCGAAAATTCTACCAGAAAACGAGTTAAATTAACCGTTAGCTAATTTCCTTGTGTCCCTCCTACATAATCCCCCCTTTTCAGCTTGCCCCAGAAATTACCACATGTTGCAAGGTTCAAATAGTGCCTAATGAAACAGTGACTAAATGGTTCTCTCAAACCCACAGTGAAGCCCTTTCGCTGTGCCTTCAAAGCCTGGGGGGGCTGCACCGATCGGGGGTCCCCATCTAAAATAAAAAGATTTTACATCTGCATATCTGAAATAATTATCGAGTTTGGCAGCAAAATATCCCCCGGCAGGGCTGCGACGTCCCTCCCTTCCCACGGCGGACACTCCGGGGCTGCGGCGGCTCGGGTAGAGGAAAGGTATCGTCCCACCAGAGCACGGCGGGAAGGGCCGGGGACCTGAGGGGACACGACCGTGGAGACACTGCGCGTAGGCGCGGGACCGTGCCTCGGCGCGGGTGGGAACATGCGTGGTCTGCCTGCGGGATTCCGTACAACTTTTATTTCCAACACCCTGTGTTGGTGCTTCCTCCGAGCGTGTAGCAACTGGTTTGGAAAGACCGCGCCTGTATTGCCGGGCTCTGCAAGGAGGCAGCCTTTCTCACCGGCGGTGTCGAGGTCTCCCTTTTGCCTTCTTTACATTCACACGGAGGAGGAGCGTTTTCCCCTATTTTATACAGCCGTTCCACGTAAATTGTAAACCTCAGTTTTACCGAGGCTCCTTAATTTAAGGACGGGAAGAAAAAAGCAGCCCCAGGTCTGCAATCTTCTATGTAAAACCGTCCCGAATAGAAGCTTTGCCCCACAGTTACGAGCTCTCAGTCCTGTCTAAAGCGGCTTCACTGAAGTGTCATCTACTAAAACTCGGTGAATTCCGCAGAGAGAGTAGAGTCACTTATTTGAAACGGTAAGGCTAATACAAAGTCATCAAAGCACTATGGTTCTTGTCTTTAAGTGACAACCCTCTTTATTGAACTGTTTGAAATACGCCTCCTGCTTTTCAATGTCTCTCTATCCATCTTTGTCTCCTCTTCAGAAAAGCAGACAATATAAAGCAAAGCCTGGCGAGCTCCCCACGCTCTGGCTTGGGCAGTGCCAACGTTAGCCTTGAAATTGTCACTCTTTCATTAATCTGAAGCTAGTTATTTTTCCAGAGCACACAGCACACGCTTCCGATCTCTTTGGGTTCGCTTCCAAGAGCTTAAATCCCCCCGGACACGCCGGCTGGGGTCGGGGCAGGGGGGAGGCGTGGAGGGGCCGGGGCCGGCGCATCGCCCTGAGCGGGGCCGGCTGGGAGGCGCGCAGGGGGGCGGAGAGGGGCGCGGAGCAGATCCTGCGTGAAATCGGCCCTTTCACGGCGAGGCTGAGCGCGCTGCAGCGCGGACACACGCCCCGAGGTTTTCCGAGTGGCACAGTGGGTTCGGGCTGTTTGTTATTCCGCTGTCATGCGGGACTCCCCGGCAGCTGCCGGGCGCAGGGCTTTCTGTCAGCGACGGGGTCCCGGTGGAGCCAGGGCGCCTTCTCAGGGCCGCGGTCCCACCAGGAACCCCGGGCCAGGGCTGCCAACCTTCCCAGGGATTTCTCGCCCAGACCGAGACCCCGTTAAGCCGACGAAGGTGCGCGGAGGCTGCGGGGTGTGCTTCCTGTACTCTTACTTAGCATGCTTTTCGAGCAGCTGCCAAAACTTTCGCAGCAGCAATAGTGGAAGAAAAAAAAAAAGGGTTTTTGGCCGGATTTCTTTCCCGAAGGACTGCATGCGGTCATTTTAAGGCTTCGGATCCAGAATGGGAGTGCTCCCCGCCCTGCTCGCGTCCTCCGAGCTGGTGTCAGAACGCTCGCCGAGGTCCCGGAGCGGTGGTAATAGGACTCACCCCTTCCTAGCCATCTCATCCCCATGGTCACCACAAAAGCTCCCAAATGGGCCTGATCCTTTCTGGCAGTGGCCTTGCCCTGCGGCTGAGCCGTCGACTGAACCGTGCAAGATGGAAAAAGAGCCCCGCGCAGCAGCTGAGCCTCCGAGCAGCGCTGCCGCCGATTCGGCTGTCCTTGCCCGCAAGGGCAGAACCAGGCACTGGGGAGCCGCATCCGAGACCGTGTCCCGTGGGGGGTTAGGTGAGCGGGAGGGGCGGGAGTAGGAAGTTAGGACAAAGTAGAGGTGAATGCAGCCGGATTAGATAGCCTGTCCTCTCTCTGCCCCAGCTCCAAACCGGAGGTACTGAGGAAAGAGAGTTTCCTGCAGTCCCCTGGCCTGGATCCCTGCACTGTGAGCCCTTCTCTCCATGAGTACTTGGGGCCTGACAGATGAGGCCTAGGCTGCCCCATCTACCCCAGGGAGGATGTGCAGCCGGCCAGAAGACTGAGCTCTTCAGTCTGGGAATCTCTGGGGAGTACCTGCCACAGCGTCCCAACTACACCACGGGTGGAAGCAAGGAGCTGACCCAAGGGCCTCCACTTCCCCACATCTAGGGTGAAGTGTGAGACACTGGCAATGGACATTGTGACAAGAGCTCAGACAGTAGGGAAAGGTTTCAGCAGCACCTGTGGAGACTTCAGGGCATGGCTCAAAAGAGCAGCTGAGGGAGTGTGTGTCTTTTGCACTGCAAAGTTCCAGCAGCCCATGGCCAGTGCTGCCTGTGGGCTAATGCATCTGACCAGGGCATGGGAGCAGGTTCAACCCCATGACCAGAGAAGTCGGTGCCACAAGTCTGGTCTCAGCCATGCAGACCAAGGTCAGGGAAACTCCTCAGGATGGATGTTTTGTTCTTCTGATCTTTTTTTTTTAATTGAAAAGAGTAAATGGAATTACAGTAAGTAAATAAATATCTCAAGGGGAAAGCTTTTCTGGAGAGATGCTAACCCAACAGGATACAAAAGGTCACTAACAGGGTCACTCACACAAACATGTCTTGCATCTCTTGAGCAAACGCTCAGGCTTTAGGTGTGTGACCTTCCCCTTGTGGTTCCTTGCCTGTGGGGGTTCCAGCACAGCAGCTGCTGGGGGGACCTGAGTAAGCTGGAGGAGCATGAGGGGCTATCCCATACCTGAAATCCACCCAGGACACAGGCAACTCCTCTGCCACCAAGTTATGCCAGGATGAGCTCCATCAGGAGCTGAACGCTGTGTGTCCTAGGCACTGGATGAGTGAGGGGAAAAAAATTGCACTTCACATTTTGTGGGAGGAAAAAGAAAGGATAGAATGAAGAAGGCGGGGGGGAATGGGAGGGAGAGGAAAAACCTAAGACATTTTAATGTAAATTTACCTAAATTTCAAAATGTTGAATGCTGGACATGGAAACTCTGCAACACATTTCCTGCAAATTAGGGTACGTTCAACTTGCAGTGGTGTTCCTGTCACACCAGCTTTGACTACTCAGTGTGAGGTTCAGTTTGAGCTGGAAGTATCAGCTTTTTGAGATATGTTGGGACAAATTATTGCATTATTCCTCTTTTCCAAAGTTTTTTACACAAAATATTTGCTTTGAAATAATATGAAATATTGTGTTAACTGTCTCAATGACAGTTTGTATGTGATGATGATGATGATGATAAACCACAATTACCTCTCAACCTTGAAAGATACACGCAAGCTTTGATTACTATAAGAAAGATCAACTAACTTCATTATCTTATTATTTTTAAGGAATTGCTTAATACTGCAATGAAGAGAAACCTTACTCTTTATCTTCTAGAAACAGACATAAATAACAATTTTTTCACTGAGGGGCATGTTTCTCCAGAGTTACACTGAGAACAGATACACTCTATCAAGTGTATCTTTGAAGTTTTAAAATACCTTTGAGTTTTTCAGTCTTAGATTTCAGAGACTGATGCTTTTTCTCACCCAGCAAAACTTTGCTTTCCCAGGCTGCTGCAGGCCTGTTGACTCCCTCCTGTTACAGTATGGGATGACATTGCTGAGAGGGTGGGCAGTACTTTCTGTGGAACTAACGCCTGCTCCCAGAGCTTCAAGGATGGAAAAGCCCCACTGTGAATACAGAAGCACGTTAGACACGGGTGAACTGAAACAGAGAATCAATAGTTTCCAGATTCCACTTCAGCAGATTTTAGGGGAAGAGGAGACAACCCCCTTAGCCAGACCCTCCATGAGGTCCCCCTGGGAAGGAGTCACAAAGACCTCAAGCCTTTGGCTCTTTGGTCTCCCCAGCCTGGCAAATGAGAGGAATGCCCCTTGGGTAAACATCCCCAGCCACTCAGCTGGCATGTAGGCTGCTGGCCTCTGTAGTCAGCTCAGGCAGTGAAATGGTAGTGATTTCGATCAGTGGGGTTCTGTATTTGTTTTCCAGGTCTAGGCTAGAAACTTCGGTTCTGCCTTTCCCTTCCTGTTAGAGGTGGGTGTGCTGACCCTACCTCTGTCCCAGGCCTGGAGGCTGGTCCCGGCTGTGGGGCAGTGCCCACACCAGGCTCTCTCCATCCTCCCCCAGCCCTGCCCCTGCACCTGGCCTCTCCTTCAAGACAGGCAAGCAGTGCAAGTGTCACTGTGCTGGGGCTGCCTCTCTCTTCAGCATCCAGGGTGCTTGCTGGCAAATCAAATTGGAGATGTACCTCTGAGCTGAAACTCCAAAGTTAGGGAGCAAACACGAGAAATAGAGAGATTGTTGAGGGAAATATTTATGGAAAATGTTTCGGTACAGTTTTGGAGGTTGAAGTCAAAAGTGTATATTGGATTAGTGGGAGGAAAAAGTGAGAGAAATAACATAATGTGCAAAAGGCACTTCTGATTCGCTTATATTGCTTGGTATATATATAGACTTGTGTCTGCCAGTACTGCAGGAACTAGGAAAAAAGTTATAAAGGGGCTCATTTGGGACTGATCAGCTACAGGTCCAGCCCCCTCTGCACCAGCCCCTGTAACTCTCCTGCTAGGAGCTGAGGATGGGCTGCCCGAGGCAGAGGCAGGATGGGACCCGTGGCCGGGAGCTGCCCAACGCGAATTACAGAGCACTTCAACCGTGTCTCAGCCTAACGGGTTTGCACTCAGATATTCTCCCTAAGCCTGGTCAAGGTGCCTAATGAAATCAACTCCGAAAAGAGCAAATGCTGTTCCGGGTCCTGAGGGAAAAAAAAAAAAAAATCCCTGATCTCTGCTTAACATCAACCCGTATAATAACTTAAGCGGAGTTTCAGCCTGGTTAAGGGTCGACGTGTGCAGCCAGCCCCCTCGGTGAGGGAAGAGCCGGGGCTACCGGGCCGGCGGGGCGGGGGGCTGTGTGCGGGATCTCGGCGCACAGTCCTTCGCCGCGGCCCCGTGCCGTGATCGGCGGCCCTGGGCCAGCGGCAGCCGCGTGCCCCCAGCGCGGTGCCGCCGGGCCAGCAGACGGGAGAAAGCTGTCAGTCGCCGGGAGGGCGTGCGCTGGCTCCGGCTGAGAAGGAACACAAGGCTGCTGGACTCAGAAGACCGGCCGTATTTGCATTAAGGCCGGAGTGGAGTCCCCACCTTGTCCGCCCCGCAGCCGTCCCAAGCCACAGGGGAACAGAAAATATGTTCGTGTTAGTAGCCGATGGCTTTTATTTTTACTCTTTATGGAGATATGACACGTACACAGCGATGTTTCCACCGTACGAAGGACAAGGACTGCAAGAAAAGCACCTTGCCCCGTCAGCCCACCTTCTCTGCTGCGACTGGGCTGGCACTTGGTGGGAGGAAGGGGGAGTTGGGGTGGGGGGGAGGAAGAAGAAAAGAAATTAAATTCTCGTCTGATCTCATTTATTTAAATAAATATAAATATATTTTTTATATAAAACTATTCACAGAAAAACAGCCGTCCCACACCCAAACGGCCGATCTTTATGTTTTTTTCTTATTTTTGTTAAGAAGTCCGTCCAGAAGGTTGTCTACAGGTTTTAGCTTGCTTTTCAGTTTTTGTTATGTCTCGCCTTTCGGTTTGAAACGCGTTTGGTTTTTTTCCTTTAAATTGCCTGTGGGGATATAGAGGAAGGCACCCTGGACCATGCGAGCCCTGTCCCGTGTCACATTTTAGCAAGAGCAGGTGCCCTCTCTCGGGGTTACATAAATAACGTTTCAGTTTAACTCCCACGACTAAAACATTTACATTCCGAAAATATATTTATATATATATATGTATATATCTTTCTATTACTGCGAATGGATGACAATCAGCCTCCTCGGCGGCGAGGGCCAGCCCGCTGCAGGTTAGCCGGCCGCCGGCCGTGGGCAGCGGTGCCAGGTAAGCAGCCGCGCCGTCACCTCGCTCCGGGCTGGGACCCGGCGGCGGGAGCGGAGCTCCCAGCAGGGCTCATAACGGGGAGATCTCTTTATCCTCTGTAGCCGATGAAGGGGATAGAGACTCTTCATCCTCCGACCGGGGGTAATGCCCCTGGCTGGTGCTGCACTTGCAGCCCCCGTGCGAGTTTCGCTGGGTGCCTTTGCCTTCTTTCTTGTGCTTCACTCTCCTGTTTTGGAACCAGATTTTCACTTGCTTCTCGGATAGGTTCAAGTATGTGGCTATCTCGATCCTCCGCAGCCGGGACAGGTACATGTTGGAGGAGAATTCCCTCTCCAGCTCCAAGAGCTGGGTGCTGGTAAAAGCAGTCCTCATCCGTTTCCCATTTTGAATTTGGCTGGATTCGGACCCTCCTGGACGGGAGAGAAATGCGAACTTCAGCGGGACAGGGGAAAGTGGGGGAGGGAGGGGAAAGGGAGAGGGAGAGAGAGGGAGAGAGAGAGAGAGAAGACATTCCCCAGCAGCTTTCCGACCCGGGGCAGCCGCTCTCCCTTGGGGGCACCCCTTCTCCCGCTGCCCCCCTTCCCCTACGACCGCAGGGCTCCTACCCATGCCGAGGCAGTGAAACCTCCGAGGGTCGCTGACGCTGTAGGTGGTGGCGGCGCAGGCAGGTGGGTGATGCGCAGGGTGTCCCAGGGCGGCGGCGGCGGGCACTGAGGCGGCGGGCGGAGGGTGCTGAGGCGGGTGGTGAACGTGGCCGGTCCGCGAGCAGCACTGGGCCTCGCCTGCGGCGGTGGGGAACTGGCTCTTGAGCAGAGGGATGGCCCCACCAGCGCCGCCGCCGCGGGAAGAGTGCAGGTGCGAGGTGACACAGAGCGGGCAGACGCAGAAGGCACCGCTCTTTCGGGACGGGCAGCCCGGGCCCGACACCGACATGACGAGGGGGGAAGGCATGCTGAGAGGGATGAAGAAGTCCTGGCCGTGATGATGCTCAGGAAGGGACGGAGCTGGCCTCGAGGAGTCTTTGATGATTAAGGAGTCGACATAGAAGGAGCGTGACATTGCGGAGGGCTGCGAGACGGGGGCCGGCTCTCCCAAAGTCGGGCTTTTCCTGCTTAGCCAAGTTGCCACTGAAGTCCTGGCGAGTCGAGAAGGTGCTTATGTTTGAGAGCTGAACA
The DNA here is from genome assembly GCA_020086605.1 of Lanius collurio. Lineage (NCBI taxonomy): Eukaryota > Metazoa > Chordata > Aves > Passeriformes > Laniidae > Lanius > Lanius collurio. The sequence goes on along the minus strand of JACBWW010000020.1, from coordinate 17,332,264 downwards.
AAAGGGTCCCTGGAGAGGGCTGGTCTTAAAGTCCCCCCGCCTGGATCCCCTGCGCCGGGGTTTTATATCAACTATTTAAACACGTGATGGCTGAAAGCCTCGCAGATCTAAATCTCCCCGGCTTCCCAGGCCGGCAGGAGAGGCTGCCGGGGGGGTGGGGGGGGTGGGGGGGTGTAAAGCGGGGTAGAGGAGGGGGGCAAAGTGTGCGTGCTTGCTCGTTGCCCGATGACTTCACTCCTTTGCCTCCGCCTCAAATAAATTATAGGAGCACAGAAAGCGAGGAGGGGGCGGCTGCTCCGCGGCTCCGTCACACGTCGCCCTCGCAGGCATGTCCCTCTGTCAACACATCCGGGATGCAGGGGATAAAATTAATCGGAAGGAGTTTCTGCTCAGGGGTGTTCCCCGAGGAGAAAGCTCCTTTCCCTCGCCGGAAGGGAAAGAGAGGTTAGAGCAGGTGATGGGCTGAAACAAGCGGTTCGATACCCCCAGTAAAATAGCATCCACACGGCCGTGGATCCCACGGAGGCCTGGGGCCAACACCTTTCCCCCGTCCGGCCCACTCCCTGTACTCAGGACTCCTTCGGGAGGCCCTTTCTGCATCAGAGGAGCCATAAACACAGATGCAGCGATAGAGATAAAACTAGGGATGGCGCGCGTTTGTGTGTCTGCGCATACATATGCATGTAGGGTGGGTTGGGTGTTGGTTGTTTTTTTTTTTTTCTCCTCGCCCTTTTCACCTCTAGTGAATCTTGCCAAATTGGCAATTACTGCAACGGACAAAGCCTTCAAATATCTGGACACTTCTCAGCCAAACGGTATCAAAACGGAAAACTTTCAAGCGAACTTCCCCGCCCGCTCCAGGACCGCAGTGCGCAGCGCTAATGAAAAGCGAACATGTCAGGGAGGGATTCTTTGATCTCCACCAAGTTTGCTGAAGCAATCATTCAAAGTAAAATTGGATAAACAGCTAAATACGGTCGGTGGCTCCGAAGCATTACAGAGTGCATTAAAAAGCCAAGGTATTCGCAGCATATTACACGATTTTCCAATGACCTGTTTTATGGGAGTTTAAGAAGAGACTTATCATTAATAGAAGGACGATCGAGTTCTTGTTTAGCAGATGCGAAGCGGCGTTTAAAACAGACTGCAGATCCCATCCCACTTGACACGGGAAAGGGAAGTGACAATTGTGCTCTAAAGCAGAAAACACAGGCTACGCCTGATTACCAGAGGCTGAACAGAAACTTGGGAGTGCAGCAATAGCAGAAACGTGTTCAGAAGCTGTTATCATGCGCAAGGGCCGGGCCGCGGACATCCTACCATCCATCCCGTACCTCCACTCTCCCGCTGTTAAACCCAGCAAAATAAAACCGCTTTCTGATGGAGCCGGCACTTCCTCGACCCAGGACCAGCGAGGTTCGGCAGTACAACTGGAGCCTTGCTAAAGAGAGAGGCCAGGTCTCGCCCGGCTGTGCTATCCCGTCCTCGTCCCCATCCCCAACCCCAACCTGCTGCGGGAAGTGCCGTTGTGCAGGCCCCCCCGAGCAGGGGCCGGATGTCCCTGCTCCCCTTTCCCTCCTCACCTCCCCGGGCAGGCACGATGCAACAGTGTTTTTAGGGACACTCTGCGCTCGGTGATCTGAGGATTTATGGATAGCAATTAAAGTTTTATGAATTGCAGCTGAGGCTGGTTATGTGGCTATTTGAATGTGATTAGAATTCAATTAGAAAGTGTTTACCGGCCGGCGGGGGCTCCGAAGTGTAAACAGACAGCTATTCCAGCAATGCGCTAATCCCACGTCTTGTGACAACAATTAGGGGCTCGCAGGGTTTAGGCGGGTCGGCTCCAACCTCACCTACTTTTCCCCACACTGCTGCCCAGGGCTCAGCCAAGGCCTCGCAGCCTCCAGACCCTGGAGCCCCAGCGACGCTTCCCGCGCCGCCGCCGAGGCCCTGAGGTCCGCGGCCCCGGGGAAAGCCGGGGGGTCTGCCTCCTGAGCTCCGGTGCGGCCGGTGAGATTCTAGTCAGGGTTACCGTGCACAAGCACGGCATTTTTTGGTCCAGATCTTCCCGTTTAAAGCAAACTACATCTGGAGAAGATTTGAAGAAATGTCTGCGTTTTATTTTAATTTTTAATTACTTTTTTTTGTTTGTTTTCCCTTAAGAGAAGCTATTCTGTAAAATGAAAATAATATTAATAATAATACAACCCCAAACCTTAGTGGAAAAAGCTGTCTGCAGTGATAGAGTGGATCTGGAGAGGGGACTGTCGTAAGGGAAGGCAGACAGTCGGATCAAAATTGCAATTTGTAATTGTTATAATAAACCAAATGCAATGATAAAAGAGAGAGAGAAAAAAAATCACTAAGAAAAACCCACCCCTGAAAGCTAGAGCAAGAAAAGAAGTCATTTGAAAGCAAAGACATCCCAAACCAGGCGGAATGATGCAAGGCGTGCGCCCACATCACATCGGCCTCGTTACAATTTTATTTTTCAATAATTCTGTCCGATAAAATTTCATTGTCCATTAAGTAATCCCCGAAATGAGAGCTCTTATGAGCCTATAATGAGCTCTAATTGCTACGACTGGGAGAGCCACGTGGAAGGATTTAGAAGGTATTAAGCAGTTGGGTACAGAGCACAGGCTGTTACCTAGCCATTACTTTCATAATTCAAGGAGAAAATTAGTCCTTTTAAGGGAAAATCCTTTGATTCCCTTCATTCTGCTCGGGGTGACAGAGTATAGCTTTGTCTGCCTTTAGTTCAAGACAGTGTAACAAATGAGAATGTAACGAAATTGCCCTCTTTTGAAAGTGGAGCAGTTCAAAAAGAACATCAGAGCCGCTCCCCTGGCCCGCCGAGCGCAGGACTGGGTGCTGGTCCCTCTTTTCTTCCAGATGTCTCTAACACCTTTATGCAGAAGAGATTCACGGCTTAAATGACAAAAGCAACTCTTTTCCTTCCCTCCCCCAACCCCCGCAGCTCTCGACAGAAGAAAAAGCCATGCCCGCCCGGAGAAAGCGCCGGCTTTCAGGCGCGCATCTCCGCGGAGTTCACTGGAGGAGCTGCCTCAGTGGAAAGCCCGGGGAGACGTTTAGAGCAGAAAAAAAAAAAAAACAAAAAAAAAACCCACCAAACCCACAACCCAAAGCCAAACAAAACCCCCAAATAAACAACAAAAACCAAAACGACAAACCCAAAATAACACCTGCAGGGCAGCCGTGGTCGCAAACATCGCACCAGGGTGACCTGCGGTGGCGCTGGGCAGGCTGAGCCCGGGCTGGGGCAGTTCTCTTACGGGAAAGTCCCGCTCAAAATAAAGCCATGCGTGGGTAAGCGAAAGGCCGTGGGCTCCTGCGCTATAATCGCATTTATTCGCTACTCTAACATTGATTTCCTTCTAGTTTCCAAAGTGATCGGCAATCCCGACGCCGGCCTTTCTGAAGTGAACGTAAGCTAAAGACAGGACTTGCCCCCAGCTCCCATTAAGGAGGTCATTATAAAAGCGTGAACAAGTCTATTAATGTTTTATTGAAAGCGCATCGTTAACTTGTATCCATCCTTTTCTGAAAGTGGCATTGTGATATTGCTGTCTGTGGCACATCTTACCCAATATAGCCCGAGATTTCTCCATTATCTGTAACCAAGCAACACTTTCTGAATACCAAAAATTGAAAAGAACCGCTTAGTCTTCAAGAAAGTCCTCAATAATAGTGGAAAAGAACAAAGATCCAGGAGACAACAAAATGCCACAGGGGTGACTTTTCATGAGCAATTATCTCTCATTAATCAGAAGAACAGCTGCAATATTAATTTTCTCTCTTTCTTCCTCTCTTTTCACAGTCCCCAACATTTGAATAATCATAAATTTTGATTTCATGGAGCAGCAACATTGCCAGCGACTTCCAGACACAAGCTACCTAGGCAGGGCGCACGCTTTGCACATAGCTCTTATTTTAAGGCTGCCAAAGAATAAACTGAAGAAAAGAAAAGAGAGGAAAAGTCTAGATTGCTTTCCCCCCTCCCTTTGCCTCGGAGCACGGATTAAACCAGCAGCCCCTTCCCTCCACCCCTGCCGCTTTCACTCATGGAAAGTAACAGGCGAAAGTACCAAGCGTCTGCGCCAGCTTCAAGCGTGGGAGTTTCTACAACCTCGCTGTCCATTTAACTTCCAAACATGAAGCCAAGCGTTGTAGATCTGTCCAAAGAGACAATCTTTGGGCGTAACACGCATTGTAAGACATCAAAAGGCGCTGGCGTTATGCGCACTGAGAAGCGTATTCAGCACGAAGGGTGCAATGCCTCTCTTTTCAGGGGCTCAGCCGCGGATTGTTTGACAAGTGACGTCGCCGCGGCAAGAAAACCGCGCTCCTCCAAAGATAAGGATGTAACATTAAATCTCGCATTTTTGGATTTCGAAGAATCTCATTAAGGGCAGGGGCCGGAGGCGGCCAATCTGCGAACGGGAGCCGTGCCCTGGGGATGGGAGGACTCAGCGCCGCCTGCCCAGCTCCTCATTGCCTGGGGGAACAGGGCAGAGTCGAGGCCGAGACCCCACCACCCCTCGAACTAAGCCCATCTTCGGATATCCGCCTTTCCCTCCTCGGCCCCGGAGGGCAGGGGAGCGAAGCCTCTCTCCGGAGACCGTCTCGCAGCCCAGCAGCGACCAGTGGGCTCATCCAAGGGCTTGCGGGCTGACCACGGATTGAGGAGAGCGAAAGCAGCTTCTCCCCCTTTTCCCGCAAATGTAGATCCCCGGTGCCCTTTCCTTCCGTGAGAGATTTCCTTTGCCTCCGTCCTCGGTCATAAATTAGTCCACCTAGACTTGGCACGGCAACCCTCTCCCCCGCTCCAGGAAATGGGCCGTTTCCGAGGGAATGAAGGGGAGCCCCTGCACTCAGGAAGGACAGGCCCACGGCTGCCCTTCCCGGGACTGCCGAGCCCCTCTTGCCCCAGTGCCCTCTCGCACCTCGTGAAGTGGGGGTGGTGAGTGATGGCGGACACGAAGCTCCAGCTGGAGTGAGAGCGGCCTCGTCTCTCTAGGAAGAAATTTGCTACTCTTTCAACCCCTTTGCAGCCTTTGGAGAGATGACGCTGCTCCACGTTGTTGGTGCTTTTCACAAAGTTACTCATTCACACTGATTAGCAGCAAATTTCTACATGATTCCTTCAGGGAGACTATGATCACTTGCATTTGAAAGAGTGCTTCCAAAGAGCTCCAGCAGCAGCCTTCTTCTGCTCTCTCTCTTCACAGCCCAATTCAGTGCCTTTTGCTTTCATCTACAGGCCTACAGTGAGACTGCCTTTCCTGTAATGACCAGCCAGAAGGCTTAATTCTGTTATACTTTTTATTTGGAGTGGGAACTTTCATTATTCACTTTGTGAGGTTCTTCCTAAGTCAATCAGGGCCGCTCATATATATGCTGATGTAGGCCTTGATTCTCTCCCCCTTCAACCCTCTTAAAAAGAGTGTTAGCACTTTGATGGGTTCCCATCAGTGTCTGGAAGCAAAAATCTCTAGTCTGCATCTCCTCACCATATTGCCCTTCTACAACAGATCATGTGAAGGAGACAGAGTAAGAAGATACCCAGTGAGATTGTCATCCACAGTCTTGTCTGATATTTCTCTGAGTCTGCCATGTTTCTAATACTCGTCAGGTATGGGGCAGCATCAGGCAATCCGGGCCCTGGTGTAATTACCAGCCACTGTTTACAGCTCTAATAGATAAAATTGTTAGCTGTTACACATGATGCGTGAGAGAAAGGGGTGTGTCTTTAAAGGGGATAAAGTTAAACCGCTACAGCAGCCTCAGTGAAGTTTTATGTTGGGAAATCAAGATGAAACCCCAGGGTCATGTGAGTCAGAACAAGGATTCAAAATGCTGCTGTGGACTCTAGAACACACCAATCATGACCTGTTTTGGTTTTACAGTGATGTACCACAAATCAACACAAGAGTGATACTTTGTAGTGATACAGGCCCCAATCCAACAAAGAACATGAGATTCTGTGTAATACTAAACATCCCACTAAATTTCTACCCTTGAAATTCAGACCTCATGCATTTTGACCCTTAGGTGTCGTGGTTAGGTTGAAATGTTCTGCTTAACAGTGACTAAGAAGCAGCGACTGTAACAGTGACCGGCCTTTTGAATTTTCTACCAGAGGAAGTGCCACATTTTTAAAAGCCAGATTTATAGGAATGGACATTAAATTCTGCTTGTGAGAAAAATGAAGAGGTGATCAAACATATCATCATATTGTAGAAGCTAATTATTTCAGAGTCAGAAAATTGTAACTTTTGATTTCACTTCACACAACTTAAACAAATAAAATGGTTATAATTTCTTTCTTTTTCCTGTAATGAAATATGGATGTGGGATAGGTCAAGAACTGTAGACTGATGAAGGAATTAACTAAGGAGAGATGACACCAGACCTCCAAATTCAGAAAGCAGGGGGGAATATGGTTATGATGGGGTTCCTCAAGGATAATTCTCATGAGCAGTAGAAATACTTCGTTTAATTTGTTTTCTTGCCACAGCCAATAGGACTTCACTATTCCCAGGGAAGAGGTGAAGTCAGTACCTGTGGAGACTGGAGAGCCATACCGTAAGAAGTGCAATGACAAAGCCAACACAAGCTAGGTCCTCCATGACTGAATGCGACACTGTGACTGGGGCACCTGGACACAGCAGTGTTTACAAAGCATTGCTGTGGTATGGTTGAGTGACAGGTGTCACAGAGCAGAACAGGCAAGGCCACTGCACTAAGGACACAGAAACATTGTGCATGGGGACTTTGGAGCACACCAACCAAACATGGAGAAACCCATGTAGATGGTCAAAGTCCACAACACAGTGCGGGGAGAAACTTTGTCGGTGATTGCAGACTGTTTTCCAAGTCCATCTCAGTAAAAAACCTAAATCAGAGCACATCCAATGAACAGCTTTAGAATTATAGTGTCAGAGGAACATGGAACCCCATGATAAGAGAAGACTCAGAGAGCAGAGACATGATTGTTGCTTATACCAGTGAGGTAAATACTCACAAGAGAGAAGAGCTACTCCATCTAAAGGAAAGTATCATCACAAAAACAGGTGGATATACTCTGGCCATGTAGAAATTTAGCATGAAAAAAAAAAGCAAAAAAACCCCTTCTAACTACAAGAGAAATTAAGTTCTGGAACTCCTTGTGGGATTTACCAACGGAAATATGAAATAGAAGTAGTTTTAAGAGAAAACTTGACACATTTCTGACCGTCACATAACAGTTCCTGAAATGAAGGGATTTTTTCTGAAGACACATACAAACTCTGCTTAACATTGATTTTGAAATAGTACTGACTTAATTTTCAGTTGTTGATTATTTCAGGGAATGTGCTGTCTAAGAAATATCCTGGATTTGTACTCCTAAAAACTAAGGTCCACAGAGCGCCTAGAGCAAGTCTGGAAGCAGTGCTCTGCTGCATCCTTCCTGTCTTCTACCATATACCATCCCTCTTCATTGCCTGTTTATTGTTCTGCCTCTGCTCCAACAGGAACTGTTCCTTTTGTTTGTGTTTTTCCCTTGTTGTTATGATGTGTAATAAAAGCCATATGAGCCAAAATGATCCATTTTTTTCATGTCAGAATAAACTTCAGTCTGATTTTGATACAATCTGTAAACCTCTACAAGAAAGAAACCAATCCTTTCATTTCTTCAGTTTCATTTTCACAATATAGTCTTAGCTTTGCCCGAGCAGCTGTTATGTGAAAACAAATATCTAATGCTTCTAGCTGGAAGCAGCCCTTTATCACATTCGTCTTTTTATATGTATTTGTATCCTCAATTTAAAACACAGGAATGAAACCAAAAGTTTCAGGAAGCAGAGTCTCAATTAAATACAGGCTAGAGGTACTCTACTCCTGCTTTCCTATGAAGAAAGTAACATATTGAAGAAGGACACAATATGAGCACATCAAAATGAAACCAAAATGAAAGTTTTTATTAAAAATATAAAAAAATTTGCATAGTCTGCCTCTTCTTATTTCTCATTAATATATTGTCCAAGCTTGTATTTGAAGCTTTTAGTTTGAAAAATCATGGAAACAATATATTTTCACATGTTTTATGAACTTGTGTAAGCATATAAGTTCAAAGCTTATTTAATAGGCTATTATATTGAGGCTGTGTCAAAACATAACGGGAAGAGAATGCTAGAAGTCTTGAAAATCATATTATTAAAGTTCAGAGCATTCTTCTAAGAACAAAAAAAAGAAACACATTAGAATGAAAGAAACCCCCCAAATCAACTAAAGAATCTAAACCACTATGAAGCCTCTGAAGAAGTATTGGAATGTGAACTGGTAGAAGATGTAACCACGAAGGTATAAGTTACAAAGCTATTGTGCAAAAAAATTACTAGGATACATTGACTAGATGACAAAAGCATCAGCCAAAAATGAGTCCAAAGTTTTAAGATCAGTTCAGACACAACTTCATCCACATTAGCAGTCTGTGCTCTCTCCCTTACACTTCGGCTGAGCCAAAGAACTAATATTCCTATTAAAACATGTATGCATCTAGAATATGAGTAACACTACAGCGTACAAGAGGTGTGACTGTCTGCACTCTCAGACATTCTAAGACAGACTAGTTACAAGTCAGAAGATAGAAAGGTTTGTGTAAAATACTACTCTCAGTTCAGAGCTGTAAGACAGAATAACTCTGCAGCTATTCTGAATGGTGCAGTGGGAGTAGAATTTGGCCTGGTGTTTTCAAAGGTTAGTTAAACAAAATATGACCTTTTTCAGGCTAAGGGAACAAAAGAGGTCAGCTCATTCTCCAGAGCTACAAAAGGTCTTTCAAGGATACCAAAGAAATAAAAATAAAAGCCATGATCACACTTCCTAGATGCACACATAGAAACAACACTTGTATGTTAAGATATTACCCAGTAGAAAAAACCCTGGGAGTGTCCCAATTAATAATGAGTCCTGCTAGTAATTCACCCACTGTGGGAAAGGTGTACATATTCAAACAATCAATTTTGTCCAAGGTCCCAGAGCAAGCCAGTTGCAGAGCTGAGATTTCACCCAAAATCTCCTATTTTTTCAGCCTCTTGCAGTATATAACAGTGCTTCTTAAGGCACCTTGAAGTATTTCAAAGAGTCTGCTGAATCTGATTGCACTTTAATAACTCACTGGGCAAAGGAAACCTAATGCAGCTTTCTCATTCCTTTGTGAGTAAGAACTTACATGGGTTATTCTCCTGCTTGCAAGGACATTCTGGTACAAGCTGGCCATTGTGTACAAACAGATCAGTTACCTAAACTTCACTGATTTAGTTCTCTGCTGCAGGCTGGAATTGATACTCTAGTCTCTTTGAGGAGAGCAAAACTCTACTCCAATGTCTCAAATGAGCTGCAGTGAATCTGATCACAAAGTGCCTTTGAATCAGTTGCGCAACTTTTTCTTCTGCTGCTTCTTCACATGCACATCAAGAAACTGTAGCACCCACACAGTGATGGGAGACAGATTCTCACTGAGCTGCACCAGGCAATGCTTAGGGTGAGACTGCTAGCAGTCAAAAAGGAACTTGAAGGAACTGGATCCTGAAGAAAGGCAATTGTTTTCCAATGTCTCTCTTGCTTTGAAAGGAAAGTAAGTTTATTTTGAGGTTGCAGATTATTCCCCTCTCTCATGCTTTACCACAGAGGCTGGAATTGTTATTTGTTCTCTACCTTCCTTGAGGAAATAATTCTCTAGGAATGTAATATATTCCACTTTACATTAATTTGTCACATTTTAAACAACTCACATTAAGAATGTCTATTTTTTCATGATTTAAAGATCATTTCCAATACTATCAGAGAAAAAAAAGATCTACTTGGAAGTAGAAAGGATGCTATTTTAAAGATCTTCTAAAGCAAATAAAATTGACATACTTGAAAGAGACTGGTGCTAGAAATCTTCCTTTGCTTATATTCAATAGGTATGAACACGTTATCATTCCCAGATATTAATAAACTTGAAAGCATTTAGAGGAAATCTCAATTGCTCATGTTTTGATGATTTTAAATGAAAGACATCCTTCCCGGTTCTCTTTAGATCAACATTTGTCACAGCAACTAATGAGGAAGTAATTATAATGTAATTTGTCAGAATAATCTGACAGGCAAAGAATTATGTTCTCAATACTAAAGGACTACATAGTTCCAGTTTTCCAACAGATTGGGTACATGTGGGTGGCATAGCAGTGGGTATTTGTCTTTAAGTAGGATAAAAACTTTTGCACTTTCAATTCTCAAGCAAAAATGGACAAAGGCATTGTCTAATTCTCTGAAATATGTTACATGAAGGCATTTCACCTTAATACAGATTAGTAAATTTTATTTTAACAATTTCATCATTTAAAAGCTGCTTCTTTTTACAGTGACTTTGAGATTTATAGCTAAGTTGCAGTAGTTAAGTAGTCACCCACTGTTTCTTTAAGACAGTGAGTAAACAATTTAGCCATTCAGTCATATTTACCAAGAGGAAAATAGCTGTCCTCAGAATAAATATAAACTACCAGAAGGCATTGAAGGATGGAAAAACAAATGAACAAGAAAAAAATAAAGACAGTAATTTAAAATCCATGCTGGTGTTCAGGGAGGTGTGATTGTTCATTCCAAGAGCAGTTAGAGGAGGCCTGCATTTGTCGGAGACCGACCATTTTGATTTGGGGTATGTTTTGGTTCATTTTTTTTTTAGAATAGACGTTGACCACAGCTTTACCCAAGTAACAGCATCTGTATCTCTAGTATATACAGCAGAGGACTCAGCCTGCATTACTCATTTGTATTTTTTTCAGCACTTCCAGCAGATACAGTTCTTAAGGGTGACCTTCTGAAGAAAGGATTGATATTGTACATTTGCCATTTTAAGAATGTCTTTAAAACCTAGAACTTGCTGTTCCATTTGTATGCTTAAATGATTTTATTTACATTTTGTTTTAGTGGACTTTAAGCTTTTGGTCTCCCAGCACTTAATAAAACCTCTTAGTTTCAATGATAGATTAATCTTAAATAAAATAAAAAAGTTTTTTGTGTGTTCCTGCTTAATTGATGCGATCATAGGAAAAAAAAACCTAAAAGCCAAGCAGCATGGATTCTGTTGTACTAAGTTCTAGTAACAACAGGAAGAGAAAAAACAAGTTGCCATGTATATTTCATTCAGTGACTCCTACAAGAAGAAAACAAAACCCAGTGTAATGCCTAAAAACAGCCAACAGTTTATCTTTCGTGTGGGCTATGTGAAACATAAATAGGTCTTTAGTCAAACATTACACAAATTCATTATGGATCAGGAGATTCTGCCTTCAGTAATGTGTACTCATTCGGTCCTTGAAAGATCAAGAGTATCCAACTCCATGCACCCACAGTTTTAACAGACTCCAAACTACAAGGACTCTCTTTTTCATTTTGTTATATGTTAAGGAAATTCTGAAAAGGGAGTATCTGCTTTTGTCTTTACATGCAATCTATGCTTTCTGTACTTTATTTATGCCTTATAAAGAGTCTCTTTCAGAGAAGCTATTTTTTATATTGAGGTATCTTTCGAACTCCTCTCATTAACCTCATGCAATGTAGGAAGCTGGACAAAAGGAAAATAAAATAAATTGCCTGACAGAAGGAAAAAAGGCTAATAAAAAAGGACATGGATTGGAGCTATTCAACGTATCTTTTTACTCTAAGAGTGCACTCAATCCGGCATCATAAAGTTAGAAACACAAATCTGACTTACCATAATGGTTTGGCGTCAAGACTTCCCTTTGATTTTTGCACAGAAAATCTTGGTTAGTTTATTTGTGGTTTACAGGGATTTTGCAAAATAATCAGTTAATCAGCAATAAATGACATAATGAAATTGGTCAGACAAATACAATGTCATGACTCTTAACAGTAAGTTCTGCTGTGTTACTTGTAGCTATGTACCTGTTCCTGACTTTTCCTTTCCACGTTTCTGCAATACTGTAACTAATTTTTTTCTTTTTTAATTTTATTTGATTTTGCCAAAACTCAGGGCATGGTGGTCACTGATGCCATTAGCAAAAACACATACATTATCAGATATACTTTATCCAGATTTGTCAAGAGCAATGGGACGTTTCTGCAGAACAGAGGGACCAACCCAGGGGAGGGGTTCTGTGTCAAGGGAAGGGACTGATGACCAGGTCCCAGAGCAGACCAAGCAAAGCACAGTAGGATGTGAGTGCCTTTGGAGGTTTGCTACAGGTCTGTAGCTTTGTTAAACTCCCTCTGTGGTCTATATTATTTCTATCTTCTCTTTTCTGGCTTCTGTATCATCCTACCCTCCCCTGTTTGCCGCTTTCCCTTGCTATCACCACTCACTCTTATTTTCCTTCTGGCTACCTCTCTTCTCTTAATTAATCAGGGAAAGAGAAGCTGTTCTTGCCAGTTTTGCTTTGCTGTTGAGTAGTGGTAGGAGTTCAAAGAACAAGGTTACGCCTGCACCTGCTGCTTGTTCTTTGATGTCCTGTTGCATGAAACAATTTTCTTCAGAAGTTCCAAAAATGTACTAATTAACAAAGGAAAAGACAGGGAGAAACAAGACAAAGACTGTGGGAGGAATGAGGTGAGTAACAACTGAGAAGATGTCAGAGGAAAGCAGGGGGAAGAGGCACTGACAAAGGGGGACTGGGATAGAAATACAGAGAAAAGGAGAGGGACAAACAGTAAAGGAGAGGAAAGTAAAAAAAAGCAGAAATCAAAAGACAGAGGGAACTGGAATTAAAAGTTGCATAGAAAGTTATTTAAAGTGTCCTTTAGATTACAGTACACAATTCTTACAAAGCAACTCTGAGGACAGTGGATACCTCTATCAGAGAGATCTGTACATGGTATCAGCCCTCCCCTAGTGCAGTAAGGAAATTCACTGGGGAGGGAGGGCATTCCCACCTGGAACAACAGCACAATGCTCCTCAATCTGGACTTTAGGCCTATCTTCTTATTTAGATAAAAAGAGAGTTAAGTTGCTTAAAAATGCAATCACTACGAGCCTGGCATTACTCTCACTATTCCCAGAGAAAGGACAATGAACTGTAAATGTGAGTCCCACCACGTTGGGCCAGAGTACACAGCAAAACAGTCACAAGTAAACTCTGTGATATAAAGGAATGAACTTGGAAGTGCGTGACTGGTGGCAGGGCTAGCACATAGCAGGGACACATCAGCAGTGGAGGAGTAACAACTCACCTATACTTCTTAAAACAAAGGAGAGGCCTGCCTTCTTCAGTGTGTGTGGTAGAACAAGCTGCACAAAATGGGTCTCCTTGCAGCCTCTGAGGGTGGTCCAGTACCGCTGAGCCCAGTGCCAAAGGTTTTGAGCACACCAGGTGCTGAGAACCCATGCTGAAGCATCATGGGCACTTCAACCTAGAAACTTAGAACTTCCATATCATACCTGCCACAGCTCTTCATCTGTTAAAGGCTGCTACATACTGAACAGCTGGAAACTGTGGAACCATCATTTTTAGGCAAGTAATGTACACTTAAAGTGACGAACTCATCGAGAGGCTTGTGACTTTCTTCTTCCTTGTCTTATCTCAAATCCATCAAGAGAGCTAACCAAGCCTGTCATGCCACACAGCACAAGGATCTTGAACCTCAAACAGTTACTGATCCCTGCAGCACCTCTCCAAGGGCTTAAGTGTGATATAGGTAATCCAATCCCTTCAATGTCATTTCCAAGTCTTCCAGCATGGTGCTGCTGTGCTTCACAGCATTAGCCCTGATTACCCGTCTGCTACTGTGAAACAGGTATCTGAAAACAAATTGGTTACCAAATTCATTGTAGAGTGAGGTAGAACAAGGAGGCATAGTTCCACTGAAACCACTGGTCTCTCTCTTGCTTTTGCCAGTAATAAATTTAGTCCATTTTCTCAATTCCAGGACTGTTAGACAGAACTAATGAGCCATCAATCCTGCTAAATCCAATTTCTATGTGTCAGACATATATGAAGAGTAACTAGGTAAAAACCCCATGAGTTAAGCATTCTAATATGAAAGTACACAATTACTCACATGAATTCTGTGTTATTCTGTAGAATTCTGTTACTCAGGAAATGAAACCTGTTACAAGTAGCTCAGGATAGAGATACTAGTGTGACCGCACAAAATGCTTTCTCCTTTGCAGCAAAAACAGTGTCACAGACTCACAACCATACTGTTTTTACACAGAGCAGTAGGTATCATCACATCTTTGTACACACTCTACTCCTGACAAATACACCATGAAGATCTTCATGAGTAATGGAGAGTAAGTAGCAATGTGGTCTTTCAGAAAATAAACTGATGAGTATGTACGAATCCAGAGAAGGGCCACAAAGATGACCGGAAGGATGAAGCAATGAAGCACCTCTCCATTGAAAACTGGTTGAGAGAGTTGGGGTTGTTCAGCCTGGAGAAGGCTCTGTGGAGAAGGCTCTGTAGCAGCCTTCCAGTACCTAAAGGGAGCCTACAAAAGGCTGGAGAGGGAGTTTTTACAGGGGTCTGTAGTCATAGGAGAAGGGGAAATGGTCTGAAGCTGAAACAGGATAGGTTTAGATTAGATGTTAGGAAGAAATTCTTTCCTGTGAGGGTGGTGAAGCACTGGAATGGGTTGCCCAGAGAAGTTGCAGATACTCTGTCATTGGAAGTGTTCAAGGGCAGTTTGGATGGGTCTTTGAGTGATCTGGTCTAGTGGAAGGTTCCCCACCCATTGCAGGAGAATTGGATGATCTTTAAGGTCCCTTTCAACTCAACCATTCTATGATTCTATGATATACTGGAACAAGCAAGGAAAAAAGAACTGCAAGTTTCAAAGGAAAAATTATCTCATGTGAAAAAGAAGTTATTGTACCAAGATAAATGAAGTAGTAGGAAAGTAAAGGGGAATGCAGAGTTCCCTTCCCACTCATGAAAGTGGACAAGGGGAGTGCTACAGATGTCATTTATCTGGACTTCTGTAAAGCTTGTGTCATAGTCCCCCACAGTACCTTTTTCTCTTAATTGGAGAGAGATGGATTTAAGGGGTGGGCTGTTAGATCAATAAGAAAGTGGTTGGATGGTTGCATTCAGATGGTAGTGGTCAACAGCTCCCAATGGACATCAGTGATAAGAGATATCTCTTAGGGGTCTGTATTGGGACCAGCATTGTTTAATGTCTTCATCAATGACACAGACAAACGGATCTAGTTTGCACCTTCAGCAAATTTGCAGATGACGCTAAACTGAGAGGTGTGGTTGAGACCTGGAGGATGGGATGCTATCCAGAGGGACCCAGACAAGCATGAGAACTGGGCCTATGGGAATCTCCAGAGGTTTAACAAGTCCAAGTGCAAGGTGCTGCACCTAGGACAATATCTGGTATCAACACAGGCCAGGGGATGAACAGATCCAGAGCAGCCCAGCCAAGAGGGACTTGGGAGTGCTGGTGAGTGAGAGGCTGGACAGGACCCAGCCATGGGCACTTACAGCCCAGAGAGCCAAACGTGCCCTGGGCATCCAGAGCACCGTGGGCAGCAGGGCCAGGGAGGGGATTCTGCCCCTCTGCTCTGCTCTGGTGAGACCCCATCTGGAACCCTGCATCCAGCTCTGGGGTCCCAGCACAGGAAGGACATGGACCTGCTGGAGCGAGTCCAGAGAAGGGCCACCAAGTTGATCAGAGGGATGGAGAACCTCTGCTAGGAGGAAATGCTGAGAGAATTGGGGTTGTTCAGCCTGGAGAAGGCTTTCAGGTGACCTGACTGTAGCCTTGCAGTACCTGAAGGAGGCCTACGAGAAAGATGGAGAGGGACTTTCTACAAGGATATGTATTAGATATTAGCAAGAAATTATTTTCTGTGAGGGTAAAAACATATTTTTTACTTTTACTGTGAGGGTGAGACACTGGAACAGGCTGCCCAGAGAAGATTCCTCATCCTTGGAAGTGGCCAAGGCCAGGTTGGATAAGGCCTTGAGCAACCTGGTCTAGTGGAAGGTGTGTCTGTCCACAGCAGGGCAGGATGGAACTTGATGATCTTTAATGTCCTGTCTAATCCAAGCCATTCTGTGATTCTATGAGAAGCAGATTTGCCTTTTTTTACCATCTCAGGCTGAACCCTCTGACATTGTATGTTAAATACTGCTGCAAGAACATAATCCACCAGTCCACTCAATCAAATAAAAAATGTCTGCTCCCTGTGTTTAAAATGACATCCTACTACTGCTATATCCCATGTCAGCACTGCCTTCTACTGTTGTCACAACAGCAGATGGCCTACCTGTTACTAAGGCCATTATTCTCACACTAGCATTTTCCAGCCTTTGTTTTAATTTTGGGTTATGACAAATACCAAAACTGCTGAGAGAGAAGAAGAGTTCCCACCATTTTTTAGGGCTATCTGGTTAGCATTCATCTATGTAGTCCTAAAGGGGCTGTTCCTCTGCAAATTCATTCTTCATCTGCTCTGCAAACAGTGGCCTTTGCATGGTTCTTTCCATGGAGGATTCAAGGCTGCCACAGGAATGGCAGATCCAGGAACTGACAGCACCAAGGGACATGCAGACACCTTGTCCCAATCCTTGTGTGAGCTGGTCAGCCTTGGCCAGGGGCCACTTTCCCCGCATCTCTCTGCACTAAGCCAGAAGGACCTATGGGCAACCCCTCAGCTCACAGTAGGTGTCCGAACCCCCCTGTTGACTTCATGGATGCTCAAAGAAGGGTTTAAACCTTGTGATCAAGAAGGCCAATGGTATCCTAGGCTGCATTAGGAAGGGCACTGCCAGCAGATCAAGGAAGGTGATCCTGCCCCTCTACTCAGCCCTTGTGAGGCACATCCGGAGTACTGTGTCCAGCTCTGGGCTCCTCAGGACAAGAGAGACATGGAGCTCCTGGAGCAGGTCCAGTGGAGGACAACAAAGATGGTTAATGGACTGGAGCATCCTTTACGAGGAAAGGCTGAGGAAGCTGGGCCTGTTCAGCCTGGAGAAGATATGTCTGAGAGGGGACTTCATCAGTGTCGATTAGAATCTGCAGGGAGGACGTCAGATGATGGAGCCAGGTTCTTCTCAGGGGTGCCAAGAAATATGAAAAGGGACAACGGGCAGAAACTGATGCACAAGAAGTTCCACCGTAATATGAAGAAGAACTTCTTTACTGTGCAGGTGACCACACATATTAGAACACATTGTCCAGAGAAGGTGTGGAGCCTCCCTCACTGGAGATATTCAGGAACCGTCTGGACACAACCCTGTGCCCTCCAGGATGACCCTGCTTAAGCAGTGGATCCGATGACCCGCTGCGGTCGCTCCCAGCCGGACCCGCTCCGTGACTCTGGCAAAGCTGGGCCCGGGGAACGCCGCGATCGCGGACATCCCACACGCCCCGGCCGCGGCGCTCCCGCCCCCGGCCCGCGCGGCTCCGGGCAGGGCGGGGCCGGGGCCGGATGTTGTTGTTGTTGTTCCTGCCCCGCCCCTCGCCCCCTCCCCCCGCGGAGGGTGACGGGCGCTTCCCCGCCCGGAGCCGCCGCCGCTTCAGCCGCTGCCGCGGCCCCACTGCCGCCCGGCCCGGCACGGCCCGGCCCCGGGGCGCCCTCGCCGGCCCCCTCCCGCCTGCCTCCCTGGCCGGCTCCCGTCACGTCGCCCCGGCTCCCGTGGCTCAGCGGACGCCCCGGCCCTGCCATGGCGGACTTCGATGAGATCTACGAGGAGGAGGAGGACGAGGAACGGGCGCTGGAGGAGCAGCTCCTCAAGTACTCCCCTGACCCGGTGGTGGTGCGCGGCTCCGGCCATGTCACTGTGTAAGGGCCGCGCCGGGGCCTGCGCGGCCGGGGCGGGCGGTGGAGGAGGCCCGGGCGGCGGGACAGAGGCGGCCGGGAGCGCAGAGCCCCTGGGTACAACTTGGGGCAAGTCTGGGGGTAGGCGTGGGGAGCACTGGGCCGGGACTGCTGCCCTTCCCCTACGTCCGTGAAGCTACGAGAGGGCTCTTCTCGGCCTCAGCGGGCAGCTGGGAGCCGCCTGGAAACTCGCAGGCGGGTGCAAACCTCTAACTAGGTGCTGAGGAAACAAGGCTGGCTTGGGTTGTGACTGGCAGAGGAATGTGAAGTGTTTGTCCGAAATGATGAGCTGTCAGGAAGTAAGGTGCCTGTGTTCCTGTGTATAACAGGTATGTGCCAGCACATGACCGGCTGGACTATTGCACAGGGTTGTTTATGTACCTGTTACCCACTCCCAATTAACTTGGGGCTGCTAGTATAGCTCCGAGTTCTTTTAAAAAGAAAAGGCATCAATGAGTCAGATAGGTACATGTAAAATAATGTTGTGATTGGTGTGTGTTGTTTCACTGTGTTTGACCTGGAAGCAACGTAGTTTTCTTTTGTGCATGTTTGGTATTTGAGTCTAGCAGCAGGTGACCACGAGCTTGTGTAGTACTTCTCAGTAATGTAAGAGATGAGGGTGTCTTTCCTTCCATCGATTCTGTCAGGCTTACTCTGTTGAAGTGTAGTAGTTGTCAGTTACAATGTATAGTGTCAGAAGCTGAGATACGAACCTGAGACAAGACACAGTAATACAAACTTTTGGGGTTTTGTATTCAGTGTTCAGCAGAACTAGACTTGTAGTACAGACATAAAAGCTGAAGATATTGTAATCTGTTGCTCTGTGTCTCATAAACTCTACTGATTTTCAGATACTGACCTGACAAGTTTTTTTGGGACTTGGATACCTTCCTGCTTTATTATCTGGTTGACAGAAATACTAATAGCTGGACAGTGGAGTTAGCTGTCTAGTTAAAAACAGGAAGTAAGGCATGGATAGACTGAGAGAGATTTGGAAAGTTAGAAGGACATAGATGGGGCAGGAGGCCAAGGAGGCCCTGTGAAAGAATAGAAGCATGTAGTCAGTGTGTTCAGCTTAGGACTGTTTATTGTGAACAGAAACTGTACCTGTGATTCACTGAAAGTAAGCCAGTAACCTTAGTCTGTGCCTGAAAAACAGAGCAAAACCACAATTAGATAGTTTTCATATTAGCAAATGAAAAGTATGAAGAACTGAAACAGAGGCAAACACTGGTTTCTTCTCCAATACTTGAAGGGAAGTTGTGCAAGACAAGATGACAGCCCGTTAGTGGAAGTTGGGGAAGCTTGTGAAGCATTGGCTGTGACTAGTAAAGGCATTGTGGTTGAAGGATGGCTGCCTTGTTAATTGTTCATTAATAGTTACTAGCTCATTATTACTTTAAGATCTTCCTTAAAGTACTTGTTCTTTACGTTTTGGATGAGCAATGCATCCCTCCAAAATTAGGCAATTGGTCTTCGTCTACTTACTTTACTGTACCAGGTGTTAACAGTTCACTAAATAGCATCAGCCACTTTTACCTTTGTACAGCCTATAACTTTTTTTGTCCTTGATCCAGATGCCTATTATTAAAAGTTAGATCCCTTTTAGCACATTCATTTGGTGGATCTCAGGAATAAGTCAAGTTCTGTGTACATGATGAATTAATTTTGCCACTATAAAAGCATGTGTGCATTTTGAAGATCTGACAAAAATGATCACCAGTTAAGCAAATACTGGTTTGATCTGTCCCTGGCTCTGCAGTTTGAAGAGTTGCTGACTGCATCTGCTGTGTGTACATTTAAGCAGAAGCTCTCTTTTCATCGACTGTTATCATATCCTTTCTGATCTTAAATAGGAGTCATAATGTTGAGTTTGAAATATTTCAATTTCATGACTACATATTAACATCAGAAAGACATTTAACATTACTTGATTTCATCCAACAGAGAATGGAAGTGTGAATCTCTTCTAAGCTGAGTAGTTAAAATCGATTAAAGGAAAGCAGTTAAATATTATCCAAATAAAACATATGAAGTCTTTGCATTTTGAGAATGTGGAGCTTTTTGTTAGCACTAAGTTTTCTCCTTAAATTCACTGTTTGAAGCATGCTGCAGTCAATGCTTTTATTTTTTTTTAACATTGTTTTTTAAATATTCAATTAAACTGTTTTCACACCAGCAGAGTTTCAATAGCTTGGTAGACAAGAGTAACATATCACCTGGTTTCTGAGAATTTGAGATTCTCTCTTGTAATGGCAAAAAATGTGAAAGCTGAGAAAATAGAGAGCCTTACTTACAACTGAAGTGAAAGTCCATGGTGTTTCATCCTTGTTTCTAAAATCGTATTATGATAGGAAGGGAGGTACATTACATACTTGAAATCATGTGGAGAGTATTTATGATAGATGTCTGATTGTGTTTTTCAGTGATTGTTTTCCTGTTCCTTGACCAGTTGAGACACGTACCATATATATAGCAGACTGTATTAACTAGTAATAGTGGATTTATTGGTCTCTTGCAGTAGTGGAATGATGGAGAGCCACTGTGATGTGCTGATGAGTGTCTTTCTGTGCTGTTGTTACAGCACCTTATGTCTCAATGCAAGATAACTTCTTGTAGGGGAAAAAGACCTTACAAAAGATGTATTTACTCAAGTAAGTTTCTTTAATATTAAACTGAAGTCTGCTAATATATTTTTCAACCTTACTCTGTATCAAGGACATATGAGTGAAAACAGGGCTATGAGAATTATGGAACATGTTAGGATTTGTGAAATACACATTTATTTTGTAAGGATTGGGAACATGTGGGCCTAAAGAGTAGAGTTAAGGGCAGTGAAAAAATGATTTAGTGTCCCCATAAGAGAGGACAAAGAGGAAAAGGATAGCATGTGTCAGTTTTTTGTGTTAGGAGGATCTAAGCTGCATGCTGAAAAAGGTTCCAAATGGTCTGTATCCTATGCTGTAAACTTCTGTACTTTAAAGCTTCCACCTCTCACCATTTCTTTCTCCACCGAGACAAGGGCAGGAATTTATCTGAACCTTTCAAGTGGAGCCAGGTTCAAGAAACACGTGTTTGGGTCCAGGAAGGGTAAAGAAAGCGTTCATGCGCTAGGTGAGCGTGGATCTGTTGAAGACCTGATGTAAGGTGGGAAAGGCATACAGCAAGCAGAGATGATTGTGTTTCACTGGACATCCAGTATTGTACTAAAGAAGTCTAGTGCTATAGTAGGACAGCTGTATGAGGAAATGCATCTCCAAAATATGGACTTCTGGAGTTTTATTTTAAGGCTTTTTTTTGCCTTTTTTTTTTTTTTTCCTTAGCAGTTATGTATTTACATTGAACATGTAGTTGTGTTCTGTGGAGTTCCTAATATTTTAATTTCCAAATTTCAGCTTGCAGTCAAGAGTGACAATTCTAAGATCACATAACTACTTGCAATATATAGAGTCAACCTTTTTTACTACTTGCATATGGTGACAACACTCTGAGGTGCCAAGCTCCAAATGATGCCAGTAGCTGTTTGCATTAGCTTCAGCTTTGCTACCCCACAGTGTATTAAACATTACCACAAGCCTTGAGTACAGGCTCTCAGTCTGCTTATAACTTCAACCAAGTGTAACTGCATTGGTTGGAAGTTTCTGTGCCTCACTTTGCCTCAGTTTTTGTAATTTTAGATAGCTGTAGAGCTTTTCCAGTGGGAGTTGCTTTTGTCAGGCATGACTTTTGTGATCATCATGAATATTTGTTTGTGTTTGGTGGAGCTTTCAACACTTGAATACTTCACAAATACTGATTTAATGAACTAATTACATAGTAAAGTGATTATACCTTTTAGTTTTGAGGCTTGTGATAGCAGCTGTGTATCTTCAGCTTGGAGTCATTCTCCAGCCTTGGCTGCTTTTGAAACGTATGTGGATCCAAGGGATTTTTTCAGTTTGGTTTCCACTTCAACTTAACTGGCAATTTTAATTAGGGCATGACACTTAACTGATAGGGCACCACTCTGACATTTACATAACTTGCCTCAGCACTTAGTTTCACTCAGCAGTTTGAGGAAAGGGTGAATGGTCCTCCTGTCATGGAGTATTCAACAGGATTTTCAATAGTAGAGATGTTTCCAGTAATGTTTGTTCTGTGTTGAAGTAGTAAACTTGCCATATGTGTTTATGCTTAACAATTCTCATTTGTTATTTCACCAGTTTTGAGAGACTTACAGACTCACTGAGCTACTATTCTAGTTACAAATAGTGAAATATAGTAGATAATTTCTGTGTAAATAAGGTCTCCAGGGAGATCTTTTTGTGGCCTTCCAACATACAAAGAAAGCTTATAAGAAAGATGGAGCGAGACTTCTTGCCTGGGCCTGTAGTGACAGGACTGCTGGGGAATAGTTTTAAATAGGAAGAACATAGGTTTAGTTTGGATATAGGGATAAGAATGATGAGGCACTGGAACAGGTTCCCCAGGGAAGTTGTGGATGTGCCATCATTGGAAGTGTTCAATGTTTGGTTGGATGCAGCTTTGAGCAACCTGATCTAGTGACAGGGAGATCAGATGATCTCTGGGTGATCTTTGGTTCTTTCTAATACAAATCATTTTGTTTCTATGATTCTACTGCCTGCAATCAGTGATAGGAAAATTACCTGCTTAGTTGGCCTTAAGACCTTACATAAAGATCACCTACAGCATCAAACTATCTAGCCCAGTGTGCTGCTGCAAACTTTGGCAACAGGCATTGCTGCATATGGATTGCATGTAAGGCTGGCTGTTCCTGGTGTCTGTTCTTCTTGTACTCTCTGGCATCAGCAGCTATGTGAGTGAGGTGTACTTCAACATTGTCTTTGCTTTAGTGTGTTTGTCAGGGAACTTGGTACTCTCACTTCAAATCTGTTGGCACTGTTTGCATCAGTAATGTCAAGTGGAAACCAACCCTGAAGTTAGCTACTTGCACCTTAGTTTTAGCTGCACTTTCTTTTAACTGTTTAAACCAATTTCTGAGTAATTTCAGTCAGTGCTCTCTGTGGTGGGATTTGTCAATGAATACTCCCCTGATCCATTGCCTTCCTGAAACTTTGCACTTTAATCATATGCCTCCCTAAGCCTTCTCTTTTCCAGCTTAGTGTCAGCCTTCGTCTATTGAGGCAGCTGCTTTATTCCCTTTATTATACTAGCCTTCCTTCTCTCTGCCTTTTCCTGACTCTACCAAGTCCTTCATGAAATGTGGATACCAGAGCTGCACCCAGCACTGAGTATGTGGGTATGTGAGGGTTTTATGGAGAGTCAAGATGATGTTAATCACCTTCCCAGTGATGCCCAGTATTTTATTGCTATTTCTGGTGGCTGCTGCTTCCATTGAGCTAATGTTTATGAGAGTCATGAGTGGTGATAAGAGATCTCCCCTGTGAGATGTACCTGTCAAACTTCAGTTGAGTGTCACATAAGCATAGTCCAGCAAAATTCACCACCTTTTATTTATTTACAAAGAAATTAATCTACCAGCTTTTGTCCACTGGGTTTTAGGAGGTTTCCACAGTAACTTACCATGTAACTGCCCATTTGATTACTTGGACAAAGTTCTCCCTTGGCATGCAGATCATTCAGTTCAGTAAGAAAAAAAAAATAACCCACCAACCCCAAAACTCTGGAAATGCCTAGCTGCTCAATAGCATATTGTGAAAGCAAGTTATGTCTTTACATCTTCAGCTGTCAAGGCTAAAGTAAGCTTTTCAGTGTAGAACTGAGCAAACTGTGATAGGTGTTGCTGCCAATATTTCAAGTCTTGAGCAGTTTAGTTTCTGATTTTTGTTTGTAGTATCTGATAGGCTCCTCTGGTTTGTATTCAGAATTTTTTAAATTACAAATTAAATTTTACACTCTCAGCTGTTTACCATATTAGTAGCCAGTCATATAGTGTTATTAATGACTTTAGAGTGAATATAGTCTCTACTGGAAGTTATTGCCTAGCCCAGATGCCAGAAAATATTCAAATTCTCTTAGAGGTTCATCCACTCATGAACCCAACCAAACATCCATAAGGTAGAAAACATTTTTTAATAGATAAGCTGGAACTCTTCTGATCTTTAGATCTTTTGAAACCAAGTAGATTCAATAACTCTATCTCATTTCAAAGTGCTTCACAGCTTTACATTTATAACTAGTATGTTTCTTTAAAATTAGGTATTGTTTAAGCCATTACTTAGCATTCTGTGTTTTGAAACTTACTATGTATTTCTTTTCTGAAAAACAAGCTGGTGTTGATTCCATTTTTATGCGTAGAACAGTTATTTAATACTGGATGAGCTTTTCTTCAAAATACATCTGTACTGGTGCAGGAGAGAGAGGTAGTTCAAAATGTGGCCTCAAGTAACTTCCCCTTTCCCCTTACGTGCTTTGCTTACCTCACTTGCCACTATTGCTTATAGGTTTTGCTGACTTTGAGGAAGAGTCAATAGCATCAAGAGAACCATGAGAAGAGACTATGGGCGAGATGGATTTCATATGTGTACAATGGTGTATTTTTGTTTGTTACTGTAATTTTAAGAATTGCTCTTAATAACAAGTAGTGTTTTCCTGAAATTAATGCTGTTACTGATACAGACCTTGAGAGTATTGTGAGGTGCTTGCCATTTGTGGCATGGATTTGGCTTATTTATAATTTTGGTACAATCTAAATTTTGTTTTTGCAGATTTGGACTAAGCAACAAATTTGAAGCAGAATTTCCTTCATCTTTAACTGGAAAGGTGAGTATCTTTGAATAGAATTTTGGAATTAGAGTTGAGATTTTATTACAAAAACAAGTGTTCCAAGTGTAGACTACTGCAAAAGTAATAAATTACACTGCTGTTGTACTAGTTTGTTTCTTCTTTTTTCATTTCCCTTGTAGGTTGCACCTGAAGAATTCAAAGCCAGCATCAGTAGAGTTAACAGTTGTCTTAAGAAGAATCTTCCAGTTAATGTGCGATGGCTGCTATGTGGATGCCTTTGCTGCTGCTGCACTTTAGGTTGTAGTATGTGGCCAGTTATCTGCCTCAGTAAAAGAGTAAGTTGAATTATGAATGTAATTTTTGATAGTTAGAATTGTACTTGTTTTTGTTCTCATTTTGGTTTTCCTTTTTTTTTCCTCCTTCACTATTAAAAACTGTATGATAGAACTTACTTAAATCACTTTTATTTCATACATTTTTGATATCAGTTGTCTGTTGTACTGGTTACAGTTACAAGAGACATCAGTCAGGACTTAGAGCTTATAACTCAGTAAGAGGTAGTATAGTTTAATGCCTCCTAGAAACATCTATTGTAAAGCAATTATTGTTATTGAACCAACTTGCAACATACTCTTTAATAGCTGCATCTTCTCTGTGATACACTGTTTGAGATTATCAGAATTTGGCCATGAATGAGTAGTTTTTGAGGAGCTTCTGATTACACTGTGGCCCCAAAGAACCACATGTTTTGAGTTAAAAAGGTAGTTTTTAAAAAGAATGATTCATTTTTCTTCTTGAATTTTGAGTAAGATGCCTTTTTTTTACACGACGAACTTTCAAGTAGCTTTTTGTGTCCATTTGGCACTTAGTGAATTGTTCACAGGAGAAGCCCATTACACACGCCTGGTTTTCACTTCCTTTTTCTCAGTGCAGTTAATTAGGCTACCCTCTCACCTCTTCTGTTTCTGTGTGTGTAAAAATTGTCTTTGGCTAATTCTATTTCACTACTTTGCAAGACGTCTCTGTGCCTCTCCATCATCTCCTCACTATCTAGTACCATTCATTTTTCCATTTCATATCGTGGTTTGTGTATGTTCTTTCTTGTGTAATACCTCTTAATGATACACCTTGTGACAATTCAGTACACTGAACATCATCATGATTTTCTTTATCAAAGTCCTCTTCTTTTAGAGTTAATAAATAAAGACATTCTAAAAAAATATTTATAGGATGAACATTGATTATAACAAAACCTGTATGCATTTTTGTATCATTTAACTATTTGTATTAAGATCATAATACTTAGTCCCTTTAAGATGTTACTTAAGGCTAGTTTTAATTGTATACAAGATAAAGTAGAAAAGCTTCCTGGTAATGTTTGAGGCTGAGGAGAAACTAACCAAAACAAAAATATTGGTGTCAATGTGATTTATATCAAACCCTAACTTCTTTATCTTCAAGTTGTCACAAACTAGTAAGTATCTTGTAGCATAACTGTATATCTATAGCCCAAAAACCTGCTAGAAGATGCTAGAATCTGGTGGTTGCTTGAACAGATAAGCAGTTGACTTAACTAGCTTGCAGAGAAGACTACCTTTTACCATTCAAGGTCTAGCTCTGTAAGGAACAAACACAAGGGAAGCTTCCATTGCTGCTGTTCATGTTTACTTGTAAATGAGAATGCTTCTGATGTTATGAAGTTTGACCCGTTTTTCTCACATAGTGTGTTGTAGCAGGAAAGGATAACAGGCTTTAACTTGGTAGGGACTGATGTTGCAAGCTCTCAACTTCTGGACTGGGTCCTGTAATCAACTTTTTATACATTGTTAAACGGTGTCAGAAAAAATACAAGGGCTTCTAGGATCTGGGGTCAGAAAACAGTTTGAAGCTGAGGAGAGACATTCTGTGAGGCAATCTGGTGAAGCAACAGTTAGAGAAGTGGTATTGGATGAGGTAAAAAGGTAAGCTCCTTCCAAAGTGATAAATCTGGGTAAAAAACCCTCCTGCCGTGGATACTTTGTTTAGAGGAGGCTGGAAAGAGGATAGTGGTGTCGTTGTTGCCGTAACATAGAATGCATAAGGAGAGAAGATTCCTGGATAGGGTATGAACAGCAGGAGCGTGGACACAGATTTGTGACTGAACTTTTGTAAGTCATCCTAACATGTGGCCCAGACTATCAGTGAATGTTCCATTTTTCCTGTTAAAATTGGTACTAGAAGACATTTATGGACCTTTGCATCTTCTTCTGCTCTTGGATGTCCAGTGTTAGTGAAACTTAGGACTCAGAGGCCTAAACAAAGTATCTTGTGCCATTGTCTATGGCACTAGACACTGATGATGGTTCGATTATTCCTCCAGAGTAAGAATAATTTAAATCAGTCTGGAGATTTCAGGTCAGCATCACTTGTCTGTGTCAGCAGCTCACCAAATGAATGTGTGCTTATAGAGTTGTTTCTCAGACAGAAATCTCAGAACTTGGTATCTGTTTGGCATCTGGAGAGTATATATAGAAAAGAATTAATTGACTTGTATTCTTAAAAACAAAGTGAAAGGGAAAAGAGTGCTTTCCCAAACTCCTACCTCTCAATCTTGGAAATGGCTGTGAAGGAATCTTTTTCTTCGGTAGAAGAGTTAAGGGGGAAAGCGGTGGAAAATTTTAAAGGACACTTTTGGAAATTCTAGTATAGGAAACAAGCAGGAAAAATTTTAATGATTCTAGTCAGGGCTACTACATACAGAAAAATTGTGAAAATTACTGCCATTTGGGTTGCTTGTGTAGGTATGGGTGGATTTAACTTTGTCTTGGTGTAGACCCAGAGCAGGAAAATATAAAGTGATATAAATTCCTTAAATCCCTCTTACCTGGAATTACAGGGTTTGTACCCTGTAAGATCTCAGTACTGAATTGTGTCCACAACCTTCTACATAAAAGAAAAATCTTTTGCCTTTCCATCAGTTTATGTCAAACTGATGTGACAAGTGCAGGAAACTAACAATACTTGTTTTCCTAGAAGCGTGGAAATAAGAGTGCATTGTGAATTACCTGGAGCTGCTCAGCAAAAACAATATTTTTAAATAACACCTGGTTAATCTATGTTCCAGTCTGTTATTTCCTCAGTAGATTCCAGTAGAACTGTGACAAGAAGCAACTTCATATTCTTCCACTAATCAAAAAAAAAAAAATTGCTGACTATTTTGGTTTGGTGCTAGTGCCACAGTTTTGCTGATACATGAGGCTAATGTATTCAGTGTGAACCACTCACATTTGAACTCAAAGTGGTTGTATCTGACTTTACTGGTGGCTTGGAAGATGGTTGTGTTGATCAAATTATCTTCCATGCTTTGACTTCTTTAGATGTCCTTTCCCTGGCTGGACTCAGCCATAAGTATAGTCACAACAGCCAGGATTCACTTTTTGAGCAAACAGAAGTCCAAGATGATGTGTGCTCGTTTCTTCCCTTTAATTTTTAGATATGATGAATTATTTCCCACTTATGTTCATACTGTAAAACAAGGATAACAGATGATCAACAACAAATGATCAATAAATAAAAGGTTGCTTCTTTTACATTACTTTCGCTTGTCTGAGAAGTGTTACCCAGAGATCTTTGCTAGTTCAGCCTTGTCCTAAGTGATTCCCAGTGGAAGGACAGTTACTTGGAATTCACTTGTGTTCTATCCTTTGCTGCAGTGATCACAAAAGACTCCCAAGACTGTCCAAGTAGAGAGTTTGATTTCTGAAAGCAGGATGGGAGTGTTCCTATCCTGAAATTTGTGCAGATCATGTTTTAATTGCACAGTGAAAATATACAAGTCTTCATATTTGCCCTTTTTGACTGAAATAGAAGACTAATACATTTGTTTTATTGAATTACATATACAGTGAACTAACAAGTGGGAGTGTTTCTCAAGGATTTTATTAAATGAAACAACAGTTTCTACTATACAATTTCTTACTTTTAATATAGAAGAGAATTTTTTCTCAGAATGACCAAATAAGCAATGTCCATTTTCATGAGTCTGAATCACTCTACCCTGGTCTTGAATTGCTGGGGTTGTTTGTCGCTCTTTATCAGAGAAAAATTGGAGTTTTTTTCTTTTTTAGGGTTCATATAGACAAAATGACAATTGCAGCTTCAGAGTTAGAATAATGTTCTTAGTGGTTCTCTGCATTCTGTATTTTTACCTCCTTCCATTGACTTTTAAAATTCTAACACAGGAAAGTTATTCCAAATGTAGCTACAATTTCTGAAATTGTCACTGTGTAATGGGATACATGCTTCTTTTTGTGCAGTGACAAATAAGGTAATGGTTTGTCTCCTTAAACGAACAGGTGCTTCAAACTAGGGATTTATTAAGCCACAGATGTTTCTAAGTTTAATTGTTAATTATATAATTTAAATGCATTTTCATGCAGTGAAAGATTTCCCTGCACTTAATTTTTCTTTTCAGTGCTGGTTTTGGAGTCTTTGTATAGTGTTGTTTCCTTTCTTCATTTGCACTAAGGTATTTGGAAAAAAGCCTGCTACTCTTCACAGTAAAATAAGTGTTTTATTAGACTCAGTATCTTATTGCCTCTCTCCTTTTATGTGGTCTTGATTCGATTTTAATGAATAAAAGCTGCAAGAAAGTTGCAGGAAGTACAGTCCCTCATTTGCAGATCTAGATCATAAATGTCTTAAGCAGTTTTACTCATAGAACGCACCATCCTTTCTGGGACAAATTCCAGGTTGTACAAATGAACATTAGGTCCTTAAGTTGTTGTTCTTTAAAAAGAATGGCGTAGTTTGAATTTTAATTCAAAAAAGCACTGCAGGCTGAGGTGCCCATTTGAAGCCACTTTTTCAAATGAATTGGCACTCATTTTCAGTATTAACTAAATGCTGTAGTTCCTGATGGATAAATAGGATATGTAATTTCAACAGAAACAGTAACAATGAAAGCTATGATAGAATTGCAGTACTGCTAGATTTCTTAAAAGCTGGTATTGTGCAAGTAAATTGCATGTTTCAAATGCTTCATGGGCAATCTCTTAAAATGAATAGAATTAGATATTTAACAGTGTGATCTGTACTAATACTTTCAAGAGCTACTTGTTTGTTTGTGAATTCACACAAAGCTGATGAATGCTGCTTAAGCCTCATCATTAGTTGTCACTTTTGGAGCAGTTCACATGTTCACAGTGCTGTATAAACATAGCTAATTACAACTTCCAAAGTATTGATTAAATTAAATATGTGGTAAAGTAGCTGGAATGAATTTTCTTAAATTTGATAGTCTTGCTTGTCCTTGGATGATACTGATGTTAAAATACATTAGATCAGTTTATTGAGTTTATGAATACATTACATTTATTTTCAAAACTGAAGAAAATATATGTTTTTCTCCTGTGCCTGTCTGTGAGGGACTTTGCACCGGAGGTACTCTTAATAGCATAATGCTTTTCTGAGGATTTCCACAAGGCAATTATTTAAGACAACAGGTGCCTTGTTTTTGAAGTATCTGTTATGACAATTTGCATTGTAGTTCAGTTTGGAAGAATCTTTAAAATTGTAATGTATTTATTATATTTATCCTAACCAGAGCACATATAATTTCTGTGTTGGCTCTAGTCAACTTAGTACAACTTTTTTTAAAGTAGAACTTGTAGGTATCGAATAGGCATTCTTGACCTTTGTTTTCAAATATATTAAATGTATTCAGAGGTCCTTTCTTTTTCCTTGTATTCATTATGAAATGAAACTTTAAATAATCAGAAGATTCAGGACTGGTATATTTTGCTTTAGAAATCATTCAGTATAATTTTGGTCAGAAGAGTCACTAAGTCCTCCATATACTCAACTTCAAGTAGCAACGCTTGTAGAACAAATAAATGTGAAATCATCATGTGTATACCTATGTGGTTATTTTTTTTCCTATATCTGAAATCAGATTTTATTTTCTTCACAGCACCCTACAAAAGCTTATCAGGTTTTCATGTGCTTTCCTAAAAGGTATAGTAGTGAATTGGTGCACAGTGAGGTGTGGGAGCAGCTTGTTTTAGCATGTTTTTCAATTTTCAGACTTGCTTGATGGAGGACAAGGCAGTGAGATTGGCATGAATAATACTTACAGATATAAGTAGATCACAGAATACTAGTTTGTTTCTTTATAGATCAAATGCAAACTGTTTAGTACTTGAAAAAGAAGTATTCTGAAGCTAGATTTGTTATTTCATTTATTCTTTATATAAAGATTTTATATAAATCCTAAATGTAGCATATCTATGGGATGTATAGTGAATATTCTAAATGCTATTTAAAATTTAATTGCATTTGTAATTACTATTACATCTCTGAAAATTTTAATATTAATCGAAACAATCTGGGTAAAATTAACATTTCCATGTTATAGCCCTTTTTACATTGTGATGGCTATATATAGGTATATAAAGGGATCATGTAGTGGTTTGGGTTTAGTGTTCCCTTTTATATTGCACTTCCTGTTCATGTTGATGTGTTCCTGAAAAAACAAGTGTGAGTTGGGTGAAATTTGAATAGAGCTCTTTCGAAGGAACATTCTAAAAATGGTCTAGTTAGTTGTCAGATTTGGAAATCAGTTTAGAAAGGAACATTTTTAGGATTCTGTCTTTACCAACTTAAAGGTGATCCTAAATAGGCAACATATGCAAACACTGATGTGGAAAGAATTAGAAGGCAAAATTACCTGAAATTTCTATGATCAAATTAAACAAAGTAGAAAGCACTTGACTGAACAATAGCTTGTTAGACTGTTACTGTGAGACAGAGCAGCAGAATAAAGTTCCAGCAAGTGTGAAGTAGTGTCACACTTCTGTGCCTCTTCTCTTGATTTTTCTCAATGTAGCCTAGGTCTGGAAAGTATTCACTTTTCCACTTTATTAACACAAATCACAGTAAAATGTTTTTTTCTGCCAAAGTGTATCACTCTTGGTAACTCAAGCACTGTGCATAAAGAGAATAATTTAACAAAGAAAATAGTAGTTCAAGAACCATTACTGCTGACAAAACAATTGGGAGGATGAGGGGGGCAGTTCTATGAAAGAGAAGATGGAAGGAGTTTAATAAATCTTGTACCATACCAAACACATAAAAAGTGTGAAGTCACCAAGTACTTCTAATTTTGTAGCTCATAAAATATTTTTTGCTGAATTTTGGAATAAATTACTGAATCTAGAACAATAATGATAATGGAAAATACTAAGTAGCCAGATTTATTTTTTTCTATATTGGTAGAGTAGCTACAGGATCAACCTGTATTTTTCTGATTCAGCCCCAGATGTACACAGGACTGTAGAGGCTGTCCTTTTGAGAGAGATCATTCTCTTCATCATGCAGACTAGTGATGTGTTGGATTTTACAGTCTTCTATGGAGTTTTGTCAAGTTATGCTGCCTTTCAGTCTTTCTGGCCATATAGCTTCTCTTCCACTCTTGGCCACTGCCCTTAGACAGTCCTAGAAGCAGGAGTCAAAGGATTCCTTTATCCTAATAAAGGAAACCTGGGAGTGTTCTTTGGAATTGGTGCTTTATAATTTGTACTTTTAGAAAGGTCCCTGGCAGTCTCGGGGGTCTGTGTTGTGTAACAATTCACAGGAATTATCAGAATGCTTCAGGCACTATGAGTGGTTCGGAGGTTATGAAAACTTACTGATAGAGATGTAAGCTGTTCCCTGCCAGCTGGCTTGAAATGAATGGGAATGTTTCTGGGCACAGTTTCATTTCCTAATAGAGATGTAACCAGAGATCCTTTAGCTTCTCAACCTACACTGGCCTTGAACTATGTTCCACAGCATACTCTTGGATATTTTGGAAATAAATGATAGAGATTGAAATTAACATCTCTCTAACCTTAAAAAAGGAGATGGAGGTGGAATTTTCTTTTTTTTTTCTTAAATTTCCCACAGAGAGGAGTTATTTGGTGGAGATTTGATCCTATTTTTGTCCCTGTTACGGTCAATTCCATTTTACACGTTCATTTTCTGTGGCCTTTTCTATGAGAATGTCCTTCAGCAGGAGGTGGATACTTTAGATTGTCATGGTCAGATTTGAATAATTTGCTTGGAGGGATCAGAGCTTCATGGATTTCGTTTCCATATAATGACAGAGAATCAGAGCTAGAATTTAATCCTAGAATGAATGAGTTACAAATCTGTACTTAAGAGTTCAAGTAACGACATTAAGTGTAGTCATAATGCTTCAAGGATCAGTTCAACATCTGTCTGCCTGTGAAATGTGTTTTTTACCACATTTCAAGGCCTTCTCAAGGGACATGTGTTATTTTTGCCGAGGTCAAGACTATTTCTTCTGCAAGGCTTCTCCATAGTATAAAGTTTTCACAAATGGTTGCCTCTATCAGTGTCACCTCATTACAGAAAGTGGTTAGCAACACTTGTTTGGTGACTGAGCTCTTGTAGGACAGCCAAAATATCTAGTGGCTAAAATATCAGTTAGCATCTTGAATCCTTCAGATCTTGTATATTTGAGAGGAAACTTATAGAAGAGTTTAAATAGCTTCTAGGAATTTTCTTTGTTATATTGTCTCTGCTAAGTGTTTCTACTGCAGATCAAAATGCCTTTGGAAAATACTTACTCAGTATCTGTCAATTAGTGCACTGGTGACAGTACAACATCCTCTCCATTTTATTCCTGGATAATATACATGGAGTGAATGTGTCTGTAAACCTTCTCTCTCCTGTGCATATTTAATGGCTTTAGTGCTTTCTTAAACACTTGAAGAATTTGACAATCAAGGCAACCAAAGTAACGGAGGAATCATCTTGAGTTTAGGTATTAAAAAACGTTACAAGCAGTAGTGTCAAATAACACTGAGCTTCTCTATATCAGCAAACAGTGTGGTGGAAGAAACCTTTCCAGAAAGTAATTGGAGTGATTTGTTTCACTAAGCTTTAAATTCATCTCTCTGTGATGTACAAACCCAGGGTTGAGACGTGTACAAATGGGGTTAGTTTATGGATCATGTGAGACAATATCCTCGGGGCTATCTTTCAGAATGGGAATTTTCACAAAGTCAACTTGGTGTTGTCAGTTGTCTTGCTCCAGAATTCTGTTGATTGTATTTCTCTCTGTGTGATCAGGAGCTTTGATCTGTGCTTTAGGCTGGACTCGCTTTCTGCACAAAGTAATTGATATGGTAAGGCAAGGTGCAGCAATAGTAATCTTGTTGGACAAGGCAGTTATTTCAAGACCATGCAAAAAGCACCAGACTGCTACATTTATTTCCATATATTCTTCATTCTGTTTAGTACGGGTTTTACTTGCTTTCTTGCATGGACGCTGAAGTGACTTCTGAGATGAGGACTCTTAAAATGGTCTAAAATAAGAAATACCCTAGCTACTAATAGGAGCTAATGTACCCTAGCTACTAACACTAATAGAAGAAATTATGCAAGATCTCCATGTTCACCTATGTAGTAGAACAGACACCATTTCAAAATAGTGTGCAGTAAAGCAGGTGGTCCAGGATGTCAGGATCTGAAATCAACTCAGGTTTCACCTTTGTGTTCTTTTCCCTTCACAAATGGAGAATTTCTTAGCGGGCTGGGAATCTTACTAATTTGCAGTTTATATTGGTTCACTTGTGGTATAGTGTTAAAGATGAGGACATTCTCAGCACAGATATAGCTCATTCAGTCATGTGTATTCTGAGTACAGCTTTGTCATTTTTTGTGGTACGAATATGGGCCTCAAAATTGGCTTGGGGGGATGTTCTGGCATGTTGAAAGTGAGCATAGGTGACTCAGTTATCTTCTGACTTTCTATTTCATCATTTGTGCTGATAGCTAAATTACTTGGGCATAAATTTTGTAGTCAGAATGAACAGAAATTCCTGTTTCTGTGCTTTCTCTCTTTGAGTGAGGGGAGATAGTATAGTTCTGACCTCTGACAGGATCCTTTGACTTTTTTCTGTGGTGTATAATACAAATTATGGCCATGTGAGAATCTAACAAAAGTCTGCCTAGAGTTGTCTCTTTGTATTTTGAAATTTAAGCATAAAGTATATTTGTTCAGGGCAATACTCAAAACTAATAATACTCGATTGTCGTAAAGTTTTGTATGAAGGAATTTGAAAATCTCATGGTATTTATTAGACTAATGCTGCACCATATATACGTGTTTTCAGATGAGAGGTTAAAGATCAGATGCACATAGTGGGAGATTCTTTGGTTTTTCCCAAATAACTATGAATACAGTTGTTAGTGGAGGATGGTGTTGTTGCTATCCATGTTGTTTCCCCACATAATAAAGACAAAGGGAGGTACTCAAATTAGCACCATTTTGGGAGTCATGTAAGATCCTTTTGTTTAATATTGTACCAGTCATTTGCTGATTTACAGCAGGACTTGAGGGGGCCTTGGCCCGTTCACTAGTGCTGTTTAGCGTAGTGTCCGTGTTCCTGGTTTTGCACTGCCAGAGGGGCCCTGTTGCTGCACAGCCTTCCTGTCCAGATCATAATTCCATCTGGAGCTAACTAGATAGACGCTGTAAAGATATAACACAAATGTCTCACATTTGGTAATATATTTAATACTATACTTGTTTCTGTGTGAAAAGTTCATATTTAGAATTTTTTTCTTCCATGTCTAGGGGAAAAACTTAATTTTACTGAATGAGGGGCAGTAAGCATTAGTGAAAGTGTTTTCTGTGTTTGGGGTTTTTTGGTAGTTGGATTTTTCAAAAGACACTATTAGACACTAATATCTTTAAAGAACCAATTTTACAGGAATATTTCATTAAACATTGCATCTAGACAGTTGACAAGGTCTATTTCACAAAATTCTGTGGATAGCATTAAAAACAATCTGTTTTTTTCATGAAATATGTTACAAAGCATACTTTCTTGTCATTGGTATGCTAAAAAGCATACTTGAGTTGCAGTTTTTTTCTTTGCTCAAATATTGGACTGGTTTTTTTAAGAAAAAAAAATTAAAAGCTGGGTAGTATTAAATCTTCCTAATAAGCAAGTCTCTCTTCCACTTAATTTGTGCTTTTGTTGTGTCTAACAAATAATTTGCTGTATGGGTTTTTCTGTACACCATTGATAGAATATACAAGCTTGTCATCCTAGTGTGCTGGAAATGCTACACTCAAATCAAGTGTTCCTTTCTGGTTTTGTATCTCCTCACCTGCTCCTCACTGTAAATCATTGAGATGTCAAGAGCAGTGATTAATTAAGCTGCACGTGCAAGTGCTTTTTTTCACCTGTCAAGTAGGAAGAAAACTTGCTATAGTGAATTGTGTGATGTGTTTAATTCATTTCTTTTTATTCCAAGCTCTTAGGTTTGCAGAAATATTTTACAGTCTAATTTTCATTAACATTTCTGTATTGATAATACGGTATGTTTGGGAGCTATGACTATCCCAGATTATACTATAGGAAGGGTAGTATTTAAGGCTCTGGAAAGATAAAGAAGCATGGTTTTGAGTCTGCATTTTTATCTCATGGTAGTCAAATGACTTTAAACTGTCCTCTTGTTTAAATAAACCAATTAATAGTACCTATCAATTTCTTATTTATATGTATGTATTGTAATATAGATGTAATTTTAGTGGAATTTGAAAAGCTTGGATGTTTTTCACAGCCTTTGGGGCAAACAATGAAATTAAATTGTATCGTGATCTTAATCTATTATTAAAAGGTCCTGGAAAGGAAGATTACAAGGTAGATTCAGGTTTTGAATCAGTTTTGCCATTGGTTTAGCAGCGGGTGGGCAGGCAGATGCCTGCTCAGAGTAGAACCTATTGCCATTTTTCACCATTGATAGAGTAGCCTTTCAGAGTCAATGAGCTCTGTCAATGTGAGCTTGTCAAGGCTACAACTTCATAGACCTGAGAGGCGGTTTGAGAGGTCAGCCCTTTTCAGGTTTGCTGTGATGCAAATGAACTTTAATGCTTAAACAACTATTGGAATTTTTATGTCTGCTCCTTGTTCTTTTTTCTTCACAAAGTCATTGACGAGACATTCAGTGCTTTTTAAATTGGAAGTTGCATTGTGCTAAAGACCTAGTACAGATTTACGGAGGGCTGAAAGCAGTTAGATCATGTTCTTTTCATGGTGCGATTAGAATCAAATCGATTTCCCTACAGCCTTCAGCATTCAGATGGCAATTTTAACAAAGCTTGGGGGCTAGACAAGGGACAAAACGACTGAACTGAATGTTAATTACACTCTGCAGCCTTATTTTCTTTTGATTTGGAGCTGACTGGCAACTAAATTAACAAAAGTGTGACCATAACTGCTGCCCTATTTTCATTTAAAAGGAGAGCAGACTCTAAAAGGCTATCTTTACAAAGAAACAAGCGAGGTCTACTGATTATTGTTAAAGGGCACTGTCTTTAAAAACATAATAATAAGAATAACCCCAAAAATACTCAATTTCCAATTGATGTGATAAATTAGTCACTGGTATGTCCACTTTTTGATAATTCCTTGGCTTGTGATTTTAAAATAAAACATAATAAAAATTCTCTGTAATGAATACTGATAGATAGCAATGATCTAATTTTTAATCATGTGACCACAGTACATGCTTAGATATGTTTCCCCACAACTGCTTCAGTATTAAACTAGAGACAAAACTGATGTTTGAAAACCAAGATGCTAATATTTGGGGGGAAATGAATAATTTGCTGTCTAATTTTTATTTTACTCAGACATTCTTGTTTCCCATGACAGCATTTAGTTTGGTTTGTTAATGTTCATTTACAGTACTAGTGTTTTGTAGTAATGACAGCAAGATGCTTTCTCATCCTTTCCCCTCACCCCTCTCCGCCTTGTAAGGAAGCTGCAGCTGCACTAAGTTGTATTTGATCCTTGTCATTGCTCCGTCCTTTTGCACCTGCAGCTCTGTTGGTCTCATCTTAACACCTGGCACCATGAATTATCCTCTTTTTATTCACCGTCTGTAGCAAATCCCATTTAGAGCTAAGCAATATATATTCTGGTAGTCAAATGACCATAAATGTCAGTATGTATTTCTCCAATGTAAATATAACTGAATAATTATATTCAAAATGCTGTGAAACTTTGCAGCACAGAATGTCCTTTAATTCTAGCATGCATAATCTTAAAAAGCTGTGCAGAGCAGCTTTCAGGGTTCTCTATCTGAAATGTCAAGTGTGGATGACACAGGCAGTAAACATTTTCTTTAGAATTCTAAATATTGGGTTTGCTCTCTATACAGATCACAAACTTAGTTATTTGTGGAATTTACTGTAACTTTCTGCATTTGCTTTTTCACTCTCTAAAATCTGGATATAAATGTAACAAAATTTCTCATTTATTTAGAGTGCTGTGTATTTGCACTTGACCTACAGCATTGCAAAATAGTTTGCAACGTTTGTGAGTTTAAATGCTGACCTTAGAAGCAGTACATTTAGACCACTGATCCTAGGGGAGCAGTGTTCCTGCTTTTTATACTTGGATCACTTTGAAATTTCTGTGATTGTAAAGTTAAAACTGCCATAAGAACCAGAGAGCGTACATAGCAACAGTTTTTCTTCCAAAGTGGTTGAAGGTACTTACTTGGCTATCATAAAAAGTTTTTTCTGTTCTAGATACTATTTAATACCCAACAAGTTTTGGTAGTACCACAGACCACCCTGTACTCAGTCACTGTCCTGTACCTCTCTCCTTTTCACACAAAAGCAGCTGCAAAACAAAGTTTTTCTAAAACCAGTCAAGAGTAAAATTCTTTCTCATTTGTCTTCCAGACACGAAGATCGATTGAGAAGTTATTAGAATGGGAAAACAATAGGTTATACCACAAGGTGAGTGCCGCAGGGAGCAGCTTCGTACTGTTGGAGTTTGAATTGCACAGTATGGAAACAGATGCTTTTGTTGAACGAAAAATATGAAAGGTGGACAAATGGGCTAGTCTGTGTGCTGCAATAAAATACAGCTCATTTTTCTTCTTTTTCTTTCCTCCTGGTCTAGCTGTGCTTGCATTGGAGACTAAGCAAAAGGAAATGTGAAACGAATAACATGATGGAATATGTAAGTTAAAGGGCTGTTTTGTGAGTTTCTCTATTAAATGATCATTTATTTTGCTTCTGATCTTATTCTTTTCATGATTATTAATCAGTAAAGGTGTCAGGAGCTTAATCGCCTGAGTGCAAGGATTTTCTACGGTTCACAGATGCATGGTTTCATGTGCAGGACTGATTTATAAAGTTATGAATGACTTGAAAACAAGGCTTCACTGTGTTCTGAAAAATAATAAATTAATTGCCAAGATAAAATAGCTTGAACGTGTGCTGATGGAGTGTGAAATTTTAGATGCTGTATAAAGAATAACCACAACTTTGGTTACGCAGCAAGTCAGATATGGCTATTTTATATAATGCTAATCAAGTCCAAAAGTATGGAAGAAGACCTTTCAACTAAGCTGTTGGAGCTTAAGAAACCTTTAGCCTTTTTAGATTTTAACTGCCCCTTACCTCAACCATCTTGAAAGTATCTTTATCTCCAGTTGGTGTCACTGAAATATTTTTAAATCAGTCTCTGGAGTTTTAATCTACTTCAGTTGTTGGCTGGGACTCCATAAACTCTTCTTGGAAATACATAGAGAGAAATTATATGTGGTTTAAAATGAGTGATGTCCTGTCTAGTATTTCAGTTTGTTTAGCTTGCAACTTATTTTTTTTTGGTGCAGTAATTATTTCCATTTTCAATATGTTTTGGAAGTACGTAGGATAGGATGAAATTAAGCTGCTAAAATGTAAAAAACATTAGAATTTCCATAATTTTTTTTAATGCTTTAGTAAGTAGGCTACAGGAAGGTTAGCTTTTTAAAATAAAGATTAGCTTTTGAGAAATATTGACTGAGATAGTTCTAGCTTAGACTGTGATCTTCCATTATGCAGTACTTTGTCTATTCTGTAGAATAACAAAGCTATAATGCATATAAAAATTTTAAGTGTGATTAAACAGTTCAAAATGATAGTAAAATAGTCTTTATCTTTTAGTCTTTCCCTTTTCTCTGCCTCTCCTTTAGATCTTATCTCTTGCCTGAAATACAAGGTCTTCAAAATACTTTTTTTACAGATGGCTCTATTCAGTTCACTGAATAAGTACTTTTTGTAACATTTATTCTACAGAATTTTTAGTTTAGATATATGAGTGTAACTGGAAATGGAATACAACAAATTTCAGAAAATAGACTTTAGCTTTGCCTAAATTAGGTGTTTATATTTTGCTGAAAACTTTATTTTTCTATAGGAAACATTGTCAAACCCAATGTTCTGCAGATTGAATTGGAAAAAATATAATGTGAGTTTGTAAATACTATGGCCCAGAAGCATTTACAGATAAATATTCATTCTATTAAATACAATTCCAAATTAGTTGACCTGCTTACAATAATAATATATGCATGGGCATATAGTTTTACAGGATAAACGGCAAAGATTTTATTTTCAATTCATGAAATGTCTGGTATTATCTCTGGGTATACTTAATGAGAAAATTTTTACAAAACCTCACTGTACCATTTTCTCACTTTCAGTGAACTGAATTGCCAGTGTCTTTAACAGCTGCCCCTTATATGATTGTGGTTTAATTTTAAATAATAAACTGCTATCCTCAACTTTTCACAAAACAGATGATTTAAATTAAACTCTTGTACCCAAAACTTGGTGCTTTGCCAAATGAGGTTTTAAATCCACTGTAGTAGATGTTAAATAAATAATTAATGAAATAAAGAAAGATAAGATGATCTTATACCTTTGGTATAAGCGCAGTGTTCCAGCTTTACTTCTTTCTCCCCTTTTGAAACTTTGTCTGAATATCAGAAGCCATGGTATCTCTACAGAATCCAGTGGTTGACTCAGGCCAGTGATCAGTGGATTTTGAGCAGTTTGCATCACTTCTGAAAATAAGTACCTTCTGAATATCTCAAAAAATAAACTGGTACACCTGATTTCAGTATTCGTTCCTCCAAAATTGCTTAGAAATAAAATGGGAGACTTACTTGTTTTCTGAGGCTTGGTATGGTTGGAGAGCTAGAAGTCTTTATTCTCTAAGCAGCTAAGTTGTATTCTCCTTTACAGTCAAAAACATTGAGAAATAATTTTTAACTTCTTAGAAAGGTAAATTTCCCTTTCAAGTAAATAAAATCCTTATTTATGTTACCAGATGCATTTATTTGTTTATAAATCAGATCACACTGCTGTGTTATTACTGTCTCTGAAAAAAAACATGCACAAGTGAACGTTTTCTTTAAGCTACCTATTTAAAGAAAGATAAATACTTGCATTGTGTTCTGGAGTGGCCCCTATAGTGTATTTAGCTCAGAAAAACATAGTTTAGATTTGAATTGAGACCATAAGAACAATCATGCAAAAGCATTAGGCAAGTTCTTGTTAACTGCTTGAACATTTGTAGATATGGAAACTTTGCAAAAGTTGATACACTTTTTTATACAGGTATTGAACTATAAACATGATTTAGAATCCTGTATTAAGTGGCAACAATTCTGAAGTAAGTGGAAGTGCAATTGAAAATTAACTTTTCATGCATTTTGCATTCAGGAGGTTTCTGTTCTGTTTTTTTTAATTAATGCATTTATGTCTTTCGTAATTTTTTCCCGATGAATAAATTACTACATAATAATTCTCTAACATAATTAGCTTACTTCAGTTTGTTTCTGTGTCTCGTATCAGTAGGCAAACTTTTCCAGTTGAATTTGATTCCTTGAGTATTGGTTTTCTACCCCAAACCAATTATCATACATGACTTTTCTAATGGTCTCCTACCTGAGACAAGTGCC
This sequence comes from Lanius collurio, assembly GCA_020086605.1. Classification (NCBI taxonomy): domain Eukaryota; kingdom Metazoa; phylum Chordata; class Aves; order Passeriformes; family Laniidae; genus Lanius; species Lanius collurio. The sequence goes on along the minus strand of JACBWW010000020.1, from coordinate 17,290,907 downwards.
GTGATTTTTGCTTTTCATCACAACTTGTTATACTAAAAAAAAAACCCCAAACCCATGTGAATTATCATTGTGATAGATAATAGAATTGCTGCCATCTTTAACACATACTTGTTTTCTTTTTATACAGGTCATCCTTATAGAATTTTTACCAAAGACACCGATTTTTCGACCAGATTAGCATTTGATTTATTTATAGAGACTTACTCAAGTATGTTGTCTTTCCAATGGTGCCTTGCTTGGTGCTCTCCTGGTAGTGACATAGCATTGGTTCTACAGAATCTTGTGGTGTTTTCATTCTTTTTGTTTGTTTGTTTCTTTTGGGGTTTTTGTGTTTGGTTTTTTGTGGATTTTTTTTTTTTGGTTGGTTAGTTGTTTTTGTGGGGTTTTTTTTAATAAGAATATGTTCTAAGTTGCATTTGGTCAAACTCTGCAAAGTAATTTCACCCAAATGTTAATTACTACTTAAGTTATTTTTACTTTTGCTACTTCTGTTTATTAATGTATCTTGGTTTTCAAAAGAGTCTTTTATATGTGTGCGCGCGTGTGTACATATATTACTATAAATACACAGCTGAAACTGATATACAAGTGAACAGGTATTTTTTTATCTCAATATGATACAACTGATTGACTGTACATTGTGTAAATCCCTTTAGTCATTCATTTACATGCTGAAGTTCCTTCTAAGATATCCCGAAACTTCTGCCAGTGGCTAGTGAATTGTAAATACTTTTATTTCTTTTTGAGATATTGGCTAGTCTCTTCCAGCAAAAGGAGACAAAGTTCTTTTTCAAACTGTGATTTTTGGAATCCAGATGTTGTTAGTAGAAATCTCTATTCTCTTCCTTAAGAAGTCCTGTCAGCTGGTTCTGAAAAAGTTCGGCTTTAAAAAGTTTAAAAAAAAAAAAAAAAGCAGCTAAATGGAATTATTTTAGTCAGACTAGAAGAGTCACCGAGTGAATTGCATGCATCTTGTTAGTAGAACTCAAGATCACAAAAGTATATTATTATTGCATTTTATAATGTAGCTGTTTTAATTCAGTCAGTTGCCATATGCCAGCTTTATTCATACTGTTTACAAGATCCTGTACACAGGGGTGCAGAAGGACTTGTTTTACTAAAACTTAATTGTCCAAGAAGACCTTTCATGGATTTTTAAATTTATTTTGAAGCCACCTAAGCAGAAAAAAAGTTATTGAAGAATTCTTGAACAGTGCAGTTCCAGATTCAAATGCCATGTATTAAAAGTAATCAAAGCAGAGTACACTGGGCAACAGTGTAAGTTTAAATTAAAGGCAATTATTTATTGCACCCTTTCTTTTGCTCATTTTGGTTTACAAAGGTTATTTTCTGCACAAGTATAAGACTTTTTTGAACTGAACATGTGATGTATGCTTGGGTCAGGCCAGTTTTATTTCATTTCTTCTGATTATACTTTAGTTGTATATATCGTCACACATAGCTCTTGGGGGTTTTTTTAATTGCAACCCATATTTTAAAATTTGCTTTGGGTACCTATAATTACTGTACACAAAATTGATGTAAGTTAAGAACATGTTCCTTGTACAGTTGTGTTAGCAAGCAATAATGTGAATATATGAAAAAACCAGATATAGTCTGCTTAATATTTGTATGAATGAAAAGTTGATACCACTACAAGAATAGTCTTCTCTTTTTAATATTTTACATATAAGTTTTGTTTCAAGGTATGTATTACAGGTACCTTGATGCTGTGAACTATTTTTCTATGTCTTCAGAATATTTATTCTCCATAAAATATTCTCTAGAGTGTGTTACATTCCTAAATTGTTCATAGTGGGAATGGTCTAGAAAGTTTTAAGTTTTCTTAAATCTAAGCCTTCTGTATCTGTTCCCAAAATCCATCCTTTGCTCAGCTTTTGTCTGTGGATTTGTGCTTTGAAAATAGCTATTCCACTTTGAAAATAGTTCCACTATGTTTTTCATACAAGCCTACAAGTGTGTTTCTTTGACTTGGCAGAATAGGATTTTTAATCAACAAATGCCAGTTTTGTGCTGATCTCACTTTTCTGGGTGCCACCAATGGTTTCTCTACAAAATAACTGTTTATATTTTCTAAAAATCAATTTCAGCCTCTTCTTCAGTACAAATCTGGGTCTGCTGCACTCCTTCTCTCACCCAGAAGTAGTAATTATAACATGGGACTAGTTTCGGCCTGTGAGAGAACAGAAACCTAACACTGATGGCAGCAGAGACTGGGGAGGTTAGAGGAGCAGAGGAGAGGTTGGAATTGAGCAGAAATTATAGCTGATGATAAATACTGATGACCAGAAATACATATTGATTTCTTTAAGTGTCAGTTTTCAATAAAATGAATATTGGATCATATGAGGCCTAGATTTTATAAAAATTTTCATTTGACTATACAAAATTTGTGTCATGGACGCAGTTTTCCACTGGTGTGGAAACCTACCCTTCCACTCTAGTGACGGATATGGCTTATGATATGTTCATAGCAGGTATTTGCCTTGGTCTGCTGCCCAAACTTCCCATACTATGTTCTGTCCACGTCCACAGCTCCTTGCCAACAGCACCCAAACCCACTGACAGTAAAGCTGCTTTGGGTGTGATGTGTGCTGTGACCAGAGCACTGAACAGAGTGTGGCTTAAAAGTTTACAGAGTATCCCATTAGTAAAACTTCCACGTTAATGGTAGCGATGGTTAAGATCTTGTCTACTTCTTGGTGCGTCAGCAGTCATGGGCTTGGTTAGCAGGCATTTCTGTATTTTAGCTGTGACTTTCTCTTTAAGAAATAATGCAGAGATCTAAGGCAGAGCTCTGAGCAATTAAAAAGTTAAATCCCTTTGTAAGGAGGCCAGACTTACTCCCGCAAAAAGTATTTTGGATATTTTATTAAAACAATTTCTCTGACTTAAAATATAATCAGGAAACTTGAGAAACTGCCTATATAGACAGATGAGTTTTATCTCAGAAGTGGTACTCTCCTGAAGAAGTAGTACACTCACCTAGTAAGAATGTTACAAAACATTTTCATACAATCCCTTTCAATTCATTAATTGCAATGATGAAAGTTAAAGATGGCAGGAGCTTTAATCAACTCGTTAATGCCTACGGCAGTTGTCAGGATTTTCTTTTGATGTTGCTTCTGAAATACTAATTCTATTTATTTTGATTGCTAGTGAGAAGACATGTATTACCTTTTTTGTCCACTTGGCAAAGATTGAAATTGCACAGTTTGAGCAGACCAGAAGCTATAGCAGGACTTCCAGGACACAGCCTACTCTTTGCTAAAATAACTATTACATTATACTAACTTGTTCAGCTTCTTGCAACTCAGCAATATCTACTAATAATCTTACCTACTTCAAAATTCCTTGAACAGTTAAGTTAGGTATCAAGTTGATATTAATCATTTAACAAATGATGCTAATTATGCCTGTTTCATCTTTAACCTGCTAAACTAATGGTGAAGGCATCAATTAATCCCTGTGAGAGCTAATAATTATTTTTAGATATAGTTGGCCTTAACTGAATAAAGATTTCTTTCATACTGTAATAGAATAGCAACAAATTCTTTTTAATTTCTTAGTGATTGGTGGAAATGAGTTCTGAGGGAGAGGAACTTTCTCTCTGACCCTATGTGAAGAATTCTGAAGAGCTCATCTGTTGTTAAATAGCTGTAACTTGAAGCTTATTTTGGGATTGGCAAGGTTCACCAGAAATAAAAATGTTTATGGAGATAGGTTACAGGAAGTCAATAATTTTTTTGTGATAGGTCAGTAAGATTATTTTAAATAAACTATTTATGCAAATCCAAAATTCCCCACAATACTTAAACCCAAGTAGAATAGATTGTAAGAACGTTTTACAGTACTTAGATATAAATTATAATCTCTAAATCAATTTGTTAAATTATATGTTTTTGTAATTCTCAAGACCATGGTGATTAAATGAAATACTCTATCTCTCAGACACAGGCCTACTTAAAAGTCAGTTTTAATTTTTTTTTTTTTTCCAAAAGTCATTGTTTAGCCCCAAAGATTGTAGGAAGAGCTTTAAAATGCAATCTGTAACTGCTTAGAATCCAGGAGCCAAGGAAAAAGAACTTGTCTTTATTCCCTTCCCTCCACCCTCTACCCTAAAGTCTTTAAATTTTAAATTGGTCCCCTTGTTTTGGAGCCCTCGTTTATGGGTTTTGAGCAGCTGGCAATAATGCAAATTGTGTACCAAAAACCTCATTTGAATTCTGAACAGTTTAAAGAGATCACTTTAATTGAAGAGGCAAAAGACTTGTTAAGCGAAGAAAATCCCTGGTTCTTTTAAGTTCTCCCAGCACTGCTGTTGAGTAATTAAAAGAAGGATCGTGATGACCCTACATTCGGACAAAATCCAGATGATTTTGTGTAATGGAAACGCTCAATTAGAGAGGTCTCAGAGCCTCAAATGTCTTGGATTGACAGTAGTGACTTAAGGTTACATGGCACTGGCTGGTTTTGTATCTGTGGCTAAAATAATTTATGTTTCTCTTCAGCAATCTTGCTTATGAAAAGAAAGCATTTCAGAAATCTGTATTCATCACTGCAAATTTGCTGTAATTTCTGTGCTTCTCCCTATAGCCACATTGTATTTCCATGACAAACAGCTAAGTGTATGATCATTATGATGCCTTTAATAGCCATATTGTAGGTAGAAATATTAACTTCTCAGGGACTAATAGGAAATATGAAAATGGAGTTAATGAGCTGAATGCCTATCTGCATGAAGGCTTACTCTGCAAATGTCACCCTAGAAACTTGATTGTAATATGCATGACCATTATGAATGTTACCAATATAAAGTTATGAGAGCTTCTTTTACCCTGTATTACTAGGCTGCTGAATGTTGAAGTATGTTGGATAAGGATAAATGAAGTGGGTTTTTTCTGATTTGGATGGAGTGATTATTTCTAATGGTGCTACCTTCTTAATTCCTGTGTTTATTCTTTGTAGAGTTCCCTCTGTAGGCTGGGTGAATAAGGGGATACTGGTGTACTAAGAAAACAGTATCATTCTTCTTGAGGAAATAAAAACAATTTCAAGGGGAGAAGTATGCTAGCAGTGAAAAAAATTTCACTGCTGAAAACATGCGTTTATTCTTCATTAGATATCCTTTTGTATTGTTTTGTTGGTAGCAGTACTTTGCATTTCATTAATTTTTGAACATTCATCTTTCTGCACATTGATGTTTCAGTCAGTGTGGGCTCAGTTAGAAACTATGTTTGAAAATGTAAACCCCCCTGATTCCTTGCATGAAACTTCATATGTTGTCACTTGTGCGGGTGTATGTATTCCTACCACATAACACCTGGGTAATATACATCTTTTATAAAACTACATTTTACTGTTTTCATGGAAGTTATCCTTTTTTTAAAAAGTCTTCTGGTTTGTTTAGGTCATTAATATTCCATTAAGATTTATTTTCTTGAAAAAGGATTCATAAATGCTTGGCTCCTCAAAATGCAACAGAGCAGTAGGAACAATTTAATGAGGCAAAAGATGAAACATAGGAATTAGGAGAAGCAACACCCAAAAGATTGGATTTGGGGATTAGGTTTAGAGTTCTGTGAGTATGACAGAAAATAGTTTTTAACTGAATTAAATGGTATTGAATGATGCAAGTTAAGCAAAAGCTAGTAGTCCGTTTCAGTAATTATGTAGAGTGTGTTAACTTATGTTCACTTTTTTTTTTATTTTGATAAGTGTGTTATTAATTATGATTTATGCTCTGGTTGATTGACAATTCTGCTATCATACAGAATAATATTGCAGAAGGTAAGCTTCCTTCTAAACTCAGCATCTCTTCATTTAAAATAGCCAGACCAAAATGGAATTGCTGGTGAGAGCTGCACTGTGAGTGCAGAACAGTCTTTTCCTAAGCTAGAGCCTGTAATGCATGGCTAATTGTTTCCAAAGAAAATTCTTGACTTGTCCAGACGCTCCTGTCGTGTGACAGTATATCTACGGCCCACAAGTAGGATCTAGTTAGTACAATTTAAGTTCAGGTAAGTAAGACTTTCGTAGTTAATTGCAGTTTTTATGGAGAAGGGAACCATTGACAAATACTCATTTTTAGGGGACAAATAATAGATTTTTATAATGTTTCTTGAAACATGCTTTTTTGTTGTTGCTTGCTCCTCATGTATAGCTTAATAATTGAAAGTTACTTTGCCTTGTATTGAAAACTAGACTTAGTAGTCAGCTGAAGACTTTTTCTTTGTTACAGTATTTTAGGTTATATTAAATTTTTAAAGTCACCTTTAGAAATGTTTCAAAAAGATATCCTTATGCAATATAACTGATATTTTTATCAGTTTTTTGGTTGTATGTTTAAACTGGTTTCATTGTGCTGATATAGATATCTAACACATCCACTCCAAGTGTTTATCTCTGATCTGTTTCTGCTAGCAGCAGGCTTTCTAACTTGTTAGGATATGCAGTGTACCTACTGGTTAATATTGTCAGGGAACAGTTTGGTTCAGTGAGATAACATGAATGCAAAGTAGTTCCTGATTTGAAAAGTGTAACCCAGATTGTTGTTTTCATTAAGGATGAAGTATTGCAATCAGAATATGAACTCATTCCAAACATAAATTTGAAAGAGAGTAGTAAGCTACAAAACAGTGCCTAAATGTTGTGTGCTAAATTAGACCTGTGTAACTCATGTTGCTTTGAAAGAATTTGCAGAGAATTGCATCAGACTGTGTGTGCTTAGGAAAGACCTGTTAAATGTATGAAGCAGCAATAGTAAATAAGTCACTGAAAGGATGTTGCCATCAAGACGGAAAACTTAAACCCCAGTTTTTTGAAGTATGTTAAAAATTCATTTCAAGCAGAAAATATGTAAGCAATAATTTAACCTAAAACTGGATATTAAAGAAGCTGCTATTTATAGAGAGACTTGATGTTAATTTTGCCATTGGGCATCTCTCCTCTAACAAAGAGGTTAGAAAGGTAGGGTTGCTGTAATTTCCACTATTGTAACATTCCTCTTCAAGTATCCTAAGTCCGGGTGAGAGACTCAAAGCTTAGAAGCCAGTACTGTGTTCACAGAGTGCACAGCTTTGGGAGGAGAAGATAGGACTAAAAGGACTTTTTTAAGGCTGCACAATTGTATATATGCATATTTAAGAATATTTAACCGTGTCTGCTGAATTACCGAGGCTAATCTATTGTTGAATTATAGAATATAGAATATTATTTAATACATCGACATCGGTTTTTCCTGACCTGACCCAGGATTGCAATGGACTCCAATATAACTTTTTTAAAAGCATTTCTTAAGTTGTATGTATTACAAACTAATAAAATAATTGTTAACCTATCTACTAAGCCTTACCGTTTTTCATCTATATATGGGGAGGGGGTGGTAGGAAGAGGAAGAAAAGGGAAAACCTGAGAAACTGTTGTATTGTGCAGTGGTGTCATCTTCTAGTTGATACTTTTAGTCTAAATGGAGGGGGGGGGGTGAGAGGGGAGAAAAAATGATTTTGAGTAATTTCGGTGACTCTGGGGCTGGAGTTACCAAATTACAGGCATTGTCTGCCCTAAGGTTTCAGACTGGTTTTTCATTAAGTCCACATTTGGAGCTCTTTAAGCTTTTCAAGCTCTAATGATGGTAGGATTTATTAAATGTACTATCATTATGGTTGAATGGTGATCTTGAAGCTGTTTCTACACTTTCATGTTTTATTCACGTGTACTCTCAAACAAGATAGGGTTTCCACGTAGTTGAGGCAGACGCCACCTATTTAGAAAGGAATCATTCCCATCCATGCAATTCACGTTATTTTCAGACCATCCAATACAAAATGCTGGTTAACCTGAACCTTATGAACAAAAAGTAAGTCTGCGCTCTCTGCCATGCCGAGAACGGCCTTGGTTCTCATCATCCGGCAGCTTTTCCTTGCATGAAACATTTTAAGTTATTTGGTTACTCTAGTATGGAAGCCTTGACAGCCTCTTTATAATGTGTGTGTGTATAATGTCTCTAACATATATGAGGGGGTGTGTTAGACATGCTCCTGTCCCAGCGTGCGGGTGGGGAGGGGTGCTCCTGCCTGGCGCTGTGAAGCATTCCGGGTGTTGTAAAGTGGGCTTGCAAAGCGGTATGATACAATGTTGCTGAGCAGAAAAGCGCACGATAGATTTAATGTAGCCAATTGTGTACTTCTGAAAAAAAGAGTAACTGTTCAGTGTGAGTTAATTTTGGATTTTTTCAGCATCTCTCTTTTAGGCTTTGTGCTGCATTCTTCTAGACAAATGCGTATTCCATGTGGGCCACTGTTCTGCTAAATGCTCTCAGTTCTCCTTTTGCAATCAAGATTATGTTGCTAAGGAGATTTTGCTTTTATTGGTGCCATTGATTTGTGTTAATACGTTTTGAATACCTCTCGGTATTCTTCCGTAGACAAGGCCAAAAGAAAAACTTCCCTGAGTTTCCCGATTTACATCACAAATGGAGCGGTGGTGTAATGAAGCCGATATAAAGTGGGCAGTTGAAAGGGAACTAAAGAAGGGCACTCAAGTGAGAAATGAAGAAATGTGCCGAGAGCGGTCTGCGGGCCGCCTCCGGCCCAGCTGCGGGAGCGGGCCGGGCCCGGCGCCGGGGCAGGGGGACAGCCCGCGCCTCCGGCCGCCCGGACCACCCACTCGCCGCGCCCCGGCCCCGCGGATTACCCGCCGCTGCCGCTTCCGACCGCCCGCCGCCGCGGGGCACGGCGGGCCCCTCCCGGCTCCCGGCGGGCCCCTCCCGGCTCCCCGAGGCGCGGGGGACCGGCGGGGGAGCGAGCTCTGAGGAGCTGCAGGAGCGGGGCCCTTGGCCTCCGCAGCGATGCCCTCACCGCCCGCCTTCCCCCGCTCTCCGGGCCGGGCCCCGTGCTCGCTATCCCGGCTCCCCGCGGCTCTCGGATGGGGCACAGAGAAGCAGCGACACCCGCTCCATCGATGCACCGCCACGGCCAGGCTGAGCTGAGAGTCTGCACTCGGGCAGTCGAGGGCCTGGTGGGGCTGTCTGGGCACTGCCTTATCCCTGCGAGTCCTTTAAAAGAAACAAACAGAAAAACACTACCACCCTGAAAAAGCAACTCCACCAGAAAAACAAATAACCTCCCCTTCCCGCCCCTCTCCCCGAACCTAAACCCAAGAGTTTAAAATAAAAAGAATAATTTAAAACCACCGAATGCCTTTTAACTTTGTGTCCATGAATGGCTCCACTGAAGACAAGCCTCAGGAGGACATTAGGCCTCCTGCCCTCGTGTACATACAACAATAACGACCTCCGTTGCCTGCTCTGGCTCTTCTGCATTACATAGATAAGCTCCTGAATGACTCAAAGACCAGGTATTATATTTATATGAGAAGATTATTCAGAGAACATTCACACCAAAAAACCAACGAGTGTTCACATATTCCAGGGTTTGCCGTCACTGAAATCTGCCTGTGGTGGTCTAAAACACCTGCCCCTGTTTGACAGCAGGGCAGCGGAGAAGGTCTGTGTCTGTCCACAAACAAGGTAAAGGGGCAATGTTTGTATGTGCAACACACAGTGGTGGTTGCAGATATTCAGAGATGAGGATTTCCCTTACACAGCCCCCTGGTGTGATGGGAAGCCGTGTGAGCACCGTGCTATGTGCTGGTGAATGAGCTGGGATGGTAACTGCTTTCAGGCACTCATTTAGATTTTGGTCTTCACCAAGGTAGAGGTGACCCAAAGTTGCAGATTCATGTGACTGCTGATCCAAAGGAGAAAATGCTATTTATATATAGAAAGGGTTGCTCTATCTTTTAGGAGACCAGCAGTCTCCTTTACAATATATATTGCTTACTGTGAAAATGTCCCATTGCATTTATGTAGGCTCAGCTTGCTTCTTCACATTGGTCAAGCTGGAAGTCTTTATTCTTAGGTTATTGATCATGTTATATGTAGAATAAACTTTGTCTTGCATTCTTGCTCTCTGGAGTATTATCCTACCAGGAAGCTGAAAAGACAGACTTGCTGGATAGATGAGAGTAGAAGAACTCAGCCTCTTTACTCATTTTTGAGGGGGCCTTTTGAAGATTCCAGGTCTTAAGTGACTTTTCCTATTTGTGTGCCTTTGAAGATATGGATCTTAAGTAACTGTTTAATAAAATGAGAAAAATGAATAAGGATAACTAATTTGTTTGAATAATGCAAAAATCATTTTAGCAGTGGATCTTACTCAGAATTTTATGCTATTCTGATTTAATTTCACAGTTCTAAGTGCAATACTTCATCATGTGTCCAGAGTGTGTGCCAAAATACATCTCTAATTTGTTCTTTTCATACCTATGGAAAGGACCTCTATGGACTATTTTTATATGAGATAATGAGTTTTGAGGTTAATGAGAATAAGGCCCAGAATTCGTACTATATTGTGTGCTATTGAGTACACAGTAAAAATAAATTGAGAAGCAGACACTGTTTTAAAATCCTCTTTCATTAAGGCATTTTGTTTAGCATTCAGAACACAGCCACATTACATGATTAGCGGATTTTAATGACTGTCCTCTAATCAGTTAAATGGAAGTATATGAAAAACTTACAAAGATTATATTTGTGGAGGCAGTCTGTTTACATTGTTACACCTCACCTAAAAGGATACTTGGCACGTATGATGCAGCTAAGAGAAAAATGTGGAAGGCCGAAGAAACCTTGAAGACAATTGGATCCAGCCTATTCTTTCTCTTGCTACAATGCAAGCTCTGATGACTTAGTATTTTAATTAATGTCAACCCTTACCATCAGTGCTCATGGGAACAATCATTAAACCAACACAAAAACATTTTAAATGGCTGGCAACCTACCAGATACTGAGCTAAGCATTCCCATGGTAGAGTGGATGGTTTCTTAGCCAATTCTGCACTGGATTAAATAAGCACTCTAACAGAACTGGCTCGAAAGGCTATTATTTTTACACTAAACAGTGGAGTATGGTTTCTAAGTTCTGTTATAAAATGTTTTATATTTACTTTCCAACACTGGTATCAATGTTATTTGTGTGGATATGGTTGAAGTTTACTCTTTGTTGTTACTAAAACTGTTTTTTTTTTCTTTTTCTTTCTGTTCCCCCCCTTTTTAATTTCCTTGCTGCTAAACCAAAACCATATCTATTTTATTTTTTTCTCTGTTAAAATGCACATGATCAGATACAGGCTAAACCAACAACTGGTTTCCACTGTAGCTTGAAAAACTGCTAGCCAAGTGAATTTTAAAATTGGAAAAATTGCATATTTTTGGGTTTGTATAATGTTACTTTTACATGGTAGGAACTGGGTTGTGTCTCTAACTGCCTAATAGATACTCCGTTGTCCTCACTGCTACAATATTTGCTTGTCAAGTATACTAAGTAGCCTGATCTTTCTTATTCCTCGAAGGTCTTTTTCCCTCCTCCCATCCTCTGTGTTTGCTGTTTGCTCAAATTGTTTAAACGTGGAGCTCAATGACAGGCTATTAGCGCTGACTGGAGCCACACATAATGTGGCCACATGTTGTGTAAGCTTCACAACTTGTCTGCTAATTCGCCTCAGGCCTGACCTGAAATACCCTTGCTATTCTAGCTCTTAGCCCTTCCCCAGCACAGACACTCATGCTAACTCGTATGACACATTGGTGAGGTATTTGATTTGGGGCCAAATCCTGCCTCACTTTGTGCCAAAGGTTGTGCCGTGGCAGTCAGTGAATCTGCCTGAGGAAGAGGACAGAGCCAGCTGTGCTCTGAGGATGGGGATGAGGATAACTCTTCCTCTTCTGGTGCAACTCATCAGGAGTGAAAGCCCACAGCAGAAGTGCGTTGGGCAGGCAGTGCAAGAGGCACTGCCCTCCTATGCCCATGGCTCTGTGAATCCCACTGATGGATCGCTAGGGAAGATACAATTTCCACAGAAAGTCCACAAGCTATGAGGAAGTAACATGGCAGGGGAAGCCCAGGCTGGCAAGCAGAGAGTGCTTTCTGTTTCATTCTTGTCATTAGGCTCTCTGATGCCACTGTGATGGATACAAAAAGGGAAGATATTTTAGTCAAGTTGGGGAAAAAAAAAAAAAGAGCAGCCCATTTAGGAAGAAGATGAGGATAATGAGGTACATACTTAGGAGCTCAGAGAATGTACTCTTTTAAAAAGGAGATATTGGTCAGAAAATAAATGAACTTAGAAGGATCCAAGCCATGGAAAGTGAAAATATTAATGCAGATGTCTAGCACAGGTATCCAAAAGGGAAGTTATTTGGAGAAATGGATTTCAGGTTATGATACTGATTAGGAAGAAGTGTGTGTGGTAGATTAGGCAATAGAATTGATGGGTTGATAGGGCTGATAGGAGAACATAAATATATAGAGGAAGACTTTAAAAGGCAAGAAGCCCCAGCAGCAGTATGTAAACAGTGTTTTAAAAGACTGTAAAGCCAAGAATAGACTAGAAAAGGGGAATATGAAAGTTTTGGCAGTGTGGAATTTAGGAGAACATGGAAAAGTAAAGTTTAGAGAAAATTAGCAAATTATGAGCAAGGAGCATAGAAAGAAAAAAAAGTAAATTCAAAAGACCAGGAGAGAAGGGTGTTAGAAATGAGAAGGGGAGAGTTATGTGAATTAAAATCATGGAGGAAAAAAAAACAACGTGGTCATGGAGAAAACTGGGGGGAGAGGAGCAGGAGAAGTGTACACACAATGTGCAGTCTGCGTTCATCTCTTTATAAATACCTTTAAAACTTCTAAAATGTGGACAGCTTTGAAAACTGCAAATCCCAAGATCACCAGCTCTGTTTTGGTGTATTCATCTTCATCCTATGGGATTGCACTTTCCCACTCATGATTTTTAATTTATGGGAAGAACTCTTGCCCCATTTATTCTTCTTTCTACATCCTGTCACCTTGAAACACTTCCAGTATTCAGTCCTACAAGTATCTCAGAGACTGAGACCCAACACGTGCTGTTTTCAGATCCTTGTTGAGCTTTTCCTCATTCACAACCTGAACTCCCTGACTCCAGGAGATACAAGTAGCAGGGGAAGCTACATTTTATCATTAATAAGCTGCTGCAAACATCTTTCCCCATTAAACTGTGGGGGTTTTTTTCCCCAAAGGTGAAGGGTTGTTTTCAAAAGCACTGTAGTGTTCTAAGGGTTATTTTTCCCCTTCAATTCAGTTTATGACCCATATTACAAATGTAGGCTGTAAAACCATCATTGTTACAATGTCCAGAAAGTTTCTGGCAAAGTCATAATCTGTTTCATAAAGGTGAAATTTGCTGCGGACAGATGAATAGTTTTTCTAGCTGAGGCATATAATTAGACCAGCAGAATTTTCATGTAAATTCCTCCCTTGGGAGTAATGAACAAATATACAGAATTTAGCATGCCATGCCAGACCACGGGCTAAGGACAGATGTTCAAAAGATCTCAAAAAAATTGAAGCCAGGCATATAAAAACAATTTAAGTTGATGTAGGCAAGTCCGTGACAAAGATTGTCCTTCCTTGAAATGTGTGTAGAGTGTGCAGTGCTTTAATTTACATAGCAAATAGATGGTCTCATTTATATAATAAAGCTTAAAAGTTTGAATTAGAAAAGTAAGCTTGTTTCCCTTTGTGCTGTACAAATATGTGTTCTAGAGATGGTCCTTATTTCAAAGAATGTGCAAGTAGTTAAACAGGAGAGGCAAACAGAGAAGCTGAATACAAGCAAAATATCTTGTTAGTTCCCTTAGAAATAATGGCGCTTCTTCATCATTTCCCCCTACTCATTTCAGCCGTGCCAAAACTAGCCCCGCCTGTCACAACTGCATACCAAGCATCCTCTGTCACTCCCACAGCAAGGATTTAGTTGGGAGGGAGGTATGTGTTAATCAACAGGATTCTTCTTCGGGTTTTTTTTGGTTTTTTTTTTTTCCCTTCTGAGAAGCAATTGTCTTTCTCAGGTCTGGTATGAATAAAAAGAAAGAGTAAAATCAGCATAGCTGACACAAAAAAACCTAGAGAGAGTTTGGTTTTCTTTCCAAAATACAAGGCATCTCACCCCTGAAAAGTTTTGCTTCTGTCTAGTGGCATATAGATGTCTTGCTTTTTCCCATTCAGGTTAGTTGAATGTTAAAACTGATTTTCAAAGATTTTCTTTCTTTCACCCTAGTCAGCAGAGAACTGACTCAGCATTCCAATAACAATGCATTTAGAGCAGGCATTAGTTTTGAAAATGTTGTTTCAACTCTGTGAGAGACCATGGCAACAAAGATAGGATGAAGACCTTTGAAGAAACCTTTGAATACTGTTTAGAAGAGGAAGAATGGATAGGAAAAGAGGGAAAGAGAGTAGGATTCATTTGCTTCTTAGTGATGCTACCATTTTAAGGGGCAATACTAATTCCTATAATAGATTTCAGTCCTGGGCAAAGAATGCTATGGAACAGTCCCGAATGAGTGCCACTTCCCATTGAGATAAAGTCTAGGGTTGTACTGGCCGTTTTTTACCCCGTGTTTGTTTTGACAAGTAGATTCTTTTGCTTTATCTCTCTTAAACAAGAGAAGTTTTAAGGCTTAAAGATTTGAGCCCTCTGAGAAATCAAAACTTCAGTCTTTGAGATTGTGCTAAGTATATTTACTCAAGATTTATGACAAATCCCACAGAAGTAAGGAGAATGCTTAATACAATTCAAATAGGCTGGAACTTACCATCTAAATAAGGACTAATCTACTGCCTGCCTGTGCTTCTCTAGGAAGGGACACCACCACTCCCAGTGTAAAACAAAAGAGGACTTTAGGGAAATAGAAAGTCTGAAAAATCCTCATAGTCTATTCATGGGTTGTCTCCTTTTAACTGACATTTCAAAAGTTATGCCCGCTCATGACAAATGCACTTTTCAGGTTTTGCAAGTTTCATTCTTTTTATGATTTTCAGTCTGTGCTAAGAAAATCCTATAATACTTTCTCTTGCTCTAGCTATAAACATGGAAGAATTTTGATCAAAGGGGACTGTTTTAACAGCTGTCTTTCAAGGCAACATGTGCAGCTCTCTTGGCAGCTTCAGCTTGTAAGGTTTGAAGAAAGCAGAAGTCTTTGCAAAGTCTTTGCATGTTTGAGCTGTCAAAAATATTGATATATTGTCTTTGCTTGGTGCTTTCTGGGATCTCAAAGGCATAGGCGGGCAATAAAAAAAACCTGCAGCAGGAACCCTTAATTAGTTCAAAGAAATTGTAATGATTACTTTTGTGATTTGGGTTTTTTGTTGTTTTTATTTTGGTTTGTTTGGGGAGTTTATAAAGTAACCATAATCTACCTTATCCAGCTATTTGTTATCAGAAATAAAATTTTGTTTTCTTGGATAAATATAGTCTGGGATTAGTTACAGAAGAAAAGGAGGGACTGTTGCTCTTTTTTCTTAAACAGGGAAGAGGGACTCCCCTCCCATTACTTTTTCACAGCCAGGGAAATGAACACTTCCATTATGCTGGACAATGTGGAGCAGAAGTAGCAGGTGGTGATTGCTACTAATCAGGAAGTTAAGTAATAGCCATACTTGAGCACTTTCTAAAGGATTACTGCTTATGGGAAGATTTGTCCCCTATCTGGGCACCACTGGAAAGAAAACAGAGTGAGAAAGATGAAAAGATGCCTATTAGTTACAGATTTTCCATCCACTCCCCAGCTCCCCACACATTACACACACTGCCTGCTGCCCTCCCTTTACTGCCCAACCTGTGCAGATGATTCCAGCAGAACACCAATAAACCCATAAGAATAGATCCTTCACTTAATCCTGCCCCTGCTCCTCCATTCCTGATGAAGAAAAGCCAGCCTTTGGCTCAGCACACTGGCTGGTGCCCCTGCAAGCTGTTGCTTGGCTGATCAAAAGGGACATTGGTTCACCTGGAGCAGGCTTGTAAGTCCCCTATTTTTAACAGCACTTATTGTCAGGAAAGGAAAAGGAAGCTATTATTGCCATTTTTACTCAAGGAATTACTCCTTTTGACAGATGCCAATTTGGCTTAGGCATGCCAAAGGTGTAACCCTACGTCACAGACCCTTCCCCACAGAGTACTGCAGTTTTCATCCTCCAATACAGTAAAATCACAAAATGGTTTGGTTGTAAGGGACCTTCAAAAAGCCTGTGTTCCATCCCTTCTGTGGGATGGACAGGAACATGTTTCACTAGACCAGATTGCTCAAAGCCCTGTAAAATGACATAGAACCGTTCCAGTGATGGGACATCCATGGTTTCTTTGGGTAGCCTGTTCCAGGGTCTCACCACCCACACAAAACTAATTCTTCCTTATATTTACCTTCTTTCACACCGGTCACCAAATCTTGTTGGCCATGTTATTGAATACAGGACAAATTTTCTGAGTCATCGGGTAGCTGACAGTTGGAGTGACACTGTTACACACCTCAGTTTTTCTGTCTCACACTTTGCTCTGCTCTGACATCAACAACGATGTGTCATCCAGATGCAAAAGTAGATCAAATTTGATATACAAATTCAAGCCCCAGTACTGCAGAAGTCGTGTGCTTCTTCAATCTCCTGTTGCCCTCAGGACCCAGAGGAGATACGAAGGCCAAGTAATTTGCTGAGCCAGAACCCAGTAGTTGTCCCATTGGGTTCACTGCTTTTCATTCAGGGAGGACAGTAAGTGATAGACACAGAGTGATTCAGCACTAGCCCACATCTTGCCCGGGGGTGGCTAACTCAACATGTATTTTGTGTGCCTTCTTGAACTGGTCCGCAAGTCAAAGCCACCTCAACAGTGGTTTGATGGTTTTTTGGTATTTTGATGTTGGGTTTTTCCCCTCTTTTTTTTGGGGGGGGGGACGGGGGACGGGGGGGAGAGAGTGGTCTAAAAGCCTGTGCTAAGCAGGTCTGACATTTTAAAATTTTTGGATCAATACAGGGATCATTCTTCTATGCTATGAGCTGCAGATTTTCAACTCTCCCCTCTGGACTAATGCAATTTATACAAATTAGGTATGGCCCCTGGACTTTGTTATACTTCCAGCATATGCTGGAAGCATAAAAGAATATCCTAAAGATCACCAAATACAGACCCCTCTGAATTTACTACAATTCCTGCAGGGCAAACCTTTCTTTTAAATATGGTTTGTTCCAGTCATTTCGGTACCACTGTTTGCTTTCTTATCTGTTGACATGGAGGCTTAGCTTCCTCAGAACATTTTTGTCTGAAAGATCATTATTTTCTTTTCCAAGCATCCCATGAACAGACCAATTGTACTTCATCAATTTTAAATTTTGACTGTCTGCCAACTGCTTTCAAATCTAAAGCCAATCAAAATTTAAGGAGATTCAGAAAACATTGAAAGAGGAGTATATCCACTTCAAAAGGTTACCCAACTGTTTGTTGTTGTTGTTACATTTTGTCTCAGGCTTTATAATGATGGCTTTCAGCATTTTGGCTCTGTTTATGTGTCCTTGTTTAAAAGTCAGGGTTGTGCCTGCCCTTCCCAAGGCTACAGACACACAGTGGGCTGCTGTGCAGTTCATCATTTGCATTCAAGCCTCTGCTGTCTCCAGAGTCCAGTCTGACAAATAATTGCCAAGAAAGATGCCTTCTGCATTTACTTGGAGGGACTTCACTTTCACAGCTGCTGTTTATCATTAATAATGTGTCTTGGAAATATTGTAATATATTGGTAGGCATCAAACTTTGCTTGTTTTAACTGACTACAAATAAGCCTGATAGTTGCTTACAGATATAATTATGAGTAGGTCTCAAACATAGCCATATGTCAGGGACATAATGAATACTGTCACTACCTAGAATAACTAAGATCCAATGCTACTTAGCTTCTCATATTTGAAATAATTCATGCTGTAACACCTCTGACTTCAGCATGACCCCAGAAGGATGAGTTTGCTGAAGTTTTCTCCTAAAAATTGGAAAATTCTACAGATATCATATGAAACAATGTAAAAACCTACTGCTGTATCTCAGGATTTTTACTGACCACAGGGTCTATATGTTCTGAGGCCATCACCTTCAGGAGCAGGCCTGCTACCCTTCATAGTCACTGGAAAACTTTCTACCAGTAGGAGACAGGGACAGATGGCTTCCTGCTTTTTGGTGACACCTTGATTTCTGTGCTCTACCATACTGGTGTCCTACAGAGAATTTGAAAGATCAATGCTTCCCTGCAATGACTTGTGGTCATTTTTCATTATCCAAACTAAGACAAAAACATTTCCTATGGACAGTTTTTATTTTTTCAAAACTTTTTTGATTGCTTTGATGCATACCAAGCATTTCAGTGCTATTTACCTGAAAGCTTTAGAAAAATACTGGGTTTTGAAGGTTTGAAGAGCTACTTTCCTCCTCCTGTCAATGTTAGGAATAGTTTGGAAGATATTTTGTCTGTGTCAGAAAAAGAGTAGAAAGTTATTGCAACTCATGTAAATATAAGACAGGCTTTACCCACATTCTTCATGTTTAATAAAAGAGTTGGAGAATAGACAGAAGACTAACATTACTGGAGGTTTACTTATGAACAGTACAGAATATGAATTACTACAGTAGTGAAAGGTGACAACAAATCCTTATGGGGTTTCTTTTTGGGGCCCTCTAAAATAAAAATTAACCAAGGCAAATGTGTTCATTCTGTGTCCCATGTTTTTGGGTAATAGAAAGGCAAAAGGAGGGCTAGGAGACAGTTTTAAATGTGGTAAATAAGGTTTTGTATGCAGAAGGCAGGCATGCATGCTGGAAAAGTGGAATCAAAGTAAAATACTTCTTTTCAGAAATTGGCTTAAGCCATAAGACTGTATCTGTGTCTGTGGAGAGAAGAGCCACAACCCCCTGCTCTTCTTCTGCTAAACTTGAAATGAGAAATGTTGTCCAGTGGCCATCATCTTGGGGAGAATTTCTAGGCTGTGCAACTCAGAGAGAGGAGATTAACTCAAGCTACAAGGAAGAACCTGTGTCTCAGAGAAGGCTGAATTAGAACCATACTTCTCTCTGGCGTTCCCAGGGTGTTGTGTTCAGCGTCTCTCCAGTCACTGTGCTCACAATTGCAAGTTCCATTCAAGTACTCCTAATTCTCCCTTTACAATGTATTACATAATTTTCTGCAGGGCCTGTGGCATCTAACTCGTGAATTTAACTGTGGAAAACATAAGCTGAAAGTTAGGAGTGACAATGACAAATATAAGTTTTGTGGTTCAGGCTATAAGCGGATGTAGATCTGCTGAAACTGTAGACAGTTCCTATTCCTAAGAAATCAGTCCAACTCTTTTCATGTTTTCTTAGTGTTGAAAAGAGAAATTGTGGAAAAGTGTAAAGTACCTATTAAATGAAGGGTGTATGATTTTAGTTTCAGGTTAACTTTTAGTATAATAAATGAAATTTGAATGATTGAAGTACCTCCTAATTAAGTACTCTTGTACTTAAGCTGATATTTTGTGGGATGCCATTTTGAAGTGGTAAGGCAAAAAAACTACTAAGTTGTAAAGTGCTTAAAATACTGATTTATGTAAGACTAAACAACACCCAGGAGGAGAGGGTTTTTTTTTCCCATAGGATTAATGGACTTTAGTGGTACAGAAAACTTTCTTTCTTTTCAAGAAGCTTTGTGTAATGTGAACAGATTCTCTGTGGATGAGGCAGAATGCTGGAGGAACAGAAAGGTTTGGTTTGTTTTCTTCAGAAGTCAGTTTCAGCCTGCTTCTGACAGAAAACAGCCAGGTTGTTTGGGCTCTTGTTGTTTGCTTACTTCACTGGTTTCTGTGCTCTTGTCCTCCTGTGAGATTTTACATTCCCTTCCCTATTGCTGTCTCTCAGAATTTTGGTAACATCATTAAACAACATTACATGCTTTAGACAAAATAGTGGTGAAGCACCAATTGCAGAAAAAATCACATATGAATTTGTAGTGCTCAGTGCAGGGTTCTTGTTTAACTGCATTGCCAAGCTAACCAATAAGATATAAAACATAGCTTTTATTTTTTAACTGCAAGGCTGTTTTAATCAATATTCAGTACATCCTTGTTAAATGAGGGCATATCTACCCTCTAAAGAGTATATTATAAACATATTAACTATATGAGAAGTCTTAGCCCAGTTTTACTTTTGTGGGAAGTACAAAATATACTTTTAGATGTGGCTTAGGTAAAGAGTACAGCATATCTGATGGTGACGTGGGACAAGGCAAGCTGCTGGTACCCACACATCACAAAAAAAGTGTGAAACCCACAACCTTAATTGAAGCTAAGGTTTGTTAGCCTGCGTGGACCACCAGTATCATCTAACTAAGAAAAAAGAAACAAATGTTTAAGTCATTGAGGATCCCACCCACGCTTCTGCCCATTAGTTCCACTCAGGCTGTACTAACACTGCAGTTGTGCACCAGCAGCGTGCTCCGACCATCTGGCTAACCCCAGAGACACATGTGGGCAGCTTATCTTCAAAGATGAATACCAGCTTTTAGCTACAGCACTAACAGCTGTATCAAGCCAGAGAATGGAAAATAGATTTCCCGAGTTCCTCTTCTTCCATAAAAGACCGAATGACCTGGGGTTGACAGTGTTATTTTAAATGGAGACACTTGGTCAGATTTGCCTGTACTTTCCCTGTTTCTTTGTAAAATGTGTTGTACAGCTGATTATAGTTAAAGAGCATCATCTATGGTGTGAATCTGCAGGACATATTAGCAGATTAATATTTTTAACATGCCTAGTGAAAATGAAGAATACTCTATGGAAATAAAAAATGGGAAAATTACCCATGACAGTTCAAATGACCTTTAGCATTCTCTTCTTAGTAAGTACTACTGTGAGCTGTTTGAAACTTGTTAGAAGATATCTCCTTAACCTCTTTCAAATGTATATTTACAACATATTATAAAAAGTTTAGGACAGGGAGGTAGAATACTTTTATTTCAAATCAAGACCATATAGCTCATCCAGCAATGAGAAGTGTTACATTTCTTCCTGCTTACCTGTTGTGAAACCAGTATATACCAGAAAGGATAGAGTTATGTGAATTCCTATAAGGAGGTGACCTGCTGGCAATGCTCTTCCTGATACACCCCAGCACACCATAATTCTCCTCATGAGAATGTAGCATATATGGATGTTGAATGCATAATTACCAGTCACAAAGAGTAAGGATCATGCAGAACAGTCATACTTGAAAGAAAAGTAAAAACGTTTCTCACTTTTTAAAGGGGAATCCCAGTTATCTGCATGTGTATGACTGCAGTATCATATGGCCCTGAATGGCTCATAGGGCTGTGAGCTCACAGTGGTTTTACTACTACCTACAGAACCACGCATGCAAATATATGTGTTCTCTGTACAAATGGTATTTCCAGTTGCAAACTTGCAAATCAATCATTATACAGGCAAGATCAGTCCCTGCACATAACCAACAAAACACAAGATGAACATTGATAATACTTTACCAAGTGATTCTTTTCATCTTAAGACCTTCCTATTTTTCAAAGCTCCATTATTAACCATACACATGGCAACTACAGATATATCACTGTGTGCTAGGAAGATAAAGGGCAGGTAGAAAAAAATTCCTCTGATCTTTTTTTTTTTTCCCTCCATCTGCTGGGTGTCTTGGAAGAAGCAGATAAAATAAACAAAACACAGAGACCCACCTCCAGACTGTCTTTCTTTAGTCATGACTACCACCAGGCTCTTACTGGTGTTTCCCAAAGAAACCATGCCTAACTCATACACCCACATTCAGTATCTCTATTCTGATAACACACTTCTTTTTTAAACTGAGGCTGTACTCTCCCCCACTCCATCAGTAACTAACCACAAGGCCCTTCAGAGAGATTGTCCAACTGTACATTGACCACCTTTGAATGCTATACTTTCCCCCAACATCACTTGTTCTCCCACCACTCCCAACCCAATTCATTATATAAGACCCTCCCTCTCCTTGTTTGCTTTGTAAAGATTGGGAATGGAACCCAGCTGCTTCTTGTTTCTGAGGTAATTGCCAGCATTTCCACAGCTGCTTCAGGGATGGGTTGAGGTTTTAAATGGCTGGTGGCTGGGGTAGTTTTTCCCTTGTGCTTGGTTTCTGCCCTTGTATGCTGGTGTCTTCTGGCAAAGCAGTGAGCACCTCAATGATGATGTGAAAGTGCCTTGATCCTAAGCAAGATTTTTTAGAAAGCAGGAAAGGATTCATCACAGCTGCAGCAGGAAAGGTACAGGTTAAGATTTTATTGTGAGGTGTTTATACTAACTTGTAATCAGACACACATGCCGTGTTTCTTCAGCAGGTTAACTTGCAAGCGTTTTAGTAGGCTTTTGGTCACCATCTGGAAACAGAAGAAGCAATCAGACTTTACCTGAATAACGCTGGGGAAATTCCTCCCTGATTATCAATGTATGCTGTGTGATTTAAGTTGCATAAAATACAGTGAAAGAACCACATCAAAACTGCAAAGCCAAGCAATCCGAAGACTGACTTGAAATTGAATTGGGCTTCTAAGTGCATACTTGCTCTGGTGCTCTCTGGTGATTTATTGTTACATACTGTTTATTTTTTTTTCTTTGTCCTTGCTCAGAACTTTCTAAAAAAATACTTTAGTCTGTTTAGCATAAAAATCTTGTTTCATGTCAGAACTTTAGGGATAAATCTGGTGTTCCCAGAAATATTCAGTAGCTTTAACTGTATGACTGTCTTTGCTCTTGCACTTATCTTGCTTCTGAGAGCTACTTTACCGTGGGACATTGTGGTACTGCTAGAAAATGAATCCATGCACTAGAGGGATGCTAAGGTCCTGTGGATTAAAAACAAAAACTGTCAATATAGATTCACTGCAAGAGGAAGATTAAAGCTTCTAAATGATTCTGTATTAGAAATGTCTTGTGCTCTGCTGATTTAGAATACAGACAGATCTGTTGTGTGCCTCTGTATCCTTGTTCAGCAGAAATCTTGCCTAGCACAAGGGATACTGCAGTGCAGGCCATGTGAAAAATCTTTGCTTACTCAGAACTACATGTGCATCTGCAGCTGCTGTTTTTCTCTGTTTAGCTTTGTGAAAATAAAGATAAGTTAACCTTCATCTGCAGAGACACGCAAGACTTTCCCTAAGTCTTTTACTCTTGAAGTCTAGATGCCAGGGTTGTCGCAGTGTAAGAGCCACAGTCAGAGCTTTTGGAGGGGGTCACACAGTGCAGTCACAGTGCTATTACACCTGGGTGCAGTGGAACTGACAAAACTACCAGTGTGCCCTGTTGTAGGTGCAGGCTGGTGTCTGCCTGCCTTGAGGCTGGGAAGTGGGAGAACCACGAGCACAATGCTTCTGTGGGTCACTTGTCTGACACAAGGAGAATTGGCTGTGTACCTTTGTTATTTCAGTTGTGGCTCTCTTCTGTCCTTGTTATCATAGAAAAAAAAAAAAGCATGGCATGTTTGATTGTTGTTGGTAACTGTAAGAGAAGCAGGCCCTGAGAAATGGTTGGAGGGAGTTGTTGAACACTGAAACAAAGCGTTAACTGTGGATGGTTTTCAGGAAAACTGATATGCCGTTCTCAATCACAAATGCAAAGGCTCAGAGGAAGTCAGAAAGGTGCACTGAGGACCTGCTTGCCCTCTTTTGTGTGTTAACTGAAAGGTGTATGATATACTCAGTTTTTATGGCATGGACAGGATGAAGGTGGCCAGGAGTTTAAATATCACAACAGGATCATCTGACTGCTAATTCTACCGGTTTGAGAAATAAACCCTGGTAGAGAAGTGCAGTGAGTTTAGAGAGAAATTCTGGTAAGAGAAGGTGGGTTTTGTTGGGTTGGGTTTTTATTTTTACTCCTCTTTTAAAATACCTAAGTCTCTTGCCTTGTGATCTCTTTTTCCCTCTTAATAGCTCTGTGTATTGGTTTGTCTGCTTTGGAAAACAAAAGGATAAAATGCATGTTTGTGCATGTAGTTTATCTTAAATACTTATATTGACTTTAAATTATTATTACCAGTTTTCTATGTATGGATTTCTATGGCCTTAGAAAGGAATACATTCTGCAGATCTTTTATTTCTCAGTGGTTTGTGACTGTGCAATTTTGTTGTCTTTTCAGAGTAGGACATGAAATTGATATTGAACTCCTGATATTTGTTGCAGTGATTTGTTGATAACTTTTTGTACTGGAACCGTGCTTGTGTAAGCTTAAGCATTTCTGGAACTAATAACAACTACCTGACTTTTAAAAGTGATCCAGAAATGGTCTTACTAGCATTGTGGGCAGGTGCCTTACCCTCTATTACCCTCTATTATTTGAGGAAAAAATGGATTATGTACTGCTTGTTTATAGGATGGCATCTTTTTAACTTTTACATCCCTCATGGTATTTTTTTTTCCCCTGCAGTAGCTGGGAACACAATCTGTTAGTGTCTTAGTCACTGTCTGTGAACTTGCTGCTTTCGGATATTTTAACAGATAAAGGAAAAGGAATTCTAGAGTAGGTGAATGGTTGAGTTCTATGAAGTAAATCTATGAAAAAATCCTTTCAATTCTAGATAATTTAAACATTACCTGGCAATTTATGTATATAATTTGGTGCAAACAACATTTTTACACATTTTATAGATGTGTAAAAAATCTAGGTCACAGCATAATTTAGTACTCAAGTTTCCCTTCTATTTGACTATTTTTAAAGACTTCAACTACTTTAAGGTCTTAATGGTTACTCTTCAACCTCTGCTTCCCCAGTTGTGTTTTACACTGTTTGAAACTTTACCTAATGAGTGTCAATATTGCAAAAGCTAGTGATTATATATTTGTCTTACCTACAAGCACAGGGTAAAGTAAGTCTATAGGGATATCTAGTGCAACTTGTCACCTCCTGTCCATGCATCTGTGTGAATCATGCTGCTTGAAGTAAAAGGCTTCCTTTCTCCACACATATGCAAATTCTCCACTGGGGAGAAAAGGGAATTGAACTCCAATACCAAAACATCAGTACATGTACTCTCAAGCACAGTGTGCATCTGTCTACCAAGTAATTTTTAGATAAATGCCTACTTGGGAATAGTGCAGAAAAAGGCCTTTCAAAAAAACCCACTATGAGCTGTGTAAATTTACTCAGACTCTCCTATTTTTGAAATAAATTACTTCCATGTGTGTTCTACCATTTCTAGGTGGACCTCCTGAAGCTATTCCAGCATAATTCACTTCCAACTTATATAATAGAGTAAAAATATCTCATCTGCTAGTATATGTCCAAACTGACCCAGAATTGCACATTCAGGACCACTTTATAAGGAAAACTTGGTTGAGCAAAGAGAAACAGATGTTTCCTGCCTAGTAGCATGAAGTGAGTTTGTGTGTTGGACGGCCATCCAGGACTGCAGTTGCTATGATATTCTCTCCAAGCAGCTTCAGGACTAAAGATGTTGACTTTCAGCAGCTTTAGGAGGGGGCCAGCACCCACTGCAAATGCAATTGCAAAAGCAGAGTGTGAAAGGGGAGACAAGGATTACTAGGTGAGGAATCAGCTATGTGACTGAGTACATGGAGGTTTTGGTCTCAGTGTCAGTGCCTCGGGGTGCCAGCCTCACCCCACAGTGTCATGGGCTCTCAGCTGGCACTGCAGCTCCAGGCACAGTGGCTCAGGTGCCTGTGCTGTTGGAATGCTGTGTTTTGGTGGCTTATCAGCTGCCAGTACACAAGTGAAGTTACTGTAGGCTGCCTTGCATGTCTCTCCCTGATCGGAGACATTCTGAGAGTTCTTGAAAATCCAGACTAAGGCATTTTATGGCTTCTGAAACAATAAAAGAAGATTAGGGTGTGTGTGTAAATAATGCAAAGGCCTCCTGTTTCTCCAAAATGCAAGGCAGCTGTGGCCTCTTCTGTGGCTACATGTTTTTCTTGTGGATAAAGGCTCCCCTTTGTAGATTACATTTTCCCCCTAGGGCCACTTTTGCTTTTTCTGGACTGCTGTTAATATTCTAGTTTTCCAATTTCATTTTACAACTTAACCTAAGTGTCTGGAAACTGAGGGTCAAACCCCATGTGTATAGCACAGGTTGAAATCAGAGTGTCCCACTTGCAAACAGAGTGCTATGGATGCCTGTCTATATGCCACCCTCTATAGATTCACTTGACAACATTTTAGAACATTCAGAGTTCCTCAGGCAATGCACGTAAAGTTCATGAGGCAACAAGACATGGAGCCATGCATTTGTCCTGGAATGTCAAAAGGCTTGTGTTTCATGCCTACTTTTATGACTATTTCTGTATTTTGTTGCATGAATAACTTGAGAAATGAGATCTTTTCTTTGCCAACAGATTTACTGCTTAACTTAAAGAAGCCTATGTAACTTTTTGTCACAGAGAAAGTTTTTGCTTCAGATTATTTCTATGTCAGAATAGTGCAGAGGAGTGATGGGTTCAGAAGAGGTAAATTTTGGCTTCATCAGCACTCTGTATGCAAACAGAGTGACTGATGCAGTCTGGAGCTCTTTCCTGAACACATCATGCAGGAGGCTGGTTGCCGGAAATGGAAAAATGAGTAGAAAGATAGTAGGCAGATCAGCACCCTATAATCACTGATTGAGCTGATTTTAGTTGAGTTTCTGTCAGTCTTCTGCTTCCACAAGGTTTCCAGAGACTTCACAAAGTGAAACCAAAAGTGGGGGGAGCGGGGCAGGGCAGAAATCACCACCAAAAGCCTACAGGTGTGAGGGCTTATATCTACTGATTAATGGTATGGCTTGTGATTACACTTTGAAAATGGTGACAAGAAAAACTGATACAGTGATTGTGTTACGTGGTCTACATCCAGAATAGTCATCTACTTTGAATTTTTAGTATCATTTTGCTCTAAATAAAAAAAACTTGCTTACATAGAGCATTCCAGCAAGTATTATTTTCACTTATTTGTGATAATTTCTGGTTTTAAAGAGTTGAGCAATAGGTACATTCAGAGAGTTGTTCATTGCAACTGTGCTACATTGAAACTAAGTTTAATTTAGGAATAAAACTAGGGTTTTTTATTTTATCTGTGAAGATTGGAGTGCATCTGCATTAGTCATGCTACTGCATAAGGAAGAGGAGGTTGAAGTTGGGAGATTGCTTAGTGGAATTAAGGGACTGGGAAAGTTATTTTTAGACTCAAGTTTTCTGTTTTTTCAATATTTTGTCTGGGCAAGAAAACTGGAAACAAATTGAACGCTAGGGATTCATGAAGAGAGAGGGCTGCTGGTAACATCCTCATGGGACTGATGAAGTTTTGTGAATTGCTACCACTCATTTTACTTGTTTGAGTTTCCAGGGAAGGTCAATAGATGTGAACATGCTTTTAATCAGCTGCAGCTCTCCACTGCTGTTACCCCCTCTGTACCATATGACCCCAAGGTCTCCCACCCCTGTAGCAGGGAGTTAGTTCCCTCTGAGTTGGCTGATCCATGCAACTCCAGAACAGTGTTCTCTGGTAGATTTCTCTTTTCAAATATCATATAAAATAGATGGGAGCAGATGGGGCATCTTTCAGGTTATGGATTAAGAAGAGGTTGAGGGAGCAGATGGAAGGATATAGGAAAGTACAGACCTTTATTTCTAACCTCAGCTTTTCAGTAGTGCAGTGAGCAACTGGATCCAGTAGATACATCTCTTAACTTATAACAACAACAGTAAGCTTGAAATTGTACAAATACAAGAAAACTTTTATAGCTAACTTAAAGTTACAGAAAAATAGAGGAAAGAATTGTTTGTTAACTTCCATTTCCAAACCTTGAGCTATTGCTGCAATTGCACAGCCAGTGTTCTCAAAACAATCTTATATACAATTATGGTAGATCCATCAAAGTCTGTTTTCTGCTTCTGATGTTCAACTCAGTGACTGAACACATTAGTGGTAGCCTTTGTTAGTAAAAGCTTGTATTTTGTTGAAATGCACTGTGCTTACTCCTACAGGGTTATTCCCAGGAGTTTCTATAATGCATGATCTCAGTACTGACGATGTAGCTACTACTTTGACAGGTTGGTGGTGGCTCCTTTTTGAAAGTCGCTCTCTCCAGCCACAATTGGGATAACTCTGGAGCTCTCCAGCTATTCTCTGCAGTTGTTTCCTAGGGTGTGACAATCTTCTGAATTTTGATTCCTGAAACTTCTTAAAGCTTTTGTCACTTCTGTCCGAAAACCAACTGAGAATATATTTCCAAAATAAGGGTGGAATTAAATTTATTGAATTCTTAAATATTTCAGTGACTCTTCTACTAACTTGTTTCTGTTGGCATAATAAGTATGTACACAGCTTTAAGGAAGAGTCTCCACCTGAACTGTCCTGGTCTGCCTGACCCCCAGTGCGCACTGAGGCTTGTATAATGCTTCTCAGTGGACTGTGCAGCAGCTTTGTTAGAAGTTCATTAACACTGGGCTGGGTGTTTGACATCCATCTTGATGTCAGAATAGATACTTTAGGCTATCAGTACTGCTGCTGCTGTTTTTGTGGAGGTAAGGATACAAACTCATCCCACTTAAAACTGATGGCAGTGAGCATGAGGGTCCATGGGAATGCAGTGAGGGAGTTGCACAGCTCAACTTCAGATGGCCACTGTCCAGCCCTGCCCACACAGGCTGGGCATGTGGGGGTGGCACTAGGCATTACCTGAACCCAGCACACATAGATCCAGCAGCTTGTGAGAGCATGCCTGTGAAGGACAAATGCAGTGGTGGGAGGAGGAAAGGGCTATCTAGCAGAAATTTTGCTGTTAAAAGATATTGGTGAAGGAAATGAAAGTTTTCTATTGCACAGGTTATATGAAATCATTAAGTCCTCTGCACCATCTGCATTATTCATCTCTAGAGACATCGGGGTTCTAGTCACTTAACATGGTATTAATACTGCATTATTTAGGAACAGCTTAAACATAAAATAGAGAGCATTATATTTATGACAGTTATATAAATCCTTCAATAGATTACTGCAGTTAATGAAAACCACTGCCACTTAATCTAGTCACAAAACTGTATAGTAATTCCTAGATTTATCATAATTATGATGACATTAAGTAATTTCTGTTTGTTCTTGTTTCTTTGCAAATGAGATTGAACTATCATATCTTACAAAGATGGCATATCTAGCTGCATGACTTCCAGGTGCATGGATTCTGTTTGTCTACTAATCCCTTGTTGGCTCTGAACTTTTTTGGCAGCTAAGCATTTCCTGGGGTGCACTGTAATAACAGGCAGCTGTCCTGTCAACTCCACTGAAAAAGGAGATAATATGGCAGACAGCATTTGCTTTTTCCTAGACCCATTTCTTACAGTTCCCTAAATTGTTTCAAGTAACTGCTCTTAGTTGATGAGGTCATTTGTGTAGAACCAGGATGGATTTTTTGGGAACAAATGTAAAAATTATCTGCTGCAGAGAGGGCATTGTGCAGTAGTTTGAAATCAAAACACTTGTAAGGAGTTGATGTGTTTGTATGGAAGAATGGTTTTTTCAATACAGCTGAATATTCCCACTGACTTTAATCTGCCAGAAGGCTCTGTGCAATGATGCCTTCTGGATTTTCATTTCTGTCCCAGTCATCTTGTCAACCCAGGGGTTTAAACTAAAGAGCATATCCAATGAGGTGTTGAGTTTTCTGGGTAATATTTGACTTAGTGTCTTGCTGAAGTCTTTGGTCTCCCCTCCGAGAGGCTGAACATCCTCGGCAACCCCTGAGAGAATTCAGTTTTTTTGTCTGCAGTGGAAGTTAATGTTAATGTCCACAGTGGCATCGAGCACTCTGTGCTGGGACACTCTTCACCTGCCAGCATTCTGGCTTGAACTTCCCTGCTTGAAGCACCCATGTGGAGGAGGAGGTGCCCAAGGATAATTCAGCTAATTAGAGCAGTTTAAGGCTTTGATATGCCTAGACAATGTGTTATGAGTAGATATTTTTTAGAAAGGCTCAATACTCTGAAGATAGCCATTCTGGGATTGATGTTCCATGGAATCAGCCCTTCAGTTTGTGGGTGTTGAGTGGCTAATCCTGACTACAAAATTTCTTCCCAGATAAATCCTTTCATTTAAAAAGCAGTCTTCCTATCTTTATTTTTATTCACAGATACAAACAAGTCTTCAAAGTGAAAAAATAGTGATTTATTTGCAAAACATATTTCCACATCCCAGTCCATCTAGCTTTTATGTTTCTCTCTAAATCTAACTATATTCTTTTGCATTGAATTTGCATTATCCATTGGGTGGGTAACCTTTGGAAAGTTATATGTGAATCCAGTTCATCTCCAGAGCTGCAGCATAACAACTGCATTCTTAGGCCTGTACATGGGTAAACTTTTGCTTTAAGCAATATTGGAGCACTGGGATGGAAACCATGTGATGAACTGCTGCTCAGTGTTTATTCTTTTGTCAGCTCTTTTGATGCTTGCACATTTATCCATTTACTGTTCTTCTCTAGGTGTGGTGTGTAGGGTGGTGTTCAGTGTTGTTGTAACCTTTAGTTGTGTGGTACCTGAAGTCTGTAAAGTAATGATGTTAGCCCTGTGGCTGTTCAGTTAGAAAGCAGTTTTATCCTTTGGAAATTAAGAACTATCCTGATATAAAACTAACTGGGGCTCAAAGTTTAAAAAATAGATACCTTGTAAGCATACCAGTGGGCAGGACATGATTCCTAGGGGGAAGAGGGTGGGATTTCAGCCAGATCTGAAAAGCTGTGGAGAAGGGAAGCATAGCTGACTTACCAGCTACTGAAGTCCTTGAAGTTGATTTAATCCTGATGTCAGGCGCTCTTTCCAACATGGGCAAACAGCCCATAATGTAAACTCTGGGGATGAAACTCAATTTGGTGGTCACTTGAATGTCTTGAGGCATGAAAGCAAACTTGTGGTTAAAGCATCTGTCAGGGGATTAGGAAGGTCTAAAGTTGAAAGCAATGATTTTCTAGGAAAACATAACAAGCATCCTCTTAGTAGAAGGCGCATATGGCTGCTCTGCTAACTGCTGGCAGTGCACATAATCCACATAATCACCTCATGGGGAGTGAGTCACCCTTGGTGGGGTGATGGGACTCTGGGCTTCCACAAAGCACTGCCAGTTTATGCCACCTAAAGGCACAGTCCATGGCCTACTAGTAAATGTGAGTCTGGCATGGGCTGGGGGCAGGTTTCTTTTTTCTGATAGCACTGGACCAGGCCACCCTTGCTAACAGTATCCTCATTTAATGAGAATGAAAGACAGCATAATCCATTCTTGGATAGGAAAGGGGGTAGTGACTTCTTGTTGCTCCTGGAGCAAGGGATCTATCACCTCCTCCCATCACTCAGCTTTTGAACTCTGCTTGTAATTCTGCCCAAATTGGCTCAAATGTGAAGTTGAAATTGACTTTTTTTGAGTGCTTCTTTCCATTTTGTTTTATCAAGCTCCTGGAGGAACTGAAAATCAACTTAGGGAAAAATTTTACCTGAAACTGTCAGAAATTTGGTCTCTGTATGAAATGATGCCAAGAAGATTCTGGATACCTCAAACTTGCATGGGTCAGTAAAAAACTTCCTTAATAACATGGGCCAAAACCTCTCAGTGCTTCAGTCTTGCTCCTGCATGAATCAGAGTACCTGGTCTTCAAATTTACAGTTCAAGATTCTTGGAAACCTCACAGTGAAACGTGGGATGCTTCTGTTACCAGCTCCCATATTTTGTGAGACAAGTAGGGTGCAGCTCAGGTGAACTTCTTGGGCCTTTGTCCTCAGGAGAGTAACTGACAGCAGTGGTGGCAGTGGGTTTGAGACAGAAATACAGAATCAGGATTTCCTTGCTTCTTAATTTCTTGTGGCTATTCATGCAGAGATGCTGGTTAAAATCTACCTTGGATTTTTTGCACTTTCTTAAACTCCCATCAAGATTAAATATGATTGTTATTTTGTTGTGGAATTAATGGACATATTTTACTTTGTTTGTTGATCTAGTAGTGGAATTGTTAGATCCATAAAAATTCAAATGCTCTAAAGTTCATGGATCTTGTTTCAAATATCTAAGTCTTCATTAGAAGAAATTTTCTTTTATCCATTGTGTTTTCCAGACTATCCCTTTAAAACACATGTGTAATGCTGTGATTCCTCAGTGTGCTTTCCCCAATGAAATTCATATATTTTGATATCAGCTGGGGGTGACAGCCAGAAGAGAAAACAGAGGTAAAAATAAATGGCTGCACCTACTGTGAAAATTTGTTACAGAATAGAGCTTTCTGTAGTGTATCAGAATATTGCATGAGCATTGTGAACAGTTGTGATACTGCTAACGTAAAATTTTCCCTTTACATCATACAGTTGAAATTGAAATTCAGCCAGAACAGAACCTAGCTCAGAACCTTGCTCTGAACATTAGTGTGTCACAACCTCCAGTAATCAAAGGGTCAATTTTTGGTCCAAAGGCAGCACCTTCTGCAGCAGTGCCACAAGCCATTGCACCGGGTGACTTGGTGCTAGTATCCAGGGAAGAATGTTTATGCAGGGAAATGTGGTGTTTGGTGCTGCTCTCGACCCTGTTCAGTTCGCAGGTGCTGAGACCATTGTGTCAACAGCCCTGAAATTCTGGTGGGCAGCACTTGCTGGTGGTCTCTCTAGAACTGGCTCCTCTACTATGTTTCCAGCTGCTGATTGCATTAGAAACAATTGACAACTTAGGGATGCCTTCCAAATATTGCTTATCCCTGTAAGACATGGTTCTGGTTGCCAAAACAAGATACTGGGATAATGACTAAATAGTGATATGGTCTGTGCAAATAGGATGGGAGAATTCCATGGAACAGGCTTTTTAATAAAGATGTTGTTTAAACAGTATGTGATGTTGGGGACTAGCTGTATTATGGCATAAACTGGGCTTAATGGACTGTGGTACAGGAATAGTGGAGAATAATATCTAGATTCATTTGGTTGGCCATTGGTGTTTGCTGTTATGGGTTCTTACTGATTTTAATGATCCACTCTGTGGATTACCCAGTTACAGAACTGCTCAAAAGCCCTCTTGATTAAAATGCTACTTCTGCCAATGTTTTCCCGAATGTACAATGCATTTTGCCTTCTTCCAATAAACACTACGTTTGTATTTTTCTGTTTTCTGGGCTTTTGGGAATCATGAAGACTGCAACACATGCTGGAAGTTGCAAAATTGTCCTGTTTTGATTCAAGCCCATCAAGAAAAAAAGAAAACAGACCTGCCCCTTTCTAACAGGTTCAGGGATCCTTTACGCCTGGTTTTAGATTTCTGCTTTTTGGAAGGAGAGGTGTAGCCTTTGAAGGTTTTTTGATGTGTTCGTTCTAGTGTGAGCACTCTACAGTTTTTAGAATGGTTGGCCAGGTCATTTGAATTGCCACTATCTAAACTGCCATTTGCCAGTTGATGGAAGCCAGAAATAACACTTCGCTGAGTGAAGTTGCTGGAAAGACGCTCCACAGAAGTAACTGACAGATTTCAGTTCTTCTGCTATTCCTCTGCAATTTTCTGGTTTCAGCATCAAAAAGCGTATGAAGATGCCAAGCCAAATTTATCTGCCTGTGTGACTCCAAATACATACAACTATCTGGTGTCTGACACTGGGGCCTCTAAGCCAGCAGTTTAAAAAAGGCAGTGACAAAATTAGTATGTTTCAAGAGAATAATGGGCCTTCTAACTGATTTTAAGTCCTTTAACTCTGCACTTCTCAATAAGGACAAGGGAATGCATAATAAGAAAGGTTGTTGAGTGAAGCTTTGTGCAGGATGGGTTTATTCCCTGTATTGCTCCATAATTAACTCTCCAAATGCATGGGCTATACTGATTTCAAGTGGTCAGAGATGTTTTCCTCTGTCACAGAATAGAGAAAGGACAAGCTAGATCTATGCAGTACCACATCTGATACTTACAAAAGTTCAAAATGTTTAAAAATAGATTTTGTGCAAACCCAAGGTGCTCTGTAGCAAGCCGACTGCACTGTTTATCTAAACTTCCCTGAACAGATAAGGCTTGTGATCTCTGATTGCAGCTTCTGAAAGCCAACTGGTGTTCAAACAAATGCACCACAAATCAGTTTGGGCTCATCTGGCTGAAGTTGATGGAGCTCTGTGTGGAGAATTGATAAGATATGCCAGTCTCTTGTCTCCCTGCTTTACATCTGAAAGAAACATGTGGTGAAGAGTGCTTGTATGGCTATGGAGAGCATTTGATTTTCCCTGATGCTTCACAGCAAAAGTCAAAGGGTTGTAGGGGTGTTTCACACCTTCTCAGCTGTGCTGCCAAAGGCCCTCAAGAATCCATAAGTAGGTGAACTTGCCTGAGACAGTCCTGCACACAGCACTGAGATAGAAATCTTTTGGATTTGTGTAGGTTTTTACAGGTTGGGACTCATGTTTCAGGTGAGTGTTCTACACAGCAGTGATATTGCTGTGCCCCACAATTGCCTGAGGTTACTCACAAGTCAATTAAGGAGCTTAAAAATCACCTGTGTGACTTGATTGTATCACTCCACCAACAGAGCAGAAGCCTAGATCTGGATCTGAATGTAGGAACTGTTGTGTCTGTGTTGCTTATACCACTGACTTGGCTAAATTGCCACCTTTATTAAGTGTATGTGATATACAACTTGTGTGCATGCTTATGTTACAGAGGAGAAAGTGGAGAGAACAAACTGCATTTCCATGGGAATTAATTTTCGTGGTAGGACTGATGTTGTCTCCTGATATTCAGGATCTAAAAACCAGTAAAGATGGTATCAACATTTAGAGTAACAGGTAATTTTTCTGCTACAACGAAATCTGACTATTGGAATCAAGTCTCAAAATTATACTGAACTCTGTACTAAATAATATCTATTCCCTAATGATGAATTCATTTTCAGTTAATAACATGTCTTCATGGAGTAAAATGAAAAATACAGTGCCATGCATAGTAAACTGGGCTCTGTTTTCTTTGACAGCATGCCAGTTCCTCAGCTGCAGCACTACTATACTATTCATCTCCATAAAGGGCTTTTTTGAAAGCATTATTAAACAGCAGGAAGGAATGGTGTATGACAGCTTCATTAGTCACTAGGAGCCAAACCTGGCCACTTTCTGCTGGGAAATATTAGCACAATCCAAAATATCCCTGGGTTGATGGCATCCAAACACTTTTTT
Organism: Lanius collurio; assembly: GCA_020086605.1. Taxonomy (NCBI): domain Eukaryota; kingdom Metazoa; phylum Chordata; class Aves; order Passeriformes; family Laniidae; genus Lanius; species Lanius collurio. The sequence continues at coordinate 17,255,811 of JACBWW010000020.1, read as the reverse complement.
TCCCCCAGATTTTTGGAGTGTGGCCAGATCTTGATTTGAAGATCCTGGAAGGGCAGCTGTGCTATTAAGTCCTCTTTAGGTGAAGTTTGTCTTTATCTGTGAGGGAAATATGGACTTCTCTGTCTTAAAGCCCAGAAGTATTTGCAGGAGGCTCTTTAATCTGAAACACAGAGACAAAGGAAGTTCTCTCCAAGTGCAGAATGTGACCTTGCTGAAACTGCAAATGCCCCAGTACTGTAACTGCAGGCAAGCCCATTTGTACCAGACACAATATTTGATCATTTTGATGTTTCTGTGCAGTGTTCACTAAAGGTGCATCCAGCTGGCTCACAGTTCCATTGAGATCAGTAAATGTGAGGTTCTGAGCTGACAGTATTTCAGGGCCTATGTTGTTAGCTCTAGACTAACTGTATTTAAAGTGAGATCCTTCTGCATCTTGCTCAACAAAAGTCCAAGCTACAGGGTAAACATGATGTGGAGAATCAAGTTCTTGCATGTGTCTTTGGCATGATTTATTGTTCTTTTGAAAACATAACTCACAATTTGTAAAGTAAATTACATATCTAAGAAAAGTAAAACAAGAAAACCTGCAAAAATCCTGCCATTGCTTTAGCTAGCTTTGATTCCAGGAAAACACTACCTAATAGTCAGTTCTTTGTTCAGCAAAGCCTCAGTACCAGACAAGTCCAGGGAATTGATGGAACTCATATTAAAAACACAGTATACAAAGAGGCATGGTCCAGCTGTTCTTAATTTCCTGTATATTTGTAAAAATAAAATTAGCCCTTAATACATAGTTATTTATGCTTTTCTACCCACCTGGAATTTTCTGTGAATATTTTACAGGTAACATCATTCACAATTAACAGCAGGCCAACAAATGCCTGGTGCTTGAGTGATGACTTAATGTACACTTGCAAGCTTAGCCAAGATCCTGGTGTGACTAAGCCAAATGTGCAAGGGTGCCTCTGCATGCTATCGGAAATCCTGATTTTTTTTTTTCTATCTCAACCGGTGTGACCACCCCATTTGGATTGCTCTATGGGCTCGAGCCCAAGCAACAGACTCGGCTCTGAGTCCCTGGAGGCTCCAGCTCTTGCTGAGTTTCTCTTGCAGTGTACACTGGGTCATTGTACTTGCACAAGCCTGCAATCTTCAGCTTTGGTGTCTCCTATTGCCAGTAACAGCTGAGACCCTTCAATGTAGAGATCACAGGAGGCAATTCTCTTCCAAACTTTCTTTTAAACCATAGAGTATTTGGTTGATATGATTCTTGGGGGTTCTTCCTTGTTCAAGCTATCTCAGAGCCTTGAAGTTAATGTGCGTTGGCCCACAAGCCTTGTAAGGGGTTTACTGGTAACAATAGCCACAAAGCCGCAACTGAAAAGCTGTGTGCTTACTCTACAGGATTAACAAAAACAAGATGTCCTTGAGCAGGATAGGTTTACAGCAGTCTAGCAGGAGTCATTTTCTCCCAGAACAGAAAACAAAACCTTTGTAGGCAGTGCCTGGGGAGATGGGAGCAGAGCAGACCCCCAGGGTGACTGTCAGCAGTGGGCTACCGGCTCTCCCCACTGCTAATCCAAAAGAGCCACTCTCAGTTTGGGAGCGTGTCCCTGCCTGTGTGGGGTCCTCTGATAGGACATTTGTTTCCAGTTCTCTGCAAGCTGGAGCCATTGCTGCAGGCAGGTTTTAGTGCAGTTTTTTCTTCTGGTGCTCTGAGGTGCTAGTGAGCAGATCTTGGGCATGAATTACAAGACACCTGAACTCACGTGTGTCCTTTCTGACATCCCTTGGGGTGTGAAAGCCAATCTGTGTTGAAAGATAGGATTTACTGATAGTGAAAATTATCCTCTGCTACCAAGGGTTTGGAGAAAAGGGTGATGCCCCACTTGTGAATGGCAGCTGGTTAACTCAATTTCCCACTGCAGCTTCTAGTTCCACTCTAGCAATAACAGCGTGCTTCTTCCCACACCTTTGTATTCATTTCCCTCCTTTATGATGTTAAGTAATTTATTCCCTCTGTCCTGGGAGGGACAGAGGACCCGACCTGGGCAAAAGTTGGCGAGGTAAGAGAGTGGGGCTTTCTATCCTGCTGGTTTTATCACAGACAGGGGAAAGGGGATACCAGGGGCGGAGATGGGACAAACAACCAACCACATCAGAGCCCGGGCTGCTGGAACATCAGACAGACCCGACTCAGTCACATGGCAGGGACCTGGCGGGGGGTGGGGGTGGGCAAGGGGGTCCACTGCAACATTTGCCCACTTGCTCTTGATGTTGGACCTCACTGAAAGCCCTCCCTAAACACAATAGGGAGCCAAGGAGAAAAGATATTTGATGCTTTTTTCTCTTCTCAAAACTACCACTTAGAGTGAATTTATCTAAAACCTGGTTTAAAAATATTAGACCCTTTTCTAGTCCTCAATGAAAAGGATACTATCTCTTGTTGATTATATACTTTTAAGTAAGTCTCTGCCTTCAAGAAGTTTTGTATGAAAACTAGATTTTTTTTTTGATCTTAAAGAGAATCCCTAACATGCATGAACTAAAAAAGAAGTTCATGTTCTCAAAAAAAAAAAAAAAAACAAAAAACCCCCCCAAACCATACAAAGCTTTAATTTTGTAATCATTCTTCACCAGTTGGAGGAACTATGCTTACTAGGAAACACAGTATTTACTGCGATAGCATGGGTTTACAGCAGCTTCCCTGGTAGCTGATTTCTGCAAGAATACAAAGTGCACAAAGTGTAATCCTAGCCCAGAAATTTTAGCGGACTCTGTGCTGCAGCTTTGCAGGTGTGATGGCTAAATCAAGTTTCACAGCACTCCCTTGGGATGGTGCCCAGAGTAAAAATCTAGGCCTGGAGATCTGAAGCTAAATCCCTCTTGAATAATTTCAAAAGCAGATTGGTGGCACTCTAGAGAATAGTGAAGTGATGCAGGGGATGAAGGGGGGTGTCGGGGTGCTGCTGTCCAAGCAGGGCTGCATCAGAGCGTTAAGGAAGGCATACAAATAAGGAGTGGGAAGACATGGGAATTGGAGTTAACAGACAACTTCTGTAATGGTAGGGAAAAGATTATTTGCTTCTGTAATGCTAGGAAAAGATTGTTTCCTAATGCTGTGTGTAAAGGCAAATGGAGCAGTGGTGGGTGAAGAAGGCAAGTGAAAAGGCAGTGGGTTACATTTTCCTCTTTCAGAATCTGTTTGTCAAATAAATCAGCAGAATTTGTACACTCTTTGGAAAGTACTTCTAGCCTTCAATACAATGATCATAGCTTCTTTGTGCAGTGAAATAGTACATCACAAAATCACTTCAGTTTCCCTCATGCTTTATATTGCCCTTTCATTTACTGCTCTCTGTACAACATAGCAGGTACTACCTGCCTGTGTCAGCTGAGTCTCAAGCAACAGTAATATAAAACTCCTTGTGAAGAATGTGCTGACCCTGGACAGTATCAGAATATTTCACCAGAAAGACCTCAATAGGCATAGGTGAAGCTTTTCTTAACCTGAGAAGAGAGAGACCATATTTTAGATCAGTTTTGAGAAATAGCATGAAATAATGCTAGGAAACACTGGTCAGGAAGGATCTTGCTTTATTACAGATATCTGGCAATAAGACTTCTGACCTGGGCTTATAGAAGCTAGAAGTACTTATGCTGTGAAAGATTTTTTTCCATAGTCTCTGAGAGCACCTAGGTTGCTTGAATTCTGAATCATTTCTGATTAAGAATTTGTCTGATTTTGGCAGTCTTGACTTATTAACATATAATACTCTGGAGGTGCCTCTCCCTGAAATCCTGGGGGAGGGACCCTGCAGGGTACGGGTCTGTCCCTGTCCCTGCTCCCATGTCATGTGTGCCCCATACCTGTTCCTGGTTGGTTGGTTTGGGTGCCTGGGCCTGGGAAGAGAGCAGGGCACCATGACTGGAGTCTGCCTGGGAACTCCAGCCATGCTGCTGGAGGAATAAATCATCTCTGAACATCTAAAGAAATATCGCTTCATCTTTCTTTCCAAGTTCATCGCTGTCTTATACTTGTTGTAAGGATTCCCCTCACTACAACAAAATACATTATCTGACACACTGACCTACTAACAAGTCTTCTATCTGAGATGCCATAGACACCTCTGCACTTTCATATTGCACCAGCTATGAATGATTTTGGAGCATGCTAATTACTAAAGCAAGAATTTTGACTCTTGAAAAAAAAGAAAACCACTCTGAAGATCTGTCACCCCCTCACTTTATTTAAGAACCACTCAACACAGACTTGTCAGCATTTTATCCAGGTTGTGGGTTTATTCTGCTGTGTCTGGTTTGGATGCGGTTGCCTCGGAGCCAGCCTCAGGCACTATCACATCTCTTTGCACAGATGAAAATGATAGCAAGACACTGAAGTAGTTGTGCAAGAGATCAACCTCTGTCCAGCATGACCAACCCTGCTTTTGAGCTTCTAGGGCTGGATGGACTGGAGAATGTCCTGTGTAGTCAGCTGGTGGTTTGAGTCCCCTTCCAATATCCATATTACACAGATATTTTCCAGTATGTGAAGCAGAAAAATTGATAATTTCTGAGTGATTTCTTCTCTATCATTTATAAAGTTAACCAAGTCTGCAATGTCATCTATTTATTTTGTGATGGCTTAGGAGGAGACTGAGGCTAGTACAGTAGCATTCAGTTAATAGTGTAGAAAATGAAGTCTCAAGTGCAACACATCAAAGACTTTGTTCCCATTAAGCTGTGCCAGTGCTTCACGTGATATTTTTGAGTGGAGAATGATGAATACATGATTTGAAGGCTCCAGTATCTACATAAAAGAGGAAGGTCTCCAAGGCAGAAATGGCTTCTTAAGCCAACATGACCTCTCAAATGAGACTGCAGGGCTACTGTGCAAATGGGTGCCATCCATCTGCTACTCAGCTGGCAAATGTTGACTGTGCTTCAGGAGCTGAATGTTCCCCCCATGCAGTTAATTTCTTCCCTGGCAGAAAATGGTGATGTAGAGTTTGATTTTAAACAATGAAAAGAATAATGGGAACTACAAAACAATTGGTCTGAGGAACTCGGTTTCTTTCACTTGGCCCAGTTCCTATTCTCAGACGTTGCACTGCAAGAAAAAAGCTATCCTGATAGAGCTCAGGAGATACCTGGCCTGATGGTTTTTCAGAGGCTGTCTGAGAGGTAGCTTGTGGCTGCATCAAACCAATGCTGCAAAGAAAGCGATCTTTCCCTGAAATAAGCTGCTCAGCTTGTAAGAGGTTTTTTCCCTTCTGGCCTTGGAATCACTGGCCAGTGATTGAAGGGGTGAGGTGGTGAGTTCTGTATGATCAGCTAAGGACTTGGGGCAGCAGCCCTGTGCAGCTCCAGGATGGTTGAAGACAATGTGGTTCCCACTGCAGTCTCGCTGACCAGAGGGCCTTCCTGAGCTCCACGTGTCTGACGTATTGAGTCACTAAAATGCACATGATCTATGCAGGCGCTTTTTAATGTTGTGGGTTTTTTTTTTTTTACAAAGATACCTACCTTTGTGTCTATCTCCTGAATCTTATGCTTTACATTCTGGATATTTATTGTACAGTTTAAGTATTTGCTTTAAAGAAAATGTAATTCAATGTCTCCCCAAAGATTTGCTGTTCCCCATAAACATTGCCTGGAAACATCTGTTTCCCTCATATGGATCTCATAATTTGTGCTTTGGATTTCATCCAGTGCTCTGTGGAAAAGTGATGCCTTCCAGAGACAGAAACCTGATTATGAGAAACCTCATGGGCAAGAATGAGTGCCTTTGTTGCAACTGATTTTGAAGACACAGAGTGAGAGAAACAGAGATGGGAGAAGCGGTTTTTATGAAACATTTTTCTTTACAGGGAAATGCCATGCACTCTTGTAGTTCTTTCAGGCATATGTGGAGTAGCCTCTGCCTGAGTACGCCCTTTTGTGTTTTTGACCCTTTAGCCAACTCCTCCTGTACCTGACAGACATGGGGGTCTTAAAGATAACAATGATCTTGAAGTTTCACCAAAGTGCATTAGTGGAAAAGGACTGTTTTCTCTGAGTGCTCTGACTGCAGCATTACGGTGTTAGGCATCAGAAAATCCATGCAGGGAGAATTTGCAAAGAGTACAGGAATTAAATAAGCTTTAACTAATCAGAAAACACAAGTAATAGCCCAGACTTTCAGTTTCAGCATTGATGAAAATAAAGCACCTAGAGACCCCAAACATCTTGAAGAAAAACTTGTGTTGTGTCCTGTACTGAACAGGAGCTGTGCAGACAGCAAGATATAGGACTGGGTCTCTTCTTCATCTTCCTCCTTCCCTCCATGGCAGTGGAAGATGGTCCCTTCTACAGAGCAGCAGTCCAAGAAGGAAGTGGAAAAAGCCTTGCCCTTTGACCTGCCTTCCTTGCACCAACTGATGGTACAGAGGAAGGATGTGTTCATTACCAGCCTTGTCACTTCTTGGGGTTCAAATGTTCTTTGGCATTTCTTAGGGCTTGTCCTTATGGAGAATAATAACAACTTAGCTTAAGATAAAACAGATGGAGAATAAGTAGTTGCAAAAAATGGTGATGGGAGAAACTTGCCAGAAGAGGCAGGAATTCAAAATTCCTTTTCTGTGTTCAGTGTACGAATCCTGACCACCTAGCCATTTGTCTTTGAGAACCAGCCTGGGGAGGAGGAGGTGGCAGTTGTTATATACAGATCTAATGATCAGAGAGGTTGCCCTAGGATGCAGAGTCCAGGTATGTCCTCAGTCTGAATCGCCCACAATCCCTCACCTCCCACTTCCTCCCTTCCCCAGGACAGTGCCATTGAGCATTTGCGTCTGAATAGAACCATTTTGCACTACTGTGATTAAAATCTGCATAACAAAGTCGAATGGTCCAAGTCTGCAGTCAGTCAAGAATTCTATTGGATTCAGCTCTGGATTTAGCTTTGCTCTGAGCTAGTCATGGAATTCTGGATAAATAACCAATCTGTGCTGTATTGTATTGACCTCCTAAACATGTCACAAGACTTAAGAGTTCAGCCTGTGGGAGCAGGAACTTCACTCGTGTTTCATGTAGTGCCAAATCCTTTGACTAACATTAAGAAATGGTCCAAGATTACCATTGTCTCTGCGCAGGAAAGGTTTTACCTCTGCTTGGAAAAGAGCTGTGGGTCCACCAGGCTGTACATTTGCTTGTGACATACTACACTTCTTGGCTTTTGGTAGCTGCCCACACCCTTCCCTTGTGTTTGTTGTAATCGGTTACATCTGTCAGTTTGTTTTTGTGCACACACTGACCTCAAATAGGAACATGAAAATCTCTCTTTGGGAAAAGCTGTGATGAGGTACATATCCTTTGTGTCGGTGCTCATGATCCCTGGTTGTTTGGATTGGGCTCACCTCTCTGTACACATACTTTGGTTTTGCCAGGCCTCTGGAATTTTCTTCTGTTTAGCCCAAAGCGACTCTCAAGAAGAGGCTTTCCTTCTTTAGCAGGGCATTTGGGATGCTCCTACATGCCACTATGTCCAAGTAGCATTACACACATGCTACTACATTAATTGTTCACTTAAAATTGCTGGGAGTGGAGCTGTGGTAGAGCGCAGATCAGGACCCTGGTGTAGATATTCATTTCATCTTGATTAAGTGAAAGCAACAGCTTTGTTATTCCAGCACCTTAAAATATCTGCTTATATTGTAGTGCCTTCTTTCTAATTCTTCATCCTTTGGTCTCCTTACAGCTGAGAAAACCTCTACCTTCTTGCCCTGTGCCACCTTCCAAGAATCCTGATGCAAAAGGGTGGTTAAATGCTAAACTGAGTGCTGCTCTCCCACTCTATCTCTCAGAGATGCCCCAGAAGAGTGAGCCTGGGTCTGGGCCACCCAGCAGTCCCCACATGAGCAATGTAGCCCTGCAAGCATGAGTTGCTCAGGGTTCTCCTGGCTCTGACTTTGCTTCACAGGAATGGAGCTGCCAAGTTCCACTCAGAGAGTGGAGAGAGGTCAGTATTTATGTGATCTGAGCATTATTTATGCCACAGGAAGAAAAATAGAGTAGATTATGGTCACCAGTCCACTTCTGTTGCACAGACATACAAGAAGCATCATTAGAGTTTGAATACAGCAAAGACCTAGTTTGTTTACAGTGTAGCTCAATGTTTTTCGTTTCTGGGGAATAGGTGTCTCTTGGTTTTGAGTACACTTAGGAAGGAAAGGAAAAAAACTGAAAACCAGAAAATATGAGTACAGTTTGCAGTCTGCCTCTTCAAAATACAAGCTGTGCTGAGGTAAAACCCTTCCCGGGACAGCAGCCATCTCTGGGTGGGGTTGTTTTGAAGGAGGGAGTTCAAGTAGGCACAGACGAGGGTGAGGAAACTGCTGCAGTTTTCCTGAAATTGGAATAATGTTTTGAAAATTCCTATTCACCCTCAGAATTTGGGGTTTGCTGTCTGTCTCTGTTAGGCAAGGTCGTCTCAACTTAAAACCTAGCATGAAGTTCATGCTCAAATGAGCTAGAGCATGCTGGCTCTAGTGAACATCAGCAAAATGCTGGGTTTGGACTTCACATCTGTTTCTTCAAGAGCCTGATCCTTTCCTCACTGCAATCCAGCCTGAAGTCTGTTGCTGGGAGGAAGGGGGCTCTGTGTATGTGATTGAGTGGTGTGGCTGGGTTTGGGAAAGCCCAGTGTGTGATCCCTCAGACCCTTACCAGCCCTCTGCTTGCTCACCAACCCTGCCTATCCTTCATTTGTTTGTTGTATTCTTTGCATTTATTACCACCTTTCCCAGACCTGAAGAGGCGCCGGGGGAAGGTGTGGGGTATCGCTGCTCCCGCTCTGCCCTCTCTTGGGTAGCAGCGGTGGTGTTGCGCCTTCCCAAAGGCAGGCAGCAGCAGACACTCGCCAGAAGGGTTTTAACCAAGGTCTGGCACACCAGCGATGCTGAGCAGTGCCTGAACTCGTCCTGCCGCCGTGGGATGCTGCGGACGCCTGAGCCTTGGTGCTGGCTGGCTGTCCGGGTAGGGGACGTGCTGCCGTGGCTCCCTCAGGGAGCACATGGAGCATCTGAGCCGCAGGCAGCAGAACCGCTGAAGCACCAGGGCTCCAGCAGGTCCAGCTGCCCTGCGTGCAATTCGGTCTTTATTGGTGCAGTGGACCTGCTGCGCTGAGATCAGGGAAGGTAATGCTTGGGAGCTGCGGTCAAACAACAATGCGATGCAGCAGAAACATGTTAATCTTTCGGCTGGGCGATCCCAGGATGTTCAGGGAAAAGGAGAGCCTTCAGGTTTCTTCATTTTTTGTAATGAAGCCTTATAAAAGATTTTTTGTTGTTGTTGTTTAGGTTTGGGTTGTGAGGATTTTTTTATTTGCCTTTTTTTTGTTGTTGTTTTTGTTTATTCGTTTGAGGTTTTTTTTGTAACAACATTGCTCAATATTTAATCTTCTGCAGAACAAATAACTTCTGTTTCCTGCGTTATGAAATCCTGGAAACAGCTTTGAATTTTAAGGAAAGACAGCACACTTGTGCAGAGAAGCTGCAGCAAAAGAGCTCCCTCTTTCGTCTATTACAGGTTTTGGCCAGTTTGCTGCGACTGTAAAAGTATCAGGCTAAAAAACCAGAAAGAAACTGCTGTTAAATTGCATTGAATTGAGGGTATATCTGCACTTTTCTGCTTTATATCAATTTAATTCAAATGTTTGGAAAAAGCTGAGTAGCAAGTGTTGGCATTCAACATCCAGCTGAAAAAAGTGAAACCAAAACCAATGAAACATCCGACTGTTTTTGATAAAGCACTGAAATGTTACTTCTGAAACAAGTTCTTAAAAACACAGTGGGAGCTATGTCTTTCATGATATCTATAAAATATTCAACAAAACTTGGTTTTGATTACATTTTTTCCATCAGTTTTAGTTACCAGTAAAACTTCATTATACTGGATAAAAATAAGAATCTCTTTAACCCTCACTTTCAGAGTCAGGTCAGCTGGGCTTAATCCAGTTGTGGTGTAAGTCCAAGAAAAAGATGTTTTAACGGCAGCTGTTGAGTTGCATCCATCTTTATTGTTAATTACTGTAGAAATCTAGAGGCAAATAACTTGTGAAGTGTCACTTTTTCAAGGTAGTTCTAATAATCCTGAATATATAAAATGTGAGTTTCTGGGCACCACTGTAATAAGAGTTACATGTTCAGTGTTAAATGCTCCATTTAATTTGTGCCATACCTTGTAAAGTCAAGTTACTGCATTTATGTCCTCAGTTTTCCAATCAAAATCTTTCATTTAATGGGAAAATGGCTATATCAAGAGGGCTTCCTAATGATATGGTGCTTCTTCTAAACTGTAAATTTTGCTGTATTTGGAATATATTTGCTTTTATGAAACACATTTTCACTTGAGATTTATTATCATGATTAACTGCATTACCAGTTTTATGCCTTTAGTAAATTTTTTTTCCTACTGAAATAAATAAATAACTTTCTTACAAGCTTGCATCTCAACACTTTGCAGAAAATCACTCTGATGACTTAGGAGTAGCCAACTGCTTTTGATAATTCATCTGAGATGACAAAGCAATTGCAGCATTGCAACAGCTCTGCAGATTCTGCCCTGCAAGAAGATAGAAACCAAGCAGTGTGTAAATCTGCCTCCAAAATTAAGCTCCGTGCTATCCTACACAAAAGTTCCTACAGATTTCCCTTTGCTCAAGGCCAGACTGATGTTTGTGAAGACATTTAACAGGGATAGTTTGGACTGAAGTCTGCCAGTCTTATCAAGGGTGGATACTGACTTTGCAGAAGGGGTTGAATGACTGTGAACACCACTAAATGGATCCCATGTACTCAAGATAAATTATGTTGCTTTAAAACAGTGGGCAGAAAGGTCTTCAAAGTTTGAGACAGGGATTAATTAAAGAGGGAAAACAGATCTTCCACACAGCTTGGTTACTTACTTTTCTTAAAGAAACATTTCACTTAAACAAAAAGCTCATGATTCAATGGAAAGCTAATTTCATTGCTTGCTTTGAAAAAGTTACTATAGAAAGTTCAGATTTCTTGTTACTTCAATGAGATTTTTTTCTGTATATTATATATTTTGTTCAGTATTTTCTTCGTATAATCACACATTTTTTTGATGCCATTTTCACAGTGTTTTTAAATCACTTGGTGAGTATTATTACCTTGATTTTAAGTGTTTTGAAGACTCTTCTGTCTGGAGACAGAGAAGTACAACTTAGGAAACTGTATGTATGCTAAGAGAAAAATTCTTAGTTTAGCAAACACAGTTTGCAGAGGTAGAAAAAGCAAGTCTTTCCTAGACAGGAAAACACTTCAGCCTTGTAAAGAAAATAGTGGGAACCTCTTGATATGTTGTTGTTTTCAAAAGTTCTTAAAAGAATTTAATTTGATTTTTTCTAATTAAGGCCTCAACATTTTTCTGTATGTCTTAGGTGGGCTATAACATAATAGAGATATGTTCTACAGCAGACCAGAAATAAATTACAGAGAACAGCCTAGTTAATTTAATGGGCTAGGTCCTCCAAGGAGGAAACCAATCTTCAGCTGAAACAGGATGCATGTCCCTCCCCTCAGTGATGATGTGTGCTGCTGTGAGCCATCCCTACCACAGGTGGTGAGGGGAGACAGGTCCTTGCCAGACCCCTTCTGCCTGTCCTCTCCATCCCACCTTCCCCTCTGTGACTGCTTGGCTACATCTCAGCTCTGGCAGGGCGTGGCTGCTCCAAACCTCAATTACTACCTCCTGGAAAGAGCAAGACATGGCTGGGAGGTGTGGCTTACTATGAGGAAATTCAGTTTTACATAAACAGTATGGTATTTATTTTGAATGTGACACCTAGCATGTTGAAGGTGGCCTTGTCAGACTGCTGGCTATTGTTTTCTATGGGCTTTGACACTTGGGTAGCCTGCTGGTAAATCAAGTGAAAAATAATAACAAAACTAGCACAGAGGCCTAATTTAAAAACTGGGAAAAAACCTGAAACTTTTTAGCTGACCTTCACACAGAAATCCAGAATACGACAGGCGTTAACTATTCAGTCTTTGTTGGCAGCATTGTGCTCTGGGCTCCCGAAGCTTTCTTTTTTCATTTAAATCTCCATGATTTAAATGAAAATAAATAAGAAGTATAAGTCTGCACTGTCCCTTTCCAGAGCATTCCATGATGCTGTGCATGGGGCCAATACACCAGTTATCAACCACATCTCCTAGCAGACTCCCACCCCATCTGGAAAAACAGGTCTCCCAGAGACCTGCCTTTGAACTTAATGTCAACAGACAGAAAAGTATGGGGAAAGGGCTCTGTGGGGTGGAGACTCCCATCTTCTGCCAGGCTTTGCTGTGTATTTTCTGGCAAACCATGGCTAATACCAAAAGAATTCTCTGAAAATGTTACACAGGCTTCAAACTGTCGTGATGTTGATTTCCAGTGTGGTGCTTTTTCAGTTTTTTCTATACGTTTGGTCTCAAACAATGGGGGGAGAAGTTCAGAAGTAAATAAAGGGCAGGATGCTGCCAGGAAGATCTCATAGTCATAGTAGTTGTAAGTCAACTCAAAAATAGCTCAGAAAATGGCCTCTTTTTTTTTTTCTTTTTCTAAATCTAACAAAAGCCAGCTCACAACTTTGAAGGCTGTAATCCATATAATAAAACACAGAGCAGGAGAGGCAGCTTCTGCTGCGAAGTCCCACAGCATCCAGAATGTACAATAATGGCTGCTATCAGGCAGTGAACTCTCATTTACAGGGCCATACGCTTTACAAGGAATGTTGATAGGTTACCCTTATCTCTGTTTGTCATCACTTCTTCATTTCACTACTTCCAAAGGAAAACACTCCAAATTGTTAGCATCCTCCACTGAACCACTGCCATTTCTTATTTCCTATGTTGGCCCTTCCACCATGGAGCTTTCTGCCCCCAAATCTCTGTTTCCTTGTCATTTCAGTTTAAAGATGAGGAAGAGGTTAATTTCACCCTGCATGGTGGTGCTCACACAGTTGTCTCTTTATAACTGGCTAGAGAGCTTGTCACCTGCTCCCAACATCTGGAGACAGGAGCTTAGGAAAAAACAGCACAATAAAACACACAAGCCCATAAAACCACACTTAGTGATTTGTCCTGCTCCTCTGCATCCTGTTAAATACAGGCCTCGTTTTCCTCCACAGTTTGAGATCTGCTCTGTTTCCTTCATGTGTTCCCTGTGTAAACCTGGTGCTAGCCTTCACACATGCCAGCAAATCCCACAGTAGAGACAACTGTTATTTTGGGTTGTTCTCACTTGCAGGATGATGCACCAAGGTGATTTGTCTGGTGTCCTGGAGTGCAAGCAAAGAAATAGAACCAGTAAGACTCTGCCATGGCTGGTTTGGGCAGTTACCAAATTCTGCACCATCTTGTAAGACTTAACATTGACAATGATATCCCTTTTCCAAAGGGAAAGAGTAAAGTGTGGTGTGGTGGTCCCATGGCACATGGAAGGTGCAGTGGGGAATACATGTAGTCCAATCCCCTCCCCTGCTCCTGTCCCAGGGCATTTGCAGCACCTCCTTGTGCAGGGGCATCACTGCACTGGGCTCACAAAACTCTTCATCTGTGGGTACAAGGCCTGATCAGGGGTACACTGGTCAACCAGGCCCCAAAGCAGGCAACAGAAGGGAGAGCAGATAGTGCTTGGGCTGGGATTCACTATCCTTATTCAGTTCCATGTGGTGTAAATGGGTATTTTCTCCCTCTAAGTTTTCCACTGAGCAAATACCAACCAGAACACCTCATAGGGGGCATTCCCTATGGGAAGGAAGAGTCCCATTCCTTCAGGCTTTGTCTATTCTTAGGCTCACAGAGTTTTGCAGGTGATTTTTCACTAGGAGGGATGCAGAACAGTGGACAAGGACCTGTGCTGCCATTTACAGTTCTAATTGGTCAATAGGAAAGATCATCATGGTGCTCTCTTCATTCAAGAGGGACAGTTTTTTGCTGCTTGCATTTCCCCCCCTGCCCAAATTTGTCCATGTGACTGGTTACACAGTGCAGGAAACTCTGTGCTGTGCTTTTTGACATTGCAAAGCTCAGTATATCAAAGGAAAGGAGCTATCAGTGCACAGAGGTTTACTAAAATGCCTAAGGTGTGTACTGGGAGAAGAGACTCACCAAGGAGCCAGCCCAGTTCAGATGCAGTAAGGCAGTATTATACAGGGAAAAGAGGAGTTTCTAGGCTCAGGCAAAAAGGCTGAACAGACTAACAGCCTCCTGGAAGGCCTCAGCTAAAAACAACACCAGGACCTCTGCAGTAACAGGCAGGGGGCTGTTTGTGTGAGCTTCTCTCCCCGCACTGAGCAACAGAGCTGGCCTTGTGCATGTGGGCTATACAAAAGGATATGGTAAAACCACTCATGGGTCTGGCTTTGTGCTGATCTCCTCAGTCATAAAGACAGGAGAGTGAATTATTTGGAATGTGTCTTGAATGCTGCTTTTGCCTCTGGTTTAATTTAATTCCAAATTCAAAATATTTTCTTACTTAACCACTTTTTTTCCTTCATAGTGTGTTATTACCTTGCTTTTGCTAGGAAAGCATTCCAGAAGCTCCAACTGCCTAGTAGCAGAGGGTGAGTTGCAGCTTCCCTTGTACCACTGCAAAACATCCATATTCATAAAACATACTTGTTCTGCAAAAATAAGGAATGTTACTGTCTGTAACATTTTGTCTGACTTCTCCATATTTTAGATCAGTTTTATAATGTCAGGAGATGCATGGCAAATGGGATGTTGTACAAGCCCTGTAGGAAAAGATTGATGGCTAGGTTGTTTGTTTTGACACATCTGAAAGTCTCATCTCTCCTGTGCTTTTAGGAGTGCAGAATGTGAAATTTCCCTTGTGATGTAAGGGCTCAGAGGATCTGCTGTTCTGAGCTTCTCTTTCTGGAGCAGCTTTCAGTAACATGGCTCAGATATCAACTGAGCTTATGGTCATGCCTGACCCACCTCCTGGGGTTGTCTCATTACAAAACTCGAAGAAGGAGAGGTATGGGCTGGGGGCAAATGCTGTAGACACAAAAGGAAAACTGTTAATATGGAAGAGATTGCCTGAAAGAAAATAATTGCAAAATAATTGGAGAAGCTGGGATTTATTTGCTGGAAAATTATTTTTGTCATCCTCTCTATCTAATCACATAAGAAGAAAGCAATGAAGAAACCTCACTTTTTCATACCAAATGAAAGTGACTTTCTTCCTTTAAAACACACCAAAAGTGGGTTGTTTGTTTGTGTAAGGCAAATCTTTCTGTGGGAGCACAAAACTGCAGGGCTTACAGCTGTGCAAACGGAGGGCACACTTGCAACTACCCAGCACATGAAGAACTGCTCCATATGAGTCCAGAGCTGGAAAAAAACAGGCTTCAAACTTCTTTTTGAGACTTCCTTCTTGTTCAATGTTAGCTCAAAGCTAAGCAGGGAGTGCTGCTAAGCACAGTTCTTCTCATGCCTTGTAGCTAATAGGGGATTCCACTGCTTTTCAAGAACTGTTATATTTCATAACAGCACTTCCCAGAAACGTGTCCAAGGTGCAGTTCTCCCCTCTTGGCTCCCTCAGGAAATCAAAGTGACCACCATGCTGCATGCAGTAGTACCCTCCACGCTGCAGCACCCTACTCTGGCCAAGGATGGGCAGCTGCCTCAACTTACTAGGTACAGGTGCTAGAGGGGATACCTTGCCCAGTCTGTGTTGCTGAGCCTTGTGCTCACATGTCCCTTTTCCTGCCTCCTGTCTTTCAGTCTTTCTTTCTTCTCTTGCTCAGGTCCCTGGGCCTCTCTCAGTGAAGGACAGGTCTCACTTTGGGATGCCACCTCATATCTCAACCTTTTTCTTGCAGTGAGCCTTTTGGTTTCTCTGGTTTTTGATCACAGCACTTCCCTCAGCTCCCACCCTCTCTCCCTGTATCCCTGAACTGGGCCTCCTTCCTGACTGCCGTTCTCACCACTGGCCTTTGCTTAGTGAACACTGCTGTAGGTAGATGTCCAGGCAGAGAAACTGAGGAGCACAGAGGCTACAGGAAGGTGCTGAAACAAAGGGCTGACACATGGCAAAATGCCACTGCAAAAAGATTCCCCGTGGCGAATGCAGTGGCCTGGAATGGCCTCGGCCCCAGGGCTTGGGGACTGCTTTTTTCTGTGCCATGTTGACTTAACTTTGTAAGAAGCCCATCTTGACTGCATCTGAGCATCCCTGTGGAGTTGTCTCTTTGTTAACTGTGTTATCAATTAAAGTCTTGCAGTAATCCAAAGAACCTTTCTGTTTATGCTTCCTAGTACACTTTTTATTAGAAATGGCTCTTACCCATTCTAGACTTATACTTTTCCTGCCACAGAAGATATGTGAAGTTTGCTCCTCAGTTCAGAGCCTTCTTTGGCCAGCTTTCCCATCCTGAGGTAGGAAAGGAACAACTTACCTGCATCCCCTCAAAGTTGGCTGATGGGAAATGTGAACACTCGGTTTAGTCACAGCCTGGTCTGGTATAACACATCAGAAACCACAAAAACCCAGTGGATGCATCTTTTCTTTTCATAGTAAAACATTTTAGAAACCAAACAGGAAGTTTTTCCAATGGGATGGCCTGTGGCAAGGCTAAACTGACTTCTGGTGATTTTAGGACAGCTGCTGGCAAGTTAATATCCATTGTATTCCCTAATTCAATAGCTTGCACTCAGTGTAAATGTATTTTTGCTCTAGTTCTAGCTTATATTTGTATAGCTTGATAGAGAAATGGGGTCTGGCTTCTGCAGGAAAAAGAAAACTCCCCTGTTCTTTGAGAGCCCATATTCATTCATCTCCTTGCCCCCAGTGCATTTTTCTGTCAAGATCCCCATTCTCTGAGCTCATTACATTCCCCACCTCCTCTCCCCTCTAGGCCCCAGCAAACGTCTCCCACTAGCCCTGTAGTCTGACCTTGGACCTCAGTTGCTCTCCCTATCTGACCCCAGCTGTGGATCCTGGCAGACTGCCAAGCCAGGGAGCTCTGGGAGAGAGAGGAAGAAGGACAGAAGTTTGCCTTATTTGACTCCTGTTCCCCCTAAGACACGGCAGCTGCAGTCAGAGGTCATCACTGGGCACACGGATTCACACTTCTTGAAAGAATAATCTCTTTGTGAAAACTTGACCAAAACCAAGGGCCAAAGTACTTCTGCTTTCTGTACCAGTTTGCAAGAACGCAGCAATGTAACATCAGGCTTTGACACTGGATCCCAAATTGTAGGAGAACTGAGAGGGACTGGGGAGACCAAGGCTTTCAGAAACAAGAGACAAGTCTAAGTGCAGCTTAGACATTCAATTATGCTTTAACCCAAACAATACAGCTTTTACCAGTCACCCTACTGCTTTCAAGAATGTATTTTCATGCCTAGCTATAGATTAGTCCTGCTCAATAACTAGGAATTTCACCCAAAAAAGCAACAGGCGCATGGTAGAATGCAAATAGCAATTGGAGAAGGGATTATATTAAGATACAATAATGAAAGTTGACATGTTTAGGATATCTGGGAACAGTGACCTACTGGTCATCTCTCAGTCTCAGTAATTGCAATTGACAGGCTGCTGCATTTGCAATAATTTAGGAATAGGAATTACGAAAAGTAATCCATAAAATATTTTACATGAAGTTCTTGGGAAAAAATTGTCTCTATACTCACACTTCATTCTCTGGGAAGTTGAGTAAGCAATCCTATTCCTATTTTTTGTGAAAGTAATAGATCCCAAAGGTTAAAGGGTCTTTGAGATTTATAATGAAAGGGCAGTGACTGGCTGCAGAAAATGTTATTTTATGCTTCTGGACTATTTTACCCACTTTGCTGGCCTTTGGCAGGGCTTGAGCTGAGACATTCACTACTATAAATAATACAGTTTGTCAGCCCTCTGTTTCTGAAAGGTCCCAGCTTTCTTTCTCCAAAGTAGAAGTATAAATCTAATTGCAAAATGAATCTTGAGTCAATGAATGGATGTCACACACAAAGGATTCTCTGAACTCTAGAAATCAGCTGGTTTAAGAGTGTTCGACCAGAACTCTAATGATATTCTTACAGGGAATTTTTAATAGCCATTTTTTCACTGATTGTACAAACAACTGTTCAATATCCCAAAGATATGGTCAGTTTTATTCCTGGGAAAAAGTAAATGTCTGGACTTTTTTTTGTCTTTGGACTTTTCACCTCCCTTCTTCTGCTCTGATATTTAGTTCTAGGAAACAACCTAAAAGTAAATATCTCTTCTGAATAACTTTTCCTCTGAACATTGGCATTAATTAATGAGCATTAACATCCTAGTCAGATATCAAAATTAAGTCCATACTGTGGCCCTGTCTCTGTGTGGTTGTGTCCTGTGCAAGTTGGTGATCGATGTCTTTAAATCAGGCAGCAATACTAACACAAGCCCAGTGGTTGCCTGGCTGGTGGCATCTGTAGATACAGATGAATAAACAAACTGAGCATGTTTAAACATATGTCTGTGCTTATACAATATACATTCTGCAAACCTACCTGCTATTTTGAGGAATGAGGACAGAGAGTCTCCTGGGCAAAGCTGGGCTTTGTCCAAATGCCTGTTTGTGTGCTGAAAACATCTTTCAGAAGAGCAATTCGGGTTAGTTTTTCTGGGAAACATCACAGGAAGCTTTCCTATATCACAAAGTAATTTTCAGCACAGCCAGACATCACTCTACTTTTCTTCACTGCCCCAACAGGTCCCAGTGTGAATACAATTTCCTCAGATTTTCCTATGAAGCTGGGGACAGATAAAAGAAAGGGGGATTTACCAGCTGATCCTTTATTCTATGTCACTTTCCCCTTTTGCTGGAAAAGTGAATATTGACTGGAAGCTTGCAAAGAAATTTGAATCTGAGAATATACATCCCACTTAAAAGAAGAGCTGTCTTGCTCTGGATTTGTTGGTCAGTGCAAATAACTGTTACATGTAGGACATTCTGTGTATTTACATGCACTTATGTAAACAGGCTCTTTTAAAAACAAAACTTAATCTAAGCCAAACTTTGCAAAGGATTTAAAAAAAAAAAAAAAGTGAAAATACAGCTATCAAGAACACAGCCAAAATTGTGCTTCAAATAATCACCTGAACAGAAGGCTTGACTTATTCAGTTTAGAATTTGATTTATATCTTGATAGAGATCATCCCCAAAGGGCAATCCTTTAAAACTCTTCTAGTCTGCCCAGTAGCATAGTGGTAGGTACTTTGTCTCAGAAAAAACTACTTCTTAGAACAATCTTCTATAAATCAGCTGTAATTTGGGAGGGAGTAGTATCTCTCAGTGGGCTTGGCATTAGTTCATTCTCTCACCAAATTTCTAAATATTTTCAAGATTTACTGATCATTCTGCACAGCTAACTCAGTTTTTAAAAATAATAGTTGAGGATTTCAGCAATGCTATTTTCTCCCTGCTGTTTATAAAAGAGACAAACCCAGCACTAGGGCCAATGTTCAGCCTTTGCATTGGAGGTTCTGCCTATAAAGAACATACCAGCACTTGTTTTGAAGGTCCATGTGATAATTCCTTCATGAAGCGTGAATATCCAATCTAGATATACTTTCCCTTTAGTGAACCCGAGAATAATAATTTCTGGTGAATATTTTCCAGTGTTTCTGAATGGCAATGAACCACTTGTACTTTTGCTACTAGTTTTGGGGTTTTTTTTCTGTGCTTTTTCTGGCCGTTCATGGCCCTACTGCTTAAAAATTTATTTATTAATTTTACATTTGGCTTCTGTGGTTTGTTCCAACATTACTGCCCCTTAGAGGCCAGTTTGGGATTTTCACCATAATTTGCTTGTCCCCGTGTGGTACCACTTTTGCCAGCACTTCCCCAGCAGCATCTTTGCTTCCTTATCTAGTGTAGCTTTCTAAGGCATCTTAAATCTGCCACTTCACAATATTCAGCAATATTGAATATTGCTGTTGAATTCCCATTTCTTTCGGGTTTTTTGAGGCTTTTATGTGGTGAGGCTACTCCAAAATCCTTTGAAATATGGGATGTGCTCTGTGTAAGTAAACTACAGCAAGGGTAAAGGGGCAGAAGGAGTGGAAATACCCATTAATTTCATTGAAGGCTGATTAACAGCAGTGACTTTTTCCTCTTCAGTTCTTGTTTGTTTGTCCAGGCTTCGTTATTTCAAATGGGCCACTGCACTCTCTCCAGCAGGAAAATGTTAGCGACATAATTAATTCAAGGCATTTGGCATTTCCTGTCAAAATGGCAGATATTCATCAAGCTGTGACGATTGCTGGGTTTCATGTCCACTCAGTGCTGATGCTGAGGGCGTTTTCCCAGCATACAGTGTCTCTGCTCAACTCACACATCTCTGCATTTTGAACTCTTCCTCCACAGCCAAACACAGTTCCTCATGCTGGCCCTCAGTCTACTCAAAACCTCCTGTCAAACCCACTGCTACCACCTCTCCCTATCCTCTGCTAGGGCACTCTGAGAAGCAGCTGGGACTCACCTGGCTCCCCTGCCCTTAGGAGCAGCGGTGGATTGCCAGGACATGCAACAGGGATGCTGTTCTACCTCTCTTTATTGTGGTTGCAGGGACCCTGGAGCCATACCATGACCTTACTGCTGTTCACTGATGCATTGGCCAGGAAACTGCAGCAAAGTGGATATAGGAGCAAGGGACAAATAATGAAAAACAGGGAGAACAGAGCTTTGGAGAATTTACATGAACGAAGTCTATGGCTACATGGCTGGGTACAAGCCAGCTTCAGACTTTCAGGCACATTAGCAGAAAACTGTTAAACCGCACTTACACAGTAAACTAAAGAAACCATTCTTGGCAGCAAAGCTCTTCTGTGGGGTGCTATGCCCCCCAAGAAAACTTCCTGGCAGCTCTCTGCCTCAGGCTGTGGAGACGCACCCGGTGACAAGGGAAGGACTTGATTATGAATAAAACCAGCATGTTTAAACACTTACGTGATTTGGTAGCATTTGGATTCCTCCTTCAGCTTTTTGGCTCTTTGCATGTGGTCACAGCTCTCACACTGCTGACTGGAAGATACAGGCTCATATATTTTTTCTCTACAGCAGTAATGGAGTGGATCACTCAGAGAACCTGTCTGTTCACAAACCCTTGTGTGGGATTAGATGTTAAAGAAAGAGTGAAATGGTTTTCTGATTTGTCAAAAATCTGGCAGGTTAGACTTAGCAGAAAATGATTCAATTAGATGTGACAGTAGCACAAGAAGTCCATGGTACAGCCCTGTCTTGTAACTACACTGAAATTAGGTGAACAAATCTGGTTGATAATGGCTTTAGAAAAGTAAAGGCAGCATCTAAATTTGACAGCTATGCGGCTGAACTGGTAGATATGGTGATTGTTGTTGGCACACAGCGGAAAAATAGAATTACATTGTGTTTAATCAAAGGGACCTAGTCTGGGATAAGCCTTGGATCCCTTCTCTACACAAAAAACAGGCTTTAGAACAAAGGAAGTTCTGCATAATGTTATTTAGTCTGCATGAACCGCTAACTATGTGTCAGAGCCTTGATGAAGTCACTGCTGAGAAACCATTAAGAGATAGTGTACAATCGATGTGATATACTTTGCTTTAGTTGGGTGACGTGTTTCTGGCAAGTAATCCAGCCATCAGGTCTGGTGTGCACGTACAAAAATTGCCAACAAGCTGGGGTATATCAGATATAAAACTCCAAAGTTTGCTGCCGTCCTAAAAAAAGAGTTTCCTTTCAAAATGTGCTGTCAGACCATTCTTTGTGTTGTCCCATCTCTAATGTGAATCAGAACAGTAAATTTGTCTGAAAGGGAAAATCTCCAAGGATGAGTTTGATATAGAAAAAATATAAAAATTTCTGTACTCCTATAAAACTTTAATATGCAACTAATGCTGACACTAGTGGCCAAGGGAAAAAGTGTCTTCTTTACTTTGATTAAAAAAAATTACTTCCTGCAGGAATGAAGCCCTTGAAGAATGAAAACTAGTACAAATGGATACCTGAGCATACACACATTATTTGTTGGGGGAATAATTTTAATTAAGCCATGCAGTTCACCCCTGCCAAAATTCATTAAATCATGAAGGTAAGGCAAATCATGCAGTACTAAGGGCTGTAGCTATGGGAGCACATAGGAGGAGTGAAGAGTGGAAGGGGCATGAGTGCCCTTCATTGCCTACCAGAGAATAAATCAGAGCTGAAATCTTTCTTTTGTGTGGTTTGGAACAGACGTGGGCCTCAAAGACAGAAGATTGGGACCAAAAGACAAGTCATCCCTTTATCTAATTGTAATTAACTGCAGGTGGTTTCTGCTAACATAATGCAGATCTGAGTCTCATTTATCTTTTTTATTTGGAGACAGCACAGCTTTCACATTTTTGGGAAAAGTCAGAGGAAAAAAATTAATTGTTTTCTTATTATGGTAGATCACATCTTTCAGTTTGAATTCTTGGCGTGATTTTTCTTTCTTTTGATAAAGACAACACTGCCTGCCACTCTCTGACAGATGAGCTGAACATGACATGGGACAAACCAGAACTGTTGAAGATCTGGGCCAATTATTAACACTGAATCTTTTCTATCAGAACAGCAATGAAAATAGATGTTTCTACTGGTGCATACTTGTCTCTTTCCCCGACAATAAATCAGTGCCATCAAATCCCTTACTCAGTCTTACTCTGCATTTTGAAGATTTTTGAAGGATTTCTTGCTTCTTGGATGTGTCAACCACAAAATCCTGTAGCCCTTACACATCTCTCTTTTTCCTCTCTCTCTCTCTTTCACATCAGCATAAATCAGGAAAGCTCACTGGAGAAGCCAAGACAGTATAAAGCTGCTGGGACTAAGCTGGGGCTGTTGTTTCTATTCTGTGCTGGCCTGAGAGCAGACACCTAAAACACATTGTTGCCTGAATGCTGTTTGTAATCATTCTTCTCTGGAAACTGGATCCTTCTTAAGGGAGCCCTGTGATCTGAATATTTGGCTTCTTTCTGATCCCATAAGTCTCCTAAGAGAGAAAAAGTCTCAAAGACCAACTGAGAGATTGAGCAGTACAATTAATTGGAACGGGATAAGATCTGCATGGACTTTTTATGACTTGGGATGTGAGAGTTGCATGGTGTGGCTCCACACTGATGGCTGAGAGGAGCAGAGAGTAAGCTCCAAGAAGGAATTTGTGCTTCTCTTGGAGAAAGAAAAAACCAACTGTTACTGTCTTTATGCTGCAGCTGAATCTGATGCGAGGAGTCTGAGGCAACAGTGCTTCCTAGCACAAACCAAACAGCAGCAAGAGATGCTGGGAGTTCTCTGGATCCTTTTTGCATTGCAAACAGCCATTCGCATGAGTCCTTTGCAATAGCAGAAAAGGTGAAATATGAAACTGCTTCCCCACCCTGGTTTGTAAGGAAGTATCAGGTTCTGGCAAGTTTAGACACCTGCAGCAATTGACTTCTTTCCAGCACGAGCTCAAAGACATTCAGCTTTCCAGCAAGTAACTTTCTCCTTGGAAAGAGGCACAAGAGAAAGGGAAAAGGAGCAGAAAGAGAGCAAAGAATACAAGTACAAAATGTTTCAACAGCAAAACGCTGTGCAGGTTATGTTTTGGGAGGAGGAAAGAAATGGAACATTCAAGGCAGGGTGTATTTTTGAAGTAGCTACTGCTGTCATGTTTGGTTTCAGCATTGCTTGTTATCTCGGGGAAAAAAGGCTGAGTGGGAGAAGTGCTAGTAAGTTAAGGGTGTTAAGATGGGATGGAAAGTCTCAGTGATGCAGGGTGGTTGTATGGTTGAGGCAGATCATGCAGCTGCTTCCTTCACCTCCCCCAAAACCAGCAATAAGAATGAGAGAACTGAATATACCAGAATAAATTCCTGTCTTGGCTACTTGGGAGAAACTCCAGAACAGCTCTTTGAGTGTAATGAGGGTCAGATTTTGGCCAGAGCTGTGGGGTGCATTAGGAGACTGCTGCAATCATCCCAACAGGCAGTGGGTTTGTTCATTTAATGCCACACCAAGGCATTTCCCCCTTGCTTAGCATGGGTAAAAACCCTGCAGTGGCTTGGCCCTGTAAGCAGGGGTTCCAACTATTTACTTTCTCTTTTAAGTGCTAGTGTTATTTTTGAGAATTATGATGTGTTTTCATGACAAAACACCAATTTTAATAAATTTAAAATTGGCTTCCAAAACATTTTAGTCCAAACCTTTCTTGTGACTTTAATTTGTTGATTTAGTCTAATTCAAGAATCTACATTCTTTTATCCATTAAGTTCTCAAAAAACCCCCCAACATTTGAAGACACTAACTGAAAACTTTGAGGTTGTTTCAAGCAACAGCTGAACTTTCAGCACTGCCTGTGAGGTGATGTTAGATTTTCTTTGGCTGGCTAAAGCCAAGAAATGGTTCTTATCTGGCACATCAACATGGAATTCAATAAGGGGCATAAGCAAGCAGACAATCTAGTCCCTGAGGAATGTTTTATTTTGTGGAATGGATGGGAATAATACAGATGCAAGTATACACAAAAAAATCAGTGTAACTGCTTACTAGTGTGTACAGATGCATTTGTAGCTGAGAGTTAGTGACAACAAATTCAAATTTGATGCATAAAGGCAATAGAATGTGTTAGCAAATGAAAACTTAAAAAAAAGAGAAAGAGAGAATCAAAAGAGGATAAAAGTTTCAAAACATAGATTTAATTCTGAGTATTTGTGGAAAATCTTTAACCATTTTGGACACTATAGTTACGCATTTGCAATGGACTTGATTTCGTATGAGTAGAAGTTATTCAGTCTCCCCAACTGCACTAATTCACCAAATATGATTTGTACTTGTAATTTGTAGTATAATAATGGATTTTAAGTGGTTCCAGCAATTCCATTAAATGTGGATGGAACAACTAAGTGAAGAGTTTGCCAAAGGTGGAGACACCACAGTTGTGAAACCAGCCAGTGGTTTATGTCAAATACAGTCATTTAAAAAATACAGCGGTGAATTAAAGTAAAAGTCACTTAAAGATTGGGTATTCTACAAAGTGTTGCTGTAAATGAAGACAGGAGTATGAGCAGTAACATCTGGATGGAATAAAGACCAACCTGAGAACTAAAGTAAAATAGCATTGCTTATTTGAACAATTTCTGTGATAGGAAATAGAATATGAAGAACAAGAGTCTCTGGAAGTTTTTGGAAGAGGGAAAATAAGTTGACAAATGATGCAAAGTTTTCAATAGCTTTACTGTCCATCTTAAGTTAGATAGCTTTTTAGAATTTGCTTATGATGTGCCCAGTGCCTGACCACAGTGTCTGCTTTGGGTGTCTTGGAGGTGTAAAGTCCACAGAAGGAGTCATAAAGCCATTTGACAAGGGAGCAGAGATGGCACAGCACTTAATTGCAAATGGATTTCAAGATAATCCCTTCTGTGTAACTTCTCTGGCTTCACCTGAGGCCACATGGGGACTGAACACATGTGTGTGCTTTTGCTTGTGAGAAAACACACATAACAGCCAAGTTTAGGTTTTCCTTCTGTTTAGAGTTTTACTTATAGAGTGGTTTTGGTCAGTATGAAAGTCCCATATACAAAGGCATTTTTACTTTCATAATAACTGGTTTTTGCTTATAACAATTTTCTTTTTTTGGCCAACTTCTTCCTCATTAACCTACCAGAGAATTATACACACCAGGATTTATTTAGATGATCTTTCAAGTGTCCTTCCTGTTTATAGAGTGATTAGCCACTTGCACCAGACAAAATATGACGCCAGGGAATGGAGGATACTGTGCTAACAGGAAGCACCTTCATGTAAATAAGGATGATGCTCCACATCATCTAGTAACTCCTTCTTCCTGCAGGATGCTTTGAAATGCTTCTTTGGAAACAGAAGTATTTCTTCTATTAATGGGGTTAAGCAAAACACGAGATGGCCATGTTTGCATTTACACATACACACAAAAAAAGGTGAGTTCTGAAATGCAGTGTAGGGAATTTCTTTGGGTTACTGACACTGTCATACCTTTAGGAGAGTGGATCATTCTTTTTCCTCATGGACTGAAATAATTTCATCTGGTTATTATCTACCTGGACTATATGAATGAACCTTCAGCTATGCACAGAGGAGGACTATGTAAGTGACAGAACAGGCTCCTGGGAACACACTGTTCTGCTTGCTCAGAAATCTTTTATTCCTAGAGTGCTTATTAATATCTGTTGTCAATAGATGTCTGTGTGTGTCTGTGCCATTACTTAAGGACACATTTGGACACCAGAGTAGACATATTAGCAGCATGAATTCTTCCCAGATTTCTTTCTGAATACCAAAGTCTCTGCATGTTCAAAAAGAGTTGTCAAATAAAATAATGAAGACAAATTTGTTAGTTTTTATTAGGAATATTTTTTTCCTTTGGGTATCTTTTGAATTTTGTGGTGTTTCCCAGTGCTCGTGGATGAAAGGGTTGTTTCTGCATCTAAAATGGACCTTGGTGATCCCTCAGTAGATGAGAGTTGCCAGTGACCTCCTGTGGGCCCAGGCCTACATATGGTGCACTGACCTCACCCACTCACAAACAAACAACAAAGATGATCGAGAGACCCATTGGTGAACAAAATTAAACACTGCAGGTCAAATGGAAATCAATTACAAGCTGTGCATAAGACTTTGGAAGTCAACACCAGCTCTCACCCACAAATTGGGATGGAGGCAATCAAATGTTAGGTCAGCTCAGGTCATCCTGTGGCTTTGGTGCCCATTTTTCACTCAATATAGGATAGGGAACCATAAACATCTGAGAAAGTGGATGAAGTTAACAGATTAGTTGGACATAGTCATAGATCCCATGCTGAACACATTGTGCCAGTATAAACAAATACAATTATTTAAGGAAAAAGCCCCTCTTTTTGTAATAAGTAGAAACATGGTCATAGCCATCTAAACAAAATCTGTTAATTTTTGAATTTAACTCTGCCTCTGATTTATGTATAAATTTTAATTGGTATCATCTGTCTAATGCAATTAAACAGTTTTCAGCATTGAGCCTGTCTTAACATTTATATGAACACAGATAATTTTTCTTCAGCAATAGGCCCAATAGGACTGACATCAACAGACTTGCAAGAAAAGCACCTAAATGAATTAGATATCCAAAGCCCACACTTTTCTATTCCCATACAGCACAATGCTTTGAAATGACCTATAGACTAATTAAAGAGGTTATTTTATGCCAATGATTTTTGAAAATACTTGTTAGCTGAGATGGCTCCAGTGCTTCAATTTAAAATGCAAGTCATGACTCCTTGTAACACTTAAGTTACACATCTATAACATGTAAAAAGTATCCTGAATGAAGAAAAAAATTTTTGATGTATCTAGCAGTTATTGCAGATTTCTGGAACTATGACAAGAACCCATCATAAATTAAATTTTTGTCTTGACATGGAGTTACTTTCAATCTAAGTTGGTAACCAAAAATGCAGGGTATTCCAGGATGTGGATCACAATGGTGATGATGGACATGGATGTCTTAAACACAGCCCTTTTGATTTCCAAGGCATTCACAAAAGCCCTGCAGACACACATGGGATGAAACAGCCCAAACTTTGTTGACCCAGCACCTGACCCAAAACCCGAGGACTGTCCTATCAATGCTTTTTTGGATCTGAGTGTCTTTAGTCTCTCTTTGTGTTTCTCTTCACATTTCTTGCTACTTCTGGTTCTTGTTTCCTTAAACACCTACCCTCACACAAAACATGTCAGGGCTCCATCATGCTTCTCATCCATTCCTGGAGCAGATGTAAGATGTGTAACTCACCTCTTGCTGGGGTGGTGATGAATTCCTGCAGCTTGGGAGCTCTGGATGTGGCTGTCTGTAACTCAGGGAGGCTGGCTGTCAAACTGACAGTAGTGAGCATACCCAGATTGTAATTCTTTTAGTGTGTGTGTTGCACTGTTAATGATATGTGTGAGCCTTGTTAAGACTTGCATTTTGGGCCAAGGACTTTATTTATTGTTCCTGACACAGAGTCAGGTACTTAAAGCATTTTCCCACCAATATTAACTTTGCAATGGGTAGCTTGCTGGAATTGTCTGTGGTTTGGATATAGTGGGATGGCTAGGAACCTTCCAGCAATATTACATCAAGTTTATCTGTTTCATGGGTCATGGGATTAATGCAGTAAAAAAACATAATTTCAGTGTACGCAAAATGGAAAGCAACAATATTAGTAAATCTGCATATTCATCTCTATGCTACATTTTTTGAAGAAAGAATTTCCTTTATCATAATTATTTCATGTGCAGAAGCCTGTGGTATCTCATTAAAGTCTTCTCTGGCCAGGAGTCCTGGAGGGAAAAATTACTTTGCATTAAAAAAAAATGGATAACAATCTATGCTGTTAAGATAGGCATGACCACCAAGGAAGCCCAGGATAAGAGCGTTAAATATTCTCCCTTGATCCCAGGGGCTTGGCTTTAAGGCACTCCGGGACCTGAATTCTCCAAAGATAGGTGACTACAGCTGTCTTCAAGAAGTCTCAACTGAGGAGTTTTATAGCTAGCATCTGGCTCACAGCTCATACCTTTAACATCCTCCAGGGAGCTTTCAGTCTCATTTTTGTTCTTTAGACATTAGAAAAAAATTTAAAATGAAAATCTAAAATGAAAACCTTTTTCTCAAACCATTTGAACGTCAAGGAAATAACCTCTTGTGCAAAAACATCAGGAAAACACATACAGCAAAGCAGATATCATAAAAAAGTAAGCAGCTATTATAATGCCACTAGCAATCTCCTTTTTTAACTGGCTAGCAGTTTGGAAAAGTTGAAAATGTTCTTTTAAATGACTTCCAACAGCAAAGGATAGGATATTGCACTGGGCACAATATTCTAGGAGGTAGGTCCTGCTACCTTCTATGTGTTTTCCATAGTAAGTCAAAGCAAAGAACTACTTTCCACACTGCTGTTTTTAAAAGAGAACTTTCAAGAGAAAATTCCACCATGACTCTTCCATCACAAGTGGTCTAACAGCAGTTGTGGGGACATGCATGGAGCCCAGAGAAAAATGCTGATGGTGCCCTTGGGAACAGGGCTCCTTACTTACCAGCAGATCCTCCATGAAATACACGAAGGGCTGGAGCCTGGGGGCTTCAGCCACCAGTTCCTGTTTGCAAGGAGGCTGTTGGGCAGCAGCGCTCCCACACTGCCCTAAGGCTTCTGAGCAACACGAGGAGGGATGGCTTTCCCTGCCTCAGGATGAGCCCTGGCACCTGCCTACCTCCTTGCCCAGGAGATACTGCAGGAGCAAGAACAAGGAAAACTGAATGTGGATAGACAGAGCTGTTTCTGCACCCCATGCATCTGCCTTTCCCTCAGCAGCTGTCAGTTGACCACGTCTCTCACGTAAGTGACAGAGTAAGAACTGCTTTGTTGCCACAGGCTCTCCCAGAGCTAGAACCAGTTCTGGGGCCGACAGAGTAGACAATAGCAGCCTCTCCCTCTACCCCAGGTGAGAAGTTTGATCTGACTGCTTTATCAATGTGGAAGAGCAACGACCATTTCATTACACACAAAATGTACTGCAGCCTGGTGACTCAAAAACCCCAGGTCTTTGTTGCAGCATTTCATGCTGTGTTTCTGTGTTTTTATGATGCATACATAGACTGCAGATCAAAGGCTATTTCTAGGCCATTTTACCTGTAAGATTGAGATTTCCTGCTAAATCACTGAGAACAGTGAAAATTTGCAGTGTCTTTATTAAACTTTCATAGTCAGCACACAGCAAAATTAGAGGGTATGTCAGCTTGGGTTTGAGTACCTCAAAGAAACCAAAATGCTTAAAAACCAAGCAGTTAAACAAAAGTCAACTTATAAATCTTGTGAAAAGTCCCAGAGACCTTCCAATCTGTCTGCTGACACCTTCTGCCTGTCTCTGACCCTCCTAAATCAAAGCATTTATCTAAAGTACAAAAGTTGACAGTTTGCATTTAATAAAAGTTGCTCGTCTTGTCAGTCTGCAGAACTCTTGTTCCCACTGGCCATTTCCTTGATGATGTGTTACAGCAATGCAATAGCCAGCAGCACTTACAGAAATAGATGCAAAAAGTGACCTGATTAAATTTAAATATGTTTATTCTTCAGTACAAACTGTATGTTGGAAAGAGATGCTGTGCATTTCAACTAGCAGAAATTCTGTTTTGGGGCTCAATTAGTGTTCCTAGTAACACACATTTCATGGCAAAAGAAAAATAAATAAAAGCACCTGGTTTACTTAAAGTCATTTTCAAAGGCTTTGTAATTAACAATAATTCTGAAAGAGTTTCGAGTTTCTGTGTACAGTTTTGCTCATCAATAAAGCTAAAGATCTATTATGTTTGCAGGCATCAGAAAAAAAAATATGCCAATATGTGCTGCTTTTTTGTCTCTGAAATTTTACAGAATTAGGCTTCAGTCCTATGTTCTTCCACATGGGGTTTTCCTTTACCCATATGCTTTAAATGCAGCATTTGCCTACATTATGTAGAATGTAGATTGGAAGTAAATTATAATTTTGAGAGCATATATTTCCTTGCATATCACATAAGAAGTCCTGTTCATAAGGTAATGTTAATCTTTAGCGTTGAGATCCCACTAGCCTTCACAAAATGGTGTTGTGTTTTAAAGGTATTGAAATTAATTGGTTATACTTAGTTTCCCTTTTGTTTAGAAGAAAGATCTTTTCTGATATACTGTAGAATACACATCAGGCTGAGGCATTCCCAGTTAGTGCTAAACAGTATTCATCCATTTACAAGTAATTGCTCTTCCCTGGACTGGAAGGGAACTGTGGAGCCTTCCTGGTGAGCATGCATGGCTGCATTATCTGAAAGAGCCTCTTAAATTTCAGGCTGCTTCAGGGCTGTAGACTCTATTTGATAGCTTGGAGAGAAAAGCCAAGTGTGCTGGGACCAGTTTAGGCACCATGCAAGATCAGCCACGGTGTAGAGAGAGCATCAGGCTGCTGGTAACACCTTAGGAACATCAGTAGGTCCTGCTGCCTGTTTTTCCCAAGCTGAGCTGTTGCCTCAGGAAAGCGAAGAGGTAAAAGTTAAGGGCTGCTTGTGTCCAGGCCCAGCAATAAGGAAGAGTGTACAGGATAGCAGAAGAGCAGCAAACCCAGCCTCCCTTTAGCTGCAGACCCCACTGATGCCTCTCTGGAAGGCTGTGACAGGGTGTAAGGGACTGGGTATGATAGGAGGGGTGGTGGCAAGCCTGCACAGACAGATGTGGTGAGACACAGAGGGTCTCACTCCAGACAGGGGTTGAGGATGTTTGTGTATGGACCATGTGTGTATTTTCTGGGTTCATTTTTACCAAAGTGCTCATTGACAGCTCCAGAAACGCACACATAAACCTCGGTCTGTGTCAGAATAAGCACTAATGTATGCTTATCTCTGCTTCTCATGACTTCATGGGTATCTTCTGTCCAGCTCACCAGTACATTGTGAAACTTTATTTCAGTCAAATGTAGGTAGTAATAAAGTTAATACTCCTTCATTGTCCCACAAGTTTAGAATAGCTTTAAATATATATATATATATTGGGAAGATCGGCCAGGTGTTTTTACTTATAAGAAATTGAGTTCTAAAGTCTCCTTTCTTACACAAAACATGGTTTAAATACACATTTTCTTTTCTTATGTTATAAACTATATTCATCAAAACAAATATTCTTTAAGAAAGCACAAAAAAGCAAAATTCAAAATTTTATACCTTTATCTTATTGTTGTTACTTAAAAAATAACTATTGCTGAAGAGGGGTTCAGGCCTGTAATGAGTTTAAGTTCAGAAGATTAAGCTTGAGGTGCATGGAAAACCCTTGAAGTAGCTATCTAAAGAAACTTAGAAATTAAAATTGAAATAAATATTGTACAGAAAAACTACGTATGAAGATTGTGGCACGAGGCTTAGGAGAATGCAGCTGAGCTTCTGTGGACAGAAGTGGAAGGCAGCTTACCTTGTGCTCGTCTCCCCAAGGATGCCTGTGGGAGGCCCAGCTCATGAATCTCACTGTTGGACAGTGCTGAATCCTGACCTATGCACGGTTGTAATGAGAGGGATTCTTTTGACAGCTTGGAAACTCATGACCCCTGGTCTGCAAAAGGCATTTTTAAATACCAGTGTTTTGGACTCCAAAGACAACCCGTGCTTCAGCAGAGCAAAACATTTCTTTAGTTAATTTCTCTCTTAAGAAACTCTATTCCAAGTTAGCAATCTTGTCTTCTGGTCCTGGTTAAGACATCAAGCAAGAGAGTAAGGCTTTTACAGTTAGGCTTATACTAACACAGACACCCCTCTGCACCCTGGTTTGTTTCATTATAAGGAAAGTGAGGGTCACCCAAATTTTTAGCAGAAGTTCACAATTTTAGTCCTGGCACTGACAGTATTTTAAATAGATGGAGCCCAGCAGAGCTGTGATTTAGTTGCCTGAGGTGTTAATAGTTTATTAGCTGTATTAGGGGTCCTGATCAGAGCTTGGGCTTTTGTGGCTCCTTGTCTGCCATGCAGAGCAGACCAGTGGGGTGGTCTCCTTGTGAGGAATCTGCCTCTGGAGAGTAGCCCAGGTTGTGAAAATCCAGCTCTGTGTCCACCTGGGTTAGCAAGTGTCAGGTTTTAAAGTAATTAGAGAAGTCAAGTTGTCGATACTGCGTTGCATGTGGGAGTCCTAAAACCAGCACAGCTGGTGAAGCTGGGGGATGCCTGGGGGATGGTGTGAAGTCCCTCCTGGCAGTATCACAGAGCCCCTTCCAAGAGGAGGGATGCGATGTGCCTGAACTTCCTGCAGCCACTCACTGCCATCACTGCTCTGCAGAGTATTTTTGAGTGTGGCTTCAAAACTGTGTTGTCTGGACTGAACATGTAAACCACAGAGCACAGCCCTAAAGCTTAGGCTCAGCCTCCAGAGGGAAAGTGTGGGGGTTTCCTCTGGCCACAGAAAGCTGTGTTAGCAGTCTCTGTGCCAGGCTGTGGTATGGAGGAAGTGTGTGAAAGTGGCCAGTGCTATCTGGCTCACATGCCCTTGGGACCACATTTTAGAAATATGATTTATTGTATGAAAAAATGTATTAGTGTCCTTTAGAGTAGCCCTGAGCTCTCTGATTAAAGGCTACTTTGAATAACTTCTGGGAATCACAGATTGCCCTCAGGACTCTCTAAAGGCAGAAATCAGCTCTGTTGTACCATTATTTTTATGCTGCTTTTACACTGGGACATGTAGACAGCCATGCTTAATGAGGCAGTTCCCATTGCAAAAGCTACTTTGTCAGAAGGCCAGATTTCTGCTTGCAATTCACTCATGGTGGCTGAAAAATCCAGCTGCAGAGTACAGGTCTAACTGACTTAGGTTTTAGTTGAATTTCTAAACCACACTAATATGCTATTTTGATATATATGTACATGTGTGTGTAAATTTATAATCCATGCAATGTATTATATATAGTAACCTGCATTTTATACACATGTACTACTTGTTTATAGGTATAAAATATGTTATTTCCACTGACAATCTTGCTGAAGAGTAGTGCTGGCAAGACAGTGGCCTGGCATGGATTTCAAAATTAGATAAATTTTTAATAATAGACACATTGTTATTCATGGTATTAGTCTCTGCAGTATGTACTAGAGCCACACTGCTCTGGTTGTCTGCTACATCACTGACCCTATGGTTTCCCTTGCACCTCTATATTAAGTTTTTATGCAGTAGTCAACTCCAAAACAAAAGTTTTATCAGTACATTGAGGCTTCTATTCTTTCCTACTATTCTTCTATTCTTTTCCTTCTATTCTTTACAACTGTAACTCCTTCTGAAATGCACTTTACTCAATTCATTATAACTCTTTCTCCATTATTTGACCATTTACAATTAACTGGAACCATAACAATGACCTGTGCACTACAACAAGAGTAATGGAGTGTCCCCCTGACACAGAGCCAGCCCACCTTGAAAGCCCTGACATTACCTCCACCCCACCGGATTAGTAGAGATGTGGTTTATATTAGTGACCTGAGAGAGGTTCATGCCCTCTGGGAGAAGGCTGTTCCCTGGAATGGCAGTGTGATTAATGGTTTATTTACAGCAGTGACATCAAGGCTGTCAGGACTCTTCATCAGTCTTTGATGTAAAACACACTAAGAGGCCCTAGGTCATTCTTGTCTGCTCAGAGAAGAGAAATCAGAAATGAGGAGTGGCTCAGTGTGGCCACAATTCTGGTATGATTATTTTCCACAATGGCAAGAGCAGAAGAAAATTACAAGGCCACATCTACTTCACTGGACTTACTGGTGAGACAGTGTGACCACAAAGACACCATGGCTTCTCTGTTTCAGCTGGGGAAGGACAGCAAGACAGGACTAGTGACAGGCAACATGTTGAGAAAATGCAAATACCTACATCAAATCCACAGGCCATTGTGAAGGGGGAGTGCTTCAGTTCCGTACAAATCACCAAACAGGACAGGTTTTTCATGTCCTGGGTGAAGTGGACTTAGCAAATTTTAGGGCTAATTGTGTAGTCTCCAGCACTATCATGTATAGCCATTTCCAATTTTTAATACTTCATACTTTAATACTATTTTAGAAAAGGCTTCCACTCTTGAAAACTTCCTGTGCTCTTGCTGAGTTGGCTAAGCATGGTCTGATTTTCCTCAGCTCTGTGTCCTGGTAAATCCCACGCAGTTCGTGGGCCGGCTGATCAGTGAGATAATGTTGATGCAGTGTCAGCCCTTTCCCTCAGCCCCCTGACGGGAATGGGTTTGCTGACACTCAGCACGTTTGCAGGGGCAGCCAGCTCCTCCCCTGCCTGATCCAGCTCCTGTGGTGCAGGACCCTTCCAGGAGAGCTCTTGAGTTGGGGGTGTTGCACAGCACTGTGCCTGTGGTGCTTTGGTTCTGCACTGCCTTCCCAGGGGACTGTCTTACAAATGACTAAGATGCTTGAGAAGTTCTCTTGGGCCTACTTGAAATAATAACTGAATGAAAACCAGTTACTGAATCTCAGCCAGATAAGACTGAAAGTGACATTGGGGAGGGAAGAAAGCTATGTTGGAAAGGCTTGGCTTCCCCAGAGTTTCTCTCTGTTAAGAGGTTTGGCACTTGCACTTATCAGCATGTTCCAACCCACTTGGCTTGGCGTGGGCTCCTCACTATTTCCCGGTGCCAGAGCAGCACAACCCCATGATAGCTTTTCTGCACCCTATAGCCTGGCAGACTGCACTCTTTCTTACTGGGTTAAGATCTACACATAGCAATCTGTGACTTGCAGGAATGTGCATAGGATATCCCTGTGAACCAAATCATTGATCATTGAACAAGCATTGGCTTGTTCAAAACCCTGTTAACAGGCTTGCTTGGCAGAGCACTTTTTGTGGGGCCTGCTCCCTTCTTGGCTTCTTGTAGAGTACTGAATGGAAATTAGTGTATGCAGTGAGGACCACCCAAAGAAAATTATTTCCATTAGAGTTAATGAGTACTTAAACACAGGAGGGTAGCATGTATGTGCAACAGGACACACAGATTCCTCAACAGCAGGTGTTACTTACGGGAAGCAAAAAGCCCCAGGATGTAGTAGGAAAAAACCACCCAAATAAAGCAATCAAGAAAAAAATACAGAAGCAAATTAAAGTTTGCACACAATGAAAACAGAGCTAAACAAAGTTGCACTTCCCTACCCTAACTTTAATCCTTGAAGTGGTCTTCAGACATCACACTGGATGGCTTCTAGCCTTCTGCAGTATTTTCATGGCAAGTATTTTCATTTAATTATACAGCTCTGTGTACAGAACCTAAAGCAGAAAGACTGGAAAAAACAGAAGAAACAAAATACACAGAAAACATATCTTTGTTGATGACTTTCCCTGTTTCTCTTTCCCCCCATTTCATGGAAGATTCGAGGTAACAGAAGTTTATGTGGCTGATGAGTCACAACCAACAATCATTACACTCAATATACATTATACATATATTTTAGTATTTTCCAGCTCTAAGAAAAAGCTGCATAATTTTCTCATTCTCTAAAACTTTCCCAGACCACTCCCTTTGTAAAATCTGTGAAAAGGCTTTTAGCTATTTTGTGGTCAAGGCTCTGTCCCCTGTGTAGCCTGCTTGTCCCAAAATGCACTTCAGTAAACTCAGAACAAAGATGGGCTACCCTCAGAAGACCCTACTCCCTTTCTTCTCTCCTTCCTAAATTTCTTATGGGAACTCAAAAGCCCAATTTATTACATGCTGCAGGATTTGTTAGTGATCAGCAGCTGCAGCATGGAAATCAGCAAGGAAAACCTGGATTTTCTGGCACCCATCTTGGGAAACACCCAGACCTCCATCCTGTTTCTCTCCCACCGCTCTTGTCTTGCTATTTGCAACCTCAGGCTCATCCCTTGTCACGCACATCTCTTTGTTCCTTCCGTGCTATCCAGAGAGAGCACTCCGCTCCTCTGCTGCCTGCCAGCCTGCTGGAGAGAATATGCACAGCCTGAGATGCTCAAGGCTATCACCTTCAGTGTCTCAGACAAAGTGTGTGCCCTGGGTGAGAAGTCAGCAAGAGTTAGGGACCACTCAGAGACCAGCTACTCAGCTCTTAGATGGGAAGCTCTGTCCCTGGGGTGCAGAGGCAGGGCGCCTCGAGCTGCTCTGGGCTGCTGCTGGTCAGATCAGGCTGCTTTTATCAGACTCCTTCCTGCCTCTAGTGTCCCGGTGGACAGCAGAGACTGTTCTCCCCTTACAGGGAGAAGCAGGGAAGGTACATGAATGTTTTCAGAGACCAGCAACCCAAGGGTTAAAATGCAGCTACAAGCTCTGTTTAGGTACAGCTCAATCACTAGCAGCTGAATCATGTCTGCTTCCTGGATCCCCTCCTCTAGGGGAAGGCAGCCCTGCCAGCTCCCTGCATGACTTGCAGGAGGACCTGCCGGCTTGCTGGTCCTGCTTCCCACCCAGGAGCCAGCTCCCCACACACACTGCCTACAGAAGGAGGTGCAGAGGCTTAATCCAGCAGTCAGTGCAAAGCAGGAACAGAGGACAGTAGGCCCTTTTCCCCATTGGCATAAGTTAATGGGATCAGATTGTTTCTAAACCCTAATTTCTGTATCAGAAATCACAGTGTGAGCAAACTGCTTTGCCTGCGCTCTCCCTAAACAGCATGTCATATTTCAACTGTCTGCTGTATCCAGAGTCTAACATTGCTTCTTGAGCCTAACAAAACCTGCTTTACATCCCACAGAGTTCTTGGTGTGAGATATATCGCAGGGTCTGACAGTCCTTACATTGTATGTAACAGTTCTTCAGGTGCCAGATTTTTCCAGTTTAACATGCCGCAGATGTGCTCACAGTCTTTTCGGAACAGTTTTAAAAAACAGCTACAGTCAATCTATTTTCAAAGCTGGCTGACTAACTAATGCATCCTTGTTAAAGGATGAATGTTTTCATAACTACTGCCGGAATGTCTTGTCATTTGTTCAGTGCTTTGTCTAGGAAACATTGAATTAATGACTATTAAAAATTACTGCCAGATTAATTGGTTGATATGATATGTTCTTAAAAATTTTCAGCATCCAGCTGGAAAGTTAATGGCTAATAGACAAGCTCTGACAAAATGCACTGATGCATTTTTTCAAGAAGGTATGACAACTTTTGAATTCTGTAGTTTGGATGAGGTGTCTGAAACACAGATAAACTAAAGTGATATATAACACTGACAACCCAAAAATCAGGGCAGCTACAATATTCCAGGCGCAACATCCCTTAAGAGTTAAAAGTAATCTCTCTTGAAGAGTGTGAGTGTGACATGGGTATAATGCTGCTACATCAGAGTTAAAGACAAAAATCCTTTTCACTTAACTGGGAACAATATCAAAGCCAAGCAGTAACTTCTGATAATGAAGCAAATAGGAACTTTCTTGCACTGGGAGAAACAAGAAATGTTATTGCACTGCCCTACCTGATATTTCGTTTGACAAGGATTGAGTGTGAGGCATGCAGTCTTCTTACCAGTTCACAGAAAGAAGCAGCATTGATCCTGGAGTCTTTAGCATACTTTGGAGGTATTTGTTTACCTGTCAAAGTAGAAACACAACAATGTTAGCCAATGTAGTGTCTTTTTCTTACATACCAGAGAGCAGAGATGGTTTTCTGCAAGGATGGACTGTACTGTAGTCAGGCTATGAGGCTCAGGTATGAGGTGATAATGCTACTCTCCATTGGTTTGCTGGGACATTGTTGCCTGCTCTCGAACTGAACTGAGAGGTGCAAGTTAGCTTTTCCTGCTCCTCAGTGTGGTGTTGGGGGTTGTTGTGTGATGCCTCCATGGGTGGGTTGTGTGCCTCTTGCAATACTCAGCCACAGCAACTTGTCTTACTCAGCCTGGAGAGACAGGACCATTGACTGTGCTGGGCATCACACGAACAGGTGAGGCAAGAGGTGCTCATTCTGTCTTAGACAAGTCTGTTACAATCAGAATGATGGAGGAATTCTTACAACTTGAGTAGGATCTGGGACATTTATAAGAAGCTCCAAGTCCATTATGACAAAGATCCTGCTCAGCTAGTCTCCCAACCTAGAAGCACCCAATGACATAGGCCTTTCCTTTTCTTTAGGTTCTCCAGGCATTTAGAGCTACTGTACTTTCCCAGTAGTGCCTAGGCCTTTGGCTGAACTTAGATCCAGGACTAGATGTTCCTCTGCTGGTATCCCCTGGGATACCAAGTGTGCCAAGGCTCACAATGTGCATCTAACAGCTGTAGGCATGACAACCCTTTTGCAAAGTACTGGAAGCTGCTTCTCTCTTTTAAAGGATGGCAGGAGACAAAAAAGCAAAAGCCTGCCACTTTCTGTTCCTGCTCTGCCTCAAGCTAAGATGCCAGGATCTGGCTCTCTCCTCAGTTTGAAGGCATTCAAATCCTCTGGTCTTGTCAGATGAGTAGAGTCCTACCCTCAGTCTGCTGTACAGAGAAACCTGACACCTGTCTCACTTTTCAGCATGTACCCACCTTGTCACACTGATGCACAATCACCAAAGTGATCAAGGCTCTGATGAGAGCCTGTGCACGGGATGGCGCAGCAGGCATGTCCTGGGCAGCATGGAG
Source organism: Lanius collurio (assembly GCA_020086605.1). Classification (NCBI taxonomy): domain Eukaryota; kingdom Metazoa; phylum Chordata; class Aves; order Passeriformes; family Laniidae; genus Lanius; species Lanius collurio. Next base: position 17,216,709 of record JACBWW010000020.1, on the reverse strand, counting down.
CACAGCCTGACGAGGAAGCCAACCTGTCCTACATGCAATCCCTGCTCTGGAGGTGTGGGACTAGCAGTCACAAGTGCCTGACAGTCACTTTTAGGATAATGAATTCACAGTCTTGCCCTCGGTGTTCTCATGCTTTTGCTTTTGTCTGTGTCACAGAATTTAATTTATGCATAAATGCCAATGTTACGCAAGGGAACTCTGCAAAGATACCTGGAACGGTTGGATAGATGGGCAGAGTCCAATAAGATGACGTTTACCAAGTCCAAGTGCCAAGTCCTGCATTTTGGCCACAATAACCCCCTGCAACGCTATAGGCTGGGGACAGCGTGGCTGGACAGTACTCAGGCAGAGAGGGACCTGGGGGTACTGGTTGACAGCCAACTGAACATGAGCCAGCAGTGTGCCCTGGTGGCCAAGAAGGCCAACGGCATCCTGGCCTGTATAAGCAATAGTGTGGCCAGCAGAACCAGGGAAGTCATTCTTCCCCTGTACTCGGCACTGGTGAGGCTGCACCTTGAGTGCTGTGTCCAGTTCTGGACCCCTCAGTTTAGGAAGGACGTTGAGATACTTGAGCGTGCCCAGTGTAGTGCAACAAAGCTGGTGAGGGGCTTGGAACACAAGCCCTGTAAGGAATGAGTGAGGGAGCTGGGATTGTTTAGCCTGGAGAAAACTCAGGGGTGACCTTATCACTCTCTACAGCTTCCTGAAAGGCGGTTGTAGTCAGGTGATGAGGACCGTGTGGCTGTCAGTGCTGGAGCATGAGGTGCTGCGACCTTCCCAAAAGCATCTCCAAAGCAAAGCGGCTCGGCAGCACCACCACACACACACACACACACACACACACACACACACACACACGTGCACGCATGGATAGCTCCAGTGAATGGGTCAATGACAAAGAGGCAGGAAGGGTCTTCATATGGGGTTCCACGGACAAGACTTATTGCAGACATAGCATGAAGGGCTCCAGGGACTAAGACAGAGAAGGAGGGTCCAGGTTTAAATACGGGAGTGGGGTGAGCCTCAGGTACCAACGATCTGAGGGCATGAGGGCGGTACACAGGCAGGACTGGGGAATGGGAGCCAATGGAGACACTCTGGGGGAGTGGTTATGGAGCAAGGGCTAATGGGGGGAACCTGGAGTGGAGAACCTTCTAGGGCAGGGACATATAAGGTAACAAGGGGTAGGGAGGCCAAAGGGCCAACCAGGAAAGCGGAACTCGGGCACATTAACATTCCAAAGCAAAGCATTCTTAGGGGAAGCCTTTTCTGTTCACCCTAACTTGGTGAGGTTCTTTTGGTACTGGGGAGTGCCCCACCAGTGGGCTCTCTTCGTGCCTTGTACCACAGGCTCACTGGCTGCCACAGTCAGATGGGAGTTGGTGTCTTTTTCCAGGCTACACCTGACAGCACAAGAGGACACAGTCTTAAGCTATGGCATGGGAAATTTAGGTTTGATGTTAGGAAAAAGTTTTTTACTGAAAGAGTGATAAAGTACTGGAATCATCTGCCTGGGGAGGTAGTGGAGTCACCATCCCTGCATGTATTTAAAAAAAGATTGGATGTGGCACTCAGTGCCATGGTTTAATTGAGGTCGTTATAGGGCATGGGTTGGACTCAACGATCTTGAAGGTCTCTTCCAACCTGGTAATTCTGTGATTCTGTGAACTGGCAGCGGGAGAAGTGTAAACTACAGCTGAAGGAACAATGTCTGAGCATAACACATTTACAAGCCCTGAGTCAGCACAGGCACTACGCTGTAATCAAGAACATCGCCTGTTTACTTCAGTGTGATTAATAACAGTCATCTGCTCTTTGTTAAATGGTTAGATCTTTGATAATAGGAAATTTCCTGGAGTTATATTTTTGAAATCCCATCCATCGCTCAAGAATTTACCTGCTGGCCCTTCACCTTGTGTGGCAGTAGCAATGGCTTTGGCACCAGGGTGGCCAGTGACAAGGCTAGTCTGGCTGGAGGTGTTGGACACTCAGAAAATCCCAGAGGTGAATCAGAGCTGAAAATTAATTGCTTTTTAATTTAGCTCAGATCTACGTGTCATGTCTGGAATAAAGTAATCCGTGAGATATTAACAGTGTTCCTGGTTATGCTAAACTTTAAAAGGACCCTCTTAACTTTATGCAGATTAGGCCTTGGTCTTTGACATGGAAACAATTACTACTTGAATGTGGTCTCCTTTTCACTGTCATCCTGAATTTGCCTTGCCTCTTAGCAAACTAATGCATGTCGAAAAGATTAATGGATTAAACACGGCCAGAGCTAAGCCTATTACACTAAAGCCCCTGAAAATCAATCCATAGCTTGTAAAGGAAGAGATCACCTGAAATACAAGCCTCTGGGAATATCTACAGGGTGCCATGACCATCCCTACACCCTGGCTGCTGTTGTAGGCACAACTAGACTGGACATGCCAGCTCTGACTGTCACACAGGCCAGAGCTGATCACTGGGGCCTGGGCTGAACTTCTTGCTACCTCATCACCATCCAAGCCATGCCCTACATTGGGAAAGATTTGCTCTCGGATGAATTTACTGGACTGTGTTTCCCTTGACTGCCCAGAGGTTTCTTTTGCAATTTGTGGTCTGGGCTCAGACCCCAAAGCAACTGCTCCAGAGAATCCTGCTGGTGTCATCTTCCGCTCTGCCTGCCCTGTGGAGCCTCATGCTTCCCTGCAGCTCCATGATGTCTCTCAGCATTTTCTCAAGAGGTTTTGAAGAATATTTCACAAACAGTTCTTAAACTGTTTGTCAAAGCCAAACAGTTTAAGCCAACTAGAGGCCAACTAGAGGCAGTGTGATCCTTAAACCAGTGTCTTTAGAAAAGAAAAGGGAGTCACTCTTTCAGGTCTAGACCTGACCTTACCTTTCTGCTCCAAGATCCAAAGCAAACACTGTGCCTTAGGAAACCTGCACCTGGGATTTACATCCACTGGAAGTGGAACAAATGGAAGACAGTAGAGTCCTGATGCTTTTCAAGCCAACTTTGCATGTGTTACTGCAGAAGCCAAAGAGATTGCCTACCCAGTAGGCTACTGCTTCACTATTTGCAGCTAAGGCCAGGTAGCAGAGGCTCCATGTCTCATTTCATGCTACCTGTTAAACTTACAGTGGAAGATAAGCCGTATAAAAAGCCATAGAAACTTCTCCACAGTGTGGCAAGCCAGCAGCACTTAACCCAATGCATCAAGATTTTCACAAGTCCGATTCTGAATTTGACCTGAAGCCTGCGAGACCTGCCCATATCTAAATTTCAAGGGTTTAAGAGGGTTTATCTTACATGCAGTCAATATAATACTGAAGCCAACTAGAGGCAGTGTGAGCAAACACCTCACAGCTCCCAGGGCATGGTGTTCAGCTCACTCCCAAATCATCTGGTTATGTTGCAGTTATCTCACTTAATTTCACTGCAAATTATAGTCATTGATCTTCTGTACCATGACAGCTCTATACTGGTTTGTAGGTCTTTTGATACTGAAAAATCAGATGAACAAATGAGCTGCAAATAGATATAGACTAAGACAAAATCTCCTCAGGAAATCCCGTAGATGTCAAACACAGAAGAACCCCACAAGCAGGCCAAGCAAAAGGAAGTGAGGATCACTGATCCTAGAGTGAAATACAAAGTCTTTGAGAAAGTACAGAGGGTCTTGAGGCAACCAACAGTTAACTAAGGTGACAAATTATTTTGACTATCTCTGCAGGTATGCTTTCAGATATAGTAGAGCTTGATTTTTATAGGTGTTTATCCATTCTTTTCAGAAAAACATTTTCTTAAAGTGATGTCAGGTGGTAAAGCTCTCACACTGAGAAATGTAAAGTATTTCCAGTGTAGAGTCTCCAAGTAAATAGTATTACAAATTACACTTATGAAAAATAAAGGAACAACCTTGCTCTTTAAGACAGTGTTTACATTGCACAGATTTGACTGATGTACTAGAATCTGATTGATGGTCCAAAAATGCTCACAATATGTCCCTTCTCTGTATTCCAGGAGCCCAGATAAACATACAGTGCTTTCTTGAGAAGTAAGAAGATTTTGTAAGAGCCATATACATAAAACACAGTACTTTGTGAATAAGAGATGTTTTATCTCCATAGATATTCTTATCTTTAAAAGCACAGTATCTTTCCATTTAACTAGGAACATACAGGACAATTTGTTTGTTCCTTTTTTTTTAAGGAAAACAGGGCTCTTTTCTTGCCTGAGAATGTTTTTCTGCCTCCCTTTTTCCTTAATTTTTTCAGGATGAGCCTCGTGATGTAAATAATACTGACAATTTGAAGTCACTCTAAAAAACAACAACAGAAGTGTTTTGTCTTACTGCAATAGCAGTATAAAAGTTTAGACACTGGCAGGAGCACCCTGAGGGGTGTTAAGGTCACTTGTTAGGTTTCTTAAATCCATTCTCTCTTCATTTCAAATGACCACTGGAATGCCATGAGCATTTGGAAATCACTGCTTTTGCCTTGAAGGTATGTTGAATCTTTGCTGTGGAGAATGACCATAATGCTTTAAAATCTAACTGACCATCAACATTTCCAGATGTGCAAGGAGGACTGATTTCTTTCTCAAAGCTCCTTTTCAACACACAGGCAGCCAGCAACACAGTTCAGAACATATGGAAAAGGCACCAAGTGTCTGACCTTCTGCTGGAAGAGACCTTTACTTGAGATTTGTCCAGTGTGTATCTTACATAGAAACTAGTGCTAAGTATACAAAGCAAAACCACATTTTTGGCTTTAGTGAAACAAATTGCAGCTCCTGACACTCCAAAAGAATGCAGGCTACAGAAAAAGGAAGAAAAAAAAATGAATGCATCCAAAGTAAAAGAAATCCAACATGCTTAAGTCCAAACCCTCCCAAATGTTGTGTTTCAATTAAAATATCAAGGGAGTAATTTACTTTGATCGACACAGTATTTATTTCTGCTGAAAAGGTCCTGTGCAACTCCCTTTCTGCATGCACATCTACAGTAATAGTGATTTTAATGATTTTAAATTACTGTTGATTCTTTAGTAGAACACTAAAGGGAGTAATGTTATTAATTTTTGAGAATAGAAAATCCTCATACAAATTAAATTACACATGCAGGGTGGTACATATTATATGTATTTTTTCTATTACATGTGTATGTGTAATGCAGCCTCTAATAACATAATTCCTTCTTCAAAACAAGAGTCTTTTGTTCTCTGTCTCTTTCCTCCTTTCCATGTAGCAAAGCAAAATACCTTTAAATGAGTAAAATTCCAAAAGCAACAAGCAAACAAAACCTAAAGCTTGATTTCATGCAGTAATACCATGGCAGTAAATGAGGATTCAGGAAATGTTCTATTCCAAATGCATAGCTAATAACAGAGATTTAAGGCACTATTATAAAATATAAACTATTCACCAATTCTTCACTGGGCTGTACTCCAGGGAAACTGTATTCTGTTTTGCAGAATTCTAGGGCTGACAGAAATGTAAATAGAATAAATGTCTATATTGGAAGAAGGTTTTGCTTTTCCACATTGAAATTATCTCAGAGGATTTATAAACCAAAGAGTGGATTATATTTTATTTTGCCAAACCCCAGGTATGATAAATATATTCCCTCAGAAGTACATTTTGTTTTTGTTTTAAAGCAGCAACAGCAGAATTGTTAATTGTATGAATTACAACTTATGAACAATGCGGGACACTGACCTAGTGGAGTTGCTTTGAGGTTTTCCTGCAGAGTATGATGCCTATGTCAGTCCAAGTATTGTTTGATTCTCTAGTGTCTGACTAGAGAATGCTGTTTCACTTCATTTTGTGGCAGAATTTGGCCTCAAAGCTCAGGAAGTAAAAGGTGGTTACACAGCTTTTTGCAGTTATCACTCTTGCTGCCAGTAAATGCTGTGGATCCTGCCATACATTCAGCCTTTTAGAAACATTTGGAACAAATGTATTTCAAACTATAAGAAGTTATTTTTACATTGAGGAAAAGAGTGTAAAAAGAACCTTTCATGTTAGTTTAATTGGGTCAACTTATAGGACCAGCCATTTGGCAACAGCATAACTTTCTTCTTGTTGAAAATTCCCCCGTTGGCATTAGACCATATTGAAATAGATTCTGTTTCTCTACCACAGATGTTGCACTTACATTTTTTTTATTGTTTTGACAATGTCATCATATGATGGATGAAAACATGAAATAATTCAAACGCAATGATTGAAAGAGGACTCATCCAAAATACTAATTGCATTTCCATTTTATTGGTTCAGCCATTACAAATTCCTTCATATCTTGCAAAACCCTCACAGATATTTTCATTCTTCGAATGATCTACAGAGGAACTTCTTTGCAGAAACCCTCCCTTTATCTTTAAGACACTAAGCCAGGGAAGAATTGATGTCATCCTTTGTCTTGTCCAGGTTCAGTATGGGGTTTGTCCTCAAAGAAAGGTTCCTTGTACAGGGCATGGCAAAGAATTAGTAATAGCTGTGTCCTGAGGGTACTTGGTGAGGGGTGGCACAGGCAAATGCAGCTGTAGCCACAGGGTATGTGAGAGAAGCACTCATGCACAAAGAGCAAACAAGAAAGTGAGAAAGGGGACAGAAAATATCCAGGGAGACTTAAACTGTCAGGACCAGCAAAACAGGGGTGGGTTAGTATAGATTTAAAAGGTCCAAAAGTGAGATGCAGAAATTCAGGGTGGTTATATAGGCTGCTGTGCCTAGTCACAGTTATAGGGAAGGGACAGAATAAGATTTGTTACTGATAGTTTTTAGCTGTACAATAAAACTTCACTAAATGTTTTAGGAAAAGGTGTTGCTCAGGAGCATTTGTAGATGAGTCTCCAGGGAGACGTCAGGATATAATACCAGGTCTTCATACAAATACATCTCATTCTGCAAAAATCTGTGTGAAATTGATCCTTTAGTCACACTTCATTGGCCTCTTAGATAACTTCTCTTCACACTTGAAGAATGAAGAGGATGTAAAAATAGCAATATGCCATGGAAATCATTAGGGATTGCTTATGTGTGTCCAAGAGTAGATATATGGCCTTTGGAACAAAATTTTATCTGCTGAAATCATTAGATTGCTGGATGATTTGCTTGGGGATGAAGGGGTTCAGGTCCTTGGCCACAATGCCAACATCGGATAGCCCATAGCCCCATCCGTTCCAACAGGCTTTCCAGCAAGTACATTCTGTTTAAAAAGGTTGTGCCTCTGGAATGAGATCTGCTTGGTATCAGTACACATGGGCATTGACATATTCCTCGTCAATATTTTTAGGAATTAAGCTCCTTGCTAGCTAATGCAACAGCCTGATGTTGGAAGGAAGCCCATAATGGAAAACAGCCCATGGGTTTACACAGAAACAAGCTGATACATGAATGAGAATTTATATCTGCCTTAGCAGGGCACACTATTACTGAAATGTCCTGTCTTTCCCACCAGTGCAGGGTGGTTTATGCCTAGCAATAAGAAGATAATTGCAGAGTGGGAGAGCTAGAAGTGATTTCTTTTGGACCCAACAGACCCTGGAGATTTTTACTATTATTGTTACCATTATGTGTGTGCAGAAAATTCTCCAGGGGAACAAGAAAGGTCTGTGGTTGTACCATAGCATAAAATGCTTACATGATGTCCTGCCTTGATTCATCCTGACAAACAATTTATGCCCTCCAACTTGCTGGCATGTGACTGAATCATGGATAGAGGTCCCAGGTCAATGAGATGGGATTTGGTAGCTCAAATCAAGGGTCCTTTCTTTTTTCTCCTTCTCCCATGAGTCTGAGTTAGAAGAGAAGTTGCTGTGCATAAGGCCAGTGAAGGGAGGAGACACCAGTCATTGCCATTTTCTCACACTCAGCTTTGATCAGATGTTATAATATTTTTAGTAAAAAAAATCCTTACTAACTCCAACACTAATCAATTAGTTAGTTTAATATATATTTTGACTTAAGTGTTTCAATATGCCACTTAAATAAAGCTCTGGTGTTGTTTTTCTGAACATACTAAACTGCTTCCTCTAGTCATATCTCAAATCTCCCAGAGCCTTTTTCTCCTTCAGCCCAGTGGTCAAGTGTTTTAGAGGGGCAGCTGATGTGGCCTCCTGCTCCTTCCCCCTCAGCTGTGTCCCTGGGAGGGTAGACAACCATCACTTCTGGCATGGTGTTCATATTTTGTGTTGGAAGGAATGGAAGTTGCCTTTTCTTGTAAAACATTTTGAGTTCTCTGACATCTCCGTGTAAAAGAAACAGTCTCCAAGCTGATTTGGACTCCACAAAAGCAGATGTCTAATAAACCCAATATTTGCAAAATTTGTCTCATTTTTACATCAAGGAGCAACATTTATTTTTACTGTGCTTGCTAGGACATTGTGACAGGAGAGTCTCTGCCCTTTAATTCAGTGCTGAGACCATCACAAGATTTCATGTTCCTTCTGATTACTCTTTTGTTTTGTACTCCCCCAATTTTCTAGTTTTTATTTTTAGAAAAGATGAAATTAATTCAGTGGTGCCTGTCTGAAAGAGGGATTGGGGACTGTAGTTTACTAGATCAAAGCCTAAGCAAGCAGGGAGAGAGAGGGACCATCTTTTGACCTGAGCACAAACCACTATGTTCCTAGGGGAAACAGCAGCAGTGCTTCCTGAAGTGGGTTTTGACAATGGGTTCAGGATGCATATTTTAATGATCAGTTACAACACACCTTTTCCAGGACAGCTCTGGTCTCCATGTCACAGAACTCCTAGGGGGAGGCACTGGGTGTAATGAATTCTATCAGCTGAGTTGGATAGTACATTAATTTCTTCCCGTGCAAATGCAGAAAGAAGTTCCTCGGAATTCTGCTGGCCCTTCTCACTGTGAAGGGTGCTATGGTAGTTAACACTAGTGAAGAAGTTTCCATTTTGTTATCTAAAAAATAATTGGTTTTAGGATTTAATAATGTGTACAAATAATCCTGTTGAGTGCAGAGTAGGTACTTAATATTAGGATTATAAATTGATCTTTCTGTAATTCATATCTAGGTACATAAACATTAACTTAGAAGCTTAACATTCATGACCAGTGTTTGAAAATAATGCTCCTGTAATTTCATGAGTGGTGATCTCTGGAACACTTCAAGAGCACATGTTTTACTTCCCTAAACTGTCAATGTGCACTCCTTGTGTAATCAGAAGATATATTATCCATCATGCAAACAGGATTTGCACAGTTGCTTAAGCCATTATGTCTCTGCATCATGTGACTTTTAAAGAGGTGTTAATGTCTAAATGAGGTACAAGTCCTTCCTCCATCTTACTGTGCAAAAGGGCTGGAAATTCACAGGTAGTACACAACATATACTTGGCAAAGTGCAAGTTTCTGCCATTGTCTTAAACTTTCGTGTAGCATGTGCTTCATTCTCTGAATCCTAGGCTTTCGGACTATAAAGACATTTTTCTAAAGGGTAAAAAAGATGGTTTTCAAAGCTGAGGTGTGTTTCAGTTCAGAGCTTTTTCAGGCATGGCAGTCCGTCATGTAGGGACAACATGGATCTATGCAGGTTTGCCTTTCCCCAAGGTCAACAATGTAATGGCTTTTCTCCCTACCAAAAATACATTAAACTACCTATTTTATTTAAGGGGTTTCTTTGTGGAAGCCACATCTGTTTCAGAAAAAATCTTTTGGTGCTGCCACATCAAGGTCTGACAGTCCCATGTCAGCACAGATTTCACATGCAAAAAGTGTCTTCAAGGTTGTGTACCTAACATTTCTAGCTGTTGCTGCTATTAGGGAAGCTGAAAAAGTAGCAGTATCAGCAATGTCCCAGTAATTTTCTCCCCAGTTATTTTCTGCTGTAATTGTGGCAGCACAGCAGGTTGGGAAGGGAGTTCACAATATTTTGGAAGGCCTTGTTAAAATTTAAAAGACTAATTCTATTGCACAAGAAAGGAAATCTTCATTTATCGCCAGGATTTCACATATTAATGCCGTCAGCAAGTGTCTTTTGTGTTCCTCATCCTCCCAAAGCCCCATCATGACTCATTAAAGAATTTTGTTGCAATAAACTGCTTGCCATTGTTTGTATTTGGGGCCAGTTTTTCTAAGACACCTCCTAGTAAATCGATAAAGGACAGGCACTCTGCTGTGCCACTCATAAGGCACCTCCCTGGATCTCCACATGCCCTGGCCAGGTGCTGGGCTGCCCACAAAGGGAATGGGAAATTTGGGGCTTATGGGAGGAGACAGAGGCAAGCACATGGAGCTGAGGGCTGAGCACCTGGCTGTGCTGAGGAGAGGAGCAGGGCTTAAACTCTTACCTCTGAATGATCTGAGTGCTTCACTTGTCTTCAAATTTATTAGTCCCAAATTCTCCTCAAGAGATAATCCACAGAGGACAATCACTTAATGAGAGCCTGGGCATAAAGTGATTTTGAATTGAAGAAGTACCAAGACATTTTTGTCCAGAATCACTCATGATGGTTACGTGCTAATGATATGAAAAGGGATTCGGTAAGTATTCGCCTCATTTTAAGGGTAGCGACAAGTTGTCTCTGGATCTCATGAGAATGAAGTGCTTTCCAGTTTCTCAGTGGCTGAGAGGATACAAAAAAAAAAAGACCATTTAGGCAGAAGAAGAGTTTTCAGTTTGGTTTCCTACAGAAATGAGGCAAAAAGGATCTCAGTCTGCCAGATGCTGTCCAAATAATTCCAAACCCACAGACTAATTCTTACCAATTTAGCAGAGGAGATGTTTCACAGATATCAGCCCCCGCAAACCTTGTGAATATCAACATCTGGGCAGAGGAGAAACACCCCATTAATGTTTCAATCCATGAAGGAAAACTCAGCTGCTCTCCATGCTGTTTGACTGCAGACAGCTGTTGCCAAGCCTGCAGGTATATCTTGGCCAGCTGCCCATAGCCTGTGGCCTCAGGTTTCCACATGGCCAGCCAGATTCACACACTTATGCTCCAGAAAAAGGAGCCTGGGGTAGAAAGGTGAAGCAGGACACAAATTTGATTTTATCCCTTCCACTGCTGTTGTCCTGTTTCACTTGCAGAATAGGCTTCAAAAACAGCTGTCTGCAGGGATTTAAATTCCACTGCCTGTAATTTCTGCTGTATTTGGAAATTCCATCACAGAAATAGAGTTCTATCATGCTTGGCAGCTAATTATAAATTGGTTAATTTGATATCACTTGTGTCAGCTGCCTATTTAGGAGCTTAAGTAAGAGACAAGAACAACAGAAGGACTTGCTAAATGCTTCTGATGTCAGAGCTCTAGAGGTAAGGGTGAATGGGGCAGGGAGGTGATACAGTGGACTTCAGTAGTACACTAGCACCACATAGCCTCCTGGCTATAAAGCAGTGCTTAAGGTATGGCTAGCTGACATCTCCAAATGAGGTCATCAAAAGAGAAATGCAACTAAATAGACTGAGGGTGGTTGTGTGGTGCCACAAGGACCAATGTTAAATACACTGCTATCTCATGAGGTCTTTAATGACCTTCAGGAAAATATTAAATTTCTCCTGATAAAAGTTTGTTCTAGTTTGAAAACAAACCAGTGAGAGATCACAAGTCAGAATTAAAATTTAATAGGAAAATTAAAATAAATGCAATAGTTCAAGAACACTGACAGAGTCAGGAGACAACCTGACGCCCTAGTAGTCAGAGCAGTGGTCAAGATGAAGCAGTCTTGTTGAAGCAGGGATCCTGTAGAGGGCTGGTGTTTACCTGAAGGTCCAGTGTTAGCTCTTGGTGCTGTTCCAAACCCCGGATTATATCCAGGTGGGAATGCTTGGCTCCCCCCCTTGGGTGGAGCATCTCACAATGGGATGATGTAATTCTATGGGTCATGGGGTGGGTCCTTGATGTCCCATTGAACAGAGATAGCCCCTGGAAGGAGTTATCAGGGGTGAGTAGTGGTAGGAGGTAATGAACACTGCCCCACCTGCTTTAACAGCTTGTGAAGGTGATAATAGAATGTGTGCCTTTGGTTACATCTTACATTGTAACCTAGGACAAAATTTTGCAAAGCATAATTGCAAGTTGAGAAGAACCACCTTCTCTGGAGTATATTTTAAAGAACTAGTTAGCCTAGGTCTGTTGAGGATGGTTGAGTCATCCTTTCTTTGTGTATAGTTTAGGGGGATAGACTAGACTTGAGGTCCATTCCAGGGTTACATGTCTACTGGCTTGCAGCCTGGACCATAAAGTAACTGTTAGGCTTATCACAAATAACTTAGATTTCTTCAGAACTTTTCTTTGTCACAATATTTTAAAGAGTATTAGCATCTAAAAGTAAAAACTCCACTCAAGACTGATACATGTATAGTCATGGTTCATGCTTAGTCTTTGTTACCATAAAGGAGGTTGTGAATCCTTCATAACTGATGAGTATTTTTTAAATGATGGTTTCCCTTAAGCTATGAAATGGAAAATCATCCAAACAAAGAAAGAATAGAAATACTGTTTCAAATTTTATTTTCAAGCAACTGCCTTTAGTAACTTATTGTGAAGTCAAATTGTCTTCTTACAGAGACAAAATGCATACAGCCTAGTGTAAGCAACTCTATCAAAAGCTGGAAGCTCCTGAATGGATGAGTCTTCATTGACCAGTGTTTGGAAATTGGGTGGTCTAAGACAAGAAAGAATCTTTGCACTCCTAGTCTGACTCTAAAGTGTTGTGTTTACTCTGCTGTAGTTTTGTATTAGAGCAGTGCTGCTGAATAGGCACAGTTAATAAATCCTTATGTGTTGCTGTCATGGCTGCCTCCATTCAGAAAGGGAAGGGCAGGGCATTTACATTGCTTGGATGACCATTGCCAAACCTGTATCTGATGGGATCCCAGCCTCTGTCACAGTAGGGCTCTTTTCATGGCCCCACACAAATGGAAGTTTTCTGCAGTTTGGATATTCGACAATCAACACCGCTGAGGAACCAGAGAAACTGTGACCTGCTCTTGCAGCCCAGATAGGGACCCTCTCAGTTGGTAGAGATTTAGGCAGCCTTTTTTGAAAATTCTTACTGTTCCCACTTTTTCTGTTAGGTTTCCCACAGGCAGGGGAGCAATTGCCTGCCAGAGGGGAGTTTTTTGCACTGATGCAAACTGGTTATACATACAGGCAAGAAGCTGCTCTGTTCTCTGAGACAACCAGTGCAGAGGAACCAGGCCCCAAAGAAGAAGAGCTTCAGTGGGCTGCCCGGGCAGCCAGCATTACCCCCCATCTTGCCTACCCCATGGCAGCTGGGAGGAAGGAGGTAGCTCTAATTCTGGGGCTGATCTCCTGGCTCAGGGCAGGACATGTGTGGGGAAGGTCTGCTCCCACTGTGGCCAGAGTGGCCTGATGCAAGAGGAGCAAATGAGAATCAGCCAACTCTCAGCAAAGTAGCACTCAGAGAAATTAAATGTGGGCATAGTCACAGCTCATCTAGAGGGGGATGATGCAGGCTAAATCAAACACACACACACACACATCCGTGCTTACCTAGGCTGCTTCCAGAAAAGAGGAGAGAAAAGAGCCAGCTCTGCAGTCAGCTGAGCCGGTGGGTGAGCTCAGGGGTTGGTGCATCCCCGTATGAGGGCGCTGGGGAGAAATGAGTAGCTGTTGCCTTGGCTCCAGAGCACATGTTATGGAATCTCCTTGCTCTGTCTGATACAATAACCAGATGAAACTGCTAGATAGAAGTCATGAATCATCGACCCTAGTAAAATGCATGTGTTACACAGCTGTGCTCTGAGCCAGCCACTTTCCTATCAGCATGTCTCAGGGCTGTGCTAGATGCTCTAGAAGCAAAAAGAAGTAGTCTGTTCTTCCTGCCCAAGTGGGTGCATTTCCCCAGCCTTGCTGCATGATTAAGTGTCTGATCAGGTCCAAGCAGCCATTGTAGCCCATCAGTTTGAGAAAACATTGCAAGAGCAATGCATTAGTTCAGTGTTAAGCAGCCCTTACTTACAGGGGGTAATTGGACTGGTTCACAGAACTGCTTCAAAACTTTACCAGGTGTTTTTTCAAAGACAGAAGTTTATCAAGCAATGGGCTATTATCCCTAACACCAAAGAATTTGCCTGTTCGAGTTTTGCTTTGTTTTGGTTTTGTTTTAAAAGCCATGATATTTATATCAAATGCTTACCCAGGAGAAATATTAGAAGAATGTCATAAAGCTTGTAAAATTAGACACTCAAGGAATACCAGGAGTCAAACTGCAGTACACTCTTTACTCATCTCCATTGCTTTAATGGTAGTGTTTGACCACATGAATGCAAAATCTCTCCTCCTCCTTCTTCAGAGTGGATTATTGTTTCTCAAGTAAGATTACCGCTTTTTCTTATTCAGTCTTTAACATTCTGTCTTATTTATTTGTGATATTTAAGATAAAACTGCTTGTTCCTGGCTTAGTCTGATGCTTGTCATTATGGTAACTTGGTGTTTCACAAATATTACCACAGTTATTTTTCTGGTGCTTCATTGAAATAAGTGTGCATTATGATGACTTTGTGCTAACTTGTGGGAAGTTAGACAAAGAAATGTAAAAGAGAAAATTCTGGGATTTGGCAATTTTCTGGTAGAGGAGTCCACTCTGTGAATGCTCATGCAATTCAGCAAACAACTCAAATCAGCTTGGCTCAGGTTCCTAAAAAAAGAGGAATATGCAATAGCCCAATGAAGAGTTAATTAATCTAATCTAGTATTATCTAGTAAGAAGTGAAGTGTAAAGCTGATTTGCTGGCCCATATTCTGCTGCATTACATGTGAAACTAAATTTTTTCATCTGCGGTCCCCAGCCTCATCTCCCCAAATTAGTTATTTTCTACAGAAAATGGATTATATCAACAGTTTTCTGTTTGATCTAAGCCTCTTGCATTTCTGAAGCTTCTCTTACCTCTGCAGTAACTCTGGTAAGGGACTGTATGGAAAAAAATCTGAGTGCTTGTGGAATTGCAAGACAGTATCCCAACAAACAAGCATAAAAGGAGCTGCTTTAAGCTTGTAGAGACAGCTTTGCTTCAGGCTTTAGCTGATATTGTCAAACTTAGTTTTATAAGTGCTGATCTTTACTGTTTCACTGTGTATAACTTCCCAGCTGGATTTTAAAAGACTATTTCTTACCCCTAATATTTTGCAATAAAACATCACTAAGGCATTTATTTGTCACCTGAACTATACCTGAGGCCTTGAAAAGTATTACACAGACCTCTGGCCCTTTAAATAATGTAGTTACTGACCATCCATAATTGCTGCTTATCCATAGGGATGTAGGCAAGGGCAGGGAGAGAGGCCATTGGTCACCATCTCCTTGCACAGAGAGGTGGTGAACATCAGGTGAGCTGGGCTCAGTCTTGGCCTTGGGATGGGGAGATGCTCTGGTAAGCAATGCCTTTGTATGTGGGTATTTCTCATCTCTGCCTGCTGATTCTTGACACTTCTTCCCATTTGCTGCATTCTCTGCTATGTCCCCTGTGAGGCTTCCCACTCTTGCAGTGTGACTTAGGTGTCACAGTCCCTGTGCTCCTGTGCTTCTGCAGCCAAATCACAAGTCCCACCCTCCAAGCAAGAAGGCTTGAGTGTTTTTTGTAAGTGCACAGTGGTTTTTTAATGTAAGCTAAAAAAATCCTTTTTTCCTCAGGCTTTGTTCTCAGAAATGACTGAAATACTTGGGCCCAAACTTTTAATAATGTGTTTGAAGAAGAATTTAGGCTTGGTTTGCCTCAGTCCTGCTTCTGGTCTTTGTTTTTACTGTCTTAAAGGGGAAAATGGGCAACTGTAATAGAATTGGGAAAGGATTGAGAAGTGCTAAAGACAGGTCAGGCTAATCATGCAGTCTGTGTTCTATATACATGAAGAACTTAAGGTGTTTATATTTCCCAAAACAGTGCTTGACAGCAGAAAGCATTTATATGCTATCCAGTATCTGTGAAATCTACCATAAGTGCTTTTATAGGACGATTTAACATCAATAATAGTTCCATTTCATGCCAAAAATATTTATACTTTTTGATTGCTACAACCTATATGTTAATCAAGGATAGCAGAGAAAGTACAGTGGGTGAGAGAAGCATACCAGGGGCCATGGAGTGCTGTTAGACTCCAGAATTTCAGGTGAAATGGACCTTTTGTCTGATCCAGTATGGCAGCTTGAACAAAAGAGAGATTTTGATGAAGCAAACAAGGATAAACAGAAAGCTTCTGCTCCTCGAAGTTGAGGTAATAGCCAGGGTGGGAGGTAATGGCACTACAATCCTTTTGATAAAGGCTCTGTGAGTGAGGCTTGAATTTAAGCAATGCAGTAGCTCTGCTGACTCACAGCTCAGGACCTAAAGTCCTGGAGGCTAGAGGCCTGGACTGGGAACACAGTGTTAAATTGAAAGGAAGGTGCCTTCTAATTTGACATGATGGCAAGCACCATCATTTTTCCAGAAAGATGTGATAAAGTAACGAATGCTGTGTTGCAGCATACCTAACTTGCTTCTTCTCTCCAGGGGGTTTTATATCTTTTTGTCAACAGGATGTATTTTGTGGCTGCTCTTCGTTTACACATACAAAAGAGCAGTTTATGTTCCCTCTGTAGGACTGTCCCTATTTTATAGGGCCAGCTGCTTTCAAGAAGTTTTAGAAAGTAAAACTAAATGAATAATTTCATGCTAGGTCACAAAAAAATAGATGTGAAACATATTTTTTCCACTCTGGCTTTAATTTACTTGGTCACAATGTCACAGGGGACTAATTTTGCCATTTTCTGGAGGCATGATTACATTATTGTTGTGTATATCTGTCTGGTTTTATCAGCCGTGTATGGCATCACATCAAATAATATGAAGTGACATGACAAGTAGAGTCCGATGGGATGCTCTGGGAAAGCCTCTGAGCAGAGATGTCATCTTTAATGCATCTACAAGGAGTTTTGGAGTGCACTTTTTCATCCTCACCGTTCCCTGTAATTAGTGCGCCAGAAAGATCCTGCTCCTGCTGTGATGGTCCTGGGAAACAGTTCATACATTTGCTGCCCATAAATGTGGGCCATGTCCCTTGAATTATGATGTCCAGAGGGAAAAAAAACCCTCTGAAGATGTCAGTGTCTTCTTAAAGTAACCACAGAATCATCCAGAACCTCTTCCTTTACTGTGTGTCTTGCCTTTGCCATTTATGCAAGATTTCAGAAGTTAAAGTCCTTCTGACTTTTCTTCCTGTGATTCATGGCCAGAGTCTGCCCAGCTTTCTGCCTGGGGCAAGAAGAGAGTTGTTGGCTGCTGTTTGGGCTGTGGGACTTGTTTGGGGATGTTTCTGAGGAACATATGTCCATGCACACCTCTCTCCTCGAGCCACAGGAAGCAGCCCCCAAAAATGCAGCAAAGCTCTTCCCTTTGCTCTCATCTTTAAATACTATTGTGGACAGGGAAGTGAGCAGCAAGGCAGCCCTTGCCCCCCTCAGCAGAGGGGAGCAGAGCACTGGTCCTTGGCTTCTTGTTGCCTGGATCCTGTGTGTTGGTGAAAGAGCTGCACATCTCTGCAGGAGCTGAAGCCTGTCACAACTACAGTAAGATTTTTACCCTATCCCCGAACCTGGAGGCCTGTGCCTGCTCTAGCTCCATGCCAGACATCACATCTCCCCTAATGCTAATGGGGAAGGCTAAAATTAACCAGGAACGTAGAAGCAGCTCCCAGATGAACCGTGGCCAGAAGCCCATGATTAAAGGCATAGCAGGCTGCAGGTCGGCTAAGGCTGCCAACAATCCTCCTGAGCAGGAAGAAAACACTTAGAGCTGTCAAAACACTTAAAGGTATGATAGTGCTTTCTGAGCTAGGCTCCTTTTTTATTTGTTACTTTTTCTTTTACCAATTTTTTTTTTTCAGTGAATTCATGCTGCAAACAGTAGATTCCTGAAAAAGATGCTCCTAACCTGAGTAGTGTTCTGAGTTTTTGAAGGATCAAGGCTGCAGAGTGACTGAAAGGGTTTACAGCAGGTTTAGGCTGTGCTGCTCTCAGCTCTGGTGATGACTTTGTCTTTTCTCTTAAGTTTCACTAAGTTACTTAAACCCTGCTGCAGCTTCACTGCAGCATGACTCAAAACTTTTTTCGGATTGAGAGCCTTCTCTCCTAAGACTGAAATTTCTAAGAACTACATGACTCTTTAGAGGTATTGTGCTAAAGGCAACCATACTTGAAGTTAATGATTGCAGGAGATCAAACATGTTATAGTCTTTCTCTTTTTCTGTATTTTATTTAACTTGTGCATTTGAATTGCTTGGGGGAGGAATCCTGGCTTTGCTGATTTCTGAGTATTGTCAACCATAGTAATACCAAAATATTACCCTTTGGGTACAGAAGTTATGAAGTTTTGTCCAGAGAGTCATTGTGTTAGTAACTTTTCCTATTACTACAGGAACAGAGGAAACATTTACACTTCTTTTTTTTTTTTTTCTTTTTTAATAGGAAAAAGTGATGGCTAAACCACATTTTGGCAGGGGAAGTAGGGATAGGTGTATGAGCTAAAATTTCTTTTCACTCTCTTTATATTGGCTAATTGTCAAGTTGACTTGTTTCCATTCATGGCTACGTAGAGTACTGACATTTATATATATGTATATGTTTATATGTATATGTGAACTAGGTGCACATTTTTTTACAAACTTCCTTTATTGTCGCTGTAGAAAATAAAAAATACAGCCACAGCAGACTGTGTGCTGTGGAAGGTGGATGGTTTGACTTTGTCCCATACAGCTTTAGATTGTACCAGTGAGTGGTAGAACAGACTTATCAGCAGGCCACTGCTTCAGGTCCATGTGTATTTACTCTTCCTGATTCATTGTGTGGTGAGGGAAATGTGACAGGGCATCAAGGTAAGCACTCAGTACATGAGAAAAAAAGTAGGAGCTAAAATCCATTTTCCTGAAATTGTTCAGCTGCGTCTCTTGAGATATTTTACACTAAGTCATACATCTAGGGCTCCAAAATTTGGAGTGGTTTTGGTCTCATGCTGAGTTACAATGAGTTCAAGAGACAATGTCCTCTGAAGGAGGTGATGGTCTTGCAGTGAAAGGAACAGGCTGTATTTTGGCCC
This sequence comes from Lanius collurio, assembly GCA_020086605.1. Taxonomy (NCBI): domain Eukaryota; kingdom Metazoa; phylum Chordata; class Aves; order Passeriformes; family Laniidae; genus Lanius; species Lanius collurio. The sequence goes on along the minus strand of JACBWW010000020.1, from coordinate 17,197,667 downwards.
AGATCAAAGGCTCTAGGAGAACCTGCTGCTCAGCTGCTGTTGATGGAATGGAAAGTGGTTCCTGCCTTCTGCAGCAAGGAGGTCCCTGGGCAGCCCAGGCTCCTCTAGTGGCCCTCCTACTTCTTTGACACTGCTTGCTGCCCAGCTGTGGATACCCAAACAATGAACATCAGAGAAATTACACAGATTTTATGGTCTTTTCTCTGCCACTATTTTCCTGCACTAGACTGGAAGTCAGTCTTATTTCAGATCTTAATTGCATTGACTGTATGATAGAGCTGCAACAGTTGTAATACATTTCTGGATCAGAAGTCCTTTGCAGGAGAGGATTTTTTGCAAACATAGCTGCCCTGCCTGTGCAGGATGGGATTGTTGGCTTCCACTCATACTTTCAATATTTTGCATGCACGGTTATGGATCCTAGTGTTTTGCCAAGTCTGCTAAAATCTGGAATTTGAAATTTAGAAGACTAAAGTGCTTCCTGAAAGGGAAGTCTGCACTGTGTAGACTGTGAGATTTGAAATTCAAATTCAGCTGTTGTTATGGCCAAGGAAATCTTCCAGCCAAAACACTCCTGTAATACCAGGGACTCGTTTGTAAAATAACCAGCATCATATAAGTCTCTGCTTGTGAAAAGTACAGCTTTTCTGAGCTGTTCAGAAATGTATTTTGTTGAGAGAAAGGGAACTTCTGGGTTTTTTTGGTTTGTTTTTTTTTTTTTTCTTGTAAGCTGTTAGCAGAGTTTTCTGATTTATAGAGTATTTCTTTCACCATCTGTTCAAAGGCCCAAACTGCTTGTGATTGGGCATGTGAGGTTTGTCCTTGGTTAGGATGCCTTGATTAGGATGGCAGGTGATTGCAACTTATCACTGTCTGATGAGTGAAAAGCTGGAGATTGAAAGAACAACACTGTGACAGCTTTACTTGGTGCCATGGAAGGATTGATGTTCATGATGTGCATAATGAACATGAAGTATTTTGCTCTTTCTACATACCGAATGACTGTCCCACTGTCTGAGTGGGGGTTGCCTGTAAGTCTAACACAGATGTTTTAATGAGTTTTTCAGGTTCTGTAGTGATGGTGTTGGCAAGGTACCCCACGAGGTGCACAGGGCCCCTCCAGGTGCCTTGCTGCTTCTGGATAGTCAAGCAGCTCCTCAAGGCACCTCCTTTCACCCGCAGCGAGCTGCAAACTTGTATTCCCCACTGTCAGTTGTTGGACAGCCCATTGAGGTGCACATCTGCTACTTGTGGGTTGGAGAAGACGTTCTGTCCAGTGAAGAATTTTTCTTCCAGACCTAAATTTGGCTGTGACTGTCCCAGACTTTCTCATTTGGCCTCCAGCAGTTTGGATTGCTGAGGGAAGTTCACCGCAGCTCTCTGCTCGTTGTGTTGACCTCTGCACAGCCACAGGTCTACTTCATTTTTGCTTTGACATCTTGTAGTAGGGCAATCTAGCCTGAAAGTCCAAGTTCTTGGTGAGCATCCCCAGCAAGAGGGGTCCTTTGGCATCCTGCACTGTGGAGCTGGGAGGTGCAAGCAAGAGCCATCCAGGCTTACTCTTTTGCTTGGACTGGCTGAGGTGGTATAAAAAAAATATGAAGGGTCCTTTCTTATCTGCAGAATAATTTGTAAAGGCACACAAATATATACGCTCAGTCCAAAAGGTTTCATCAGTTAGCCTTGACAGTTTTATGATTCCTTGGCTCAATTTTTAGCCTTTCATCTTTGTACATTGAACTACCCGCCTAATGCGTCCTCTGTTTTCCTCTTGTGAGTAGGAATAAGCCAAAGAATACATCTATCTAAAAGATGAGAAAGCAGTGGGAGGGCAGAGAAAAGAAAAGCCCTTTTTAAAGTGCAGTTTATTTCTGTCCTGGTAGAGGTGTATGAGACTCCTAAGTGTAACCAATTCATTGTGAGAGCTCAGCAAGGTCTGGTTTCTGCCAGTCTCTGAATTCAGAGGGTGCTGTGGGAAAGATTTCACCCATACAGAGTGGTGTGTCACTGCTGTGTGGCAGTGGACTAGCTCTGGATCTTCCATGTATTAAATTACAAGTTAGTGCCTTTAAGAATAAACCTCTTTAGGGTGTTTGCATATTAATTGCCATGAAATTGGGAGAAGCAGGGAAGGGAGGCAGGGAATGAGATAATCCCATCTCTGTAGAGTATAAGAAATTATCACAATGTTTGCTGGATGAAAGCCATTGCCAGCTCAGCTGTAGCACATGATTTGCTGGAGAGCAAGAATGCTTCAGGTATTTCTGAGTTTGGAATAATTGCATTTCCCCTTCAATCAATACCTTACGTGGTACTTAAGCATATGGTATGGCACTTCAGTGGGATGCTTAATTCAGTTTTAATGTGACTTAAGTGGAAGGTTAGGTTTATGAACACCCTGCTAAGTCACACTGCACTTAAAATTGGACTGTGCTGAGGCACAGACACAGATAATCATAGCAAGGCTCTGAGTGTTCCTCTGATGTTCCTTAGATTACATTGAATTTGGCTTGGCTTGGTGGAAATTTTTTGGCATCCATTAAATAGGGTTTCCTGTAACTTTTCTAAAAATTGTTTCAGTCTCAAAATCCTTGTTTTAGACTCCCCCGCACCCCCCAAACATGTACTTTTCTCCTCTCTTATGGTATAAGATTACCATACAACATCAAGATGTTAAAAAAAAGTTACTGGAATATAAACTACATTTCAAGGGACTTTGTTTTTCTATGCAGTGCTTTATATTCAAGAGCTCTATCTAAAAGACCAGCCTTCTGTGAACTCTTTAATTTTAAATATTTATTAATTGAATAAACTAAAGTCTACTAATGAAAGACAAACATGTAATGTATCCCACCTACACAAGCAGCAGTACAAAAAAGATGCTCATCTGGAACGAAATCCACTTGGACTAGAAAATAACATGCATCTAGATGAGTTGTTCATCCAGAAAGTATCCTCTCCTTCCTGTTTTGAAGAGCGTTTCATACTTCCTGTATTCAATTGAGCTATTGTTTTTATTTTTAGTTGAGATGGAAAATTGTTTTCTCTCAACACTCTGCAAGTTAAACATCTTTGTCAGTAAGTTAGAATAGGTGATAACGTGTTTGGTAGATTTGTACTAATCCATTGGTACAAAGTAGAAGTATGTCCTGTGTCTAAAACACTTCTGACACCAGTGTAAGAACAGTGCCATATTTTCAACCTCTTTCACAAATGGCTATATCTTTGATTAGTCATTTAAAATGTGGGAGTCTTTCCTGTGTTCCTGTGTGTGCAAGAATGTGAAATTTCCTCTGATGAGTGAGACCAGTTTGAATGATTCAGTTTGTCTGACCAGTTAGATGAGTCTAGCTGAATTGCAGTCCAGTAACTCCTGAAGGGAGAAGAGGTATCATCATTCAAGAAAGATCCTGGCTGTATTCTGGAAGCAACCCAACATTCTGGAGAAATGTGCCTGGAAGACTAATTAGGATTACAAACATCTGAAAGCAAGTATTTGTGGCATGAGAGCCAGGCCTGTGACTACCAGCAGTCATCATCCTCTGAAAGAGTGACCCATTCATTTACAATCTAACCCAGTGGAAGCATTGCTTTTGAGGAGACTCCTCTGAAAACCAGACATCTAAATAGAAGTGAAAACACCATTTCCATTTCCTGATCTTCAAGAATAAACTCTAATCTAGTCCCACTTGTCCTCAGCAATTTTTCTTTGGCAATGACATTTCCAGGAAACATGTATAGCTGCTTAGAGCACCACCTCTGTACTTGAACAAAATAGCTGAAATTCAGCACTCAAGCCTCTGAAGACAAACTATTTAATCCAAACCCATTTATCTCTCAGATTTGAGCCCAGGATTTATACCCCTGTCTGTAATCCTGCAACAGTTAATATTTGACAGTTGTGGGTTGTCTTACTGTGAGCATTTCTTGCAGGCTGAGGCTCAGATGGGAGGACATTTTTCAGGCTGAACAAAGCCTGTCTAAACTTCATGTGAACAACAGCAATCAGACCAGTGACACTGCTGAGCAACAGTGGGTTGTGGTCATGTATTTTGGGTTGTTTTGTGTTTTCTTTTTAACTTTCTGCCTTTCTGAGACTGGGGCAGGACAGAGCAGTTCCTGTGCCAGGCTCCACTACTCCTATCCCCAGCCCCAGTGAGACAGGAAGGCCTCCGGGATTACAGCCGATGCAGATGGCAGTGGTCCAAGGTGCACATTTCCTGCAAGAAAGCTCAGCTGGGAATGCTGAAAACCAGCTGGAAAACCAGGTCCTACACAAGGCTTCTTCACTGGAGCCTGTGCTGCAAAAAGAAGTCAGAGGGAGTTCAGCAGTGTGAGCTGTTGATCCTGTGGGTTTTTCCAAACCAGAGAGGGTACAAGGTTCTTTGTCAGGGACCTCATGCAAGACCTACCTGTGGGCTGACTTCCTTGTCCCTGAAAATGAAGACAATGTGGGGCAAGGGAGCAGAATTTCTGGCCAGCGTGTACCTGAGTTGTCTCTGCAAAAGCTTATGGCTCTTGATAAGGATGTGCCACCATTTGGGAAGTGCTGTGATGGCTGCCTTTGGCTCAGAAACTCTTGCACTCAGATTTGGGACTCCTGGGTGTGGCTGCATTGAAGCTCACAACCTCCTCCTCTGGTAGCCCCTGATGCTCCTGCATCCACACCAGGGCTTGTCTCCTCCTTCCTCCTCAGCCCCCTGGCTGCAGAAGCAGTACCATCTCCCTCCTCCCAGGGCCATCACCTGCAGCAAATGAAGGTACTCCTGCATCCTCAGTCAGGTGGTGTCTCTCTCAAAAGCCTTTATCACCTGATTGCACTCCTCTGCATGAAGTTAAAAAAATGATGGGAGGAAGAACCACTCTGCCCTGACAAATTGCTGTACCTTTGCAGTTTGTTTGTTTGTTTGTTTGTTTTCAGCCCTTATACATAGAGGATTTAGTTGCCTTTTCTTCCCTTTATTGATAGGTCTCTGCTGTCACAGTTTGTATCTCCAGTTTAACACAGAGACAAATTCAGACCACACATGGAGGCTGGAGAGGAGATGATGACCTAGCAGAGCTGCACACCAGGTGCATCACCTCTCACACAGTGCTTGGGCCACACAAATGCCCCTTACTGTGCCAAGGAGAAAAGTCACTAGCCACTGATTTAACAGGCTCCCTGCTTGCTTTCTTTCACTGGAGCTGTCTGCCTCCAAGAGTACCCCTTTCTTGCTTCTGATACACACAGCAGCACCTCTTCCCCTTCTGCCCTCTCAGACTGTGCTTGATGTTCCCAAAAAAAACAGATTTAGGGTTGTACTGCCGTGCACTGTGGTGCAGAAATGGGCAAGCCCTGGAGGTGGTGGGTTTGCTGGGCTTGTAGCCTCCCCAGAGCCCAGAGGTGCCGGTGTTTAGAGACTGGGCTTTAGGGAAAGGGAACTTCACCTTTCACTGACTGCTCCCGCCATGCTCTCTATGATGCAGATCACTTAACTGTTGCTCTTTGGCTTCACGTGCAGAAGAAGACAAGTGCCCAGTTTAACAAGCCAGACACATGTAGCTGTGTCAGGCTCCCTTGCTCCGCTTGCTCCCAGGGAGAGCTTTCCCTCCAGCTCTTGAGGCAGTACAGCTGTGCCACTTAAACATCTTGGCTGCTTCTCTCTGGTGCCTCTACTGCAAGACATTTACTTCTGTCTTCCACAATACAAGAGAAAACTGCAGATGTTGAAAACAATGGTAAAATATAACCCCTCAGGTTTAAGCTATAAAATAGTTCAGCCTGTGTGATGTGCTGCTCTAATTCCATAGCAGTTCATTGTTTGAAATTAATTCTTATTTGAATTCAAAAATTAAAAACATTTAGATAGAAATGAACAAGTGATGTTGATTCATATGCAAGGGGATATCTACTGTTTTCTTCAATCCCATTGATCATGGGTGTGAGAGAGAGATAAACACCACCTCATCTTTTTCTGTCTTCATAAATTCGACCTGATTTAGTGTCCATCAATCTTGTCCAACCCAGAATATCACCATAAAATCTGTGTTTCTCCAACAGGTTTTATGGATGATAGGAGCTGTAGGAGCTACATAGGAGCTGTTCCATACTCGCATTTGTTACAGACTGACAGTAGGCTGAGACTCTTCCTGCTCAAGAAACTGCAGCAATAGCTTTGTATGGGAGCAGCTTGTGTCTGGGCAGCCTGCCCTGAGGTCCAGGGGCTCTGCTGTGCTGAGACAAGGTATAGCAGTGTGGTCCCCATCTACCCTCCACTGCTTTCCCTTCCATCTGGGTGCAGATGTGACAATTTGAGCATTGATTTTTTAATTCACAACTGTAGCATAAACCAACAGTAAGATCCAAGAGAATCAGTGATCCCTTCTCAGTCTAGTGCTTGGTCATTGAATCTTGTTTTTGAAGATTCTGGTATCTCTCTGCTGTGATGATTAGTACAAACATAAATATCTCTGACAGTGTTGAAAGGGAGAGAAAATATTTCTTAGGTCACCAGAAATAATGGATTAGGTAATGAAACCTTTTAATTTTAAACAAAATGATTTGGTCAAGGTGGGCTGTCTGCATGCAGGCAGGACACTTCTGTACCTTTTAGAATTTGTGGTTAAAATATTCCCCTTAGACTACCTTTTCCACTCATCTAGCTTACACAAATATTTGACTTGAACTGATACTGCTATTAATCTGTTTAGAACGCTGCTATACTGTTTACACAGAGAGGAAAGCTCTAAGCCTGCTTGTCCAAATAATTTTAAGCAAGGGCAATGCTGCTTTTTAGCACCTGGCATAAATATTTGGAAAAATTTATAAATCCCAGATAACCTTGCCTCTCTCAGATGTAATTACTACTTCCTAAAACCTATTCCCTAAAGGTCCTCTCATTTTTTTTGGTTGTTCATTTAGGAAGAGCTTGATTTTTTTTTTTTTTCTGTGAATTTTATTTGCACATCCTTCATGATCCAAGCGAATGCTGTGACTTCATGAATTAAAATGTTTGTCTACCTATATTTATACAGATAAAACAATCTGGCAGAATGCAGCAAGATCACTTTAAAGTGCTTGTGATGTGAGTTAAAACATGCCTAACTTGAAGGGATCATTTCAGAACAATGCAGTAAGCTGTGTCAGGTTCAGCATGTCCTGTTTTCCTTCTTACATGCATTTGAATTGCCTTATTATTCCCTTGAAGGTTTCCTATGCTGAGAAAGATTGCCCTTAAATAAAAAAAATCTCAGTGCTCTATGGTGGAGCCTGGTTTTGAGGCTGTTTTTTCTTTAGCTGAGGTGTGTCTGAAACAGGTTTGTTTTTTCTTAAGATTTTATCCATTACCAATGGTTTTTGTCACTTCTGTTAGGAAAAATACATGTGATTGCACATGGAAGGGAAAAAAACACCTTCAATATTCTTGAAGCAGTTTATGGTTGTTTTTTTTGACTGTGAGCCAAAATAGAAAGCGATCAGCCAGAATATTTTTATGTGATCATGATTATTATACTGATATTCCAAGAGTGAATCACATGTGCTACAGTCTAAGCAATGTCCCCACAGAGCAAGGGCAGATCTGCTTTTTTTTTTTTGAAGAAAGAAAGCCCTGCTTTTGCATGAGAGTTTCTTTGAATTTGAGAGATCAGTTTCAGTGTGCTTGACCTCTTGTATACTAGTTCAGCTTTTCAGAAAATATTAGCTTCTTGGTTTTAAAAATGTGGGTCTGTTGAATGACACTAAAAAAATGCAAATTGATGAAGATTAAAACTAGTCACTGAAGTTAAAGTGTATTATAAATAATGATGTTATCTACAAGTACAAACTCACTTCAGAAAAACCATCTAAGTTTTGAAATGAAAAATCCAATTAAAAAATATGGGAAGAATTTGGAATTTCTTAGCATAATTTCTACCTACTTCTGTCTCACTTGCCCTGGGGACAGCAATGTGGGGGAATGCAAGGAGCTGACCCAGAGGAGATCTGGGGATGATGGGATCTGCCTGTCAGGGGATTTGTGGGCACTGAAGGGGAGGAGAAGGCAGTTCAGTGATGGAGGAGAAAAAGCTGTGGGTAGAGAAGCCATGGGTGCTCAAAAGAGAGGACACTGTAGAGAAGGCAAGATAAGGACCAACCAAGCCAGGAAAGGTTCAAATATATTTAGGTATCTGCTACCATGACTGGAAATACAAACCAGGTTATTTGTATGGCTGTGAAGTTAGATCAGATCTTTTTTATAATGATGTGCACAAATATCACCTGGAAATTTCAGTCTGCTTTCCCCATATTCCATGGACCTGGTGAAATTTTGTGAATTGTCCCAAATGCCATGTGTGCAGAAAATGAGTAGTCATACAGATAAGGAAGTGATGAAGGGGTACATGTTTCCTAAAGAAGTCCGAGGAGGAAGAGATGACAAAATGTGAGAGGCACTTTGAAAGGAACTGTGCCATACTTACATTCTGCACAGTGTCATGTATAATTCCTTTTTAGCTCACAGCAATCTGATTTCTTTCCAGTCAGCTTTCTCATATGCAGAAAATCCACTAAGTTGCATTTAATTACAACCCAAAGATTAAAAAATGATTTGTTCCTATTGAACTGGTGCTCTGTAAATGTTCAAAGTGCCTGTAACCCATACTGTATATTGCAGAGCAGAGCAATTGCATCCCATCTCCAGGAAGCTTGCCAGAACCCTCTTCTCTGCATTGTCTCTGAGTCAGGAAATCTAAACATGTATTGCCGTTTGTCAAACTTCCCAAAGTGCTGCTATGTATTTTGAGGCTTGGTGGGACTCTGTTTATACCTCTCTCAACCGTGAGAGCATGGAAAGAAGAAAGGAAAAAGAATAATGGGAAAGAAGAACAGAAGTAAGATGTTCCCATTGGAAACTGCAAGTATTGGTATACAGCCTGTCTGATTTCAGAGTTGGGGGTCCATCCTTAGCCTTTGCACATATGCAGCCAAATGCCTGGAAAAGCTGACAGTAATTGAGCAAGGTGCAATTTTTTGGTCAAATTATTTGGAGACAGATTGAGTGAAGGAGAAAGGGAGAGAGGAAGAAGAGGTGGTAGATGTAAACAATGAATCTGTATTCAGTGGCATGGAGAAATCTTGTGAATTTGTGTAGGTGTTAATAAACTGTGTTAGGGGAATGGAAATGCAAATACAGATGTCTGACAGTTAAGGCACTTCATTTGACATAAAAATGTTTACATATTTTCTTCCCATGTGTCCTCTAATTCTGTTGAAATAAAATATTGCAGTTTTGGAGGGAGTTTCATGAATTGAACAAAGCAAGATGGACAAAATATTTTTTTTAATGTGTACTTGATTCATTAAAATGTTTGAAAAATAGTCATCAGGGTAATCTTGAAGATGCTAAAAAATCTCAACCCAAACCTACCTGTATATTTCATATTGTTACTACTTATATTCTTCTACAAAATTCCCACCAAAAAAATGCATGCCAAGACCAGATGCATTCAGCATTTTGAAATGCTATGTTCAGGCCATCAGCAGTGTGTATTGATGTTGACTCATGATAAATGTGATTCAGGGTTCATCATTCTACAAAGAAGTACACACATCACAGAGCTTTTCCTGCAAATATTTCTGAAGTCATGGGACTACCTTGTTTCGTGAAAACCACTTCTCCAAAAATTATATGCAGGCTGAAATGTAGTATTGTGCCTGGGTGGTGGCCGAGATGAGCTGTCTCCTGTGGCCCTGGCTGGCTGCATTGGCTGGTGAGGAGACATGAGGCAGGAATTTAGCTCTGCTTCATCTCCTGTCCCTGAGCAGACCTCTGCAAACAGAAGGCAGAAGGAAATTTGTGCTTGAAATAGATTAGTCCATGTTGCAGTGCTTCATGGCAGGAAAGGTCTTGAAAAATGAACAGCCTAAATCTTGTGTGCTGCAGAGTAATCCAGGCTCTTCTACAATTGCTGAAGAAGTTTCTTTCTGCATCTAAAATGTCTGTACTTCCACGACAGGCTCTGAGTTTTATGGCACCAGATGGAACAGAAAATGATTGGGTTTGGATTCAACTCATCAAAACCACAGACAGAAACACAGTGCTGTGTTGTCAACTCTTTCCATGAACAGGCAAGGGAATGTATTCGATGATATGCTCTGTGGTTATATGTTACTTAAATGTGCTGTCCCAAACTTATGTATGTAACAAAATTCATGATAGGGACTACAAGATAAAACTCAGTACAGCCTCTACAATGTGATTCTCCTGCTGGAAATCATAAAAGAATGGCTTGTTTCTTACTCTCTATTAACACATCAATTTCTGAACAGATTTTTAGTCTTGCATTAACCAAAATGTAACAATTTCCCAAAAGGAGGGAGGATGACAGGAAGACTAAACTTTTGGGGACTGAGGGAATGGATGGCTGCTGTGGAACTGGAGTCTCGCCAGGTCTCCTGAGCTGTTTCTGCTTTTGCAACACTGATTAGCTTGCAGAACATTTTCTCTGTAATTTAAACCTATCTGTTTTCATGGATGACTCATTTTAAGAAATTGTGGTCTGGATAAAGGCAAATCTGTGCTATGTCCTTAGCGTAGAAATAGAATTTTTTCCTCTTAAAAAAAAAAAAGGAAAAAAAGAAGGTGATATTTTCTATGCTCTATAGTTTAATAGTCTGCCTGTGGTAGAAACAGTTCTAGTATTGCTGTTAAAATCTAGTCTCAAACAAAGTAAAGCTGAAAAGATTTGTGTTGAGCAATCAAAGTAATAGTACAACAACCCCTACTAAAAACACTAGAGATTGTGGCATTCAGTGAATCTTCACAAAATGAAAATAGGCAACAGATAAGGAGACAAACAATTCCAAGCACTAAAAGGACATTGTAAAGAAAATGTATACTTGTAAAGCATTTTTCTGGGAACAGGTTTCCTGTAAAAAACAAGCAACCTGCAGCTCAGATCTAGAAAGAGAAAATAGAGTATCTTCCAGCCTTGTTATAGTGGTGGTGTAAGAATCAGCTAGGTAACCTCTTAGCATTGAAAACAGCTGATCAGCAGTGAAAAAAAAAATTGACACTTTTTCAAACTCTTATTACAACAGAGAGATGATTTTATGATCTCTCTCTGGGATCACATATTACAGTTAACATTAATATTTTTGCAAAACTGTCAAGCTCCATAAATGGCCTAGAAATGCTATAGTATATTGACATTTCCATAGATATATAAATTTACAATGTTTATATTGACAAAAATATTCTAATGCATTCCTGATTTCTGATGAAAAGGAGTAGATTAAGTTTTTCCTTCCACAGAAACAAAGCAATTGTCTGCATGGTAAAACAATTACAAATGTTCAGCATCATTGGCACAAACAAACTAGTCATCTGCAACTGATCTGAAGTCAGCTTACAAGGAAATTGGTCCATAATGTCTGGTCAACGACCTTGCAGATGGTATCATACATCATAGTACAAGCAGGAGAAGGGGTGAGAACCTTGTAGCAGATATAAGAATTAGAAAATCTTATCTAATGAGACTCTGTGACTTGAAGACACAGAGCCTCCTGATTCCTAGGATGGCACAGACTTCTACCTTGCTTTCTGTGGAATAAGTTTTATGAATTTCCAGTATTTAGTGTGGACTTTTTTGGTGACATTTTCAATTTTGCATTGCTAACAGGATTCCTTGCTAACCCCTTGCTGATCTCTTTTATACTTTCCCTTCCTGTTTAAGATCTCTGCTTCCTTTATTTTCCTGAACACTTTCAAATATTTACCACTAGGTGCACAGCCAGATGTGCAGCACCTGTACTCACCCTCTGAAGATAGACTTCCAACAGATTGCTCATTTAGTGTTCTTATCCATCACAGCTAGAATATACTTATCTCTTAAGGGATGGCAGAGGTATAAAAGGCATGATTTGCTAGGACCATCAAAAGGGCTAACTTAAGCTACTAATACTCTTTTGAAAAAGAAGTGTTTTATTACTCATCTTTCAGACTTTGGAAGTAAAAAGCAGTCCTCATGATCAGTGAAGCTACAAATGCTTTCCACATGAAAAGTTAAAAGAAGTCTCCTTGTTTAGTAACTAAACCTATAGTAAGAATATATGAAAAATAACTGCAACATTCCTGAAGAATATAACATGGATGAGAATGAGAAGTACCTCTTTTATAAAGATTTGGGCAATAGTAAATTCTAATGGGTTTTTAATAGTCCTAAATTCATAGAAATTTGATGTAGATTTCTTTTTTGTTGTTGTAAATGCACATCTTTTTCTTGTTTATTTGCTGAAGTACAGATTTCCATGTATAGTTTTATGTCTCCAAAGGATGTCAGTGCATGTGACAGTTGATGGTATCAAAAGGAAAAACATCCCCTTACCTCAACCCCACAGGGGTCTTTTTTTCCAACCATAGATTTCTTAGGGGTCAGCTAGCCATTCTGAGTGAAGGGGAACACTCTTTGGAGATGGGAACCCCAAAACATCTTAGTAGTTGCTGCCAGTTAGATATAATCCCCACAGTTCATCCCTGGACTTGACATGCGTGAAAACAATGAGTGTGACACTCATGTCCAGAGAAAATATTAACCTTGTCATATGAAACTCTATTTGACTTTGAAACCTGATCCAGACACTGTGATTATGCCAGAAAATAAAATCTTCCGTTTTCTTGCCAACATTCCTGGCTGTCAGATACTCTAGACAGCAGGAGCCTGGAGCCCCATTATCTGTGTGCTTTATAACTCCCCTATGGTTTGAGGTGGACTGAAGGGGTTCACACCTTTTCACTTCACACCTCAGCTGTCTATTATTTTATTTGCTCCTCTGTGTCCAGATGTGTACTCCCTCATTGAGAATAGTGTTACTTGTAGAGCCTTCATTTCTTTGAATTGACAGTTCAATTGCACAGATCCTTTATTGAGGAGAATGGGAATCTTCGGACAAGGTTCTTCATTCACATGTAATGCAGGGAAGGAAGCAGGAAAGCATCTCTCTGCAGGTGTTTTGCTCTCTTGCTCATTCCCGGACACTTCTCGTGGGGCAGGAGCAGGGTGCTAGGCAGGATCCTCACTCTGACCCCATGGGGCTCTCTTTGCTTATGACTTGGGTGTGAGTCACTTCATTTCCAGTCAAAACTGCCGAGCTCATGTACGAGCTCAGTTATTTCTTGCTGGTGTGTCATCTTGACATGCTGAAATGCTACCACCAACACTATGTCTCCACAGGACCTTTGGAAGGAGGTCAGGGACATCCAGCTTGTGCAGCGTGTTGAGTTTCCCTGCTGAGCACAACAAGGTTGCGGTTTGATTAGGTATTCAAGCTTCTATTTTTGGTTCCGTTTTTGTCGGCAGGAGCATTATTTTTGCTGATAACCTCTCATCTGGGCAGAATCTCAGCATAACTCTCCCCAGGCTGATTGATGACTTCCTGGAGCTGGCGTTGCGAAGCCGTCTGCTGAACACTGCTTCCTCCAGAGGCTCCAGCAGAGCTGCTTGGGCTGTAAATGGATTGTGTACACAGGCAGCTCAGGAGCTGCAGCATGCTAACATTTTATGGTTGTTTTTTCTTTCTCATTATGTTTAATACTAGTCATCCAGGTGCTGCGGGCTTTCCCTCCCCCAGTCGTCTTGGTTGCATGAACTTGTTAGGAACTGTTTATCTGACACTTATATTACCAGGATAAAAAATTGCTACATTTGTATCTTTTTGTATTTCAATGTAGCTGTACCCCTCCAGAGGCATTAACAACTGCACTGATGCAAGAGTATTTGTTTCCATCTTTAATTTGGATGATTTCCATCCTACATCTGCTATTTACTTTCAGAGTCATGGTAAAACTTGAAGTTCACATGTGTGATAAAGATCTGTGTGAGCGGATCTAACCAAGATTTCTTCTAGAACAAACTGTGGAGATCATGCTGACCTTCCCAACCAGTCATCCAGAAAATATGTCTATGGATTCAAGTAATTTATTAGTCTTGGCTTTTATTTGATTATTTTGTACATTGCTCACCATGAAATTTTCTCTTGCTAAACATGAGATCCTGCTGGGGATTTTGGTAGCTCTGCTCCACTTCTGTTCTTGTATGATTGAAATGTGCTGTTGTGTTGCTTCTATAAATGTGAGTCTCTTTTAGTTGACAGAGGATTTTGTAGCACACAGATTGCTGCATCCAGCGGCTTGATCTGGATTCCATGCTCTTATTCATTCCAGCTTGTTAATGTTATCTGCTGGTTTTTAGAAAAAACAATTTTAGCTTTTATTTCCTGTCAGATCAACTTCCAGCCCCATTTACTGCCTCCACCAAAAGTCGCTGAGATGCTACTGTCTAAATGTCTTGAGCTATAGTATAAATAGATCTAGCACTTTGTTTATAAACATGCCTTTTCGCACAGATCACAGGGAAAGAAAAGCTATAGAGGCATTTTGAAAAAACAGCCCCATTTAGACCAACGCATGTTTATTCAAGAGCCTAGGCTCCTTCTGGAGTGTATGATAAACAAATACCTGATTGAACGAGATTTACTGCACGAGCATCTCCCATGTACTGTGAAAGGATGTAACAAATAAGAACAGAAAGTCCCATCCTGTCTGGTATTTGAGCAACACCACTTGGAGAAAGGAGGCTTATTGCTCCCCAAATCTCATAGTCCCTGTAGGGCTGGAAAGGATAGCAAGTCTGTGCTGCTGCCCTCTCTGCACCATGGTCCTGGGGTCAGCTGGGAGCCTGACCCCAGCCAGTGACTCCCATGGCTGAGGCGGGGGAGTGTGTGTGTGTCTCTGTGTGTCTGTGTGTGTTTGTGTGTGCACAGACCCCCAAGCAAAATTCCCACCTCTTTGTGTGGAGAGCATGTATTTCATCATGGCCTTAGATTGATTCCAGATGAGCGGAGACAACTACAGAGGAAAGACTGTTTGCAAAGGGGGTGATGCTAGAAATGGACTTTCTGCTTGGGTAGCCTTGCTGCAGGCATGCTGAGCACAGTCTCCCTCCTGGAATCAGGGGAGAAGAGGAGGTGTGAGCTGGTGAGCCACTCTCTGCAAAGCTGTGTCCCAGAGTTGTCTCCTGCTCTGCAGCAGCTCACCCAGAAAACCATCTCTGGATCAACATTTTTCCCTCCCTAAAAAGCAGGCAGAGAAGATGAACACCTTGGTGGCATGGGCTCTGAGCCATGCCCATGCCATCTGCTGGGTTGCCATCTGTTGACAATTATGCCTTTTTAAATAAAAGTAATTTAAGGAAGTGCTGCAAAATAGATTTTCAGGGGTACCCCAAGACTCTTCATTTAGTGTGATCATGATGAAGAAAGAATTGCCCATGGTAGGAGTCAGTAGAGGCAAGACCATTCAGATGTGGGTGAGGGGTGGCTGCATGAGGGATGGTACATCCAGGGAGTGGGCTCTGGAGGCTGCAGGGTGCCACAAGCTGCCTGCGAGTCAGAAGAGTTGCATTGCCACAAAAAAAGTAAATGTCCACTGCCTTTATAAACAGGCACACAGCCTGCGAGAAATGTGAAGTACTCCTTCCGTCCTGCTCCACATGGATAGTGCCTCAGCTGGGGTACAGCAGATGATGCGTTTCCAGAGGGTCTGGAGAAACTGGAGTTAGTCCAGAAGGCAGCAGTGGGAGAGGTCATGTTTCTGAGGCCTGTGATCATCGAAGGGAGGATGGATGAATGAAACCTACTGTTGTCCTAAAAAGGGCAGTGGTACAGGACCAGGATGCAGTCTCAAAGAATGCATAAATGTTACTGGGGCTAGTCTGTCCTCCTTGCCATCTGTAGAAAGGGTGTAAACAAATGACTTTAATTTCAGCCAATAAAATCCAGGCTCAATGCTGGGAAAAACTTCCTCTTTGGGCAGGAAGGAAATGGCTCTCGGGTATAAATTCTGTGAGAAGGCTGCAAAGTCACCAGCTGAGTGCCAACATTGGTTTCCATCTTGGGAGGACAGGAAGGCAGCAGGGAGCTTGGCCAGTCTTCCCTGCCCTCCCCTTCCCCAGGGCACAGGGTGCTTGCCAGGCACCTCCCTGCCCACCTAAGACAGCCCCACCAATCCCCTGACAGAAAGCAGCCATTCGACTCCTGTCTGTACTGACCTCGACTTTTCAGCACAGATTTTGCTCTTCCTGAAGGAGCTGATGTATTACATTTTTTCTAAAAGGGAAACTTCTTGTAATTTCATTGCAGATTTATTCTTGGGAAATGCTGGACATTACAAATGTTCAAAACAAATTAATGTCAGTGTTGCAATTTCAGATTCTTTTTCCCCTATGAGGTGTATTATGCCTGGCATTTTAATGACTCCAGTTAATAACCCAATTTTTGTTCAGTGTGTTTTGGTTTTTGTTTAGAAACACAAAAATGTTAAAATGTGTCATTTAAAGGAATTTTGTACAAGCATAAAGTATGTTCATCTGCTTTAGAGCTTGGGAAGTTAAGAACTTCCATATGTCAAGATGCAGCCCTGGGTCAGAATATAATGTATGTGTTCACAGCATGTAGAAATGGTAAAGCACTGGAGTCGATGTCTGGGAGAATTTAGCATTTCTTTCAGGTGAACTGCTCCATTAAAACCCAAAAATATTCTTGGCAAGGGTCTAATAAGCATGATGGTTTCAGGTTAGACCTGCTGCAACTGCCAGAAGACTATGAATTTCATTCATTTTTCTTGAGGATCCTGGAAAGAGCATCAGCACAAAACATTTTCCTTTTATCTTTTTTTTTTTCCAACTGCATTTGATAGTTACAGTTTCCGTTTAGACTGACTCTGGCATTGGATAACTCATAATGGGAATTCCATGGCTTTGGAGAAAAAAAGTTTTACAAGGAAATTTTAGTTACCCCTGTGAAGTGGATAGTTGAAGAGCAGCTGCAGTAGCTTTTCATATCTGAATGAAAGGGGTTTTATTAAATGTAAGCACAAACCCCAGAAGTTCCATATTGGGAAATGAGGCTCAAAGCTCTTTATCAGAATAAAGCTGCTATCTGCACCTCCCAGAAAACTGGGGACACAGGAGAATGGCAGAAATCTGGCATCAGTTTGCTGAAGCTCCCTCTGAGGAAGTTTCTCTTCCCAACAGTGGGAGCCACTTTGTTTTCTGATGTCCTAAATCAGAGCAGCACTTCCAAGCACACATTCATGTAGTGTGAGCTGCATTTTAGAAAGAGCTGGTCTGCCACTCAGAAATGTGTTTTTCTAGAGAATGTATTTTCACACAAACACTTCTTAGATAAATATATTTTCAAGGTTGCTGGTTTAAGAGTTTGCTTACTTTGTAAAAGTGTGTTATTTGTGTGGATTTTTTTTTCTTTTAGAAAAAAGTGGATGTTCATCTCATATTGAGAAGTGCTGTTTATTTATTCATCCATCCAAATGCTAAAACATTTGACCCAAGCATAAATACTTTGGCTGTAAAGATGCCACAAACATTTATGGAAATTTCTCTTTGGGTACCTAGGACTTGTGTTTCCCTGGAAAAGATGATCTCCAGCAGATCTGTGGTTCATGTGATGCACTGCAAGCACATGACTGCCATGAGGAATTACCGTCTCTTCTTCACAAAGAGAAGAAAACACACTGTTTTGTGAGGAGTGTGGCTTTCCTCCGAAACCTAAATAATGTGCAAGAATGACAGCATCCCTCTTCTCATTCAGTTCAGATAAAAAAATATTTTTTATTTGTTCAACTGCAAAAACTTTGGCCATTTTAGGTAAAAAATTTTCAAGAGCAGAAGGGATGAATAACCTTTTCCTGTTGAGTTCTGAAATAAATTTTTGAACCACATTTAATAAATATTTTATTTAGCTGCTGCTGCATCTTTGGTGTCAGTCCAGAGCAGATGCTCATAAGTTTGCTTCTTACTGACTGTTTGAAGCATCATTCCAGGTTTTTTGCATCACTTTTGTTCCTCAGAAGGAACAGTCATATCACAGTGACACAGAAGGTCCTCAGATAATTTTTGCCCAAATATGCCTTTGTTTAATTTATAAAATTTTGGTTTCAATTAAATTCAGATGAATTTCAGAAGGAAAATTGTTATTTCTTGTCAGGCAGCAAGGAGCTTGTTTCAGGCTGCAGAATAAGAATAATGCAATGAGACTAATTGGTCTAAATTATGCAGTGATATTCCCTTTTTTTAAAGCTTTACTTTGGATCTTTGGATGTCTCTGACTTGTTCTGGATTATGTGGCCTTCCTACATCTGCCTTTTTTTATCTCCTGAGCTACTCTTTGGGAGAAAATGTTATTTTCATTTGGTTCACAACTTGATGTGTTATCTTTTAGATATCAGGACTTCTGGGAAAATCAGGCTCTCATTTAGTTCATTAACATCCTGTTACCATCCCTGGAGCCCCCCAGACCCTATTCTGTGTTGCTGCCTCCAGCCTGGCAGCCAGTGATGTGTTCCACCAGGGTACACCAAGCTCTTCTTTGGGAAACCGGGCACCTCTCAGCATATTTTGTGCTGACAACCACAAAATAGCAATAAATAAAGAGCAAATGTGATGGGGTGAGACAGACCGCTCTCCTCCAGCATCATTTCCAAGCAATCAGTTGGCCCCAAATCATAGCACCAAGACATTTCTGCAGTGTTGTACAGAAGTTAAGGCTTCAATCAAATACTTTCTTATCTAGAGGTTTTCTGTGTTTGACAACAAAAATTGGGTTGTTTTCTTTTTATAACCTCTTTGTAAAAATGTTACATTCCTGACAAATGCCTGAAGAGCTCCACTAAAAGACTATGGCTAAAAGTCTGAAAACTTACACTGCTCCTGAGCTGGCTGGCAGCCTCAGCTTGCTTAGGAACCTGTCACCAGAGCACAGGAGGCTCTTTTCTGAGTTTCAGATCCATTCTTTTCTTTTCACTGTTGTTTATCTCCAGTGCTGAATGCATAGAAAGGCAGATAAATGACTGAATTTGCTGGTATTTTGTACTTAAATAAATGCATCATTGATGCTGTATTTACTTCCATTTAGTGAAAAGATAGATGCTGATCAAACTGAGAGCAGGTCAAAAGTGCACAGAAGCCACCTCAGGGTTAATAAATAAATAAATAAATAAATAAATAAATAGCAGAATCTCTTGTCTCTGGTGTGGAGAAATGCACATCTGAACTCCCTGCTGCATGCATGAGGTGTTTCCTCACTTACCAGATGGAAATTTTTGGAAGAATTTCCTATGGTGACGCATCTCACATCAGAACTCGGCAGAAGAACAGGGAAGAAGCTGTGACTTGAGATTAGTACCATGCATGCAAGGTCCTGTTTTAGTGAGACTTGCTGCACTGGTGATGCTGCAAAATTTTAAGGAGCCCCGAGCAAGCACCACCAAAATGTGTAAACATCAGTGAGAAGAAAAAAAAAATGAAAGGAAAGCAATCCTTTTATATTTCCTATTCTTTTCCTTCAGCATATCTGCCACGCAGCAAGCAGAGCAGACAGAAATCAGCAAACAGGTGGAAGGTGCCTAGATGGGTAGACAAGAGCAACACAGGCAGAGGGAGGAGGGAAAGAATTTGAATATCCATGGTGCCAGGGTTAAGCCTCCTGACCTGGGCCATGACCTTGTGGATGAGCACCCCAAACTTGTTGTGGGGAGCAGGAACCTCCTGTGGCTGTGGGGAGGTCAGGGTTCTCTGCAACCACCTCCACTCCCAGTTTTGAAGGATGGGTGCAAGTCAGTGTGCTCAGTAAATCACTAAGCAGGTGGGAGGTGGAGCCTGTAAGGAGCCCTTAACTGCTGGAAATGGGCTGACTCAGAAAATAATGGAAGATAATAACAAGAGACAGCCAGAAGTAGGAGCATGGTAAATTATGTGGACGATTCCTGTGAAGGAAAGCAGTGAAAGGCTCACAGCCTGCAACAGGAAGGGAGACATACTTCACCATGGTAGTGGTTAGGTTATGCAGCAGGTCTTTTCCATCTCTGATTTCTGAGATCATACACAACGTGCCAGGCATGTTACCTATAATTAAGCATACCATCAGGCACCATTTATCCAGGGGTGTGCCTTGGTTCCTCTGTCCTTTCCAAAGTTATGCAATTGCCTTCATTAGGCATAGCTCCTTGAGCACAAGCATCCATGACTCATGGAGGGCTGTCTACCTGTCCAACTGCTCACAGACTCAATTAAACACTATCATGGAGCAAAACACAGGGTCCAATTGCACTGCAGCATGCCATGGCAGCCTGTTGCATGAAGTTACCTTGTAAAGGTGCCAGGTAAGGACCATGGCAGGAGGGAGGTGGCACCCGCTTGCATGTGCATATGGGAAGCTAGATATTGCTCCAGCACCATACTGACAACATCAGGCTGAATACAAATATTGTTCTCACTAAAAAACTAATTAGAAAAAAAAACCCCAAACTAAAAGTAGAGTGGAAGTGATGATTTATACTAAATACTCTCTTTTTTAAAGGCCTGATCTCTACATGCTTTGATTTCAATGCTGGTCTTTATCAGAGTAATTTTTAATGTTGCACACTTGGATCACTGAATAGCAACGATCCCCAGCATGATGTAGTGATGGTGTTAAGACTCCAGCCTAATACTTGAGACGCCTTGGTTTTATTCCCTTCTTTGATGGTCTAATCCCAGATTCATCCCAGCTAAATTTAGGAGCTGCCTGAAGTAGGAGCTTTGCTTCCTTTCCGGAGGAGACAGGGATGATGCTGGGCTGTGATCTCTCTGTGCCTTGTATTTCTCAGAAGCTGGGGAGGGGGCTGAGGAGATTGAGGAAGGGCTGGAAAAATATAAAGAGACTGGAAAAGAAGAGGGATTACTTCCAGGCACTGAAGTGAAGGACTAACCCTCAGGTAAAAGCCATCAATTTTCAACTCTGAAGTAGGAAAAATGGTCTTTATGTCAATAAAAAAGGTGGGGAGGAGGAATATGTGGAGCATAGTGAAGCATGTTGATGAGACAGGAGTGGGGAGAAGGGCAAGGAACTTTAATTTGGAGACCAACCCCAGCCTGTTTCTTCATGCACAAGTGCTGTGCACCAAGTAGTTCATGAGCATTTGAACAGTGCTAGCCTTTCCTTACAGACTTGTCAGGCCAAAGCTTGGATTCTCTGTTATAATTAGAAAACAAAGTGACAGGCAAGCTGCTGTCTTTCTATAGACCTCTAGAAGAGGCTTGGAGGATGGGGTGAACCATTCTCAGGGGAAGGTAGTGTTCACAGGGCTGCCAGTAGCAGTCCTGCTTGGTACATCATCTTACACTGGAAGTGCCCTCATGAAAGAGAAGAAATGGTGGATTGGCAGATGTTTTGATGATGGGCATATGAAGATTAGAGCAGATGTGGTATTCAAGACTCTGTAGTATGCGGCTACATATGATCACCAGAACATGTAAAGAAAAAATCCCTGGATTCCTGTGAGCAGATGTTAGTGTACTGAAGCTCGCTTCTTTTCTTGTTTAGTTTTTTTGTTTGTTTGTTTTGGTGAGTACAGCAAGTATGTTATTACATGACCGTGGTAAAGAGCAGTAGACTCTAGTGACCACAGCAAATTAATCCTTACAAAACCTCTATGAATAGAAGCATTATTATTAATGCTGGCAAAATCTTTACAGGCAAAGCATTAATAAATGCATGGTGTTTACACTAGCATTCAAGATGTTTGATAATGAACAACCCCGTGGACATGCATTTGCTCTCACCATCTACTCTGGAGCATGTCACAGATGAGGAGTGGACAAAGTGTTGCACTGATCCTGAGGATGACTTTTGACTTTTAGGAAATGTCATCCTGCATCCTGTTGTAGCTTTGTTGAGGGTTTTTATACCCCTGGTTTCCTTTATTTTTGTATTAGGAAGCCTGGGGGATTTGCAATGTGTCTAAAGTGCTTCTATTCATTTGTATCTTGGTGGGCTATGGCTGCAATATGGAAAATAGGTTTATATGAAACAAATTACAAAAGTTTATATAATTACAGAATACATATATATATATAATTACAAATTACCTAAAAGCTGTCACTCTACATAGGAAAGACAAAAGGAAAGATGTGTAAGAAACATGGGAAAATTAAACATGCCTGGAAGCTTCCCTGCGGTTGATCCGTCATCCAGAAACCATGCTAAAATACTGTGTCTTCCTCTCCCTCTCTCACTATTTTATTTCTCTACATTTCTGATTATTCATAACTGTTTGATAATTTCTTTCCCATTCCTAACACAAATTTCCTGAAAGTCGTGTTGTTGGGTTGAGAGTAAAATCAGATTCAGAAGAAAGTTCCTATTTGGTGACACAGCATGTGAAACTTCCCAGTAGCCTGTGAAACCCAGTGAAGCTTCCTTCTTGGGACAGAGCTGTGCTTGGAGCAGCCACAGGAGGTAGTGCCCCACTCCTGAGTTGCTGGATTTTCCCCGGAAGGAAGAACCAGAAGCATCTCCTTGAAGGCTGACGGGTGGGGCAGCATCCTGCTAGTCAGTACCAGCTGTCCCAGTCACCCCTCCAGGCAGTGGCATCCTGAACACTTCACACTGCCTGGACTTGGTCACTTAATTGGAGAGAGGGCCGGGTTGGAATTTGCCCTCAGCTTCCTGAGCTTGTCTGCACTAGTCACTCCACTGTCCCTGTGCTTGCTGCAGATCCCCAAGTTTTATCTTCAAGGTGAGATAAAATAAGTTTCCAAGGCTTAGGGTGACTTGCCCGGGGTACCTTGATGGGTCATTTGGTCAAGCAAGGTGGGAGCAGATGGGCAGCACACCTGCTGCCCTGGATAGGCTGGTGTGCTCCTCGGTTCCTTGTTTCTTGGGAAAAGTGTGATTGTTCAGGAAACGTGCTGGACCTTATGAGCAACATCTGGAAAAAAGGCAAGGGATAATTCTGTTTTATTTATTTACTCATGAGCTCCCGAAGGGGCAGTGTGGCCATGAGTGGGGGATTTTGAATGTGAATTCAGGGAATGCTCTGGGGCTTCATCCAGGGCAAGGATGCCATCGGTGTGAGAGAAATTTTAGTCTGGGAGTGAAGGCGTGTGTGTGTCCTGAAAAATTCTGACAAAGCTGCTCAGCTTTTGAAAAGGGAGATGAAGGGAATCTGAAGATTATTATCACTTCCCTTAATAAAAAAAAAAAAAAAAAAGAAGGAAAATAAAACCCTTAAGCCTGGCCACTCACCCTGTGGCATATAGCAAGCTGTTAACTAAGTGACCTACCAAGTTTTATAGTACATTTCTCATCACTGGGAGTTTTTGAAAACATGAGTTGATTTTTAACTAAAATGGATGTGTTATTTCAACCTGGCATTAATTCAGGGAAGCCTTCTCACCTGTGTAGTAAGGCATCTCAAATTGGGTACTTGTGCTAGTCCTTCTGATTTATGAGTTTATTAACATTTTCTCCGAATAGTATGTTCACTGGATATATTTCACAGATTGCAAAAGATGTTCTGCATGATTGTAAAAGCTTGTGGTCAGCAGTTTGCAATGATTTTTCAACAGGAATGCATTTTCCTGTAAAGCACAACTAACTTCCACCCCCTCCTCTTTCCCTCCGCCCTGGCTTGGGAATTGGTTCAAATTTCAAATACTTAATCAGGGGAATTTTTGGTGTTTTATATTCTGGGCAGAATTCATAGATTTCAAACTTTCTGTGATCCACTTTATTGCAGCAAGATCCTTTCCAGAAACATTATACTATGTGTTGCTGTTTTGTGACTGGGACA
The DNA here is from genome assembly GCA_020086605.1 of Lanius collurio. NCBI lineage: Eukaryota > Metazoa > Chordata > Aves > Passeriformes > Laniidae > Lanius > Lanius collurio. Next base: position 17,174,019 of record JACBWW010000020.1, on the reverse strand, counting down.
TGTGGTAAATCTACTTCAAGAATGAGTCAGTGCCAGATTCCACAATACATTTCTGGGTTGTCATGCATATAGAGGAAAATAAGAAACATCTGTCCATTTTTTTTCTAATTAATTAAAAAGAAATGTTCTAAGTACAAGCTATTATAGGTAGTAGAAGGTGAAATAAAAAGACCCATTTGGAGGTACATTCTGGAGTTTATTAATAAAAAGGGCAAATCACTAAACATGATTTACTAATAGTAAACATTGATGTTTAACCTTCAGCATCTCTTCAGGAGTCACCACTGTTTGTCTCGTGACCATGACCTGTGTCAATGTGGAATGCCATTATCAGCTTTCAGTGTCTGAAATCAATTGCAATTTTTCACCTTTGTCCAAGCTCGATGCTGTGTTTTTAAATATTGACTCAGATTTCATATTTTAGAATTTTTTTTTTTTTCACAATAGTTTATTGCTGTGTTGTTCTTTAGACCCTTCTTTGGGCCTGGTATCTGTTCAGAGGGACACATACTTCCCTTTTGTTCACATTTTTCATGCAGAGCAGCTTCAGTGTAACCATGTGGAAAATAGTTCAGGGCCTGAAAAGTTAAAATTGGTAAGATACTTCTTTTAAGTTAGCATAAAGAAAAAACAATTCATTTTGCTTTAAGAACAGCAGGCAGGGTGAACATCTTCATAGATCTTGCTCTCTACAAATTTTTCTATAAACTCACAGGCAGTCTTCTCAATAAAGACAACAAAATTACTGTCATATTTATCATGCTGGGGTGTTTCAGCTCCATGGGATAAACTTGGCAATGTTCTTGCTTCTGAGTACTTGGAAAGCATCCCTATACTTCTCAGTTTTCAGCATTCTTGTAGATTAGGAATAAACTCTCTCTCTTTTTTCACCCTTCATATTTCATATAGTGATAGTGCTTTCCCTGAGTGCTTGTTACAGTTATTTTTTGGAAAACAGCATGCATTTTTCTGTACAATGTTGGCTGATAACACAATAAGACTACCCCAGTGCTCTTCCCTTAGATTATCAAATCTCAGTCTAAACAAGATTGAGAGAGTAAGGGTTGAGCGAAATGTTTTAGTTCAGAATTCCTTAATAAATTTAGGCAGAAATTTAATATGCTTTGGAAATAAAGGGTTTATCACAGCAAATTATTTCTATTGAGGGAAGACAGGCCATAGTTTTAGGAGCCTCTATATCACCTTAAAAATATAGTAAAATATTTTATAACTAAAAACTACTTTTTTTTCAAAATGCATACAAACATTTACAAATATTTCATCTTCCTAACTGAAATGATTTTTTTTGGTTTACTGAAAACTTTGAAAAGTAACTACAATGTTTTTTTCACAGAACTCTAATTGCCCAGATAATCAGTCACATGCATCCCTCCTTGGCCTCATATTTATAGCCCAGTAAAGAATACGGGAAAGTATATGATTGCAAATATTGTTAAAATATTTTCTCACTTTTTTTTTCTAATTTTGCCTGGGCAAGGTTTGTCCTGTCTGGTACTTACTCCCATGTGACTTCTTGTGACTCTGCTGCCTTTGCATGTGCATCAGTAGTTAAAAAGCTGCACACAGTGCTATTGACTTTTGCTAAGACCAAAAAAAGTAATATTATTGAATTTGCCAGATGCAATAGATAATTTTCTTGGGAGTTCCACTTTATATATGCCCTCCTATTCTTCTAATACCTCATTAGGTACCTTTGCTTGTGCATGGAGACTGCCCAAGCATGCATTTCCTTTGCTCTTCTGACAATTTTAGTTGTTGGTGATCATAACAAATTGAAATTGAGCAGTTGTAGCAGTTTAGTGAAGATTCAACAAGACAGGAATGTCAAGAGTGCACTAGCTTGTTTTTAGGAACACTATCAATGCTCCCTTTATCCTGTGGGAACAGTTATGTCTTTGTTTTGGTTGTGCTGTTTTTTGGAAGATGAGTGAATAAGAGACCATTGATACTTTTTCCCCCATAAATTCTCATGTGTGTCCTTTGCCTGGTATGTTGCTCTCTGGGGTGTAAAAATAGTGTGCCACTTTGATTTCTACATATTTGAAGACCTAAAAATGGGGGAGGAGCAGTAAGCACCAACTCTGCAGGTACTATCAGGTAATTTTATCTTGAGACTCATAAAAGGATGCTTTTCTGTGGCAAAACCAGGGAGCATCACTGCTGGGTTTCCAAGCCTCTAACAACGGGACACATGTTGATGAAGGATGAGGTAATTTCCAGATGAAGAGTGGACAGTGCTGCCAGAGGAACGGTGGCAGGACAGCTGGTGGTGGGAATGGTCACCTGACAGGTTGTCACCACAGCTGTGCTCCTTACATGTCTGAGGTAGGTCCCACAGAGGGAAACAGAAGGGAAGGTGCAGCTAAACTGTAAGTTACTGACAATCTGCTCTGTGTGTATGTATTTTTTCATTCAGCTCTCCCTTTGATTGTAACAGCCCAGACTTTGCATGACAGATGGCTTATTGTTTCTCTCCTGTAAGCTGCTAAAAAGGTTCTGAGCAGAAACTCACAGCGTTCCTTTCGGAAAGTCAATGATCGAGGCTCTGTCCATGAAGGACCCAAGGTCTAAGTCACGTAGACCATAGGCAGGAAAAAAGTGGTGGGGCTTAATATGTAACATTCAAAAATACATTTGCTTCTTGTACTAAATCCTCTTTGATTTTAGTCTGAGATTCAGAAAACATAACAGCTTCCAGATATTGCCAATATTAATATATAAAAATATTGCTTTCTTTGTGTTAAAGTGTTAGTTGAAAGGGATGGAAATAAATACTGAAAATATCATTTTCCTGTAAAAAAAGTCAATACAAGTTTATGAGCCATATGACTACATATTGAGAAGAAGCACAGCATCTTTAGAAACATCTATAATGAATCCTATGCTTTTGTAGACAGTAAAGAATGTAAGCAAACAGTTCAATTTTTTCAAGTAGTTATTACAAAAGTGTGTCTAAATATAAATATATAATATTTATGGAAATAAAAATAAAATATAAAAGTCATTTCAGCTTAGATACTGGTCAAGGTCTGGTCTATAGCCACAGCAGAAAGTGGGTGGCTAGATCATCAGAGGCCCTAAAATACAGGGTCAGGGAAGGTACACTAAATAAGGAATGGTTATTTAAGATCATGGAATATATCCTGTGGAAATTTCTTTCAGAATTCTCTATACCATAATGTAAGACAAAATTTGGCTCTGGCTGTTTCAGTTTCAGCATAATATTTTTATGGATGTGGTATCCCTTTAAAGCTCATCCTGTGGCTTTAATTCATCACATGAAAGCTGACTAATCTATATGTATATTTGTGGATATTTTACCAGGCACAAAATAACACTATGCTTAATAACAACTTATTCCTTTATTTGTTTTGCTTAAAGATACAGTGAATGTTGAAGGCAAGGTTTGATTAACAATAAATTTGTTTGTGGTTCTCATGCTGTTCAAGTATCTTATAAAATCATGGAAGAAAGTACTGGAACAATAACCAGGTGCAGACTCACAGAAGTAAACAAACCTAAATTTTTTACTTTAAGACTAAAAGAAAATATGTTAAACCTCTGGCCTACTAGTCAAAAGATTTGGTGGCGTTCCTATAAATAAAAAGCTTTCAAACATAGCCCAGTAAGAAGACAAAAAGGGACAGTTAAAAAAAAAACCAAAAAAACACCACCAGAAGAAGACAGCTTTTGAGCAGGCTGGTGTGAGGTGCTGAACAAACCTGAACTGTACCCCTAAGTATTTAGAGCTGGATCATGTAAAGGGCTGCAGAAAACAAGGCTACTTGTTTCCTCTCAGGAATCATGTGATAGTTTTCAAAACTTCCACAGCAGGTGAGATGCTCCCTCCATCGAAGTCAGTGAGGCTTTATACTGATTCAGCTGGGACCAGGCTTACATTCTCATGATCTGATAAAAGTAATGCTGAAATTAATTAAAAATCATATTCTCGGCCATGTTCTGTCTCAGTGTGGGACCTTTGAGTGCTGCAATACCTTTTCTGTTTTCCTGTGAAGAGCCATTACCTGATAAGTTTTGTGTGGGTTTTGGGAATATTTTTGTTGTTGTTTTTTTCCTCCAGATTTGAATGAAATAAGGAGCTGCCTTGGTGACCAAATTCTTGTTAACAATTTAAATGTATTCGGGGAAGGGAGAAGGATTTGCACTCAGCAAATGAGCCCAAGCTCACAAGCTCTTATTTTATTCCTTTTGCTTGGAGCTTCATAACAAGGATAATTTATTTTCAAATGAATTACTTTAAATAATAGGTTTTGAGTCACACAGAATATAGACAATCCTGACCTCGTCTCTGCAGCTGTGAAAGTAACCGTGTGGGTGTGGTTGCCTGGTGGCTGGCCAGATGATCCAGTTCAAGGGGGTGGATAAAATAACATTTACACTTACAGTAACTGTTTAAAAATGTAATTTGAGTTCTGCCAAATCCTTCAAGTTCATTTTGGGAATCCAGCTTGTTAAGGTTGCCAACACTCAACTCTTCTCACCCTAGTTTTTTTGCAAGTTATCTCCTTCTGCCAGATGTATTTTGCTGCAATTCTCTCACTACAGAGCATGAGGTTCCACCAGCCTTGCTCTGTAAATGGTTATGGTGGGACACTCCTGGCTGTCAGCCTGCCCAAGCAAGCAATGACTGAGCCTGACCCGTGAGACTGAGCGTGGAGGGAGGACACAATCCCAGAGGAAGTGTTCCACTTACAGACAGCTCTGTTTGTGTCTGCTGCAGTAAATGGTCCCAAGCCAAGTAAGGTCAGGCATTTGCAGGATCCTTGAGAAAACACGTGGTGGAGAAGTTGGAGTTTTGGAAGCTGGAGCTTGTCGGTCTGAGTTGGAATTGCAGAAGTGTTCCCAGGTAGTGTGGGCAACAGGAATCAGGCACCTTGTCTAACAACAACACAGAATCAGGTCTTGAACACTTTGCAATCTCAGAGGTGCTTAAAAAGGAGCAGGTGTTGCCTGAAATAGCCAGATCACTCCAACTGGGCAAAGTGTTCAGTCTCTCAGTGCTCCTGCTAAGGCAACACTTGTTTGAGGACACAGGGTGATCCTGCACTGTGGCTGGCACAGGCTGCCACACTCAGAGCTTTGCTGTGTCTGGTCCTTGCAGCCTCAACCTGCCTCACCACTGTGCTGAGTGGTTGTGAAGTGCTGTAGCACTCCTGAACAAAAAGTGCAAGGCAGCATTTATGGATAGGAATAGCAATCACTTCCAGTGGCATACTGTGAGCTGTGCTTACTTGTGTGAATTAATGGATTGTTGGGTTTTTCAGACAAAGAGCCCATGCAGGGTGATGTTTGGGCTGCTGCTGAAAAGAAAATTGTTTTGAAGAGTTTGCAGTCTCTGCTGATTGAGGTCCCATGTTCACAGCAGGCCCATTCAACACAGCTTTTGGGACTACTCACAGAGTTCTTGCTAACACCAACATATTGCATGACAGCATCAATAACTAATGCAAAATGGTTCACAGAGCTTAAGACCTTAGGGTCCACTGCCTGCCCTGCCTTTATTATACCATCATACCTCATCTACTTTGAGTAAAAGATGCTTTTTCATATCAGCATCTAGTGTTGAACACATAACAGATGTAGCATCACCTCTGCAGTGACTTGTTCACATGGCAAATTATAGCCTTCACTTACTAAGTCAACCTTCCTGCCTTGAATTTGGCAAAGTTTTTCAGGTTAAAAAGGCGTTGTGTTTTTTTCAGATTAAAGAGCATTCCTAGTACCTCTTCTTAGGGAAGATACACACGTCCACTTGGTCATCAATCCAGCCTTTTTTTGTGTGTCTGGATCCCGCTGTGACAAGGTTCATGCTCTTTTGTCCACCACCTTCTCTTATCTAACACATTTGGAATACTTTGCTGATTTTAAACACGTTTGGAAGAGTGTAGAAGTCTCAAAGAAAAGACTTCTTGCTGGCTTGATGAAAAATTGGCCTGAATAGAGAAGAAAGATTCAGAGAAGGGAGACCTCAGTTGTCACACACTATTTGGCAACACACAGCCAGCCAGTCAGTGGCAAGGTATTTACAGGCCACCTGCAGCACACGTTAGTGGAGTCATAAGAGACATCAAACTAGGGAGAGTTTTCCTCAAGTTTTGTTTACATCAAACCCCTTTACACCAAAAATTGATATGAATTCATGCAACTGGAATTTAGTTGTTCATAGAACATTTTCCTTTTTTAAAGTAAAATTAATTGGTATTCACTTATTAAGCTTTTCAGTAAATTACATTTTCTTCTGCTCTCAAGTCCTCTGTGTCTTCTTGTCTTTCCCTTTTACCCTCTTCAAACTTTTCAAAACCTAAATTGTGAGTACCAGTCTTCATGTAGAAAACTGTTACTGATTTAATAGTGTCTTATTCACACCCTTACCTTTTTTCATCAAAACCTTCCAGCTTTTCTTGCTGTAGCTTTGGAAGGTGAATGTTGCTTATCTATCATGAACCCCAACTAGATCCTGTAGCTGATGATTTCTAATGTGGTGCCTACCCAGTTCTATAGACAGAGGCTGTTTCTGACAACTTGGCCATGCTTGGCTCTGGGCACAGTCTCTGGAATAATGTATGGAGTTATCCAGATCACTCTGTTCAGCCACAGTGGTCTTCTCAACAGAGCAAGAGGCTCTTAGTCAAATTAGTTTTAACTGATAATTATTTTTTATTTACTTCTACTGAAATAAAATGCCATGGGTACTTCTTTTCAACAGAGTCCATACACACCCTGAAATAGAAAAGAAGTGAGCAAAAGACATTGTATCATACATGAGAGAAAAAATTACATCACTGATGAGCTGCTTACAAGACAGCAGTGAGGACAATGTAACAATCTTTTGGAGTAAATATGCTCACTTTCCGTGATACACTGGCCTTCGGTTAGTCTGCAGCAGTGAAAACAAGTGGTGGTTTGCCTGGGGTCCTACATACATGGTGCCAGACGGTCATCAGTGTCTTTAGAACCATTGCATGTAGACTTTATGAACTTAGCATTTAATTTTATTTTGAATTATATTTTCCTTACCAGGAGAATATTCGTAACAAGTTTAGGTTCAACAAAAGCCGGTAGATTGTCCTTTATGAATTTCCTTAAAAGTTCTGAAAGTCTGCATTTTCTATAGGAAACTTGGATTCTTTTTTTAAAGAAAATCCATTATAAAAATTTTCAACACCTTTAAATAAAATGTGGATATTTCTTTTTCTCTTCACAAGCTTTTATTAAAGCTTACACCAAATTAAAGTGATTCAAACACTGAAACTGCCATTCAGCATTGGCACAAAATTTATAGAATTATGCAGACAAAATCTGGAAGACATTGACTAAACTGTACCCCAATCTTCACCAGTTTAATCAGGAGGAAAGAAGAGACTGTAAAATTGTTTAGACATACAAATAAGTGAAAATTAATTGTGAGGAAGCTTTTCTATCTCCATTCACTAAACAAATTCAATCAACAAGATGTGCTTAAGGTATCAATTGAAGCAAGCATCTAGGAGTATACTGTTTTAATTAGGATATGGCAGTTTCAAATGCTACTTTTGAATCCAGTCCAAGGTTTTCAGTGTATACAGTCTGTTTCCAAAACACACTTTTAAATATTAGAGCTTCAACTCTGGTTTTAAGTACTGCAGTTTGATGAGCTGTTCTGGTCTGGGGCTAGTAAACAAGTCTAGAACTTGCTGGATTTCTCCCAGCAGAGGAATCGTCATCCTCTTACTTTTAATGTTGTCTGGATTTGTCAAGTCTGTCCTGCAATCTTTGTCTCCAGGATAACATGCAATGCAGTCATCTCATGGGAATATGGAAAGATTTTCAGTTGTAATAATAACGTTCAAGTCAGCTTTTAGTGAAAAATCTTCCTTGTGGCTATAAAAGAGGTCAGCTTCCCTGAAGCTGAATTTTCACAGCAATCTGCAAAGCTTTTGATATATCGCTCCTGTTGAATTTTAATAGGGATGGAGCACTTGGGTTTGTATGCAGTAAAGTTGTTTGATTTACATCCAGACCATGGGTCTGGTTTTTTGAGCTTCCCAACATACAACTGATGTACAAGTAAGAGCAAACTAGTATGTGTGTGCATACAAGACAGCATGAAATTGCTAGCTTTTGTGATTATGTTACTCATGGATTTAACTGGTCAAAAAAGATCTCTTCACCCACATGCAATACTGTTCTGGTTGTTAAGAAAATGTGAAGACATGTGAACATGAAATTATTCCATGCTGTGTTTAGGCAGAAAAAAAATTGCGCAGTTCAAAGATGAAGATGCTTTTTGATACTTTTTTTGTTTGTTTGTTTTGGTAATTTTAAAACTTCTTTTTGTTCCTCTGCTCTTCTATTGCCTTTATCAGCCTGACATATCCTATCGTGATCAACTCAAATAATATTCACAAAAACCCCCAACTTTTTTAACCCTATACTAGGCAAACACTACACTAGGCAAAATGTTGGTTTTGAGAAGCCCAGTATTTCTCAAACCTTGAAGAGATTTTTATTTCTGAAAAGTCTAGAGAGCTGCAGACAACACTACAGATAGTGCATGTAGCATGGCAGGCAGCTTGTTGCCTCTTTATCCACAAACATATTTGGACAAAAGTCTAAGACACCTGCTGTGTGAGCTACCAGATGCCTTTTTCTAGGAGGGGGATGCTGGTCTCTTCTGCTTTTCTTGGCACCTTTAAAAATACTTGGAGACTGCACGGTATCTGTGTTCCTACTGCATGTACTGCAGGAAAGACCAGCTGTTTAAAGTCAAAGCTGGGCTCTTTGAACCCAGGCTTGCTTTATCCCCTGAAGATATTATGATGGTGAGTGTGTCACTCTGTCAAGAAGTAGATGGGTTTTGAAACATGCCCAAAAAATCCTGACCAGAAAGGCCTGGGGTGAAAGGTGTGGAGGTGGGTACCACAGGGAGATGGAAAAGGAGGGAAGGGATTATACAAGCTCCTAGGAAAGCTGAGAAATGGAGCTAAGTCACAATTTTCTGACCAGGCTGCCTCCAAGTTTCATAGACATTCTTTCCCATCAGGGCAGCAGGGCTCACCCTGTGAGCCATGGAAAGTCTCCCTGGATGGACGAGGAGTCTTGCTGGCTGGCTGGAAGGGAGAGGACATTTCTGATTAGTCTTACTCCATCTCACAAGATCACTACTGTGCAGATTTCTCATAGCTGTAACAAAGTCCTTTCATCCCACAGAGGGGATGTAAGATCTGGTCTCTGGTGGGCTGGGTTTCTTTTCTTGGTGTGCTCTGTAAAAAGTCAGAAAGATTTCCCTTTTGCACTGCAGTACTACTAGTCTGGTTGTTACATGACACTTTTTAAGAGCTATTTAAAACCTCAGCTGACTGAAATGTGTGGGAGAAAGTCTGTTTTGTATTTTGTCACACAAAATATTATGTTTATTCTTTGCTAGATAAAAAAAGTCTGAAACCCTCTGTTTTAATGTGGGCTAAGTCTAACGGGGGAATTTTTTAGGTTTCCAAATTTACAAAGTGTTCTTTCCTGAGTGGTTAACTGTTCTCACATTTGTAAAAAGGAGGCAAGAGAAAATATGAAAGAGGTTTTGAAAATTGCCCTGGACATTAATGGTTATTTTCTGATTTTTTTTCTTGGTCTAATTCTAGTAAAAGTTTCTCAAGTCACAATATCGTGCTGCTTGCTCCTAAAAGTCTGCTATGAAAATAAGTTCAATATTGGGAATATTTGTATGAAATTGGTCTGTTTTGCATTAGAAAGCATTTTATATCATAAAGCTCTGTACCAGGTCTTTATCTCCATCATTAAACATGAAGGGACAGAAACTCAGCTGGCCTACATTGGCTTTGTTCCATGGAATTTACTGCTCCGAACAAGTTAAAGACTTCACCCTTTGCAATAAGATTCCTCCTTATGAGGTTTATTTTCTTTTGGTAATGTAAATAATCCTTGGAATATAAAAGAAAAAAATTATATTGATTCAGCCTTGCTTAACTCCTGGAAGAAATCACGTGCAAGGCAAATTGCAAAATTGCATCTCCAGCTGCAGCAGTCTGAAAGTGGCAGGACAGGACCATGCTAGTGGCTGTCTGCCTGGGATTTGCCCACATGGCTGGGAAAGCTGTAAGCTAATTTAAACACCTTCTTAGAGAGTGCACAGGTAATTGAATCTTAGCTTAAGCCAGCATGTGTAATAAAACATAGCCCTCTCCTCTGTGCAACCTCCCAGGAACCTCCAGGCAGGTTCGTGTGGCAAGCCCTGAGGCACTGGCCTTGCCTGGCTCCTGGCCACCCTGGCAAAGCTGCTGCCACCAGCCAGGCATGATGGGGACTGAGTCAGTGACAACAGCAGCAGTGCTGATACCCACACCCTGGTGCAGCAGCGGCATCACGGCTCACTCGGTCCCAAAGCCAGAACAGCCCACTAACAACCTCTGCTAGGAAAGAAAGCCTACTGATTTATTTATTTATAGGTTTATATCAACTAGCCATGAATTATTAGCTAAAATAACTGAAGGACCTGCCTGTCAGTCTTATGGCAGCCACGTTTGTCATCCTGTTAGAGCTGGAGCTTGATTTTGACTACTGCTTTGATGTTCCTTCAGCTGACAGACAGCCACATTTTAAGACACATGAAGACATCAAAAGTTGAGGACAGAAACCACAAACTTCTAAATACCCAGCCTGGCATTTACTTGTACCGTCAGGCTCTTCCTTCCTTCAGAAATCTCCCCCTAACTTTCCCATGCAATTACCCACACAGTAAATGGGAGATCCTCTTTATAGGACACTTTCTTTGAGGGCCTGATAATTTTACTGGCTTCTGGAGCATTTTTTCTGGTCCTCCACTATCTTTCTTTAAAAACTTCAAAAGCTGAGTTGCAATAGCATAGAGAGTCCCAGCAGAGTGCTGTAGAGCTTCACTCTGCTGAGGTTCTCATGTCTCTGCTGAGCAGTTGGAGGGTGTGCAGGCATGACACTCTGAAGTGGAGTGGACAGATGATTAACCTTCAAAAAAGAAAAGTAGAAAACATGAAAAATCATTATTTGAGATGTCTGAGCAGCCAACTGTGAGGGTCTTTAAAAGGGATGAGTTGGTGGTTCTAGTTGTTGTTATTCCATGAGCTAAACCAAGAAGGCAGGAAGCTCTTGTCAGTTGCTTTGTGTTAGTCAGACTGAGTTTCCACTTCTTTTTGTCCTTTGTAGCAAAGAAGAAAAATGTGCACTATTTAAAGTGGTAATTTGGGCCAAATACACAAGCAAAGTCTAGGTAAGCAAGTGCTGGAGAAGTGCTGCCTCTTTTCAGCTTGATGCAACTGTTTTTCTATGCATGGGCTTAACCACTGCCAGCAGGAACACTACATCCTGCTGGATGTGAAAAACACCAGGACAAAAATCCAGCCTGGAATCAGAAAAAGAAAACCAGCTTAGGAATAAACAGTACCTGTCAGTCTCAAAGACATTGTCATTCTGCTGCTTGTTATGGTGTTTTTCTGGTTCTCATTGCAAGTAATTCATATTCAAAAGGAACTCAACACAGGCTGGTAATTCTAGCCACCAGCCAAGAGCTCCTGCTCCCCATATAAATGTGGTAATTCACAANCTCATTGTCTGTATGGAAATTGTCATTTTTTCCTTCCTCCAGTGTAAGGAGGAAGGTGGGAATATCTTTTCTTTTAGAAGTGAAACATTTGAAAAAGAAAGGCCTACCTAAAAGAAATGCATATATTTTTACTTCTTGAACTCTAATTTATCCGAAAGCCGTTCAAGCTTTATTTCTCCCTCAGAGCCCAAGTCCTGCTCTCCAGCATGCCAAAGCACCTCTGGAACACTTGGTTTCACAAGAATTTTCAATGGTATTTGCTTTCTGGTTGCCCACAAAATGCAAAAACTTGTAGAATTAAGAAAGCCAAAAGAATGAGGTCAGGGCAGTAGTGATGGGAATGGCTGAGAACATGGCCTCTGGCTGCTGCCTTACTGTACCAGGCAGCACTCAGACAACTTTTCCTTGATATTGCAATCCTGAGATTAACAGATGCCATGTAAATCTCTGTAAACCGCCACACATATATGGCAGTGTTTAGCTCTCAAGGACTACTTACCTTGTTGCTGAGGTTTGCATTTTGTTGCTGTTTGTTTTTAAAAACCAACCAAAAGTGGAATATGCCTGCATTGACAGAAGGAGTTAAGCAAAAAAACTGTGTTTTCTTCCTTTGATTACCAAGGCCTTTCAGATGAAGCAATACAATCTAAAAAGATCTTTAAGTAGATGACCAAATAAGATATTTTAAATTAAGGACTTAATAAAAAGTCTTGAGATAGGGTCTTTAGTTTTCCTTTTGAATAATCCTGGAGAATTCACCAGTAAAGTCTCCTGTTTTGATGTAAATTGCCTGGAGAGCAAGACACACGTGCAAGCTCAAGCTCAGCCATTTCTCTCACATATCCATGTGCAAACATGCAGTTGCACAGGGAGCTTGCAGACAAAACCAGACTGTTGTGACAGGAGGTTAGGACAGCACAGGTTTTGGTCACAGAACTTTTCAGTTTTGATTCCTATGTGACGTCATCCTTGGTTTTGGGAACTAGCTAAATTGTTTACTTGTTTAAGGGACTTCAGCAAAGAATTCATAATGGCAACACTAATTCAGATAATTTACTGCCTTTTTCAGCAGAACAAATGGACTCAATGGATTTTTATTTTAGCCTAATCTCTTTCTAAATTCTGATCAAATAGTTTAGGAATGTTGAGTTCCACATACGAAATGTTGCTTATGGCCAATCAGAAATACATAATGCTGTCTCTGTTCTTATTTTGGGTGAACCCTGTATTAAGCAAAGGACAGACTTGTAGGTCACTGAATGTCCTGGTGCCAGCACATATTAATTTGTAGCTTTCTCATATTCTCCATGATCATGGAAACATAGACAAAGCTTATGAAATAGCTTACAAAAGACTTTCAGCAGCACTGTTATAAGAAGCACTCTGCTGAAGATGCAGCTTCAGGATCCTTCCATTAACTTGGCTTCTTTTCCTACTCCAAACCTGGGTAAGTTCTACTGCTAAGAACATTGTTTATAGCTGTGGCACACCAGGGCTAATTACTGCACAAGAGCTCTCCATAATGGTCCATATAGCCAAGTACCCTATATTCAGAAATGGGCAATAACAAAAACCAGTGGAAGAGATAAAAGAAATTCTGCAGTGTGCCTGGAGACACCTTCAGAAACATTTACAGGTTTGGAAATCCTAAGCCATAATTTGAATATAAGATATTATGTTTAAAATACATAGTAGAATAATGCTCTGTAGCTCTGATCAGTTTAGGTTTCTATCAAGATGTACTTTGGACTTTTTGCAAAGGTTGGAAGTGTATTTCCTTTTGTTGGTTTTAAGTTTGTTGCTTGATAACATGATTGATTGCTGCCCATTTCCTCTGTGTTAAGGAAAAGGGAATAATCATCCTCTGTTTATTTGCCCTGTGTCTTTCATGATTTAATAGCTCTTCATTGCATCTCCTGCACTGTCTTGATCTCTTGCAGTTCAACTATTGCCTCCAGGGAAAAAAAACCTCTGAATATATCCTCAGATGAATGCAGTGAGAAAACATTTTCTTCTTTAAATCATTTCTGGTATTTCATATAGTGTCTCCAGAGCAGCCTGTTGGCATTTTCCCAGTGTTACCAACATATGTTTTCTGCATGGTAATGGCTATTTTAGAGCCTACTACAGGTACAGTTAGTGTAATATTCCACAGTACACTACTTTTAATGTATCAATCCAGTTGTAACATGAAAAAGTTACATAATCAAAACTCTTATGCCTATGCTAGATCTGTAAGTCCACTATAAGGCATGGCTTTGTTTTCTTAGTTTTAATTGTCCATATGTCATAACTCTGATTATCCATTTTGAGTCAGCTGTTACAAGCTGCAACTTATCTCCTAGGGCACACCTACAATACGCTGTTCACAAATGCTTGAATGTCACACCTTTCATTTTGCTGTAGTATTATTAGAACTATGTGAATATTTATGGGACTTCTATGCCTATTCTTGGGGGGGGGGGGGGTCTGATCTTTTCTCCCTGTCACTTTTTGGAGAGTTTTCTTCCAACAGTTTAACAAATGAATTTGAGAAGTTCATGATCTACAGTAGACGGCTATTGATTTGCAGGTTGCTACAACATCATAAGCAAAGATAGGATTTAAATATGTGTTGTGTTAATTATGCAAACTATGCAATCAAGCTACACGTTGGTTCTTAATTTAGGACTGGCTCAAGCACAATACCTTCCTAATTGTCAAAAGTAAGTTGCTTATTGAATTGTTTATTACAGCTGTGAACCATAAAAGGGGTATAGAGTTTAAATTCTCTCCTGAAAAAGAAGTCTGCACTTGAGAGAAATGCTGCCTTTAGAGTGGGAATATTTGACTGTTTTTAAAAAGGAATTTCTTAGGACACGGCTGTGTTGCTGAACTATGCTTCTCTTCAAAGGCATATGCATGGGTTTGGGTGGAGAGGGAAAAAGAGCAATTTGTAGCTATCAGCAAAATTAAATTCCTTTCTCTCCAGCCTTCCTCCACCTTTCTCATTTTGCTACTATTTCCCTCAATGGTTTGAGCCCTAAATATAGAGTGATTAGGATAACTATACACAGGGTCTGCTTACGTGTAGTTCTGCATAGACAAAACGATCACTAATGTGAGGACTGAAATAGTTAGCTCTGTCGCTGAGGCTGTGTGTTGCACACTTCATTGCTGGCAGGCTGAGCTCTGTGTGCCACTTACTCTGCATGTGAGAGAACTCACCAGGCTTTGTTTCAAAAATTATTGAAATGACCTTGCAAGTAGCCAGTTAATTCTATTTAAATACTTGCTAATGGCCAGAGAACAAGCACAGTGCAAACTAAAGCTAAATCTTCAAATGCTGTTTTGCCAATAATTAGACTCAGGGCCTGCAAGCAATGACCTGCTATTACAGTTTGCCTGAAAGCCCTGACATTTTTCCCCTGACAAAAGTGGTATTGAATGCAGGGCTGTCATGAGAGAACTGCAGTTGCATTCATTGACAGTATGCCCGAGGGTAAGAGACTTGCATATACAAGGTGTAGAAAATACTTAATTTACTTGTTAAATCAGTTCCCTCTTCTGTTTCTCATTAGCAGAAGTCTTTGCCAGCTGTGACTGTAGATCCTGCTAAAGCTTCATGGAAACAGTTTCTTTTTGCTCCTGTTTTTGTAGGTTGGATCTTAGTTCTTTGTGTGTTGCAGAAGTTTTGAGTAGAGAATCCTGAATGTGAGAAGGAAGAAGCTGCTCTCTCCTGGGCTGCCTGGGTGAGCAGAGCTGAACTGAGCTGCTCAGGTGACAGCAATGTGCTCTTCTTTGAGATATTCAAACAACCCAATGGTGCTTTGCCTGCCAGTGTCTGAAACCTGCCTGGAAGTAACAAGAAAAGCATTTTATATCTGCATTTGAAGGGTTGTGTGTGCCTGTACTTTCTGGTTTGATACAGTTCTGTATGTAGCACACATCTTTCTAAAAGGCTTTGTATGTGGACAGGTAAAGTACTTGCCATGTAAAAAGTTTCTTATTTGTAGCAAGAGATTTCTTTCCTTTTCTATTTGTCTTATCATGTATTTGCACTTTGCTTGCACATTGTGGTTGTTTATGGTCAATACAGACATACTACAGGTTAAATTATATGTATCATCTTAGTGCCTAGACCTTGAAGAGGTTTCATGAAAATAGGATGCTATCCTAACAGAAAAACTAAAGGTCTGTAAATTCTCAAATGGTACATTATTTCTCATCTTTTTTTCACTCTGCATTTATGTCACTACTTGATTTGTAAAGTTACAAAACTGTAATTCAAGATTTGGTTCTTATTCTTTGTACTTACAAGCCAAAATTATTTAAGCAAAGCCAAACCCTCTGGAAAGGATTACATGACAAATTTTCTCAGACATTACTGCTAGACTTCAAACTATTAGGCAAGAATACTCATTTCTAAGACCTTTTAATTGTTCCACTATGGACAGGCAAAGTTGGAAGCGGGATACCCTTTTTTGTTCTCTAGAACCAGATGATGGGAAGAAAATCTGCTTTCAAAAGCAAAAGTTATGCCAATGAGAACATTTTGCCACTGAGTGTCTTAGCCTGGTTCACCAGTTGTTTCAGATATGCTCAAGAATAGAGAGATTCCCTTGTCTTCACATGGCTGAGCTCATTGTAGAAGTAAGAGCTGTCTTTTAAGCTTAAATTAAGCCAGGGATCCAAGCTATCCTAAATAGTGTTTGCAAGGTTGGAATCACCATTCTTTCATAGCTTCACCCATAGTTTGTGCTTCAGGAGAGTAATGCATCACCACTGTGTCTTCATCTGCTTAGTATCAGTTAAATAAACATGAGGCCTATGGAAAAGGTTGTTATGATTTTTCCCCCCTTAGATATCAGATTAGAGAAAATTAAATAATTACAGGGATTATCATCACTCCAAAAACAGTGTACTATCCCTGTGCTTAATTGTTGACTGACAACTATAATGTAGGTCATGTAAGGGCTCCTTCCCTCCAAAAAGATGGTGGGATCAAAAGCCCAGCTGAGGTGGATCTACACCAGTGCACACAGCAATGGAAACAAACAGGAGGAGCAGGAAAACTGACCCAGTTACCATCCCAGAGACATGAGGTGAAGACTCCCCCAAGTGGAATGCTGCAATGGATGGCTATAAACACTTCAGAAGGAATAGACAAAGAAGGAGAGGTGGTGGGGTAGCCCTGCATGTTAGAGTTTTGATTTTCTAGAGCTTAATGATGGTGATGATGGAGTTGAGTGTTTATGAGTAAGAATTTGGGGAAAGGCCAACAAGGCAGGTATCCTGGCAGGAGTCTGTTACCAAGTACCCAACCAGGACAAAGAGACAGATGAAATATTTTATAAGCTGGGAGAAGTCTCACAGTTGCTGGCCCTTGGGGGAGACTTCTGCTGACCAGATGTCTGCTGGAAATACAACACAGCAGAAGACACAGCCTAGGGGGTTCTTGGAGTGTGTGGCAGACCTGACACCACTGGTGGATGTGCCAGGTCCACCACTCGACCTGGTGTTTGTGAACAGATAAGGAGTGGTAGTGTTTGAAGGCCTTTTGGGCACAGTGGTCATAAAAAGATAGAGTTTTGATTCATGGAGAGGTAAGGAGGGACTCAGCAGACCTGTCACCTTGGACTTCTAGAGGACCTGTTTAGGAGACTGGTTGAGAGAAGAGGGGATCAAGTGCCCCCGCAGTCAGTTCACAGATGACATGAAGTTGAGCAGGAGTGCTGATCTGCTAGAGGGCAAGAAGGCTCTGCAGAGGGAGCTGGACAGGCTGGATCAATGAGGACAATTGTAGGAGGTTCAATAAGGTGAAGTGCTGGGTGTTGCCCTTGGGTCAAAACAACCCCAGGTGGTGCTACAGGCTGGGGGCAGAGTGGCTGGAAAACCTCCCAGTTGAGAAGGACCTGGGCAGAGTGGCTGGAAAACTGGCCAGCTGAAAGGACCTGGGGTTGCTGGTTGACAGCAGTTGAACGTGAGCCAGCTGTGCCCAGTAGTTTGCTTGTGCTGCTCCATTCCCTCTGAGCAGAGCTGCTCCACTCTGAGTGAGGTGATTGGATGGCTATGGATGAGCAGGAGATAGAGGAGATGCAGGCTGTGTGTGCAGTGTCAATAAATAAATGCAAGGGATGCTTCAGAAGAGGGAAGAGGTTATGTTAAGGATGAGAAGAAATGGATGTGCCCTAAGAGGAGAAGGAGGAGGAATGGTGGGATGATCCTGTCCCATGAAGAGCTCCCCAGATGTCCAAGGTAGACATCTCACACAGCACAGCGGCTGGTTTGCCCCTCTGCAGCTGTGGGGTCATTTCAGGGATGGTCCTGGTAGGCTCCAGAGGAAGTTAGACAGCTGTGCTCTGCCCTTGAGATGAACATCATGACGTGATAGAAAGACCACAAGGAGGAGAACACTAACCAGCAAACATGGCAGATTCCTCAGGGCTCCTGTTGTTGACAGGTCTAGCTAAGGCATGAGGGAATATACTGTTATTACAGGAAGATTTAATGATTTTAGCAGTTGGCTTGCAAGGAACCTGGAATTTTTTTATTTTCCTGCACTGTAATAACAGGTTTCCTGGGGTGCCATGAATACATTATATTCACTTTGCTGTGATGCTTTAGATTTGATTCGATCTCTTTCTTTTTTTACACCAGCGTGATCTCTTTCTTAATTACAAATATAACTATTTTTCTTAATAATTAGAGATTTTTAGTATAACTTGTGTATTATTTTATACAAGTGCCTGAAAGCCAGACTCCTAACTCCATTTTCTCTAAGAGATGTTTCTTGCTTTGGTGAAAAGAACTGCCTTGGTTTCCAGTGTGGTTGAGAAAGATGGGGTAAAATGCACGTCAGTTTGTGTATGTCCCATACACACGTGATTCTATGTAAAATGTGTTTTTCTGTATACATGATAATGGAACATGGGTATGATGATGCATATTTGGAGCATGGGTATAATTTCTGTTCTCATTCATATGATTTGGTGGGGGGTTGTATGTGTTTATAGTAGATGCATTCAAGTATCTGCTATACCATGCAGGCCCAGCCTGTACTTGGTGTTGTGGCCAGAATGGTGCTTTCTAGGTAGCTCTTACAAGTGTTCAAGATTAGCTCAGAAATCTAGAGATATTCAAGGAAATTCACAGTGATAGGTTGTTCTTACTGCTACCATTTTTAGGTCCCAAATAAACCTCAGCAGAATGTTCCTTGAACATCAAGAAACAAGGATTTTTAGCTTTTTCTTGACAAAGCACTGGCACAGGTTGCCCAGAGATGTGGAGTCTCCATCCTTGGAGATACTCAAAAGTCATCTGTACATGGTCGTGGATTGCTAGCTCCAGGTGGTTCTGCTTGAGCAGGAGGGTTCCAGAGGCCCCTTTCAACCTCAAATATTCTGTGGTTCTGGGATTCTGCTCCACATTGGAGTTGTTTTCTACCTCTTCATTGTTTAGTAAGACTTCATTAACTCCCCCTGCATTTTAAGCCCATCTATCATTCCCCTAAGAAGAAGTAATTAAAGGAATGAATTTTTTTTCTAGGAAGATATGAAGTCTCAAGATACTTCAGTCTGGTATATCATCTGTGCTTCCACTGCCTAGATTTTATTTACTCAGTACTAATGGCAGGCCTTCTAACAAGAGGATTATTCATGTGGAAGTTCCTGCTGCTTTCTGTCTAGCAGAGATTGGCCAGGCAATTCCTAGGGCTTGGTGTAATCTTTTTTCTACTAAATTCTTAATTAACTTAGCAAAGCATGCCCTGTATTTGATCTAGCTCAACCATCCACTTGGATGGCTCACAAAGTTGGATTTTCTGAATTGGAAAGGAATGCAAAGCACCCAGACAACATTGGCACTGCACAGTGAGAAGGGGAGAGCTCCACTGTGTCAGGAAAACAATCCATCTGGTGCTTTTCATCTTGATCTGCAAACAATTTGCATCATCAAATTGCCCGTGCCTGTTCCTCAGAACCTGTGATCCTCATACTCTTATCCCAACTGTTCCAGTGCAATTTTCCCCTTCGAGTTCTATATATAAGTTTGAGTTACAATGCAACTAGTAATGTCCTAGTGTGGAGGAATTTTCTTGATGGGCTAAGAGAACTAGTTTCCTTCTCATCTCAGTACCAGGAGGCAACAAGGGATCTCTGTAGGAAAAAACAGGGCTCTGAGGCCATCCTGTGCACTGGAAGCCAAGTATCTTGTGGGAGCTCTGGCAGTGGTCTGTGCCTCTCACGTCTTGGTCCTTTGCTCCTGGGGCTGTCACTCTTGCTTCCTTCTTGTTCCTCTGCTCTGCTGCAATCCCCTTGCTTGAAAATGCCTCAGCACTGGGGCTTCTTCCACTTCAGCATGTTCGTGAGTTAGGGCTGATCCCTCTTTCCACACATGTACATGGCATCTTGAGGGGTAAATCAGGATGAGCAGTGCAGTCCCATTGCAGACTGAACAAAACATCTGCTTTTCCCAGACAGAAGAAAAAGTAATCAATGACAGGCTGGCAATATTTGCCATACAGCAGTCCTGTGCAGCCTGTGATTTGCAGTCCATGGCTTATTCATAACACACTGGAAGATTAAAGGAGACATGATGGCTACAAAACACCCTACCTTCTGGTCATAGCAATGGGAACATAGCTTTTCTCACTGGCAGTGCCCGAGAGAAACAGTGCAACTTATAACAAAAAAAGATACAAGGATAGTGGCTTCTCTTCCCTCACAGTGGTAGACTAGTCGTTGATTTCAAAATGGCTGGAAAACACTGCTTTCAAGCATTCTGCCTGCTAGCAGGAATTGATCCTCTAGGAAATAGTCAATGTCAAGCATAAATAAGTTTTGAAAACATACTGGCAAAGAGCTGACTGTGACCAGTGAATATTAGTGAAACTAGATGATTTATGTTCTTAAATATCATTTAATTAAAACAGACTTACTACTGCTATTGAGTTTGTGCCTGTGGCAAAGCCCAAGGCAGGTGGTTGGCTGTTACAGAGGAGCCATTCCTGACTACTGTCAAAAGGACTGCTTTCAGCAGTGCTTGTGGAAATTGCATTGCCTCTGTGTGGTATCTAGTCAGTTTATTTTTGGATGAGAGCACAAATCTTCTGGCAGGTCTGTGGTTGCAGTTACAAGACTAGGAAAGACAGTGAGAGTTGGGGCTGGAAAGGGCTCTTTCCCCTGGGTCAACACTGGGGCTGCTCTGCAGCTGAAAAAATGCAAGGGTAAGTCCAAGTCAGACAGTACTAAGAGGGATTCTGGTTTCCAGGGGTTTTTCCAACCAAACCCCAAAATATTTGTTTGTTGGGAAACAAACGAAGAGGTTTTTGAGTGTCATCTTTACTGAACAGTGGAACAATGAAGGAATTGGTCCACTTCTCCTGTCACTACCTTGCCCAAGGCAAAGGCAGTCAGGAGGACCTCAGCCTCTCCTTTTGAAGTTGTTCCACTTTGGATAAACAATTAACATTTACTAGAAGAGGGACTGATGCTCAGGAAGTCTAACCTCTCAAAACAAGACCCGCCAGGCTACTGATTCATGCACACACGTGTGCTTTCTCTCAATGAATAGTTAATGTTTTATTAAGGGTGGAACAGTTCCAAGGGGATGATTCAAATCTTCTCTCTGGATCCAACACTTGGCTTTCAGCTAATATGCTTTTTGTTCCATTAGAAATGTCATTGCTTTTACACAACTCCTTCTTCTTCTCCTCATCTAAATGACCTTCTTTGTTTCAGTGGATTTTTGTTTCGTTACTTGCTCAGACCCTGCCCTCTCCTTTGCTCCTTGACCCCGAGAGAAGGAGATCTGTGTCTCCATTATATTTGAGATTAGCTGAGTCTGTGGAAGGGCCAAAGGTATGTTTTCCTCTGAACCAAGCTGGGAAGGGCTAAAGTTTTCCCATCTCCACCTGAGGCATTTGGAATATATTGCTCCTTGCCTGCTCCATATGCCCTTGATGAGCCTGTAGGTGCTTGGCACTTCTCAGCAGCCTGTTCCAGAATACAGCAGATGTACAAGGGTGCATTCAGTTCTCACCAGACTAATTTTCACCACTATCCTACTTCTGCCTCTCTCAGGGTGTTTTTGAAGGAGGAAATACAAACTACAAATGGTAACCAACATGTGCAAGCGTTGGAATCATGCCACATTGCTTTGCAGATGGAGAAACCCAGAGGGAAATCCTGAGCTGAGGACATGTATATCACCTTTATTCTGTGGAATATAGCCCCTGCCTGAACCTGAACCTAACCTGGATTCACATGAAAAACATCTGCTTTTTGGGACTGTGAGTTACTTGGGCTGTGGTTTCAGCCTGGGTTTTTGTGTTGAGGTTGTAGATACATTTATCTGCCCACACAGTGACATTAATATGCATGTTTTTGCACAACATGCCCTGTTCTCTGGGGCAGGAGGTGGATGGAGAAAGTGAAAGTAGGGGTGAAACAGCTGGAGGAGATGAGGTTGTTGTCTCTGCACTGGCTTTTGGCCTGGCAGGTTGGATCAGTCACAACCCAGAGGAGAATTAATGGCCACTTGGTGGCTGATAGTAAGATCAGTGGCTAAGTGGCACTTACAGGACTGGTAACTCATTGAACTGCAGACACAGCCATGAACATTATTCATTGACCTTCTACTTTTCTTGGTTCCTTCTATGTTTTGGCCAACAGGTCTCTTCCAGCCCCTCTCTCCATCCCCTGAAGATGTCTCTTGCCTGCTTTACCTCCAAGTGGTGATAGGAAGGCTGCATAAAACAATTGTAAGAACTCCCATGTTAACTGGCTAACCAAGCCCCATCTGTTGCAAACCACAGCAATTGCATTGATATCCCAGAGCCATTAAGCTGTTCCATATGGGAAGTTTTGCCATGTACATAACCTTGTCCACAACAAAGCCTAGTAAAGGAGTTGTGATGTTAGGAATAAACAAAACAAATCAAGACAACAGTTAACATATTGGGAGAACATGTCTGCAGTCTGCTGGTTGTAAATTATAAATTCCAATTGCCCACTGTGCAGTTATGGGAGAGGAATGTGAGTGACACCAGCACTTACACTCAAATCTCAGATCAGTTGCTCCACCTGCTTTGAGTCAATTTGGTAGAAAGGGTTTTCATGATATCTACCATTCTTCATGTGAAGCAAGTTGATTTTGTGATTCAAAATGTGTATGGCTTTTCAAATTGACCTCAACTCAATATTTCTGATGTTTCTTAGAGGACAACTATTGTGTCCTTAACATGTTTTCTCAGTTTTTTTGTTGTGTCTGCCCCCAGCATGAACTCCACTTCCTGGATCTCTGGACAAACTCCCTCTTACAATAAAATCTTTAACACCTTATCATGGTTTCCACTATTGCATATAGCTTTTTCTTATCCTAAATAGCATTTGGGGTAACTTGGGCTATGCAGAATGAATTCAAGTTATGCTATCCAAGTCAGCTTAGGCTAAGTTTTGCCATGGTAGGGAGAGAAAATTAATGATGTAATTACATTGAGATTTAGTGACAGGTTAAAAGGCAAGATCTCAGAGGAAATGCAGTAAGGAGGGAAAGTCATTCTGGTTTTGAAAACCATAACCAATGTTCCCTCCAAACTTGACAGCTGTTCTTTGCCTTCTGTTTTGCCAATGCTTTTATTAGTTACTTTGTAAATGTGCCAAAGACACCAAAGAACCTGGGAGCTTTTTTTTCCAAGTGTGGATTAAGTCTCTCCTAGGTGGTGGTTGTTCAGAGATTATGCTGTAAAAAAAGCCAAGCTGTGTCACCTTGGGATAGGGAAATTACAGCATAGTAGCTCCCAGCCAGGGAAAGAGATATGAGCTCCATCACCCTCCATAGAGAGGTGATGCTCGCTCTGAGAAGCAAGGACAGAGTGACCAAACTGAAACAAGCTCTGATGATTTTCTCATGTAAACCTCTGCTGTACTGCCTTGCTGACCCTCATTTGGTCTGTGCAAAACACAGCCCACCTGCAGGTTTTGCACATCTGGTCCCTACTGCTGCTTGGCTGACTTTGGATTGTGTTGGGAGCAGAGACACACAGGCTCTGTCCCACCATGAGCCTCACAGCATGCCTCTGTGTGTAGTGCAGCTGGCAGTTTGGATATGGAGTTGAAAAGCAGGTCTCTTTCGAGTGGTGGGGTTGGGCTGTGGAGCCTGCAACTTCCATCTGATTTAAGTCATGGAGCATCTCTGCCTCTGCCAGAGCTCTGCTGCCTTTTTTATGTCTTTACAGAAGTATTGTCCTCTCTTTCCCTAATAATAGCATCTCCTTGTGGATCCTAACAGATGCAGGCAAATTGAAATGGTTATGCTACCAGCAGGGTATCAAATCTCTATTTTTCATTAGAGACTTAGAACATGGATTTTAAAAAAAAGCCCCAAACAACAACATCCAATGAGGAAAACATTCTGGGAAGCTGATGTTTTTCATGCATAGGTCAAAATCAACCCTTCCCTTTCAACAGTTGAAATGCAATTAGTAAGATACAGCTGTGACTCATTTGGGCTCTCCTCTGAAGATCTGTGTCCCAGGGGCTTGGAAAGGAGGCTGCTCTACACCAGCTTGCAGGAGTACAGTGGATGCATAATTTGCAGCTGCTTTTGGGATACTTCCTAGTCTTTTCAAGCAGCAGATATTTTAAGAATTTTCTGAAGAAAGTAGAAAGAAGTACTCATAATTTTCTTTCTACTCTTAAGTGATCTTTTCTCATTTTCCATATCTGAGCAGGTGTTTGCATTTTCTTTCTTGTGGTAACTGTCACACTTTAACTCTCATTTTATCTTTGTTAAAGGCTATATTTTTATGAGCTTGTGGAACGTGTTCCACAAGTACTTTCCTTTTCCTTCTGGACATGCAGTAACTTGGTTTTAAAAGGTTATCTTCAGTATGTCAAGGTATTCTGAAGAGGATTTCCCCCATTTTTCATGACAGTAGTGAGCAGGTAAATCAAAACACTGGGTTTGAAGCACATCAGACACCTCTTAGAGGAAAAGTCTGTCACTTTATAGACTTTCTTCTCTGAAGAGTATCAACAACACAGAGGTTTCATCAACTGTATTTTTGCCATCAGATGAAGGAAATTCTGGTTACCACTGTGTTTCTTATTCTGCATGGGTGTTCTTCTGCAGACAGCAGGCTTGGAGGTCTGTCCATGCCCCACACTCACTGCAGCCCAGGCAGTTCTTGTGGATACAAAGAACACTGGCAGACACCACTGCCTGAGCACCTGTACTCCAGCTCACCAAAGCTGCAGAGCAGATGGGAGAGCACCGTGGCAAATCCTGTCCTTCCTCTCTCTACAAAGTTAATGTAAAGCAACTTCCCACTCTTCTACAAAAGCTTTTTCATCAGGATGTTTCAGTTTTGTATATTTTTTCTCTTTGATACCTAATGTAGAGCAATTTGAGGTGCCAGGTATTTCACAGTCATCAATATTTCAGCAATGGTTGTCCTTGTACCTACTTTTTCATGAATGCAACTTGCTAAGATGGAGATAGTTCTCAATCTCAACATGAAGAGAGCAGTGGAGAGCAGAGCCTCTGGTCCTGGTTCAACTAAGACACAGTTGAAGTTCCACCAGCAGGAAGAGAGAAAGGATGACAGGATTACTGCTGAACCTCTGCTATGGGAAGGTGTCTTCTCTGTTGAAGTAACACAGGCCAGCAATCCTGTTTGAGCAGCTCCAGGACCAAGACCAGAGTGTGAGACCTCTTCTGTCAACTGCAGCCATGCTGACTGCAATGTAGGATGGAAAAGACCTAAAGAGAATCTTCTCTTATTTAAAACTGATTGTTACATACATCACACTAGAACAGGTCTGCCTATGATCTGAGAGAGAAGGGTAAAAAACTAAACCAGAAAGCTGGTCATAGAAATTGCTATCCAGGTAAGAGTGTCTGCTAAGATATTATTCTGACTGGCAAATGAGCCAAAACCCAGGCACTTTCCACTGATATTTTGGGTTAAAAACCTGGGGGGAGGGAGGCAGGGAGGGCAGGGGAAGGTTGGAGACACTGAGAGGGACTATTTTGAACAGGATTTTGGCAATGATAATGATAATCTGCCAGAAATATTTAATATCCACTCAACTTACCTTTTGTTGACATTAAACTAGCACTCTGAAGTGATTGAGAGTGGTGGAAGGAAGTCGAAACAAACAGATGAAAAAATAACACTGCACAGTGTAAAGCAAAGAGATTATTATGTGTACCCTTTTAAAATTAAAACAAAACCCCCTTTCCATTAAAAAAAAGAGCAAGAATAATTTTTTGGGTGTGTTTTAACATGAGAGCCACAATAGTTTGTAAAATGATGTTTCAATTAGCTATGATTTATTTTCTGCTGTTACACACTTTCCTTTTCCACAATTGTTGGGCTGTGACCTACAATTGCATTCTAATATTTTGGCATGAGTTTTGAGTATGCAACAATAGACACTGTGAGGCCATGCAGCATATTCTGGTTGATCTCTGAGATCCTTTCTGAATGAGTGATTTTAGCCTTGAGAAAGTTATGTGTGAGATAAAGTTAAAGAGAGTGATTTTCGTTCATAAGACCTCTTTTGCCTTTCAAGGAAAACCTTTATAGTCAGTTTTCCCCATTTCCTGTCGATTTTTTTTTCATAGAGAAGCTGAACTGGGGTGCTGCCCACAACCCTCTCCTCTGAACTCTCATAAATGAGCAGGAACAGTCAGTGCAGTTCCAGCTGGTCAGTAAATGAAGTGTGACAAAAAAGCTTTACCTCTCTATTTTAAAACAGAACAAAGCTTTAAACTGATGCACATAGAGAGATTACAGGCATTGAAACAAATTAAAATAACATACATCCTGTGTAGCAGATGATAAAAGATGAATATTACAGTCCCTCACAATTTTTACTCATTTTTCCTCAAGTGTTTTATACAGCTCTGTGAGACACCTTAATTGCTATAGGATACCCTCTCTCAGCAAAGGTTTCCAAGAATATTGCCAATTTGCAATACAGAGAAAGAGAATACTTAAGCAAAAGCAACATCTTTAAAACAAAACTCCTCTTTCCACTTAAAAGTCTGACTGTACTCCAGTAAAGGAATGAAGTTAGGGTACAGTCAGACAACTTTGAAATTATATAGTTTTGGGCATGATTAATGATGCAGACTTCTGTCGGGTATCAGTTAGCATCAACTGAAAATACTTACTGGTTCAAATTGCCTGGAGAAGCTCTAGTTCAGTAAGTGAGATGGCAGAGCTCAGCAAGAGGAATGGGAAGCAGGATGTACTCAAAATACCTGGTTCTGAATATGTAAGTTTAGTAACTCCAGACTGATACTTCCAAACTCTATTGACAAACCACTGGTAAGGCTTGTGATAGTACCAGTGGCACAGGAAAACTCATCCCTGTGTATGTCCAATAAGAGGAAGGAAATGTGTAAATAAATCAGTAGTGACCTGAACATAGAGGGGCATGTTTCAGTGGTGGTTTCTTTTGGGTTCTTTCTATTGTAAAAAGTTATTGAAATGTTGTAGTGTTCAGCCTTAATTTTTGCAACAGATACAGTTAAGATGTTCAAAAATACATAGAGAAAACTCCTCCTTCCCATGCAGGCGTGTGGAAGATGGTCAGATTTATGCTGTTTTCATTTTACAGTGATGTTGAGCAGGTAGCTGCTGCCCCAGGTGTTGCTAAATGAACATAAGAGGATGTAAACCTGTTTTTTTTGAAGTCCTTATGTCCTCCTGGAGTAGAAAAAGGGATGTCTTTGGAATGGGTGGTGCAGAATTTCTCTGCTTTCATGGAGAATAAAACCCTGCAAACATTTGACAGACAGATCTCTCACTTGATTATACAGAGGACATAGTTTTGGCAAAGAGCCAAGTCAAATCCTCTTGTGATCTCTATAAATCTTTGAACAGACCCTGTATGAAAGTGGAACAAAATGGAGTTTATTCTTTTGAAAAACCAAACAGAAATACCCTTTCAAAATCCCGTAATGCTATTATCTTTGCTTTATATATGTTTGTTCTCAGCCTCTGAGAAAAACTTATCTAATGCCATCAGGAACTCAGCCTACCTCTAAGGTGAGTGACTGCTTAGTCATGGTGTGCAGGAAGGACTTAAAGGACAGAGAGAGGGAGGTACCAGGCACATCTGTGCAAAAAGAAATTGTAACCTGGAGTCTGCTGCTATCAGTAAAAACCTGTAATTCAAATTCCACTGTTCTTTTAGAGTTTTGTTGGCTGCGAAGCAAAGCTGCACATGTAATTTTCCATCTATAATGATGATGTGGCTGTGGCATCCTTGGAGGATGAACATTGTGAGAAGTGACAGAAGCCTACAGCTTAAAATGATCAAACCCACAAACTGAATCTGCAAAATACACTATTTCACAAAACATAGCTAAGTAAAAGGCAATGTCTCAGCAACTAGTAATTTCAGCATGAAGCCTGTTACTAGTCACACTATTTCCCTAACCACCCTAAAAATCTCTTAACATCAGAAATCATGAATCAGCATTATTTATCATAGTGCAGGTTCCTCAGTTCTTTCAGTCTGGGTCATGAGCAATTTTTCTTACTAATATATGTATTTTTTTTTATATTAGGGATACAAATATCTTATTTGCTTCTTGTTTCTTTACTGCCTTCATCAACATGAGTGTTTCTCTTGTATTGCTTACAATTCTGGTTTTACAGGAGATTATGTTCTCCCTTCTCCTCCTTCTAGGTGTGTACTCGCTTGAGCTGCTGCTCTGTGACAGCACAGCTTTTCTCTCTACAATGCTGAAGCTTATACTGTCTTTGCTATAAAACCAGTCCCCTAGTATTCAGCACAAGTGTGCCATTTCCTCCTCTCAGGCTGTGATACTAATGTGTTCTTTTGTATGCTACAACTGGAAACATTTGGGAGTTTCAACAGGATAAACTTTTATGAAGTTACATGTCCCTTGCAGGGGACACTGCTGTTGCGCAGGGAACTTACTCTTTCCATTTCCCCTCATATCTTTGAACCCCTGTGTGAAGGCCATGCAAGGCTGTTCCCTGGCATAAGTTTGAACATTAAGAAAGATGCCTGATTAATGCATGTGCACATGCAGGACTCCACAGAGATGTGCCTGTTAACATTGACGCTGCTGTCAGTAATGTGTGTTCTGGAAGACAGGATGCTTAGCCATGCTAAGAAGCAGAGCACAGGCCATGCCTGGGAACATTCCTGTGGTGTTCAGCCCTAAGACAGATGTGCAAATGGAGTCTGCCTTGTTTTCTGTCCTGACAGTTTTTATATGGGAACTGAGCAAAGTATCATTAGCAAGTGACTATCTTCAGTGAGTGGATGCTTTGCTTGCTAGTCCATTAATTTTGGCAACTGAGAAGACATACATGCTTGCTCCTATCATAGGTAGCACCCAGAAAATGCAAGCAAGTGTATCACTACCTAATCTACATGGGGATGCTGTAAGAGAGGATTTAGCCTCTTGAAATCTCATGCAGATGCCTGAATTTAGGCATCTGGTGTTAGAAGAGAGATCACAGAATATCTGAGATATCCACATAGAGCTGGTAGCAATGCCACAGGAACTACAGAAGGTCCATGTGATTATGAAGGCCAGTCATCTTCAGCATTTGAGTGTCTAAAGGGACATGAGAAGCCCAACAGCTGAGTTGAAATCTTAAGTCAGGAGGTGTTAATAAAAGCATGGTGCAGTCCTTAACAAGTTGTTTTCTCTAGATAATCAGTGTCTGTCAATGAGAACACAATTCAGCATGAAACAGACATTATTTCAATATTTTTGGTTGTGTTTCAGCCTTCTGTTGTGGAAAAAAACCACCTCTGTTGGAAGTTATGAAAGCTGTCAGCTACAAGGTGATATTTGAGCTCAGTTAGCAGACCATGCACACTACCTTAATGCCTCAGAAATGATGCAAATATTTCAAAGCAAGGCTTCCTGCAACACATTTTTGAAATAATAATAGTAATAATAGGAATAATTGGATTTGTCTTGCTGTGTTGCAGAAATACTGTGTTTCCAGCTAGTTTAAAGGCTGTGTGGGTTGCCTTGTCCCTTCAGGAACAGCCGCTTGGTTTCTGCAGGGGAAGATGGATGATCCTTGCTCTCTCTTGGTCAGGTCAAGAGCTGAGCAAATGCACAGAGCTGATAGCCTCGGGCAGTTCATCACCTATGGATCAACACCACTGCTTGCAGCCTCTCCTGTTTTCTGTTTCTCACCCCCTTCCCCCTCCCTGCTTCCATAAATATGACAAGTGGTGCTGCATTACACAAACTCTTCTTCCACAGTGGAAACATCTGCAGCTTGAATGCTCCTGCAGAAATGTCACTTGGGGAAATCGCTCTTCATTTTATGAGAAACCTCTTTTTCAAACCCTCAGAGGGGCCAGGGAGGGAGGGGACACTGGGTTTGACACTAGTTCTGTGTTGTTTTTCAGGGATTTTGCGGAAGAATGTTGTGTCTGATTTTGTGGATTGTCAAAATGAAGCCAGATGGCAGTGGATTAAGTGTAATGCTGTTTTGTTGTTCTTGGGTTCACGACTGCCCTTCCCCTTGAGCGAGGGAGCCCTCCCCGCACAGCAGCCCCAGCCCTGTGTGCCCCGGCCACTGAGGGCCCCTTCCCATGGGCTCCCAAAAATGCTGCCCTGGAGGGGGGTAGAGTGGAAGCTTTCTTTTGGTGAGGACTGCTAATTGGAAACTGCTTCCTTGACATTCTTCATGCCTAGATTATTCACCAAGAGCCTGTTTGCTGCGCTTTCCATCCGACGAAATACAGGTATTTTCCAATTGTAGTAATGGGTTTGCTTGCTGAAGTGAAGTTGCTGGGGGAGCAGCTGAGCCAGTGAAACCTAGTTTCTTATAGCTTTGTGTTTGCTAGCTGTATTTCCTGATGTATAGAAAGGCGTGAGTTTAATTGAAGTGTTTCCCATGAAGCATTTAGGAATTTCAAGCCTTTTGTTGATTCCTTAGTGTATTTATGTTCAGTCTTTCTCTCCATATGAATGCTTAATGGGGTCTCTGTCCTCTGTTACTCTACCTTATTTTTTTTACATTTATGGACACATAATATCTTTGAAATCATTATCCTTTGTCAAAGTTAAGGGTAGTGGAAAAGGCCACTGGACTCTGAAGATATAGAGGGAAGACATGTAGACAGACACAGATAAAGGTGTGATTGCCTCAACTTTATTTCCCTAAGAAATTGGGTTAAAGACAAGTTATTAATTAGGGAGAAGATTAATTTAAAGCTGTGATTCTGAGCATTTTCTAGTTTCTTAGTAAAAGGTAGACAGGCAGAAAATTTCCTCATTAGAATTGTTCTTCTCTGTACCCTTTCCCCTCGTCATGGCACCTTTTTGTTTCCAAGATACTGTTTGACTGACTGGGTTACAGACCACAGTCCTGTCACTCACTCAGAGCCTTGTGAGGGCCACTCAAGCTCTGGTCCCTGTGCTCAGCACCTACAGACTAGTGCAATTCCCCCTAGCTTATGAACACACCAGCAAAGGATGCTCTACATTTTTCCTTTCAGACTGCAGCATCACTTCAGCCATAAGTTTAATACTTTTCCTTTAATTTACTCCTTCATGATCATTCACTGCAATTTCAGTTCAAACCTGCAAATTTTATTTTGTAAAGAAACTGCATGTTCTCATTTAGACCAGTAAGAGTCTGTTCAGGCTTTTTCATCAAGTCCTAAGGCCTGGAAAGCATTCTGACAAAAACCTGCTGCTTGATAACGCAGGAGAAACCACTAACAAATTCAGAGCTGCTGCTTTGTTATGCTCTGTCCTGCTCTTTCCTAGGACAGCTTCTCAGCAACTCAGGAATTTGTTTGAAAGTCAGACGTGCTTCACAACTCTTCAAATATTTTTTAGCTTTCTTCAGCAAGTCACCATCCCCTATCGTTTTTGAAAGTCAGGCTTTTCAGAATGTCTTTCATGTAAAGCACAAAGTCCTGTACAGATCCTTGTAATGTTGAGTTGTTCTGGAATTTTTTGTGCAGAACCAGTCTCCTGATCTCATCTGCTTAGCTTTCAAAGTCTTTGATGTGCAGACTGTCTGTGTGGCTTGCACAGCACAGTCTAACCTAACAGTTTTTAGTAGGAGAAACTGGCAGAGGAGAAGGGCTGCAATTAGGGTAATGTTTGCTACTATACTGCATGTTGTTGTAGTTTAGAGTATAGATAGAATTAATCTAATCTCCAAAACATAAGTAATGGCAATTTTATAGTGGCCATCTATTACCAAGATGCTCAGAAAGACTGAGGTTTCCTAATTTTCAGTTCAGTGATTTAGAGATGATTTTTTCCTGATTCTTAAGGAGATACCCTGTTGCTGTAAAGGAAATTTTTCCAAGAATTTGCATCCTAGTACTCAGCTTGTAACCTCTGGATTTCACCTTCTGCCTTGGTGGTCCAGCGGGGGCAGCCCCGACATCAATTCTGAGTGTACTTTCATCTTCTTTGTGCTACACTGCACAGTCTGGAAGGTATAAATTAGACATATTCAAGTATTTCACTAATGTACTGAGTCTATTTTAAGCAGAAAAATCAGTAATTTTCTGTTAAGCAGAGGTAAGATTGGATGTGCTTTTGTTTGTGTTTATTCTCAGAAGTATTTTTTATTTATAATGTGAGCATCTCCCCCTCAAATTCTTCTCCTGTTTTTCTTTACTGTATCCTGTTGTAATATTCCCTTTGGAAGGTCTTTTAGAGAGTATTTTTTTACAGATTCTAAAAACTTCCTTCCTGGCATTTGCATTTTCTCTTCAGATGTCAAAATCAAAGATAATGGTCCATTGCTGGTGTTTTGGGAAGGGAGGGGTAGGCAAGGGAGTTTGCAGTCTCTACACACTCGTCAAGTCAACTTACTTTACGTGCAGTGTGAGGGACTTAGTGTGTACCAACAGTAGCTCACTGTTAGCCACTACAAGAAGGAGACATTGAAATTCAAAGCAAGTATTTTGAAAATTGTCAGTATTTTCTGATCCATTTCCCTACATACAAAGCAAACAGATCTTCCAAGGATCTTTGCGAACGTGGTGCAAATCTAAATACGAATAGCAATTTTGTCTGCAGGGCATGAATATAGACTTGTTCTGTCAGCACCAGGGATGCTCTGAGCAACAGCCTCAGACTGGAGCCTTTGACAGATAATAGTAATGCCATTCATTTACCCTTAGCAAGTATCTCATACAATGTAAAGTATCAGCACCAGTTCCCTGGCAAAGCAGCAAGAGAGGTCAGTAGCATGAAGCACAGCTATGTCATCATTGTACCTGTGGACATTTGGATTTGACTCCTGCCATCTTATCATACATAGAAATAGTTTGATGCCTTTGTTATCCCACATCTGGAATATTTCAGCATATGTGCTCTTCAGAGGCCTAAAACTACAACAGCAAATATTAGGTCAACATTATCAATAGAGATTCAAATAGATAACAAGTGGCACAAGTGCTTTTTCAAAAACTTCTGCTTTGTATGCCTGGGTTAGACCTTAATTTTCACACTTTCAGAAATTAACACATTCAATAGAGATTCTTCAGAAATAATTATGCTAGGAAAAAACACAAAAAATATTCAAAACATCACCAGATACTGAAAGCTGAGTTTATAATTTCTTAATGGGTTAGAAAAGAAGTTTTATTTTCTCTGTTTTGCTGAACAACTTTCTACAGTCTTGCTGCAGCCCAAAACACACTGAAAGGGGAACTACACTGTCACAGTGACCCAATAATAGGAGATTTCTAGAATCACAGAATTTTCTGAGTTGGAAGGGACCCACAAGGATTATCAAATCCAAGCCTTAAGTGAATGGCCAATGCAGGTATCAAGCCCACAACCTTGATGTTATTAGTGCCATGCTCTGACCCGAGCTAATAAATAAGTCAGCTAAATGGACTTTCTGAATTTCTTTTAAACAATTCTATTGCTATTTCTAAGGTATTTCATGCTACAACGTAAAAAAAAAATGTTTTCTCAAGGAGGTCTCATTTGAAATGATACTTAGCCTTTGCATTGCAGACCACAGACAAATTCACTACTACTACTATTACTACTACTATTTAGTTTGTGAACTGCTCAAATGTCATTCAGTCTTCTATTGAATTTTATACATGTATGCATCATATATAATATATTACACAGTTACATATTTATTTGTCATGGTTTTTAAAAATATGCAACATCTGAATATGCAGTGTAGAAAACAACTATAATTAAAAAAACAGATCCATGACCACAGTGTAGAAAACAATTATAGTTAAACAAACAGATGCATGACCACCAAAGTCAAGGAATCCTGCACTAGATTCACAACTGCTGTGAGCTTCAGCAGATTTTCCTGCTGTTTGGATATTTAAGACCACTTTACCACAATAGGAACAGGAGCTCTGCATTCTAGTAGGATTCTCAGAGAGAGTTTTCTTCCAATGTAATGCTACCAGTTTTTCATCTCCATGTGAAAGCTTACCTGCTTTCACCAAACTTGTTTAATTGCTGTTGAAAGTCCCTGTCATCTCTAAGAAGTGATTGAAATTGTTCCTTGAATCCAAAAGTCATTGTGGGTTCTTGGAGACTGACAGGTATTCACAAATACTGTTACATGAGCTGCTTAAAATGCATTTTCTGTGTCATGGGAGGGCAGAAGCCCGTGAAAGGAGGCAGGGCTTGCTTGACATGGGAAAGGTCAGCAACCCAGCTGCTCTTCTATCCACTGTTTTCTATGTGGATAGAAGAGCAGCTATGCTCTTTCTATGCTCACTATCCACTTTTGGTTTGTAAGTAGAGTAGTTTAAGACAGAGTAGCACTTGCTCATTTGAGCTTTAGGTTACATCTCTGAGCTGAATACCTTAAATTATCACCATCTCAGTTTGCAACAGGCATTGCTACGGAAGTTCTCTGTTATGTATAACATGTTGTACTCCTCACTGGCCTGTGTGTAATTATGTTTTTGTGTCCTTACAACTTTTGTAATCTATACTGTATGCATTGCGCTCTCCCTTCAGTAAATAAATGAGCAATTTAGCAGTTGGGACGTAAAAGGAATATGCTTAGACTTATGCTTAACTCAGTAAAAGAGAAATTATTGGCAAGATGTGCACTACTCCCTGTTTGCTGAGCTTGCTGGATCAGCACACAGTGCCTCAATCTCCAGGCAACAATGTGTTCAGACTGAATGTGCTGGGCTGCTCAGGAGCCAGTGGCACCTTTCTGTGTGCTCTTTCCCAGCAGCTACCTTTCATGGTTTGCTGCGTGGATGTATTAGAACTTGTGCTGTGTGTGACCAAAGGAACATTTTCATTCCTAAAGTCACACTATTCCTCCAGTTGTACCAATTAATCCAGTAAAAGCTACAACTTTTCCACATATGGAGATCCCTTACCTCTTTGAGGTAAGAGCAGAGTGCCCATGGTGCCCATAGCATCCTGACTCA
Organism: Lanius collurio; assembly: GCA_020086605.1. Lineage (NCBI taxonomy): Eukaryota > Metazoa > Chordata > Aves > Passeriformes > Laniidae > Lanius > Lanius collurio. The sequence goes on along the minus strand of JACBWW010000020.1, from coordinate 17,138,994 downwards.
AATTTATGTCTTCGCAAGTTCTTATCATGTCTATGGAAGTGACACACTTCATAAAACATGCTTGATTTTTCTTAGCTAGATTGCACAGGCTTTAAACACTTCAAGGGACAATCCAGGGTTCAGTGCTGAGTTTTGTCCTCTTATAAAAAGGAAGGTACCAGCAGAGTAACCAGGCAGATCTGACATGTCCATGGACCCCTGCCTATTCCCCCCAAAAATTCTGCAGAACGTCCTAGTTTGTGCTGTGTGGAAAAAAGGACAGTTATAAGTGGGTAACCGTGAGACATGCATAGCTATAAATGCATTTTTTTCTCCTGTGTGAAACACATCTGGGTCTCTTCAGAGAGTTTCCGTGATGGGCTCAGGCCAGCACTGAGCCTTTTGGCTGCAAGGTGTTGCAAGTATTGCAGAAGACTGCAGTTCCTTGAAAAGTTGTGCCTGTGTGGCCTACATAGAGTACTTACACTGATATTAAAAATTTTATTTGCTGATTTTTTTTTGCAAAGCCACCTGCAAAAACATGACACTTTGATGCAGAAAGAATGATTCCGAATGCCATTTTTTAAACAGTGCTGCAGATATTGTATTCCAGCCAGCCTGTGTCAGCATTCCACAGGTCAGCACAAAATATCCATGTTGGTTTTGGACTGACTGCACACTGTGGAGCTAAACTCTGTACTGGCTTGTAATTTATATAGTACTAAAAGATGGAGAGATTGAATAGGTGGCTGGGACAAAATATCTTGGCTCTTGGGAACTGCCACAACTGTATTTAAAGCAATTGCATGAAGAGGAGGGTTAAGAAACTAAATGTGGTTCAAATTCTCCTTGTCAGGAAAAAATTAAATCAACATCATAGAGGATTCAAAGATAAATATATTTGGAAATGCTTATATGCTGAAGCTGAGAATCTGGGTAATAAGTAAGAGGAACTAGAATTTTTCAATAATCAAGATAAATTCAACTTAATTGTCTCATCAGGTTACAGTGCTAGAGGGATCAATATGTTAGAATATTGTATAAGTTGTATAAGCAGACAGGGCAATAAAAGAAATTGTGTGAGAGGAATGACTTTGTCTGTAACCTGGTGACATATATCTGCCTAGCTTAGAACTGGGAAGTGCAGGATCTCAGGAAATGCAGCACAATAAATATGTTGATTATCAAGGCTCAGCCATGAGCAGGGGTGGGCAAAGGTGAGAGGGGTGGACAGAGGTGACATTATAAGTCACTGAAATGAATATGAAGACAGTATGAGCTAGTACTGCATGGGAGGGGGCAACTGTGTAATTATGGGGAACTTTATTTGGCATGTTTGCTGAATATTTCATTTAGCGACTAGTGAAACATCAGTAGAGTAGCTTAAAATCCTGGATCATAGTTCTGAAAAATAAAAAAAAGTTGTTAGACCTAGAGTGGAAAAATTCTGCTTTTAGATAGTCCAGCAGACAAAAGTGAATTTATCCACTAGAATGGAAATCAGGTATTGTCTCAGGAAGAACTGATCATGACCTGGTTACATTTAATATACTTGAAGAGAATACAGTCCCAAACCATAGAATTCACACCTGCTAGTTTGAAAAGACCAATTTCCCAAAAAGGACAGCCCTTAATAATACTGAATAAGGAGGGGCATAAATGCATGAACAAAACTGAAAGTTTTTCAAGAGCTTACTAAATGGGAAAACATTGTTAAGACAACATGTATGGCAAAAAAAGACACAAAGTAGAAATGGGCTTAGGCATTTGTATGCATGTGTTTAAACAGGTATAAATTTGTCCACATATCTGTATATGCGACTGCATAGGTATACATATCTATAGACACTTGTGTGGGCATGCAAACACACAGTACCTACATATTTAAATAAACTGTGTGGCCGTATATTGGAAAAATAGACTATAAAAGGGAGATAATTATCCATTGATATTTATATGTTAAGTACAGAAACTACTAGTAACACCTATGTTCTGAAAGAGTTTTAAATTTACATAAGGAAAAAAAATGGAGCAATGATGTGAGCCAAGCAAGGATTGTAGGTATTGAAACTGTTAATAAGAAATGCATATATGCCTGAAATGTTCAGCAAATATTTCTGGTTTATGCTTGGAAAGAAAGAATATGGTGTATATACATCACTTGAGGAGGATGAATTCTTTTCCAGCCCATCTGCAGCTAAAAGATAGCTCCTACTTTGAGGAATCAGCTTCAAAGCAATAGCCCCTGTATTGCCAGCAGCTATACATCTTAATTTTTTTTTTTTTTTTTTAATTGGCTGAGAAATTTTCTGGCCCACTGATAAGAACTTTTGATAAATTTGTGAACACTGGAGAAATCTGCCAGGGCTGAAAGTACGCTCTTTTTTTTTTTTTGCCAATGCCCTAACTGCACAAACAGGATAATTCTGATAACAGCATGGCAGTCAGCCTGACGTCACTTCCAGCAAAATAATAGAGAAGCTGATATGGGAATTCAAGTATAAAGAACAGGAATATTATTAATGGAAGCCAATGATGTTTTCATTGAATTCAGGCCTTGTCAGGTAAGCTTGGCTTGCTTTTTTAATGTAAGATTACCCACTTGGTTAAAAAAGTCACTATAGGCCTAATAGAAACTGAAAGTCTTCCATTTGATATCCTACCATAATTTGAGCCAAAATGTAGCATTTTGCATTCTTGTTTAAGAACATGCCAAGTGGCTAAGAGCTGGTGGATCTAAGGAGTTGTTGCAAAATCACACTAAAAAGAATATTTTTAGTGAGATTACAGAGCCAGATCAGGACTCAGCCCTCTTTTAGCAATGTTCACTACTTACTCTTGCAGAAAAATTACTGAACTACTCACTGATTATTGATGGCACTAGAGAAAAGGGCATCTGAGTTGCCTAAAAGGTGGACTTCAGACTGAAAAAGGTGTGCTTTAACATGATTAAGGGAAAACTATAACCTGGAAACTGGGAACATATACCATATGAAGCAGCTTCAGAAAAAAAATGGAAGCTTTGGAAAGACTTTGGAGAACTTAATGGGCAACCTTAGAATATATTCATAGCTCATTGGCAGGGCAAAATATCTGGTATGATCCTTGATTACATGTGCAGAAGTCAAGTCAGGGCAAAGGTCTGATTTTGTCTGTATTTATAGTATGTATGCATATGGAGAGGCTCATGGAATAACATCAATCACATCACAGCCAGCATTTTAAAGGAGGATTTAAAAATTGGATGAGAATGCAGGGAATAACAAAGATCTTACATAAGGGCAGGTCTTTTTGTTCTACATGAAGAATAGATGAGCATGTTAGTACAAATATAACACACGTAGAGGTACAAGATACAGATACCAGCTCTTTTATTTTGACAGGAAATGCATAACATGAATTGATGACTATAACCTCAGGCAGTGTCATCAAATCAGCAATAAATTATCCATGTATTTTTATGTGTACGCACAATTAATTCCCAGAATGAAGTACCAAAGAGAACAGTGGACTCCACACCTTTTGGTTCTTCAGACAAAAGTGGAATGCTTTTCTAGAAAGATTCCTGATAGGGTTAAACACAGGCAGTGGGTTCCATAAAGGGACAGAGCCAGGGACATGCAGCTTGTGACTTGCAAGGTGTCAGACAAGATGACCTCCATCTCTCAACAAGTCTTGAAATCTGTGAATCATTTCCAAGTATAAACCTGGATGTAAAAGTTAATTCAAGAGTGGACTGAGCACACTATGTATTTATACGTTCTTTAAGTACAGAAATTTCACTCCACATTAAAACAATTCCTTTCCATGTCTAACAAAGTACAGGAGAATTAGTGAGATGCTCTTTATACCAAAGACTTCTTTGGTAATCAGGAGAAAATCACTTAATTTCTGTGCCTTGAGTTGCCCATTTCTCGAGAATGAATCCCAGCTTTCCTGAGTTGTTCTCTTCTTGCTGAAGAGACCTCCCCCTTGGGAGGGACTGCACAAATATATTCTTCCAAAAAGGCACAAATAATCTGAAAACTCTGGAAGGTCACAAGACTGATATTTCAAATAGATCAGAGAGCTTTCACGCTGCAGAAGGTACTCATGTTACCTTGGTCAGCAATCCATCCGTACTGTGAACCTTGATGAGATAAATATAATTGTCCTAGGATTGGTTATGTAATGAGCTTGCTTTGCAATTTAACTAATGAATGTGTTGAGAGACCAGATTAATCTTTTAACTTCAAGAATTTCTCCCAGTGGAAAACCTATAGCGCCTGCCTATCTGTAATATTATCCCCTGCCTACAGCCAGAGTGATTTGGCTGCTTGAATGTTTGTTTTGCTTACGTATGTAAAGCTCATGTGTTCACAGATTTTTTCTGGAGGAGGTGGAAGGACCCCAAGCTTCACTTGAGATTTTACAGCTGGGTCTGTGGGCTTTCCATGCCAGGGAAAGCCCACAGGGATGCCATGCTTGCTCTTTGATGGATGGGATGATTTTAGTTGCTGGTATGGCACAAGTTGCTGGTTTGAGATTTTTTCCAGTAGGGCTGTATTTAATCCTGTGCTCTGTTAGTCCATGAAAGCTGTCCATTTCAAAAGAATAGTAGTCTGGCACTGTCATTGGTTCATTAATTGAGGACAAGAGATTATTTTAATCTTGGGATTTTAATTTCTTCATTATGCTCCTGTTCTCCTTCCCAAGAGTAATCTAGAAAATATAAAGATCTTGGATACAGAAGATCCAGTAAATGCTTATGACAAATGAAACATGACTTCCCAGAGTAACATACACCTCTTAAGAGCTTTGCCAACTGTAAATTACACCAAGTAGGTCAATTTTGGAAGTCAACATCTTATTTAAACTGTCACACTGTACAGAATTGCTATTTAATATTGGTGATTAATGACTGCAGAGTCCAGTCTAATTTCCAAGCAGACTCTCAGCGACACTCAGTAGTCAGCATAGAGTCCATAGTACAAGTGCTTGGCAATCTTTTTATATTTTGTGATCCAATTCAGGTTGCTTATTTTCCACAAAGAGGAAACAAGAGAAGGAATTGATATGAAAATGCTGGCCTGCATGCTGGAATTGTTTTTATACCTAATTAGTCCCCCCCTAGAGTTTGTTCCTATTCAAAGCTGAGGTGCAATCCCACAGGAGAGCACTGAACGTTCATGCCAGATGTGCATGTGGCCTGCCATTGTGGAGGTCAGGAGAGACAGTTTCATCCGAGGGACTCCAAACTCCTCCTGTCTGGTCTGTCCCCACCACTCTGAGCTGTGACCCACTGCCCTTGATGTTCCTTTCCTGCCCTTACTCCTCGCTGCTCCTCCACTGAGTCAGAGGGTGAGCCAGGTCTACCTGTCCCCTTCTTCCTGGTCCCCATCCTACTGTCCCTCCATGGGGGTCAGGGATATGGGTGTAGTTTACCACTGTGGGTACATCACAGAAATTCACAAGGAATCTCCAGTGCTGTTGAGTACTTGAAAGAGACAGCACGGCTCCATCCCCTGCCAGAGCTGTGTGGTCAGGAATGTAACATGCACTGGAGGAAGCTCTTTTATTTCCTTTTTATAAGCAGTCAGCTGCCTGGCCTGGACCAGGGACTGGGAGAGAGTGGTCAGCAGCAGGCAAAGACCTGACCTGACCCCTGCCTCTTCTGCTCTGGTTTCATGGGGCTTCACAGGAGGATGCACAGGCCTCTGTGTTAGCAGGACACAGTGGTCTTTTCAACCCAACACAGATGGCATCCATTACAATATTATCAACTAACATTTGATTATTACAATTTCCCCTAGTATGACTTGACAAATCTTTTAACTTAGCTTGCACACTGTGTACTGCCAATGCTTTCAATGTATGCTGAAATAATTTAGTTGTAGTAAATAAATGAGTAAGTATAATGCAATAGAGTATACAACATGTTGTCCGTCCAGAAATAATTTCAGCAGTAGTGAAGTATGGAATATCTGCAACCTGAAATGTCTGTCCTTATACCTGTAATTGCATAGCTTGAGATACATGTACAGATTTATTTTAAAATTGAACGTCTAAATATGTAAAGTTTTTTGCCTCCAATGTATGAATCTTGCCAGGAAATTAGAAGTTTATCAAACAGGTGTCAATGCACCAGTCAGATCTATGATATGCTGCTATCATTTTGGTGCAAACTTCTGAATTGTAGTGGGAAAATGCTCTCACTTTTTTTTGTGATGTTGATGAAGAAAATCTGCAGAGCCTTTAGCCAGCTGCAGGCAAAGGCGGGAACTGGTAAATAATACAGCACGCAGGCTGCAGTTCAAAGGAGGTTCTTCAATGTTCCTTCCCAGCAGATGAAAGACATGTTCAGCTAGAATCTTCCATCAACAGGTACCAAAGAGCTCACCAGCAATTTGGTTCAGAGCCAAATTTTCTAGGAAAATAATTTGCCTGGAATGTATAAAGAAGTATAAATGCCATTCCAGAGTGAAGAATTTGGACAGGAGTGAGTGCCCAAGAGGACTGTATGAGTGAGCAGGAGAGCAGAGAGCCTTTTTTCTGAGCAGAGGCTTACAGAGTGTGAGTGGAAAGGAAAACAGGAAAGCATATCATGAGATAGGAAAGGATATTTAAGCAATCCAGTAACATTAGCGTGAGAACAAATGAGTTTGAGCTGGCCCATAGTCTGGAAACTTAGAAAAGCCTCCCAGCAGTGGGAGAGAGGGCAAATTTGGCTAGTTTCTAAGGTGGAAATTAAGTCTGTAACTGAGTGTCTGATGTGGTCACCTGTGACAACAGAGCTCTGGGCTTCCCGATCTAGGGCAAGCAGCCTCAGGGGGACCTCCCATGTGAGGAAGGATTTAAACACAGGCTTTGCTCCGTGGGGATGTATTTGCTAACATTTAAGCTTCTGTAGCTTAAGCATGTTTTTGAAAGTACATTTCATATGCATAGTTCAATTTTGCAGATGACTGATGCATGAGGCTTGCATATCTGGCCTTGTGACTGCCATGGACATCTGGTCCCGTGCAGGCTGTGTCTCTCTGTACTGCACCCATCCTGAGGGGAGAGAAGCAGCTGCACAGTGCCTCAGATCCAGCACGGCACTGCCCGGGTTTTGGACAACTGTACATGGAGCACTGGCAGGCTGGCTTGGCAGAAACCCATCCCAGATTTCCTGGAGCAACTTGGAGCAGAGGTGCTATGCTGTTAGGGCAGAAAAGGCAAATACTACTGCAAAGAAACATCCATCCAGCTAAGGGTATGACTGTCTCGCTGGTAGGACTTGACGTGTCAGTTGATGATTTCTCAAAATAAATATTTAACAAGGGATTTTATAATCACAAGTAGCAAGCATGCTTTTAAAATGTTTGAAGGGAAACAAACTTGCATAAGAATCAATTGGAGGCCAAGACCTGGTAGCCATAGATGTTTATATCAGAGGCTGGGGATTTCCTCCTGCCTGTTTTCAGTGTATACTGCAGTTGCTTCAAGTCCATGTCCAAAGCTGCCTTGCTTCCTGAATAACACTTCCTTCCTTAGGAGCAAATGCTTAAGATGGCTGAAGTAATTGTATTTATTAGTGATTCATGTACTTGGAAGATGAGAGTTTCTTTTCCTCCACTGAAAATATTTTCTGAAGAAAAGGCCTTTTTTGTTGCTGCTGCTCTTGCTATTAACAATCACACTCAGCTCTTGCATCACAATGCAGCAGCACAACACCTAATCTACAGTACATTTTATCCCCTTCTTGGGTGCTTTTTAAACTGAAAATTACTGGGTAAGAGGGTTTACTGCAGTCTTAATTTTGCAACATTCATAAAATCAACAGAGTTTGTATTTTCAGAGAGCTGATTCTGGAGTTTACAAATCGCTTTTACGTGGTTCAAGTGTTCACCACCAATTGTACAGGAACGAGGTGAAGATTCAGCTTCCAAACTATTGATTCTATGTTAGAACTTGTGGACTCCATCTTCCTTTTCAAAGGGGAAAGCCAACATGAATCTCCTGTCTTGAAGCAATTTTTAGGATGATCCACTTCTATTTGTTAAATTTGAACCACGTTGATTGTCTGGTTAAAAGAAGAAAAGAAATTCAAGGAAGAACCTGATTGAAAATGAACTTTGGTATATGCCGGAAAGAAAAGTAAAAGCTTCAAATTACACTACTGTGTGAGCAGCCTGCACATGCTTATCTGCCTGCGGGAGACATGACTGGGAGGGTGTGGCTTTTTAAACCTTAAATTGCTCAGGTTTATGCAATTCAGCTTTTCTGTACCTTCTGTCATGCCATAGGCTTCTCCATCTGACACGGGCACCGGCCGGTCTCTGCCTGCAGCGGCAGGGCTGAGGGCTGGCCTGGCCCTGGCCTGGTGAATTTACACCTGCACGACTCTGCCAGCAGCGGATGAGACACACTGCAAAGCCACACACGTGAGTTGAAAGACTTGTATCTTTCTTTGTGCTGTTCCTACTTTTCCCCTTGAGCTGGGCATGAGTCGTTCCAGAGGAGCAAAGGTGGAAGAAAATGCTCCAGTAAACAAACCAGCCCTGTTTGGTGGCAGGGGGAGTGGGCCCGAACCTCAGCCTGCGCACTCTGGAGTGCCATGCAGCCAGGCAGTGATAAATATCTACCGTATCTGTCATTAGTGGTTCAGCTTCCCCATAACCTAATGTAGGGACTGTTTCCATAATCTAACAGAAAAGGACTTATAACGTTCCTGTAGGTTTCTGCTTCTTGGCAGGCAGTGTTAAAATACTACTTACATACATACATGCTGATATGCAAAAACACTGTGCTTAGTTCATAACCTTTTTGTTAGCTAGATGTGCTTGGGTTTTTGTCTTCCCCATTGCTAAGAAGGTGTATTTCTTGAATAAAGTATGTTGAAATCTAACTGATTATTTGTGGAGAGGTGCCATTTGTACTGCAGCTGCTTTAGCCCATAGCTTCATTAATCCTCTGGAAACCCACTTCTTCCCCTCCCCCAGGTTAAAACCCACAAAGTCTCACTGCAGCTGTAGGAGATAAATTGAGGCTACATTCGCCACTGCTGTATCTTGCTGCTTGATTTTATGCATATAACTGCAGCTGAGGTGAGGAAAGAAAGAGAATTTGGTTTAGTTTTTATTTTTAGCTCATGTTCTTCTCACTTTAACTTATACTCAGTTTTTTACTCAAAACATCTTGCAGTTCAGTACAGGTATATGCAGCAGCTGCATACCTTGGAATATTTATGAATAGGCATAACTTCTTGTAAGTTTTATTTCTACTCATAAGACTGATTGTTCATGTGAGAACATGTATATTCACAGTGCCAGCACAGAACCCGGAACAGCAATGAGGATGTGTGGACATCCTCACCCACCAAAATGCATACTCAGAGTACTCAGTAGGCAAGAGGTTCAAGTACTTAAATCAGAAGGACCTGCTCATATGTTTAAACTTCCTAATGTTTTAGGTTGTTTTTAATGACCAGGGATGTACTGCTTGCATCAAGCTCTCAGCCACTTTTACACCTGCCAAGGAAAAGCACAAAACCCAGAAAAGATGCATATTAGACTTGTATGTCATTCTTTTTTATGCTGCCTGATGACTAGGAAAGGGCTCCTTCAACAGCAGGAAAAACAAGATAACCTTATGTGACTGTACTGGGCACTATGCAAAGCACTTGTTTTCCCACAGTCTTCTGTAGAAATGGAGCTCCCACTGCCCAAAATAATTTTTATTTGTCCATTCAGGTTCATGCAGAACAATATCGAGGCAGCTCCATCACTTCATTGAAACAGCAGTTTCTCTTACCAGCTGTTGCTGGAAAAGTACAAATGCTGATCTGCAAACAAAATCCAGAAATCCCTGTCAGGAATTTGGAAAGCTGCTGCTGCTGTGTGAGGAGTTGTATCCTCAATATTCCCATCTACTTTCCTAAGACTGAAAATTCCTCTTAAGTAACCTGTTACTAATTTGCTATTTTGTTCTTCCACCCCAAACCTCAGAGACTACGTGTAGTTTCCAAAGACACAAATTGAATCAACCTGGGAAATCTTGTCTCTTCATTATCTTGTCCTTACCCCCTGAAACTACTCTCCCACTGCTAATTTCTCCTACTTGTTTGTAGTCCTATAGAAGTGTCCTCCCCTTTGCTCACATGGGTTCTGCTTTTGTAAGGGTATTCCAAGCCCACGTGTTTGAATATTAACTGCATCTGTAGCATAGAGTTGGAAAGAGGAATGTTCCTGGCTCTGACTTGTGATCATCTACTAGAACAGAAAATTGAATTGTCTTTTGGAAGAAGTTTGAAGGTGCTGGCATCTTCCCCTAGCATAGCTTTTCTTTAGTAAAATGGGAATAAATTTTGCACACAGGATGAGATGATAGATTAGCTTCATTTCACTGCAAACCAGGAAATCAAGCAGCATTGTTTCCAGAAGGAAGGTAAATTAATACAGGCTTTCAAATGTAGAGAGTCTCCTCCTGGCTGGCTGCTGAAGGGAAGCAGTCCAGTGTTTCTGGAGATGTCAGCCCTGTCTGCAGGGCTGGGTGCTGCCACCTGGCTCCTCTCACTGTCGGGGCAGATGGAGGCCTGGGGCTGATTTGGAGGGCTTCTGTGGCCAGAGCCTTTTGAGGACATAATGAGACCCCTCTCTTGTTAAAATGGACAGACACTGGTGTCCTGCAATGCTGCCTGACTTAGCACTTGTTTGCAGTGCATGTCCAGTTCTTTCATGGAAATTAGAAGCTGTGATGGACAAACATGCAGTTGATCTTTCCAAGGCTTTCCCTAAAGGCTCAACCTGAATCTGCAAAAGCAATCATTACCTGAACCATGGGATTCAAAGGGATTCAGCACAGAAGACAAAGTTTCACCTTCAATACATGTTCAGGGAACAGCTGGTTGGCAACTCCAGTTTTGTACAACTACTTTCCTCTGTGTGCACTGTGTTCCCATCCCTCCGAGTAGAAATCAATTGCTCCTTTACAAGGAGCTAAACACTCAAACTTAGTGCGTGTCTAGCTGCTCCTGGTAACCCTCTCACCGGTCCTACAGTTTCACTTAATACACCTGCAACATTCTTACTAAAACAAAGGGTCTTAATAAAATGAATGGATTTTGTGTGCCAGTAAGCTCTTACTAAGGAATGCTTACTTTTTCTCTGTCTGGATTGGTAAATCTTTCAGCAAATGGCTTGTTGGAAAGCCGATAAATTTTGATTTGTTTTAGTTAAAGTTCTTGTCTACTTTTTGCTTGTCTTTTCCCTAGTCTTTTGCTTTCCATGCTTACAGCTACTTGGTATAGATTATGTTGAAATGCTGATGTTAAAAAGGTATAGCTGATGCTATTATTTTATTTTCTACTACAAAGCTGATTTTGTACTATATCTTTAACAGCATCAGTTCTCACAGGATTTTACCAGTAGAACCCAGTGCTGGAAGGTATAGCTTTGGGTTCTCACAGTTTCAGTCTGAGAACTCATCTCATCACACCACTGCTATTTAAAAGGCACTGAAATAAATACAACTTGTAGGAGGAATTTCAAAAAATTAAAAAATCCCCTGGTCTACATGCACACAGCAGATCACATCTGATTGTGAGAAAGGATGCAGGAAGTAGGAGAGTTTGAGCATGTAATTCCTAATTGGTTTCTCATCACGGGACTAAACAGCACACAATTGGTCTTCACACCCGCAGAACCGGTTCTGGAAGCAGATATTAATTCAACCACAGACTTAACTATCTTTCCCAGGCTGGTGTCGCTCGCGTGTCCTGGTTGACAAAACCTTAGTAAGCCTCTTGTTGTTAAGGGGAATATTACAAGGCCATCAGCAACACATGCATGTTAATTAGCAATGGCCTTTGGGGGAGTTCCCACAGAGCCCAAATTAAAGCAGTGATGAATCAAGTCCAGTGAGTAGTACCATACTCAGGGATGTTGTTTCCCAGCACTGAGCAAATGAAGGCAGAACCAGGCTTTACAGGATGTGTTTTAGTGGCTGAGGGCTTGGTCACTATAATAAAATTTACTTGTCGAGACTTTTGTTGGGCAGGGAGCTTAGTCATTATCCTGCTACAGAAAAAAAAGGTGCCCTAGAACAGAAATTATTACACAGCCTCATCTAGAGACATCTGCTTCCACTCCTGCTTGAATACTTTAGCTTTACTCAGTCTTCCATTTTAAAGAGAGTTATATAAGCTCTACTGTACACCTAACTCCCAAATAGGGACTATCAGCAGATATAAATGAACACTGTCAGCACTACTTCATAAGAGAGGTCTGTTCAAGAGCCAAAATGTAACTTGTGTAAGCCCCAGAAAACTGATAGTCAGACCACAGTACCTGGGCTGTGGGATTCAGCCTCTTCAGTGTCCAGTGTATCTCCTTCTTTCCAAGAGTGCATTTTTCTTAAATGTGAAATTCAGCATTCAGCATTGAAAAATATTTGTAAACTTGTCAAAATTTCTTCCCCTTGCCCACTAAAATTTTTGTTTATGGCTGCATATAGTGTTTGCCCATTTTTTTGGAGGCTGCCCCTGGGCTGCACCACTCCACTAAGTTGGAGCTGAAATTTACATGCTGACTACCTAACCAGGGCTTGTACCCTCTTTTTTCCAGGTTCGTGAATGGTCCTGGGTCACAGCAGCTGTGACCCTGGGACTGAGTGGCAGGGAATGCTTTCAGATTTTGCTGTTTTAAACAGCAGTGTCACTGTACTGTGCAGTTCTTCAATAGGGACTGTTTTTTCTGATTGGGATTTGTTTATTCAGTCATTTTTGTGGATCCGAGTAGCAGGAGAAGGAAAGACCCGAGATACAGATATAATTTATGTTACAGACACTTATAAACCTATATTTTTAATTGTATATATTATATAATATTTAATAACAATTTAAATTTTTTTATTATGTATAATATTATAGTAATGATATCTAAATCATAGTATGGGAGTTAGGTGCTACATAAGTAGACTTGAGATACAGATGATTAAATCCTTGCTCCACTGAATTTACTTAATTTTTCTTTTATGTACAATGGACTAGAGGTTTTAATTCAAGCATTTGCTTCTCGTTTAGACAAGTTACTCTCAGGAACCAGCTGCTGCAAGTTGCTGCTGTCTGCCCCACAGGTGCTTCTCCATAAAGCAGAGGATGCAACCCTAGAAGCCAGGAGTTTGTGAGGGCTTTCCCTCAGATCAGGTCTCTGTGGTCACATTGCTGTACAAGGATTCCTGTGACAGAATTTGGGCACTGGCCCCAGAGCATGGAAGCAGCTGGCTGCCCCTTCCCCTGCTCACCTAAGCAAGTAGGTGCTTCTAACAGTGTGGGTTTCTTCTAAGTGTGGGTTTCTTCTAAAAAAAGGTCCCCACAGGGTGTTGTGAGAACTCATTAAGTAGTTTGCCAAGTATTAAGAAACTCCTGGATCAGAGAAGCAGTTGTAAAGGCACAGTGCAATTAAAGCACAGCTTGCTTTATTATGTGTTATTACCAGGGTTATCCATCACATGTTCCACACTTTGTAGTTACTAAATGTTATCTCATAGTCATATGTGAAAAGATGCTGTGTGGTCTGAGGGTGGCAGGCACCATGGCCACGGGAGGCAGGTTGAGGTGTAAGTGTCCTGAGGGGAAGAAGTCTTCCACTTCTCTTTTGCTGCCTCTTCATCAGCTCTTCCATCCCCTGTCATTTAGAGGGTAGAGAAGTAGCATCACCCACCTTCACTGCTGTCCCACTTGGGACCCTGGGAGGTGATTGCAAAAACAGATTAAGATTTACTGTGAAGCTGTATTAAATTAAGATTTTCACAATCCCATGTAATTTACTCTGCCTATTGTATTATTATTTTACAGTTAAGTAGGGCAGCCTGCACAGAGAACTTGTGTTCTGAGGTCCCCATCACAGAGACACAGCAGACATACCTGCAGCAAGGACCAGGGATGCTCTCCCTCGTGCAGTTTGCATGGACTGTTGTACCTGTTCCTGGCTTACCAGCATCTTAGAAGGCAGCTGGAGCACGTGGTTGTCCAGCCACAAAAACACAGTTCTGTCATCTGCTCAAATGGATGAAAGCAACTTGTGGTATTTGTAAGGCTGCCAGTCTTGGCAAAGTCAGACAGAGCAACCAGCCAAATCAGAGTGGTAGCTCACCTTTTGTTACATAACTAGCCATGCAATTTCATGATTTAGTATGTGAAATGCCGATGGCATTTATTATGCCAATTAGGATGAGCATATGTTTAGGAAGCCCTTGAGGAGTCAATCACAGTTGCTCACACAGCATTGCTTCTGCCACATGATTGACTTCCTTTGAGCAGGTAGACTGTGTGCCTTTGGGAAGCAATTACCCACATCCTGCCCATTTTACTACATCTTTGCACTTGGAGTCAGTGCTTGTAATTCTGGCATAAGCTGTCTGGGTTTACTGAGCTTTGAAAAAAGCAAGAAACAGAAGTTACTACCTTAACCATCACAGTATTTGACAACTAGAGACATGTCAGCAACAAGTCTTCTCAGAAGTACTACTTTCTACTAAGGTGAGTTCATTCTTAGGATATGCTCCTTATAGTAAGGAATACTTAACCTGCCGGATATGTACTGTCTTATTCAGATCTTCTCTTAACTCAGATCTTGTCCAGCTGTTCCTAATATTGTCAGTACTTCTGGGCTGATCTTTTTTTTCATTTTAACGTACTGAGCAGTTTTGTATCCGTGAAATCATCAGAAAGAAAAATCCAGGTTTGTGTGGGCATATGAGAGACAGACAAAAAAGTAGAATATATTTCCATACATTCCTAACAGGCATTTCAGCTACATAATTCCACAACAAAAAACTTTTTCCAACATTGGTTTATTCTGTAAATTCCAGCATGAGCCACAGAGAAAATAACTTTTTTCAAACAGTCTGGTTCTGGTTTTAGAAGTTATTTTGCATGCAGGCACAGTATGACTGCTGTTGGGTCTCAGCTTGAGCTGCAACTTAAAAAGTTGGGGTTATTCACCTACTGTACTGTACCATGGGATTTTTCTATTCAGTTGGAAATGCCTTTCATCACTGAAGGCTCTGCAAAGCACTTTGATTGTTATAAGCTCTGAGAGGAACTTTTTGACTAATAATAACTTTGAAAAAACAGCTGTCTTAAAACTGGGGCCAGGCAGAGGAGAGGTTTTAGGAGCTCTTGTTTGTTGCCTCAGAGATATGTACTGATGTGCTGAACTTTGAAATACAATTATTTTCCTCTAAGACCCAGTTCTAATAGTCTTTCCTATAATCTTAAAAGTCAAGCTGAATTCTTACCTGCTAAATTGGTATATCTGGGATCACCAACTCTCCTCCAGCTACTAACATTTTACCTGGAGGTATGCATCTTGCCTCTGCCTATAACAAATCTTCATCTAATTACACTTTTCAGGCAGAAAGAAAATGTTGCAATTCTTCTTTAGTCAGAATAGATTTAAAAATAAGGGGGAAAAGGGGGAAAAAAGAGAGGGTAGGGTATACATAGGAGGATTTCTGGTCAGAAGGCACCATGATAAGATTTTGGGCACCTTAGTGTTTTATAACCTTCCTTCGAACAAAGTTTGAAGTCTAGGTAAACTGGCTCACCACTTTGGCTTTTAATGCAGCTATGCCAAGATTGGTACAAATTATTACATGATATTTTATAGCCAGGTCTTTGAAATGTGAATCACTGTCTTTTTGAATCTAAAATACTGTATAATACATATTATCGAAGTATGAGTCACTCTATAATTCTTTCCACAACTGTTGTACAGTACCACCTTGAACAGTAAAGTCAGTGTAATCTATAAAAAACTTCAGTTGGAGAGAAGCAGTTGGTACAAACCACGGTAATGGGAAACCTGGGAGGCTGTTACCAGGGAAGACAGTTTGATGAAAGATAGGAAGTTAAAACAGTTAACATTTTACTAATGGCAAATAGTTTTCTACATGCAGTCAACCTGATATTTCATTATAAAACCCTGAATATGAAATAAGTCATGTGATCTTGCAACCCAGATTCTGGCAGGAGCAGTAAGGTCCCAGCTAACCCTGTGTAAATGGAGAGCTGTGCACTTTTGCTTGAGAAGGTGAAAGAGGACCTCTGCTCCCTCCATCCACTCTTCTCCCAGGTGTGAGTGAGCCACTAGATGGGGACAATGCCCACATCTCCTAACCTGCCCACATCTAGGCAGTGGCAGCTGGGCTGAGGCTTCGATAAAAAGCTAATTCTGTAATGGTGAAAGCTGTAAAGCCTCCTACCAATTTGATATGGATATTTTTTAACAAGAACAGGCAAGATGACAGTCTTCAAGCCTTCAGCAAAGAAGCTGCTTATCAGGAAAGGCAGGTATTAGCTACAGCATGCTCACAGCTAGTGTGATGAAAGGAAGGCCAGGTAAAAGCATCTCTGGAAGAAAAAGGAACTCCCAACCTTACCTGGCTGCTGGCAATGCTGCTGTGGCAGAGCGGTTTCCTTACATGCTTTACATGCCCCCTTTGTCCTTACAGTGCCTTGCTGATCCACGTAAATGGATGGCTGTGACTCATTCAGAGATGCACATTTGTAGGAGATAACAACCCATGCTGGGACTGGGGGAAGGACGCAGAATGACTTTGCTATCACAGTTTAGCTAAGAAGAGTACAACAGCTCTGTTGGTGGAACCTCCACCTCCTACAGGTTGTGCAGCAGAGAAATGGGGTATGAAAAGGCATCTGTTTTAATCAGAAGATACAGGATTTTTTATACACATGCTTAGAGTTTGTATAAAACAAGATCATTAATAAAACATGTCACTTAAACACAGAGAGAAAACCAAGCTAGACCAAACCCCAAACCAACTAATATTTATCAGTCTTACTGTACTATTTAGAATGCATTTACTTTACTTATGCTGGCCACCCTTACCATTGACTGAAGATTTCATTACCACCAAGCCATACTACTTCAGAACTACTGGCACTAAATTCTTCTTACTGTTCTGCATCTCATCTGTTTTGCTGCTCTTTTTTCCAGGGATGCCTGCTTACTCGCTTATCTTTCACCATTTGTGATTTAAGAGGGTAGCTGCCCCTCCAGGCTCCATGTCACTGTTTCTCTGGCCTTTAGGCATCTGATTTTTAATTTCTGTGATAGCCACTCCCTCAATATCTTTCATCACTTAATTGTTTTTCTTTTAGCTTTTGTTACTTGTTCTTTGCTACCTGAAGTTTCTTCTATTTTGTGTCGTGCTGCCTCCAAGTGCAGCCTCCTGAACTGCTGGGTTAATATTTGATGGTGGCTGGGCAGAGGCAGCCACTTTGCTTGGCAAGCCCTCTTCTTGCTACATTGCTCCCAGTGTAACCATGGTGGTAAGTCTGTATTTAAGCTTAAGATTGGTTAAATGCTTCACTGGGATGGGACAACTATGGGCTTGTTATTGCAAGGAGATGAAAGGCATTCTCTCTACCTACTCTCCATGTTTATTGTCCAGACTTTTTGTGTGGGTTTGGTCTCTTATTCTCTTAAATGCAAATTCTTAAGCAGTGAAGACCACCAGTAAGATGCAAACTCCTTCCAATCAGTGCAGCCTGTTGGGTAACCTTTTAACAAATGTGTTATCATGATAGTGGTTTTCAGTGTGGTCGCACCCTGGGGTTATTTTATGCCCTGATGTGACCATTGTCATTACAGCTTGTGGCTGAGAACTTGGCAATATGGATATCCAGATAAAAATATTCTTCCTTCATCATTTGTATTCTTGTGCTTCAGGTCTCTGCCTTGGACTGAAGCTTGGTTCACAACACTGTGACATTCTTACCAGTCAGTACTTGATTTTCTTTATCCAAGCAAATCTGTGCTAGGTGCTGTAAAACTCTGCCAAATCTGGGACATGAGTTGTTGAAAACTTCCTGCACAGCAGGGAAGGGGCAAATGCTGGTGATGTCTGCTTTGGCAGGGCACCACCACCTCCTCCGAAAGTTTCTCCTGCCAATTATCTTTGCAAGAACCAGTCTCTTTCAATATGGCTCTGTCTACAAGAAGCATGAGACTGTCAAGGTGACATCCATGTCCTGCTGAGGCTACCGGTGGTGGCTGACAACAAATCAAATGAACATAGGATTCCTGCCCTCTCTTTTCCCCTCTCTTCCTCCCCCAATGATGGGGCTTGAAGAATAGAGGTTCAGCCAGGAAATAATTACCTTTTCTATTTCACTGTACATCTACCTGTACAGGTTATCTTGCTCAAAGTGTATTCTTGGTTTTTATTCATAGGTAGTAGAAGAAGTAGAAATATGCATTGGCAATCAATAGATCAAATTTAAATTCCTTCTCTCCTTTCTTCTACAATGTTTAAGAGGAATTAAGACTTTAAGCTTCTGAAAAGGACATGACACTAATTATGTAGCTATTATATGACAGCATATAAAAGTTATAAATACAACTGACTACAAACATTGCAAAGAACTTCTGTCTCTGACTGAATCTTTGAGATAGCTCCATTGCACACCCTCCTTGCTGACTCTCTTGGTGATATAATCACCTCCCAAAAGTGGCAGTCATTCCATTGCTTGATACGTCCAGCAGTTTATGAAGGTTCATGGGTGAATGGGGACCAGGTTCGCCAGAAGGGGCTGAGGTTTTGGGTTTTTTCAGAATTTATATTATTATGTAGTCAAAATTTTCTAAATAATAGAGGTCACAGGACTTGAATTAAGTTCTCCTAAAAATTCAGTGCCTGTACTAATAAATGTGGATAGTTTTGTTTCCCTGTGCTGTAGCAAACATTTGTAATTTGTGTAAATAATGTAAAATTCAAGTACAGTTCCCCACACCTGCCCTTTTCCACTAGCAGTGCATTATTAGTATGTCAGACTGATAAAGAGTATCTGTAACGTGGCCAGGACAGTCAGACTTTGCCTCCTCTGGGGCTTCTCTCATCATTTTTGCTGCAGCAGAGAATGGCCTTAGGGCAGCGATGCCTCTCTTTCTCTGCTGTCATTGCGAAAATAATTGCAGTAGCTTTGGAGCTGTAGTGCTGTTTCCAGCTGTACCTAATTTGTATCAGGGGTCTTGCTGTGTTGTACATGTGGAAGTTGCGGAAAGGTACTTTCAGGGTTAGGCCACAAGGTTGGGAAGGTGCAGCTCAGATGGCCAGGTTCCTGGGGGCTGCTCTTTCCTCAGAGGAGAGCTTTGGCTTTAGCTTTCAGGTTTGCTAATGAGAGCTGTGTGTTGAGTCTCCGGCCAGCAAGAAGCAAGAATTCTGTCCTTGAGAACATCCATGAGGCAACAAAATGTTGGAGTTGGCTGTCTTCTGGTGTGTGGTGCATGGGGCGAGCACTTACGTGGACGTACCTGTGTGCGGTGGTAGAAGAGGACATGGAGGGAGTTTGGTGAAACAACCTGATGTTGCCCATGTCTCTGGTTGGCCCAGGTGCAAGACATTCTGAAAATATAAGAGAAAACAAAGTTTATAACACAGTGCTATTTTTGTCATGCTTTATTGGTTTCTAATTAATTTTACATCTATTTTAAAAATCATACCATTTCCCAAGCCATGTGTTGCTATTCTTGCAAGCAGTCCTGTTGATGGGAGATGGGGTCCCTCCATGAGCAAGGGATGCAGAGAGCAGCTGGACACCTGTTCACAGCCACTTCATTGAGAAGTTATTCACAAGCTTCTTATAGGAGCCACTCACAGTACTCAAACAGTCTCCACCACAGCCTCTGATAATGTTTTTATCTCGTCTCATTTTGCTGTGTGTCACTTTAGTAGAACTAAATAATAATTCCTATGTTAAGATTACAGGTGAAGCTGCTGCCTGCACTATGGAGAGATGTTTGTTTCTTCACAAAGAGCTTTTCATAATGCTCTGGTGAATATTTTTACAAAAGCAAACATTTGACCTAGTTTGGCGTATTTTAAATATTTGCAGGGGTTCTAACAGGCAATGATTTTAATTCCACTGAAGCTACTGCTAATCAGGAGACAGAGCTTATGCAGAACTCTCTCTTGCAAGCAAAACCAGGCCCTTAACATAATTGCCTCATAAGAATAGGATCTAGCAAAGCATTGAAAAGAATGTTTGACATTTAAACATCTGGTTAGAATTAGAGGGGCTATTATTTTACCTTCATGTCAGAAAAACCTTGCCATGTAAAAGTTTAATTTCTCAGGTTTAGAGCCCATGAGCTTTGCATAAAAATAAGAGTTTATTTATATGAAAATATGCTCTGTCATAGTCATATTTTTCTTATTATTTTTTCCCTCATTTGCCCTCAGACATGGGTGTCTGAGGCTGACACATTGTCTCAGCAAATTAAGTCAAGCTGAAAGCAAGGGTACAGTGTTACAGCAGAGCAGCAAATAAGATTTACATTTTCAACCAAGAGCAGTAATTAGGCCATTGCATATTTTATATCTTCATGTTTATTTTCAGAGTAGTATATCAAAATAAGCATAGAAATAATGAGACATAAGTGCTCCAACAAGCAGTTGGTGTTCATCAAGTAAAAACTAAAATTACTCTTCAGTTTTGCTGCCACCCACAGAGTTTACGTCTTTGAAATACCAGCAGGCAGGTGTTGTGGCCAGAGCTAATTGGGTTTGTAGTTAGGGACATACTGGGTTTCTGTATTACAAATTAAGTAGGGAATAGCCTCCTTTTGAGCAATACAGTGCCTAGCATTGTGCTGTGGATTTTGCTTCAGTATGTGAGGTGTCTGGTGCTTTGCAGAGCAAATGAAGTTTTGAACCGATTATGCTGGTGCAGATGGTTATAACTGCTTGACTTCAGGCAGGCAAACTTTGAATGCAGGGGTCCAGGTGCATTGCTGCTGTGGTATGAGAATGGTCTACAGGGTCCCAAGCTCTAAATTCTTGCAACCCAAATTATCCTCCCTCTGGCACATACAGTGTTTGTATGCTTGTGTGTGTTAGGGTGCTGCTCCCCCTTGCTGTGCTGAGCAGGCAACTTGGCCAGCAACCTTTATTCTTACCTGTATTTCTGCACACAGTCTTGCAGTGTTTGCCCACACACAATGCTGCTTTTCTGGCAGAAGTAATGTGGCCACAAAATCAGCTGACTGGAACTGCAATTATATGCTAATTTAAGGTTTTCAACCATTAAACACTTGTAGTATTTCTCCATTTCTTTCAAACTTTCTTTACAATGAGAGTAACTGTAAATTGAGCTAGATTTATGAGAAAATAAGTCCCTGGAGTTAAGTCTGTGGGTTTTTTTCTGCCCCCTTCTTTGCTTTACTCTCCCATCCCAAAGACACAATCCTTCCTTAATACCTGCTGTAGTACTTCTTATCCAGATACACAGTGCAAGTATGGTAAGAAAACACAACCCAGAACATAATCCTTTGGCTTTCCTCCCTACAGATCTGATGGCACACAAGCCTTGCTGCAGCTCTCACAAATAGAAAACGGGTTGGGTTCTCCCACCTGCCCCCCTTTGAATTGCATCAATTCTGATTATGAGCCAGAAAGAAGAGATGGAGGGTAGCTCCCCACCACTCTGTGTCACCTGCGGCCAAGCGCATTTACCAGAAGAAAACCACTTGTACAGCTACACCGAAGAAGTAGATGATGATCTGATATGCCACATTTGCCTGCAACCTTTGCTTCAGCCATTAGACACGCTCTGTGGTCACACCTTCTGCACAGCCTGCCTTACAAACTTCCTTGTGGAAAAAGACTTCTGCCCCATGGACCGCAAGCTTGTGATTCTCCAGACATGCAGGAAGTCCAGCATACTAGTGAATAACCTCCTGGATAAGCTAATGGTTAGCTGCCCTTTCACAGAACACTGCTCAGAGGTTGTGCAACGGGGTCACCTCGAACAGCATTTCCAAACCCAGTAAGTTGTTGAAAGACCTTTTCTCACTTTTTTTTTTTTTTGAGTAGAGGAAAAATATCTTCAATTAATACTGATCAAAATAGACAGTGAACATAAATAAAAAGTTGTTGATTTCACTCCCAATGAACACCTACAGTATCATTAATTAGGAGCTGAATTGAATCCATTTATAGTCCAAGATAGGGTATATCTTACTCTTTTTTTAGAATCAAATGCATGTAAAGTACTTCCTGCTATCCTTAGCAGTTCTGGGTGAATACCTTGTGGTTAACTGCAAAATAACAGTGTGTACATAGTCCAAAGAGATCTGTGAGTTTTGGGAAGCTGAGTGGTTATAAATATTTTAATAGCACATTAAGGGTTTTGTAATTGCCCTTTCTTCAAACATTTTTTGAATCACAAATGACCTATATGAGAAGTAGAGCAGAAAATATTCTGGTTTGGTGTTGGTCTTTGAACCTGAGTGCTCCTTTCTTCCAGGTGAGCACTTACCCAGGGCACCATGGGGCTCACAGAGAGACAGACTCCAGGAGAGCACCCTGGCTGGACTTCCCCTCCAACCTTATCCCTCCTGGTAGCCAGGACACCCTCCATCCTGCCTCTGGGAAAGACCTCTCCAGGGAGCAGTTTGGTTCCTCTGCAAGGAGAGAACTGAATGATTCTCTGTTTTGCAGAGTGAAAGGATGTGCTGCTGCTTTGCCTTGCATGTTCTGCCTTTTTTAAGGAAGGCAGAAGGTAAAGAGGTACGTTCAGGGCTGTGATTTCTGACAGCAGACAAACACTTTGGCATAGTTTGTGCTGTGTAACAGCACCACAGGTCTGAGGACAGATGGGGTCTAAGATGTGCCCTTTTCTGTGAGCTGTATCTGTTGCTCAGTGAAATTACATCCCCTGAAGTTTGCAGGTGTAAATCGTGTTGCTAGGTGTGTACTTCTGCATCTGCAACACAAAGAAAGCCTTGAGCAGCCAGTGTAGGGCTCCAGACTGCTGCTGGGGGCACATTCCTGCACAGACATGGCAGTATGGAGGGTCAGAGCATCGCTGGTGAGCCAGAGAGTGTAGGTATGTGCACACTTCACAGTCTGGGAGCCAGCAACCAGAAATGGTGCTGCAGCCTGCCATTCAAACATCCTCATTGCACTGCAGACATCATTTCTTGAAGGACCTGGATTATCACTAGGAATTTATTCACTTGAAGATATTCACTGGAGTCATGGTGTCCTAACCAACCAAAAATGTGACAATTTTGCATTACTAAAATAAAAAAAAAAACAAAAACAACTCCACCAACCATTAACAATGGGTTTATTTTTCTCTTGCAAAGGTCATGAGACCATTTTTCACATGCTGGAGGTTTGGTGTTTATGGATTTGGGTGCCGTTGTCCCCACATTTCTGGACCTGGAGGTCCTGTGAGGGTGCTGCTGGCTCATGGTGCAAGGGGCAGTGGCAGCAGGCCCCAACCTAGGCCAGCAATACTTGGGGATTTTTACTGTGTGCTGCTAAGGGGACAAAATAACAAAGTTAATCATAATTTTCTGTCTTATCTGACAGGCCTCAAATGTTAATTTCAATAGTAGTGCAGTTAAGGGGACTGTCAGTCTTCTGTGAGCTACTGTCACTGAAATTGTGTCTCTGTACAGATTCCAGCCACAAAACCTTAAACCCATAATGCAAATGCCTTTTCCCTTTGCTATACATAGAGCTGAATTTAATGTGATCTAGACCTTCCTGTTTGTCTTCATGTTTTTGACATGGTGATGCTGTGGCCATAAAATTAGCAGGACACCCACTCACAATTCACCTCCAAACCCCCAGTAAATAAGAAAATTGATAAATATTTTTTTTTACATGGAAGCCATACAGCTAGCAGAACTTTCTAGTGTCAATTCTCCTAAGTAGATATGTGCAAGTCACTCCAGTGTCTTAGTTTCTTTTCCTTAAGGTGGTAGTGCAGGTACCCTTCATTACATATCTTACAGAATTGCAGTGCTATAAACCATGATTTGGTCCTGTAAAAGCCTGGCAGGT
The DNA here is from genome assembly GCA_020086605.1 of Lanius collurio. NCBI lineage: Eukaryota > Metazoa > Chordata > Aves > Passeriformes > Laniidae > Lanius > Lanius collurio. The sequence goes on along the minus strand of JACBWW010000020.1, from coordinate 17,115,171 downwards.
TTTATTCTAGCACTTAATGTTGAATGTCAGTGGCCTGGATCTTCCCCTCAGGATTTCCAAGACCCTGTGCTTCTGGCTTGCTTGGCCTGAACCCAAGCAGGGATAGAAAGAATTGTCTTGGTAATATGTTCCCACAGTCTCTTGCTGTTCCCTTTTCCCTGTGTCAGGTTCCAGGCACCCAGTCCCAACTTTGCAAACCTCAGGAGCAGAAGACTGGAGAGATGGAGTAGGGTTGCCCTACCCTAAGGCCTCTAAGGTCGTGCAGTATAAAGCATTGCTACAAAGGCTGGACATTTGCTTTTTTGCTACTCACGAAATGAATTTTCCTTCCTCAGAAGGTTGGGAGGACTGAGTTACCTTAAGGCCAAAGGGCAAAGACAGGAGAATAGGAAACAACAGGAACTTCTGCTGTTGGGGGTTTCAGCTTTACAGGGGATAGGTGCTGCAGCCTCACTACCATCCCCACTTGGAAGAAATAGGAGGGGATATTCTGAGTGATCCCTAACTTCTACATCTTTGTACTTGTAGACACTGCACAGTACCTTTATTTTTTTTTTAAGCACAGCATTAATTATCACCTAAAGTATCTTATGTCCTCGCCTTATTTGTTTGTTGGAAATGCAGAAACCTCACTTGCCATCCCATCTCCAATTAATGGCAAAGAGAAGGATGCTGTGCTCTCTCATGCCCAGGGAGAGATTGAGCAGACTGAGCTGATGCTGTTCTCTTTAACTCTGGTGAATCAATAGAGAGGAGGGGAAATGTGTGATTTTGCTAATGAAACAAATACAATAGTAATCATAAATATTTGGTGCCTGCCTGAGAACAGTTCAGAGTCCACCTGAAATCTCAACAGAACATTATTGTGTTCTCAGTGAATAAATTAAAGTCGACTCTGCTAAGGTCACCAGGGTGGTCAGCAGTTCTCAAATTTCTTGCGTGATTCAGGTTCAGACCAGTTCTGGTTCTCAGAGAGAAAACAAAAGTTTACCCTGATCAGAGATGAGGTCACTGATGGGACAAGGTAAGCTTACTTTTTTATGCTTTGTAATTGATGACAGAACTTAAACATTTTTTTTAAAACATCGGTTACCATGGAGCAGTCCACTGAAAGCATCCTTATTTAAAATGTTCTCTTTTGCATCCTTCAAAAAAAAAAAAAAAACAAAAACCGAGAAGAGACATGTCCTTAGATTATTACATGATTTATGTTTGTACAAAAACATCTGACTGGATTTGGGTAATTCAGACTGAGATGCAAACAGCCAGCACTTGGCTGTGATCTTTTGCAGTGTTTTACTTTAAAAAGGTGTGGTCTTCTGATATCGCCTGCCACAAAACTCCACAGGGGGCATTTTTTTCCCCCCTTGTCAGACAGCTACACCCTTCCGTGATGCAGTTTAGCTCGTAACCCATCTGCTTGTGGGCAGTGATGTAAACATACCAGCTGCCTCTGAAGAACCACTCTGAATCCTGCAGGAGGCAGGTCTCTTCCCCGAGCATCGCTCTCCTCTGCAGCATAAGTCACTGTCTCGCCAACCACACTGTGCTGTCCCTAAACCCTCACATCTACCCATCCGAGAGTCAGATCAAGTAATCCTCTTACAGGTCAATGATTTTTGCAGTGTAGCTTCCTTTAAGGGATTTAAGCTCGATTCATAATGTGCTACCATTGCGTTGAAATGGAAAGGCTTTCTTAGAAGGGGCTTGGCTGGCACGAAAGCTTCTCGTTGTGTGTCCCACCAGAGAGACGGTGGGAAGGAGGAAACCTAACAGCAGTGCCAGCACTGCATTGAAAATGAAGGCTCTCCTGTTACTGGTCCTACCTTGGCTAAGTCCTGCAAACTACATAGACAATGTGGGCAACCTGCACTTCTTGTACTCCGAGCTGTGAGTACGCACAGTCGCGCCGGCGTCGTGCTCTCTGTCTGTCTGTCTCACCCGAGTGGCGGGAAGGGGCTCATCATGAGCATTTTGGGGGGTCTGTCTGCCTGTGTGTCTGTGCCTGTGCATACGTGCAAAGAAAATCCTGCAACGTCTTGCCAACAGCTTCACACCGTGCTGCTTCCCATCCGGAGGGCTAATAATAGCAGTACATCCCCAGTGCTTTCTCTTTTGGAAGCAGCTGAAACGTACTGAGTGAAGCTGCTTTTTTTCCTTATCAACTTGTTTTTCTGTGCCAATGTTTTAGATGTTTGTTGGTTTGGGTTTTTTTCCATTTCTGAATCTGTGTTTTTCCTTTATTTCCTGTAAATAGCCTTGTGGGGAGCTGGGTATAGGGGAGGGCATCAGGAAAGACACCCTCAGTAGAGCACTCTCTGTGTGTACATGCATAATGTTCTGTGTGTAAAACTGCATGCCTGTAGCAAAACGCTGGGGAGCTTTTCACCAGAAATAGTTCACTTGAGACAGAAGAGAATTTTCCCATATTTCTTTTTCTGCCCACAGCAGAATGTTATTTTCTCTGTAAAGCAAATTTAACTGTGGCAGTCCATTCATATATCTTCATGTTTTAAAAAACCCACCTCAAACAACCCCTTAGCTGATCTTTCCAACCCATAAAACAAATATTCTATGATATCCTTTGTGAATGTAACTACTTTCATTTGTGCTTGAATGTTATTGTACTAGTTAGTGAAGCTTTTATGACTAGAAATAGATATTTGTTTCAGCATGTTTTCATTAATTGTGTTGTTTCTATTTTAACAAATTGTAAACTTTCAAGATCTTCATTGAGATAATGAATGAAACATCTAATTCCCTCAAAAATGAAAAATTACTGTATTATGCCTACAGTGGGAATGTTTTAGTAACAGTTGTGATTAGTACCAAAGAGAGTAATTTTCAAATGATTTAGTCTCTACTGTCTGACAAAAATAGCACTGTTTTGCAGAAACACAAAGTCCTCTTTTGAAATTCTTGTGTGATGTGCATGGCAACTATTAATAATTTAGTCACACTGCGTACAACAGCTTAGGGTTTCTGTATGCTGTAGGTGTTTTTAAACATTTAACAAATCTAGTGTTGAGGGTTGCAGCTACATCCTCATTTTAATTTACTGGCATTTTGTTTAAGAATGTTAATTAAAAAAAAAAAAAAAACAAACAAAAAAAACAAACAAAAAAACAGTTAAGCCAAGCCAAGCAGGCTACAAGAGCAATCAAGCTCAAATCAGGGCAGATGAACATTTATAATGGAAACAATGGCATCTGGGACATCTAGTTTCCAGGAAAACAAACCAATGAGATTAATCAGAGCACAGGCAGATGCAGCCTACTTGCTTTTCTTGGGGAATTCAGGTTCACTGATTCTCCCAGGATAAAGGGCTCTGATGTACGGTAGCTATTCATCTCTTATTTATTTAGCCTTCTAACCCACAGAGATGTTAGTCGTGCTGCATGTCGGCAGTTCTTAATGGACTGGGTGTGGACTAGGGCTCAGACGTGCATCTTCAGCTGTCAACAATGGGAGGTGCACGTCCCCTCTCCAGTGCCCAGCCCTGGATGCTATCTGGCATCCTTTTGCCAGGAGCCAGCGCTCAGGACCTCCCACACCACTCCATCTCTGGCCAGGGCAACAGAAAGTGGGATTTACTGAAGGCTGACACAGTCCAAAAGCACACCAGGCAGTTTGACCTCCTTTCAGGAATTTCTGCTTCTCCTCCACATGTATGTAGGGCCTCTGGCTGCTGCTGGATCCTGCACAAGGCACTGATATACTAGTCTGTGGAATGGATTCAAGGTCCTTTCTAATAACAGCAGTTGAAAGAAAAAGAGAAATACTGGTTTTAGTCCTGTTTAACCAATTTATACAAATGTAATGACCTACAGGCTGCTACTTCAGTTGCTTGGGTACTTGGATGTTTTTAATGCATAGTTTTGTGAGTGGAACAGCATAACAGCCTGACACCCAGGGGCACAGGTTAACTGCCACAGAACTTTTGTGCCCCAAACATGCAGCTTCGTAAATCTTTCCCCACAGCCAACTGAAGAGTCCCTGCTGTGTGTAGTGTGTCTGATGGCTTGTACCATGGCTTGAAACTAGACCATAGTAGGCAGAAAGCATTTTTTTCATTATCACACTGTCTTTGGTTGCTGGCCAGTACAAATACTGGCCTTAGTCAGGACTCATTATTTTCTTGGCTGTCAGCCACCAGAGATAGCAATTGAGGAGGGAGAGGGGGATGATGGGTTTGCTAGACACAAGGAAAGAGCTGGAGGACAATGAGGGAGGCAGTTACCATCACTGGTGCTGGCACAAGAGGAAGAATAAGGGTGCTGGGATTCACACTGCCCTCTCTCTCACACAACCCATCTCTCTTCCGTTCTACTCTGTTCAAAGGTTATGTTATTTGTATTGCATTGTTGAGGTTTGCTTTAGTTCCAGGGCATTTTTGTTCCTAAATGTGGAACAGGCAGCTTGGGGAATAGGGATTACAGCACAGCACAAAACCCATCTGGAGAGGCAGGCCCTGGAATCCAACTAAGAAATAAAGAGATTTTAGGAGATTTGAAGAGGAGAAATAAAGTTGGGGAAAGGCAGTGCCAGGTCTTTGCACTTCATCTGAGTGCCACGCAGGTAGGAAAGAGATGTGTGTGGATGTGTTGTAGTGGCACTTTATGGGATGGATGTTGGGTGCCACTATTTTTAGTTTTCTGTTAGCAGTCTGATAATTATAGGTATTCCCAGGAAGCAAATACATGTCCTCTGATGTTGTCCCCTGCACTAAAACCACTTACCTGCCTATCATCTCTTGTCCTTCCCTTAGCAAAGATCTAGACACAGATGTTGTTCCTGTCCTTGCTCTTTGCCAAATGATGAAGAGCAGTGTGTGGCAAACCAGGGTTCTTCCTCATGAGAAGCTTGCGTAAACATCTGTCAGAAGTATAAAAAAAAACCTGTGAGGTCTACCTTGAGAAATCTCTGGGAGATGGTGGGATGTAGCCATACCAGCCCAATGTCTTTCACCATTGTAAGGGTCTACATGGGTGTTGAGGAGACCTTACCCCAGGGTCCATGCCTTCTGCTTTATATCTCCATAAAGACTCTTTGAAAGGCATCTGCTTTCTTTCTTATTTAACATATCATCAGAAAGGAAATTCTTGCTCCAGCATTCTTTTGAGTTGGTCTGTGTTTTTGTCTCCAGTTAAAAACAAGGTATGTGGATGGAGAGGGAAGCCTGTGGCCACTGTAGGAAGCTTTCCTGAGTGTGAGGACCTGGTGGCACTGCTCACACCATTGCTATCCCCCTCATTTCATAGGAGGAACTGTTCAGCAGGGCATTTCTCAATAGCAGGATCTTCTGTACCTTTAGTTCAAAGAGCCACTTAGAAATAAAATTGACGGGAAGGAGGTTACAAGACTAGGCTATGTTGCAAGACTCACCTTGTCTCCCTAAGGACATCAATCACATGGGGTGGTTTTCAAGCTAATCCCAATTTAGCACATGGCCATGCTGACCGAGCAAGTGCCCAGAATGGTGCTGGGCATCGCGTGTGCTCACCACAGGTCGAGCACTGGGGAGTCCTTGGCAGCCACTCCTGTTGGCACTCTTTCCCTCAAAGGATTAAACAGCTCCTGGCCTTAGTCCCTGCTGGTAATACATCAGCTAGATCTGAATCAAGCCATTGGTTTTTAAAATCTATTGTTTGTTAGATGGAAATGCACAACTTACTCTCACCTGCGAAAAAAGGTACTTTTTTTTCTTACCCCTCTTGAGTTTTACATGAAACAGCAAAAGAAATCTCACCAAATTAATTGGATCAAGTTTCCTCATAAAACTTTTATATGATAACTACTCTCAAAAGAGCACTTTGGGGCCGGAATAAACAGTAAAATTTAGTTTCTCTGTTTATTCAATTTAAAAAGAAGAGATGAAAGTGCCAGCTGTCCATTGACACATTTTTTTACAGTAAAAACAATGAGGTGCACTCTCCCAGCCCCCTTACAGCACTGAGCTTAACTGTGTAACCAACTTCTTTAATTTCTGTTCAACTCAGTGGGGAAACTTGTGTCTGGCTTCATGTTTGTCCTTGTGAAATTAGCCACACAAAGGCTGGGGAGCACAGGACATGCATTACTCATGACAAAATTGATAAGCCTGAAGGTCCTTGTGGACTCCTGTGTTACTCCACTGCAAAAGCCATGTGTTGGTCTCCTTATGCTGTGCAAAGCTGTGTTTAGGGAAATTGGTGTCAAAGCTAAACTGTGAGGTTAATGAAAGCTGAAAGTTCTGGAAAGCAAGACTTGAATGGAAATATTCTTGAATGAAAATACAAATGAAATGTTTAGGATATTTGCATTAAATAGCCAGGACAAAGCACAATGAGATGAAATTCAGAGGGTCTTTCCCAGGATGTTAGAGTTGGATGTTTCTCAGAAAGTAGAACAGAGATGAATCAAAACACAAAAGCAGAAGTACATCAAGGGCAACTGTTAGCTTCACCCCAATGCTACAGATTCACAAAGGGGCCAAACATGGAATTAGTTTTCCTTCAGAATTCTGAGCTCTCTCCCAAAATCTCCAGCAAAGACCTGCTAGTGTCCCTTTCTCAACCTAGTGTCTCACTACAGTTTGTCTGACCCCACTCCACCAGTCCTCTCACTTGCCCTCCTACTTCTGCCCTCTGCTTCATACCTCTTCTGGTCCTTCCCTTTGTTAATTCCCCTCCTCTCTCATGCCTTGGTCCTGCCTCTATTGTGCTCCTTTGTATTTCCAGCCTTTAGATTTGCACAAGAAAGTTTGAAATTTTAGTACAAATAAGGCATGAAAGCCAAAAGTAGAATCTCATGTAGGTGAACTGCAAATATGCTATATTACTGTTAAAAGTACAGGAGGAGTTGTAGTGTAAACTCTTAGTATTTAAGTGTCCATATTAAATTTTCTAAGTATATTGTGTTGTATTTAGGAGTGTTTTATGTTAGCTTAGGAGTGCAGCAGAAATTAGTCATTTAATTGTCTTCAAATGTTTGGGTCTGGTCGCTGTTTAACCAAAGATTAATTGCGCTCCTCAGCAGTACAGTAGGGTCTTGGTCTCCTTCCCGCCTTCTGCCACCCTCTCCCAGAGATGGTACCTTTCCCCACTAACACATCCCTCCTGGCTTCTCAGCATAGGTTAGAGAGTGCTGAGTTTTTGTGGTGTGATTAAGTGTTACTGGTTAGCAATATTTTTTTCCCCAGCTCTGTGATTCTAGATGCAGAAATAAATTTGTCTGGGACAGCTCCAGAAATCAAAAACCCCATGAGAGCATTAAAAATTTGTTGATTCTGCCTGAGAATTTTGTGTGTAAGGAAAGTTGGCATTTCAGTTATAGATTGAGAAAGATCCTGCTTCATTTCCTTCTGTGCATGCAAGAAAGTTACCTTTACTCCATTCACAGCTACCTACAGACTTGAGATCAGAATTAGACTTTTTATTCTTCTGGATTGTTTTCTCAAGGCTCCTCACACCTTTGGAAAAGGCTGACGTTGGCCAGTGTCAATCTCAACAAATATATTTTGTTGCCAAAAGTAAAACCTGATCCAGCCAAAAAAAAAAAAAGGAAAACCCTGCCAAGATGGAAAGGCAATGCAACAATTATGGTTGGCAGAAAGGTTTCTTTTCATGAATGACTTATGTCTCGGTTATGTTTGATTTTTCTGTAAGCTGCTCAGAAGGTCTTACATGCCTGGCCCATGTAACAGTAGCACAGAGGCGTCAAACCTTTACCCCACTTGGAGGCTCCTTCACAACAGGCAATCCACTTTGGAATGGGGACGAAAGAGGGCAAAGAACTGAAGGTCTGGTGGGGTAGGAGGAAGGAATGAGGTGATGAGAGTTGCAGGAATAGGAGGTCAACAATTACTCACAAGCAGTAGACTCGTTTCTTGTCTGACATTAAGCCACACAGGCCGTATGCTGCAAGTTTGGCCAACCTCCATATCTCTCTGACAATTAACCTAGTTTAACACTGGCACTGGCAGCATGACAAGGATATTTTTCCTTGAGCTATTTCTCTGACAAATCTGCCAGAACTGGGCTGTCCTGGAACGTGAGGATAAGCTCTGCTCTTGCAGAGCTCTTATGCTTGTCATAGCTTAAATCCTACTCTGAATACTGGTGCTGGGATCAGCCATAATGCAGCTTGTTACACTGTAGGGAAGTAGACTACTCTTCTTGGATATTTTCAAAACTCTTGACCTTTTGGGGGTATCTGCCTTCAAGGTCCTCAGTCCACAGAGTAGCCAATTGCATTTCAACTACCTTCTCCAAGATAAGAGCTATTGTTCTGGTACTAGAACTGATTTTCTACATGTCCAAACTGCCTCCCCGAGCCATCAGTAACTGGGTGCACAAGGATGCCAGCAAGCACAGGACACAAAACCAGAGGTTTTGTAGTAACATCACTGGCAATGTTGGCCTAATAAGAGCCTGTGCAGCAGCATGCATGTGACTGCTTGGGGCTTCCGCTCTCAAAAGGAGGGTCCAGGCTGGTCCCTCTGTGTTGAACTGGTACCTCAGTGGAGGTATCTGTTAGCCAACGACATGTCATATGTCATGACTTAACCCCAATACCACCAAAGAACTCCTGACTTGGATCTGAACTCTGTTTTGGGATTAAGAAAGTGAACTTTTTTGTAACGTCTTAGAAAGCAGAATGAACCCCTTGCAAGTTCTCAGGCCTCAGCCAAGTTGCAGCTGGTGAAGACTGCATTTCACCAGTGAATCCTTGGGCTCTCCCTAGAACATACTTTATCCATTCATTTAATTTATTAATCGACAACAGATTCTGAATACCGAGCAAGGCAAGTTCAGCAGCAGCCCAGTGAAATGGCTGGAGATTTCAACAGATGCTGTGAAGCTTGTGCACAAAGAAAAAAATCTGTAAAGCATCCATAACTTCTACATATTGTACAATATATCCCCTCCATATGAAAAAATGTAAGTTGACTGTAACAGTGGGCAAGTCAAGTCATATTTTCAGGAAGTTTCTTTCTCATTTTGGTTGGATTTCTGCTGGCAGCATCCTCAAATTTTATTGATTAAGCCTTATTCTTCTCATCAGGGCAGGCAGACAACCAGATTTTTAACAATGACACATGGCCATTGTCTGTATCTGCTCTCATTCTCTCTTTTTATCAAGACATTGGGCTGAGCATGGACGATACCTGGGAGAGGAGTAAGAAATCACCATTGATTCTTCTGCTTTAATGGAGTTGTCTTGCTCCATAACACTGCTGTGACACATGATATGAAGTAGGCTAAGACAAGATACTTGCAGTTGCTGGAGCCATCTTAATTTTTATTTGCTCTTCTACTAATTCAATGCATCTTATTTATCTGAATAATGTAAAATAAGTGAATAAAATGCCTTTAGAGCTATAAATTTCAGCTACAAAATTCAATCATTAGTGTATTACTTTGTAACTTGTTTTTTTCTCCTCAGCTCTCTTGAAATCACGATGGCAGGAAGCGTTTTAGCTCAGGAAGTCATTTCATGTGCATGTATTGGGAAGCTTACACCTCTCTATATTGCGCATTGCAGTCCCATCATTCACTAGACAACGTGTAATATATTTTTAATGTAGAATTTCAATAATTTAGCAACCTCTTAAGTAGAAGACAAGGGAAGTCTGCTCCAGCGATTGTATTCTCCTTTCTCCTCTGCAGAACTTAGTGAATGGATAAGATTACTAGGCTAATGGCCTGAGGGTTTTTTGTATTTTGTTAAAAACAGGCAGTAATAATTTTGAAAGCATAATTCAGGTATTTTCTTTCCTCCTCCAATATGTGATAAGCATTAATGTTACATGTTATTTTTAACATTCAGTTAGCACTGGTGATATTCCACTGGTTTTAACTTTCCTTCTCATGTAAAAGGAATAGTGAAATGATTTTATAGAAACACCCAGAGACCTCTTCACTTGTGGATTTTATAATTCAGCAATATGAAAGGCCAGAAAACATCCCTTCTGGAGCAGGCTTTTATGGAGAGGAGATGGGCATGATTAACCAAATTTGTCCTGTGATCCATGGGAGACCACTGGAAGCAGAGAATATGCTGTGCTGCTGCTGTTATATGAGGATGTGTATGTTGATATGGATGAGCAAGGCTGTTTCACTCAATATGTATGAACATCTCCTGCCAAGAGGCTAAATTATAGTCAGAAATAAGTGCTCTGTATGAAAAGCACATGTTGCAACTCAGCCCTTTGCCAGGTTTTGCAGTGGGGGCAGAAATCCCAGGAGTTGGTTGTGGCTTACCCTTGTCAGCTCCCATAGGAGGATCAACTCTAGTTCTGATTTAAACAATTGGCACATCTCTCCTTCAAGCATTACTACCTGGTTTGTTTTTACAGCAGGAAGATGGCACTGCTGGAGAAAGGATGAATAAGACTCTGTTTCAAATGCAGTGTGTATATACTGGTATTTCTTTTTTTTTGTTCTTGGCACTGCTGTGCCTGTTGTTGTCATTGGAATCTGTTGAGGGAATGAGCAGAATTGAAAGTGCCAGTTTGCTCCAACCCAGACTGTGATGAAAATATTGATACTACTACTAATAATAAATCAGTTAGCTATGCTGAGGAGGTTCTGCTGGGGATGCCCAGTAGTATATACTGCAACCCATGCTATCCTTGTGCTTCCCTGCTGCAGCATTGCCCCTGCCATAAAATTGGCAGAATCTTGATCATCCAACTCAGCCCCCAGAGTTGGGAACATGCTGTGTTCTCAACATCTGCTTTCCACTTGCATTGCGCTGTCATGGGTCAAGGATATGGCCAAACAAATGTACTTTCCTTGGTGCCATGTCTATAAATTTTCTCAGTGTCCATTTTTAAATGGTATTTAACTTTTGCGTATCTTGATGAATATTAGTGGATTGAATGTGCACAGTTTCTATCAAACGTGCTGCTTTCAGTTTCTTCTCTCAAAGGAGATTAAATTCCAGCACTTTTCTCTTTTATTCTTCCAGGGCATGAATGTAATGAAGTTGGACAGTAATGGTTGCTGCATTTCACTTTTTTTCTGCTCTTTTCCCAGTGGCCTAACTATTTGTAACTTACAGTTATGGTCTTGGAGTTCAAAATAAATCAGAAGAGAACAGACCAAAACAGGACACAGTATCTAATAAAATATATCTTATCCATATAAACTTACACTTAATACGTTGAGCTGAGAAAGCAAACAAATGCAGTCCTGCAGATATGTCTTTTTATAATCTAGGCTTGAATAATAGTGAAGTGACCCAAGTGAACAAAAGAAATTCATGAGGGGAAGCCAAGACCAAGTAACCCTCTTCTGGAGCAGATGAACCTTATCCTTAAATATCCTTACCAGATATTTTAAAAAAACATTTGCTCCTGTTCCACTTACCTCACAATAAAATGTCCTGTCTTCTCCTCTCCTCTTCTCTCCTCTCCTCTCCTCGCCTCTCCTTGCCAGCGGGTGTTAATTTACATCCTTCACATTTTTGCTGTCAGTATTTGCAGAGGTTAACAGTCTCTCAGACAAAAAATGTATTTCACAGATTTGCTTTTTGTTAAGGGCTGCTAATTGTTGCTCAGATCTTCCTGTGCTTTGTGTCTCCTCTGTTTTTCAAATCTCCAGCAAAAAGAGGTTGACAATTAATACAAAAAATACTACAGTGATTTCATGCCCTGTGATGCTTTACAACACCAAGAGAACTCACAGCTGACAGTATAAAGGGTTTAGTCTATGATGAAAGAGCTTGAGTTGTTTGCTTGTTGGGTAAAAGTAACAGTTTGCTCTTAAATAGGTGTTCATCTTTTTGCAGTGTTACATAAACTCTCTGGGTGCTACCTGCCAAGTACAAACTGGCTGCTTCTGCCCTATTTATGTTTTAAGAAAAGATGAAGGTTTGAGTCCATAAATAGGTTCTTCTGTTGATTCTCTTGGCAAGACCTGTAAAGCTCCTTCAATCGCTGTCATCACCAGTACCGGGCTGTTGTGGTTTCCTTAGCCATTTTCCACCTGACTGCTCCTCGCTACACTAAATCTTTGTCTTTCTCTTGCTTCCTCTCAATTCCTGTTTTCTTTACACCTCTTCTCTTGTGTCTTGGCTGTCCCATTCCTCTGCCCCACCAAGCTCAGCTATACCAAAGGATCAAGGTTATTAGGGAAGTGTGGCTTTGAACACTGAACACCATGACAATAGCATGTTTATTCTGTCTGGTAAAGGAGAATGGAACTGGTTTAAAAACCTTAGGTGCCCTTGGGTAGAACCATGAATAGAGATCACCAACTGTAATTTCAAAACCACTTGAAGTTGGTAGATTCAATCAACCCATTGATAAACACTTCTGCTGGGGCTGCACAAGTCTGGTCCTCATTGTTGGAGTGGTGGCAAGACCCTGTCTGCATCCTTCTCTCATCTGTGTAATAGTGAAATAATAGGTGAAAGGACTATTCACCTGAGTGTCTTGTCTTGTTGAAGGAGAGGAAGAAGAGCAGAGACAAACTGGCTGACTTGATCTGTAAAGGACCCTTGTGGTTGGCTCCAATGCTGCTGAACACACTGAGCCATGTATCCTCTATTACCTTGCACTGTTGCAGTGCTGCAAAACTCTTGAGCTGATTGTGTTTCTTACTTTAAACTTATGGATTAATGTATGAGTAATGTATTGTGAATTTAAGCTGTAGAACTTAATTTCAGCAAAGTGTGTGGAACTGAAGGCTAAAAGTCTTTATGGGTTGACCAGATTTGCTAAGACTGCCTTTACACTACTTCTACTTGAGCAGTCTTGGTGAATTATAAACATTTATCTGTTAGACTAAACATAGGTTAAGGCAGGCCATGGAAATAGCTCTGTTGAAGAGCTGACATCTAATCAGGGTTTTATCAACTGATCCTCTGCCTAGTTAAATTACCATCTGGACTGAAATTCTTAAAGGAATTGCAAACTGTCCTACGAAACCCACTACAAATGGTGAGAATAAAACAAGCCAAAAAAAAAAAAAAGGGTCATAAGTTCTTTCCCTGTATAATTCAATTCCTCTTGCTTAGTTGATTTGTTTAGTTCAAGAGCCTTGTTCTCATTGTTCTCTGCTGCTATTCCAGTACCCAGACAGAAGATGCTATGGAAGAAGTTATGAAAACAGCCATATCAACATGCTTGATTTTTACCTCACTTAACTTAGTTCTATACAGTTATTATTCCATTGACTTCAACAAATTACTCTCTTTAATTTAATTTGAATGAATTTGGAAGAAAACAAGATTTTGCATGCATAGGAAAGCTTCTGTTTTTCACACCTATAGAGAAGAGAGATAGAATAGTAGAGCTCCAAGAAAATATTTTTGAGAAAGGAGTGTCTAACCTCACTACTTCACACCCTGCTGTTTTTAGCAGAAACCGCAATTTTAAAATACAGAACATCCCTTGAGGGCATGTGGGTGAATGGGTTGAAACAATATGAATAAAATGTCATGGACTGCAGCTTCTGCAATCTTTGTTGCAATCGTTATCTCCCTCAAAAAATACATACCCCTGTGTGGGAGCTTTGTAAAATCTCAGACTGTGCTTTTCCTGTCCCTTGTGACAATGGTAGTTGTATGACAGCAGATATTAAAAAACAATGACTTTTTCATACCTTTTTTTTTTTTCTTCTTTTTTGGTGACATTTATCTCCCTGCATTGGCAAACACAAATTCCATTACTTTAACACTGACCAGAAAGTCCCTTTGGAGCAGCATGTTTTCAAGAGAGTAGCAGGATAAAACAGCAATCCATTGCTGAATGGTCAGATGTGCTGCTGAAGGGCTAGGGTGCAGAAAGGTCCCTGTTTATCTCCAGCATTTAAGCTTGTAAGCTCTTGTAAGGCCCATGAATGCCACCACAGAAGGCTTCAAGGAGTTTAGGGGTGAACAGACTTGCTGCCTATCTTATAAATTACTGAAGAAGCTGTACGACATAGCTATAGACTGAAGATTAATCCTGGTCCCCTCTCACCACCTCTCATTGACCACACTGATGGGGATGAAGAAAAATCACTTTGACATATCCATTTCACCTCGGTGTGCCAGGTATAAGGAAGAAGAGGGTTCAGGTTTGGTGGTTTCTTTCTATTGACTGAAGGAAAAGTCTGGGCTTATGATTTTTTCATTCAAAATCTTCTGTGGGATTTTTTCCTCATCTCCTGGCAGTGCCTGAGAGTGAGGTAAGTTTGGCACCGTACGACATGCCTTCCTCTGTTTGTCCCCATTGTCCTTCCTGGAGAGGCTGTAGATACAAAGGAGGACGGGCAACAGCATGTGTCTATCTGAAACCTGCATTGGCTTGCTGCATGGTCACACACTGACAGTACTTCAAAACAGCCTTGAGATAGTGTTTTGTCTCTGAAGGTGTGTGAATTCCTGCAGAACCCAGGAACAAACAGAATTTTGCTGTTTTTTTCGGGACAACTGCACTTTTCTTCATGGACCAAGTGTCTTGCCAAGGGGGCAGACACAGGGAGAGAGGTAGAATCATGGGTATGACCTGAAATCCTCCTAGGACATTCTGTAGATGTGGCTGTTACTGGGCAGGAGAGGGCTAACATAAGGCTATCTCAACTGCAGCATCTTTCCTGAGACACAACTGTGCTCTCCTTTGTCAGAGAGAAACAGAGAAACTGGATGCTAAATGATTTTATAATTTACAGCTCTGTTTTTCAAGAAGTGTTTGCTATTTGGAAAGTTAGTCAGGCCTGGGCTTCCTGAGCAATGTTTTCAATAAAAGCTTATGACTTAATGAAGCATTATTCTGGAATCACCTATTGTGCTTTCTGATGATGACAACTCCCTAGTCACCTTCTTTTTTTCTCTCTCTGACATTTCCAAAAAGAACAGCTGTGCTGCTTATGGTCCCCTGTGCCAGGGAAGCAGTTGCTGATGTTATCCTCCCCTCCCTTCTGGCTGCTTTGCAAAGAGTGCTTCTTCCAGGTCTTCTCAAATAGTCACATTGCAGAGAAATCGTCCTCACCCTTGCAAGCCATTGATGGGTTGTCAGGTCCAGGGCTGAGCACAGAAATTCAGGTGACTCATGATTCTGCATCTTTAGCAACACATGGATGCCGTGACATATTTGGTAACACGTGGATGTTTGACATCCTGAACTCTTTTGTGCTTTTAGATGGTAAATGGATGTTACTTTCATTCTACTCTCCTTTTTGCTTGAGATGCTGAGGGGAAAAAAGTGCTGTTCCTTTGTTAGGGCTTTGTGGCAATGCTTTAATTCTTACTGCTTTTTGTGCTACAGTAGTTTAGAGAGCCAAATCCTGTGTTGTGGGAGACACTGAACAAAAAACCAGTATGCAATAAGGACCTTTTTTTACATATTAAACAAAGCAAACCCAATGACTCATTTTCAAGATGTGGCATAATGGGGGGTAGACCCTGTCTCTCAAAGAGACCCAGGACTTGAACAATGAGACTTTTCTCGACCAGAAGAAAGGGTGGGGAAGAAAGGGCAGGAATTACCCCAAAAATGTGGTTTGAACACACAGGGAAGTTAATCCATTAGAAAGTTGGGTGTGAAGTGACAATACTGTTGATATTCTAGGATAGCTTCTCTGGTGAATACTCTTACTCTGGAACAGGGATGTCTCCAGGGAAGCTATTCTCAGATGTGTTGTCTACACATATAATATACATAGTGTGCCTGAGGTATCATTCCACAACCACTACAGTAATCATGTACTTCCCTGTTGCAGACAACCCCTAGGAAGCAGCACCACCTCTGTAAACTGAATGTGGTTAACCTTTACAGAATACTTAGTGCTCAATTTTGGAAGGTCATCTTAATGCCAGTATTTAAGCACTCAGAAAACCCTGCAACATGATGCTGTAGCATCTTCAATTAACTTTTAAAGAAAAAGAAATCATATGCCATGAGCCTGTTCTGTTTACAATCACTAACTGTTAGGTATTTATTTCCCTTTCTTCTTCCTCCTTTCTGTGTTGCGCTCCTATGAACACATAGTGCTGAGTAACTGGCTTTGCCCTTCAGGAAACAAACTTGTTTCAGGACAGCTAAGGAAGTTCCTCAGAAGCTGAAGATAGGTAAACTGCCAACCACTGGTCCAAGATGTTGAGAAAAAATACTACAACAGAAACCTACATCTCAATTTCTAATGTAAATATTTAAATGCACTACAAATTTTATTTAGTCTGTCTACCTTTTTTTTTTTTTTAATCTTCAGCGTCCATGTAAGGCTGAGGTGGATATTTGGAACCATTGGGAAATTTCTCATTGTATCTATAAGACTATTTCTGTTATGTGGCTTGTCAAGCCATCTGCATTGACAGCATGCTGTGGTTATATTTACATGAAGCAGGTAGGATTTGTTTTATGTATGTCTCAGTCAGGGCTGCAAACATAGCCAATGCCCCTGGCACATTGCTGTCCACTGGACACTTG
Source organism: Lanius collurio (assembly GCA_020086605.1). Classification (NCBI taxonomy): domain Eukaryota; kingdom Metazoa; phylum Chordata; class Aves; order Passeriformes; family Laniidae; genus Lanius; species Lanius collurio. The sequence goes on along the minus strand of JACBWW010000020.1, from coordinate 17,098,772 downwards.
TATACATGTCCAGCTGGAGATCCTCTTTTTTGATGATGGTTTGGGTCACCTTCAGCGATGCCTTTGATGTGAAAATTAGCAGATGATGAGGCATGGCATGGCATGAGCATGCTGCTGGAAGTTAGATTGCCAGCTGCCTTCTGAAGGACCAGGGTCATCGCAGTTTGAAGAAGACAGATGTAATTATCCCCATCTCAGAGCTGATAATGAAATGACATCATTTCCAATGCCACCTTGGTTTTCCTTCAGGGAGTCCATCATTACTGCTAACAAGACCCAAGTCTACTTAAATTGTGACGTTAACAAAATCACAGCCTGGGCTGGAGCAGCCTCAGGCACAGAGGCTGTCTGAGTCACCCAGATGCCACAAACTGTCACAGAGAATTCACGGTTTGGATTCATTTCAGGACAGGCTGTCGCACAGCAGCCCCGACCCATTTTGTGGGAGCAGCAAGGTCAGGCAGGATGTTCCTTCTCCTAGAACAACAAGAGCAAGGCCACTGTATTGTATTACCCAGGGAAATATAATTGCAGATCATGCTCAAAGCTCGGTACTCTAAACCTGCTGCTCAGGTTTTCCCACCATGTTCTAGGTGCCCAGCTGTACACATGATGTTTATATTTTAAAACTGAAAGCAAGACAAATTGTTAAAACTTGAATACTGAATTTTCCAAGGCTGCAGTGTTGTAAAAGGGAAAGGAAACTGCAGCTTCCTAAAGAACATTTTGTATTTTTTTATTCTGTTTCCAGTATTTTAGTTGGATGAATACAAAAGTCATTGTGTTTTGTAACAGGACAGTATGAAATGACTGCCTCTTATCCTGAAAGGGTCTTTCTAAAAATTGAATAATTAAGGAAAAAAAAAACCAGAGAGAAAACATCCAGTATGTGAAGTATCTGAAGGGGACCTACAGGGAAGCCAGAGAGAGACTCTGTTGGGGACTGTAGTGATAGGACAAGGAGTAATGGATACAAATTGAAAGAAGGAAAACTTTGGTTAGATATAAGGAAGAAATTCTTTACTGTGAGGACAGTGAGACACTGGAATAGTGAGACACTGGTGAGCCCAGGGAGGTTGTGGATGCCTCAAGCCTGCCAGTGCTTAATGACAGGTTGGAGAAGGCCTTGAGCAGCCTTTTCTAGTGAAAGGTGTCCCTGTCCACAGAAAGGGGGGTTGGGCTTAGGTGGTCTGTTAGATTTATTCCAACCTAAACCATTTCATGATCTCTTATTTATACAAGGCAAAAATAGCATGAAACCCTAGAGAATAGAAGTGACTAAGAAAACCTAAAGAAACTTTACATCTGTAAGCTAAGGAATATGAAGGAGCAACAACCTGACAATTTTTTTTAAAGGAAGGTACAGAGTAAAACTTGCTTTCTCCTCCTACATTTTTTCACAGTGCATGCAATTGTTCACTGGAATAACATCCCCAGGGATATAGTAGAGTTCCCATTACTTAAGGTTTTCAAGATGCTTAAGGTTAATCATTTTAGATAAAATTTTTAGCACTTAAAGTTTTGGAGAGAATGCTGGATAATCTCATCTACGCTTCCTCTCCTATGAGAGGTTGGACAACAAGATGCATTGAGGTCCCTCCCAGCCTCGGCTCTTCGATGATTTTATGGTATTTTTCTTTGTCAGGGACAACATATTTTGTGTTGTTCATAGGATGGTACCCACTTATGAAGACATATTTTGTACTTAAAGGGTTTCTAGGTTGAATTCCTGCTTGCACCCTCATTTGTATGTTTTATTCCTTGATTCCTTGATTCACCAGTAACATCCTGGTGATCTAAGAAAACAATACACAATTTTACAGAAAGGTTCTCAACCTCTATCTGAAGCCTCTAAGGCCAATTCTTCAGCTTCAGACTGAAGATGGGCTCTTGTGCCTAGATGGCCAGGCCTTCCACAAGATACTGGCTGGACTAAGAGTGCCTTTTCTTGTGAACTTCTCCCAAATTCAACTGAAAAGTCATAGCAGGCTCTGAAGCAGGACTCAGTTTCTCCCTCCCTAGGTGCCAGTTTTTCATTTGAACACAGCATTGAATCCCTCTTGCTTAATTCACCTCTCTGAATAAGCTTCAGCAAGAGTAGCAGAGATCAACCTTATCTGAACCTGAGCTTTAGTGGTTAGAGCATTCCTGAAAACGGAGGTGTGAGGATGTGAGCTTCTTCAGTCTTCCCTGCCAAGAGAGAGCTGACAGTGGTCTGCATACAACAGGAGGGAAGCCACACCGGTGCCATTTTGGGTGCTTTCCATGATATTGAACACAGCACTGCGTGTAAGCACCTATGTGGGGAGAAGGGTGAGTGGATTGATCTTTTTCCAGATTTGGAAAAAGGAATTCAGGTTAAAAGTTTTTCTGATAGTCCTGTTATAAAAGTGTGTTCCAAGAAAAAGAAATTTTCACAATTTTTACAGCATAAGTGAGCATTTCCTAGTATGTGAACTTCCAGGAGACTGTAAACAACATTCCAGCCATACTTGTGCTGTGGCTGGATTAGGACTTTCTGAAGCCCTTAAATGCTTTTACAATGTGTGTTTGTTTAATGGACGGGTGAAATATCTCACTGAAATATCTCATATTCAACTGGCTGGAACCCCTAAAACGTAAGCAGTGAAGTTTTTTGCACGCCCAATGGGTCTGGGGGGGGATTTGGATTTCTGAAAACTGGCTTGTGATGTCACCATGATACACCCTCTTCTAATCTTATGTGCAAAAGAAAAGACTGCAATGCAGCTTACTTACAGGCATGATTTGGGTCCTTGTTGAATATTAGACATCAGATTTGATAAGAATATTGGAAATATTTGTGACATCTTAAGAAGCTACTTAGTTGTACTGGTGGAGCTGTTTGCTCAAGACTCAGACAGGCATCTGACAGGGATCTCTGTGGTTTTTCAACTGCTGAGGTATGCTCAGATCTCCTTTTCTGTGACCTTCCCTAGGAGGAAACAAAGATGTGTTTAGAGCATTATATGTACCAAGATGTGTTAGCAATATAATTTAGATATCTGTGCCGACCTAAACAGGGTCTTATGTGACTTTTGGGTCATGGTGGTCAGAGACACAAGTGCCACCAGAGCTGCCCACAGCATGTTCTGTGAATAAGATGGTATAAAGACAGCATTTATTATTTGCTGGGAGCAGCTCTATTGTTTCCTATAATTTCAAATTCCAGTGGAGAACACATAGTAAACCCAAGCCTTGGGTTGAAAACATCTTGAAACTGAACACAGCATTCCCTTTTTACTGTATCTAGAGATTTATGTGCAAGTGTTACTTCTTTTTCCCAACAGAAGCCTCACACCTGCTCTCAGTAGTGCTGGCTTGAGGAGTCTGAGGCATAGCAGATATTGTAATTCCTTTTATTTTAAAAATAAATGCATGCTAAGTACATGTAAATACAAAGTGTTTCTCTGTCTGTCTGTCTGTAGCTGCAAAAATTGGGTTAAGCTGATCCTGTCAGTCTTGTTAAAAAACCAGCCCCCCTTATCCCATTGCAAACATATTTTGCTCACTGCATCATGAAGTTTTTATAGCATAGGTGGGGATTGTAGGAGGGGAAGACAATGCTGAGATATTAAGTTCCAGGAGACTAGTTTTACCTGTTGAATATAATCCAATGATCAAAAGACCGAACAATAAACATGAAAAGCATATGAATCAACAGATTGAATGCTTATTCTTAACATTAATTATATGTGTACCTATATAATTTAAAAAACGCCGTGTATTGGATTGTGCGATACTATGGAAAAGAGCATTGCAATGCCTCAAGAATTCCTTTGTTTTTGCACTTGTTATTTTTGTCATAGATAACCTGATTATAGCAGCATTTTTTGAGCCTTTGTGTATATATGCTGTGAGTTTGCTTGGGCTCATTTTTTAGTTAATATTCTAAATGAGGAATCTTGTTAGTGATCCTGCTGCAGCTTCATTATATACAATCTCAATTCCTAATGTAAAAGGTTGTATTATCATTACTGTATTAGTGTGAGGCAAAATCACTGGTCAAGATTGCTGGCCAAATGCTAGTTCTTTGAGTGGTCTTGGATGGACTTGAAAAGCAGATATGGAGCTCACAGCTGCTCGTGGCAGGTCTTACATTGCTTTCCAAATACCCAACTGATACACATTACTTGTGATCACTCCCTCATGCACAACTTCTGTAGATAAAAGAATGTACAAATATTGCTAAGTATCCACATTTTCCATGAAGAAAACCCTCTTTCTAACTTGTGTTTTCTCACTTTCTTCTGGAAAAATGTTCAAGTTTGACTCTTCTTTAAGTGGTAAAAGATGAATCTTTTAAGTATGTTTTATAGGTAATGATATTATTCTGGAAGGTGATGAAAACACCTGGTAAAAGTTTTCATCAAGCTCCACTTCTGCTGAAGTCAAGAGGAGTTTTTAGTACTTCAGTACTTTAATACAGCACTTGAACAGGATTAGTGGGTTTAAATAATGTATTATATGTTGAACGCTGTAAGTATTACAAGCCATCAGCAAGGTTTACAGGCTCTCACCAGCTCAAAACTGCTAGTCCCATGTGTCTTGTTTTTCTCTCTTATTTTGCTCTGAATCTCCTAAGCATGTACTCATAGGTTCCTTGCTGTGTCAGTACTTGAACACCTACCAAGAATTAGAGATAGTGCGCTACCTCTGTTTTCCTTGCTTGTGTCAGCTGGTGTGAGTAGATTGCATGAGATATGTAGATCACTCTTTGGGAGCTTCAGTCTTTAATTAAGTTCAGTATAAATAAATACTGCTGTTATTTTGCAGCACACAAGATCACTCTGATACTGTGCTTCTGGCCGGTAACTTCTCTGTGATGACACATGTTTGTTTAGGAGTAACCTAGGCAAATGAATTTGTTTGTGATCTAGGAGTAAATAATGAATAATAGACTGCAGTCTTTCACCCTGTATGACTCCTCGGTTTTGTAGCTCCAAGTCTACTTGTGCTCTACAAGCATTGCATTTAAAGGCAATATTGGAAAAGATAGACACTCTAGGAGAAACTCAAAGCTATGCCTTATGTGAGCAGTGGGAACAGTCTGCTGATGCCTTTGTGCATTCTCAGAGCATTCATGACTTGAACACAGGGGGGAAAGGGGCTTAGAAGATGAAGTCACAAAGTCAATTGTGAATATTGGCTGCTCTAAAGGAGTAGTTATATTAAGCAAAAACAAGGTTGCTAACCTGTGAAAAAAGTTGATGTTTCCAGCCTGGGTGCCAGCTTGCCCATCTCAGCTCTCTCTAGCAATTTACAGCTCCATTCTCCTATACAGAAGACTGCTGAAATTTGTTGGATTGCTCTAAGACTAGAAGTTGAAATGATAATCTCACCTTGAAGAAAAATCAGTACAGTTGTAGTTTCAAAATCATCAGTGACAGAATAATGGCCTGGAAGAAATGTCAGGAGAGAAAGAACATGATCTGGACCAACAATTTTTGCTTAGTCCCAACAACAACTGGGATCATTGCACAATAAGCACAGCCATGATTTTTGTCTGCAATTGCAGGCAAATAGTATTCTTTTCCAGTTTCTTCCAGCTCCTTGTTCCCATGATAGATGTTAGTGGGCCTTTAAAAAGATTTCATAAGAGAAGCTGGTGGTTGAAACACAACTTTCTGAGTTTTAAAGTGAAGGGTGGAAAAAATTCTTAAACATGATCTCATGTTACATGATACTTTGCTAGCATGCACTTGAAATTCAAGCTCTACAATATATCTAATATTAAAAATGTGTTCCAAGTCCTTTTAACTCTCTTGAAAACTAGTGGGAAATGTGGAGATTCCTCCCTTTTTTCAGTATGTGCATTCAAATATGAAATAGATATTTGGTTTTCGTTGAATGCTTATTGAGTTTGCATCTGACACCAAGTTTTGTCCATTGGTGGTTTGGGGAGTTGTGAGGTCTGAACTCTGAACTGCAATTCCATTCATCATCAACGCAAAGCACTTTCAAGGGCCTGGAACATGATGATGAGCCATGCTTGCTCCTCCTTCTCAGCGAACAAATCACAGAAATAGGAGTATGTCACTCTAGTTGATGACTAAATTGTAATTACCAAGAGTGTTCAATATTTTTTTCCCTCTTATGCTTAGAAAACTATGCCTTTTTATTCTATGAGAACTATAACTCCTTTTTCTGGTGGTGGACCCAAATTCATGCAGAGTAGCTGATGTGGAAATATAAGTACACAGATACTCCTGTGCACGTTCCTTATATAATGTACAAATATATTTTGTTTGACAGCACCTTAGTGCAAAAGCATCATGGAAATGACAGCCCTTCCCTGGGGTCAGATCTTTACAGATAGGACAAAGCACAATTTTAGGCTTTGCTAGTAAGGTAGTTTTCCAGAATTTTGTGAATTGTGATGTCTTATTAATACAAAAAGTGTGGAAAAAATCCTTAGGAAACCATAACAGGAATATGCAGAAATTAAACTGAAAAAGATAAATATGTGAGAGTTTTTCCTATCTTGTGGGAAAATATTTAAGCTAAATAACTTTAGCTTAAAGAAATAAATGTTATTAGGACTTTTATAAATATTTAGAGACTAGTAATGCAGAAATACAGAACCACTAAATCTATTAAAGGTTTATACTATAGCAAAGGCCTCTGGCTGACAATAGAGAGCAAATAACATGAGAAAATCTCTCTGACAGCTAGACAGAGAAGCCATTTGCCTCATCTTAGCTTCTATCATAGCTATCTCTGTGCTGACACTGAGAAGAGCAGTGTTTATGGAACCGTAGGAAGGAATTGCTGATCCTCAGCCCTCCGGAAGCAGCAGGGATCATGCCACTGGCCCCTGCTGCTCTCCCAGCCAGCCCTGATGCCCCAGGTGTCAGGATGCTGTCTCTAAAAGGCTTTTGTTTACTGCATTATTGACATGAAAGAACAGTAGTAACTGGGACAATTTCCCATGTAAGTGAAAAATATGCACTTTTTCCCCCCAAACAAGATGGCAAGTCTCTGACACTGAGAGATCATCAGGGAGAAGATACCCAAGTGAATCAATGACAGGGTACAGAGTGCACAGAACAGCAGTGGCAAGCACCTGGAAATATTGCTGGCATTATGAAATTCAAGTGCAGGTGCAGATCAGCCTGTTTCTAGTTGCCTGCTTAGATATGGGTTTTGCAGCTTGACTTTTAACAAATGTTCACTGGAAACTGTAATCCAGAAGTTTTAGCTTTGCTCAAACTTTGCTCAAAGTTTTAGCTTTGTTTTAGTCACAATTAGTGATTACAGTAGCTTGAGGAATGTTCTTGACCGTTCTTTATAAAAAGCAGAAAAGGCACATGCATTTGAAAAAAAATCAGGTACTTATTTTTAAAGCTTTTTTCCATATACAACATTCACACAATAGTTAATCCTTGCAAGGAACTCAGAATTACCAAGGAAAAATCATTTCTGTTAAGCACTCTGTTCTGGGATAGATTTTCCTATACCGCAAAAAAAAGAGAAAAAGAGAAATTTTGCACACAGGACCAGAATTCACAGAAGCTACTTTTCTGAGCAAGGATATTGCAATGTCATCAGGTTCGAAGAGCAGCAGGATAGTGATCACCTTCACTGCCAAAGATATTGATGTCTCTGACCTCTTAAGCACCAGTATGGTTGGACTGGATGGGAGATTGTGTATTTGCTGCATTTTAGCTTGTATCTGTAACATGGGATATAGTTCGAGTTCAGGTGCCTTGTTTCTTTTTCATATTTGACTCCATTTCTTGATGCACTGTTTGCAAAAGTGAGATCAGAAGAGTTGGTGTTGTGCCTGTCTGAGAACTGATCTAGTCACTTCACTCCCTTATGATGGAGTTTCAGAAAACTTTAGAGTTTAAGTGTTTGGCCTGAAATCCATGTGGTTGGTATTTGGGTTATGTTTGGACTTCTGTCACTGTTAATGTGCACATGGTGTGAATGGTCCCTATGGGACAGGAATTGTCAACACCTTCTTGTGAGTCAACATCTCCAATTAAACTCCATCTCTCCTTTCCTCCCAGGCACAGCAGGAGCCTCTCAGCAGGGTGTCACAAGTGAGGTTATCAGCATCAGGTTATCCAGGATGGTCGTTGTTGATCAGCTTTGATTTCTCCGTCTTCTTTTCCACTGGATTTATTCATGGGTGCTAGAGCATTTGGGGAGTTTGTGTGACAGCAGTATGATACATGCCATTGATACTTAGGACCCCAGCTTGTGTCAAGACCAAATTACACAGGGATGGGGCTGCTTGCAATGAGACCATAGCTGAAACATACTTGTCTACCCTGATCAGGGTTTAGCTTTGGATCAGCAGTGACAGCCTGTTATGCAGTATTTTCTTCTGATGGGCAATCTTAAGTGCTTTGTATACATTATTCTTAATTGCATTCAGACAATGTGTCCGCTGCTGCTGCACTAAAGCAAAACAGTTCCAAAATACGAGTGATGCTGGAAGTGAGGTTAAGAAAGCCCTACTGGAACTGGGCAGGGGAGGGTTTCTGCTCTGTTTATTTGTGTTGGGCCTGGCTCACAACCACTGTGACTTTTCAGATTCACTTTTTTCCCCTGTTTCATGCCCAGGCAGAGACTGTGAAATGACACAGAAAGCAGGGCATTTTTAAGAACAAATGCATTATAAATCATAGAATCATAGAATGGTTTGTGTTGGAAGGAACTATAAAGATCATCTAGTTCCAGTCCCCCTGTCATCAGCAAATATATATATATATAATTTTTTAACTATTTAGATCATTGGAAGATAAGTGAAAAAATCCATGCAGTTGTCCTTGCTTATGTTTTGGCTTTACGTTTTTTCCCTACGTCAGGCTGGGTAATTGAAATCCTTGAGGTCAATTCTATTTTCAATCCCTCCTTTGCAGTGCAAGTCAGGGATGCTGCAAGGAGAAACCTCTTTTCGAAACATTGTTTTAATTTTAATTTCAAATGACATGGATATATTTCTGTTGGCCTTGGGTTTAACTGAAGGTTGTTTTTACAAATGCTAGGAACGAGTTAAGGGCGTCACAGGGTTTTGCATCTCTTTGCTCCAGCTCATGGGATGTGCTGTTCCTGAAGCCTAGAGTGCAGTCTCCCTTGAGTATGGAACAGGGTGCAGGGCAAAGACTGCCCTGCGGCTGCCAGTGTTGATATCAGCCAGTATTGCAGCCCTGGGTAAATTCAGCAGCCACCACTGCTCTCCCACCACCCAGTGGTTAGCTCATATGGCCAGAATTTCAGACAGTAGATATCTGCTTCATAAAAGAGGATGTGCAAACAGAAGAAACTATTTTCTCAGTTTCCTGTATGCGCCTAGTGACACTATAATGGCACGAACTGTACAACACACATTATTCATGTCTGTTTATTACTCTGGGGTTTGGCCTTCAAATTGTTTCGGTATCCTACTGCTGCACGGATGTACTCGCTGTCCAGCACAACTGAGAAGGAACATAAATCTGTAGTTCACCTTGGCCTGCAGACAGCATTGAGTTCACTTTCTGACTGGCTGTGTTAATCAGGTATCCCACTCTTGCAGCTGCAAATCAGGCACAAAGATTAATACTCACAATGAGAGAGCTAATTACTACTGGCATATAGCTGTTTTATGTTTCTCTCTTTTCTGAGAGCCAAATCCAACCATATGGAAAAATGTAGCTTAGACACTATAAATATGATTCCACTTAGACAGTCATCTCTTATGTTTTCTGTTATCACAGCAGTGTCAGCACAAGCAAAACAATGAAAGTGAAGAGATGCTGTTGTAAATTTTATTACAAGTTTGAGGTCTTGGGACTTTTTTTCTTCTTCAAGGACACTGTGTTAATCTGAAGAAAGAGGGCTTGATTTGTGTTCATTTATGCCTGCCACAATTATTTAAGAAATAGCTTCAGTGATCATACTTGAAGAGCTCTAGTTCTTCTTTAACTATTTCTGGCAGAGCTAGAAAGATATGCTTTGTGCTTTGTATCATGACAACTTGTCTTCTCCAATAAGCCACATCTTAAACTATGTCAGTCCTCTCCACATTCAAAGTAGCAGTCCTCTGTTCACTGCTGTTGGAATGAAGCTGTTGACTGTGCATCTGCAGAGCAGCTAGCAAGTAAGGATTTCCACAGAAAGCGAAGGCTGTAGAAGCAAAGTGCAGATGGGCACCAGGCAGTGGTTGAATCCAAATGGCTAGGAATGTCTGGGCAGAGCCATTTTTGATCTTCATATTGATCTTCATAGAACCTGCCAAAAAAAAAAATCTGTATTCGTGGATCCATTCACAAGGCTGGTGCTCTAGTACCAGCCACTAAAACTTTACTGACATGAGAAAGACACAGGCAAATTAAATAAAATGGGGAGGAGTAGGAATATCTCTTATAATAGTCTGAAACTTTGCAGGATTGTTGTAAAGCAGAGACTCTCTTCTGAGAACAGCTAATAGTTCTCCCCAAAGCCACTTTTTTATGTTCACTTTATTGTGTTGGGGTTTTAGACTATTTTTGAACTATTTTGTCAAGCATTTAGAGTCTGGATTAGCAAATGTAACCTTATTGCAAGAGGGAAATATTAAGGATGGGTTTCCAAAACACTTTGTTGAAGAAGTTTAGGTGAGTAGCAAGAGAGAAAGGCTTCTGCTTGCTATGAATCTAAAGGAGAGCATCCTGCCATGGTTTAGTGTTCTGGGGGAGTGAGAAAGTTTGGAAAGGAATAGAAAAATACCTGCTGCAGTGGCACCAGGAGAGATTTTCCTTTCTGTTTTATATGAATATTGCTGTAGTCTTGCCTAGCAATGGGTGCCTCAGATGGCTTTTCATTGATCTTTCGAAGTAGTTGACCAACCTCTTCTTCCATAAGAGTATTTTCTTCTGAGATGCCTCATTTTACTTGTGAGAGGTTTCAGAAATCACTCGTTACAGCCATTCCTATCCAAGCCTTAAAGCATATACACAGCCCTTACACAGTTACACCAATAAGACACAGTTTGGTTTGAGTATTTTTCTCCTCTTTAAGATGAAACTTGTCAGAAACAACCTGAAATAAATGATGGTAAAACATAATTTAATGCCAAAAAAGATTCTAATTCAATTGTCTCATCAAAAGTCAGTACTATGACAGAAATTGAATTGCTGCTCTGAAGCTGATATAGAGGGCTCTATGACATCTCCTCATATCATCTTTCTGTCTCAGGAACTGCTTCCATATTCCTTTCTCTTCTGAGGCTTCTGTTTAGTGTACTGCTTCTTCTCACTGGCGTTGTGTACTGTACGTATTATGCATCGCCTTTTGTGCATGCCATATATTACGAAGAGCTTTCTATCCCTAAGGGTTTCTGCGGCTATTTCTGTGAGTTTGTCCTACAGGGCACTTTGATGAAAGTCATCAGTTAGCCTTTGCTATGAAGAAAGAGATAATAGTAACTGAAAGTAGGCCAAGCTCATTCAATTATGATTAAAAGACAGATTTTTTTTTTTTTTTTAATGTACTGTATGTGGTTCTAGTGTGTGGGCACTGGGCAGAAGTGGTGCTGGAGAAGTCACAGGTGATGTGTCCTTGGTCCCTCTGTCTTTTCAGTTATTTTATAGCTTTAATTGAATACTGACTCATGAAGACTACGGTGACCTTTAATTTCATTCAAGTGACTTTCTTTCATGAGTCTTAAAAAAGAAATGCCATGCATGGTCCCACCTTTGCTGTCTAGGATGAATCTAGAGCACAGAGCTGGAAGCATAACTAAGTTTGTTTCAAAGCAGGCTTGTAATTTGCCCCTTATAATGCTGTGTCTTCAGCTCTTTTGGGAACATGTATTTCTCCATTAGAAACGGAGGGTTTCCCCCCAGAAGTATTTTAGAACCTGCCTTGAGGTCCCCAATCTGGTGAAGTCCCAGGCTGGCCCAAAGACCTTAGCATGAGGACCTGGTCCCTGTCCCTTGGTAGAAGCTCCGCACTCCCTCCTGGACTCTGGTGAGGCTGCAGGATCAGTGAGACACCCCCACTTGCACCTCTTCCTCTGTCAAGGCAATGATCTGCCTATTTTAGTGTCTCAACTGAGCTGGAATAGCAGAGGTGGTAACTTCATCTCTGTGGCTGAATTTGAAAACAATTAATCAGATGCAGTTTGAGTAGTAAATGGTCAGTAGAGGCACTGTGTGGGGCCTGGATTCCTGCAGCCCCCAGCTGTTCAGCTCCTACCTGCAGCCCTCCCTTTATTGATTGCTGTGGTCTCCACACACCACAGTGCCATGCTCCACATGTGACTGCCTTGGTGACCAGGAGAGTTTTTCAGAGGCAGGACTAGGTAAGTGTCTTTTATTTCACTAGCAGACCCAGAGAAGCTGTCAGGCCTCACCCTGCTCTCCTTTGTCAACCAGAGACAAGTAGGAAATTACAGACTGTAGACTCTGGCTTAATTAGCCTCCTGCTATTCTTGTCCTCTTGCATCCACAATAACTATTTATACAGATAAGACTACACACAAGACTGAAGCTCTCTATTTTACCTTGACCAGCAGTAGACTTCCCGTGGAAGGTGGTAACTCACCTCCTTTGAAGCACACACTGGCATTTTTCCCTCTTGTTAATCATCCATATTTCACTAGTCACCATGATCGTCACAGTTTGTACTCCAAGTGATTCCTTGGAACCAGAAAACTTCTATAAGTACACAGTATTTAAATGCACCTTGCTATCATGTGTCTCTTTCACTCCCTTCTCCTCAGGTGTAAAGGAGCATCCCACTACGGCCTTACCAAGGAACGGAAGAGGCGTTCCCAAGACTGCTCTCCGGACCATGGCTCCAGCTTAGCAGTAGCTGCCCTGGGCCCCGAGCTCTCAGCAGCTGCGGCCATCGCCTTAATGACAGATGAGCCAGGGCTGGTGAACCCAGCCTTCAGCCCCACCTCAGAGGACAGCCAGCTGGGCAGCAGCCCTGGAGACCTGCCCCGCAGCAACCGGAACAGAAGTAAGAGCCAAAGCTGATGGCTTCCAAGCCTGGTAGCCCCTTTCAACATTCATTTTTCTGTTAAATATATGTCACTGAAGGATTAAAAAGAAAAAAAAAATAAAAGGGGAAGGTGGGGGAAGTGAAAGCTTTTCTTTTACATTGTTTATCTAATTGCGCACTCAATGACCCAATAGATTTGAGGTGAAAAATCAATGGTTTGGCATGGGGCAGCATCAAGCTAAAGATGGTCTAGCTGCACACGTGTAAACTGCAAATCTTCAGAAAGATTATTTAGGCAAGTCTCATCAGCTGGAAGATTAAAAGTTATGTGTGATGGGATGGGGAGATGATGTAGTTGGATAGTGTGTCTTCATTAATGTTTGGTGGCCCAAATAACCCCCACAGACATGGACACCTACCCAAAATCCTGTTGGGAACTGTGTTTGGCTGTTGCCAAGTATTTTCAGAAAAAAAAAAACCCTTAAGAATTGCCTTAGGACCTTGGGGTACATCTGCCAGCTCTTGGAAAGGTGCAGCTTGGAGGAGCTGGTCCTGCTGAAAAACAGCAGTCAGGGACAAGCTGCATCAGGAAACTTTGCTTTGATCTTTCACCTTGTGACACTGCACCTGTCTCTGATGAGTATCGTATTTGAAAAACGTGGCCTGGCCACAGGCGGACTCAGAAGTGTTAATGGTGAGTTCAAAGCATGTATTTGAGGATTCTGAAGCTGAAATGGAAAGCCTACCTTGTGTGCCATCACTTGCTTGTTGGGAAAATAGATGAAGGGATGAGAAAAACTAGGATATGAGAAGCACTATCCTTTTATTGTGCCAGGGTTTGGAGAGGTGAAGAAAGGAAGAGTGCAAGAAGAGAGCATCAGAATCTCAATAAATTCTGTCAGTTTTATTGAGTGTAGAGGCCACAGTCTGGTTTGAGGGAATGTTTTATTATTAGATTACAATGTTTGGCTAGCATGCAGAGCTGGAACAGAACAGCAACAGGCATGAAGATATCTTTAGCAGAATGGAAAAGAATGATGTGTTTTGAAAGTATTATGACTTTTCTTTTGTATTGCCATACCTGAGTCAGAATATGTGGGTTTTTTGATCCCTTCCACCTGATAATGTTTGAATTTTTTGACATGAAATAGTTAACAATCATTGGTGGCTTTGGAAGCATTGTAAAGCTTCAAGGCAGTAGTAGTAGTAGGGATTTTTTCAACAAGAGTTTTTAATGACTTCCAGCTTTTTTTTGGTCAAATATATATTTGGTCAAACATTTAGTATGTATTTTTCACAGGATTGCTGCTGATTCTGTCTTGATGGAGGATTACTCTTTCCAAGGCTACCACACTCACAGGAGATTTCTCCATGTAGTTTGTCATACAGACAGGAAGGCGGCAATTCAGGGGTGTGGGACTGAGGTAGGATGATTGTACCCAGATTCAGGTGGGTGCAGCCTTGAAGTATAAGCAGGACTCAGGCAAAGGTGAAGTACAGGCAGCCTTGCTGTTGATGGTACATCCCATCATATGCTGAAGGCTGCAGAAATGCTGTGATTCTAGACCAGAAATGTTGAATTGTATTTATTTGTTTTCTTCCTGCTGTTGCAGCTCGACACTTTGAACGTTCCACTATAAGAAGCAGATCTTTTAAAAAAATAAACAAAGCATTCAGTGTTCTTCGAAGGACAAAAAGTGGAAGTGCTGTTTCCAACCAGACTGACCGGGAAAGGGAGACAGTTGGAAACTCTGCTGCTGGAGAGGAAGGTAATATTTTATTCATCTTGAATTATCACTTAAAATGGGGTAGGGGACCGTATCCATGTGGGAACTGCATATCCATGACTGACATGACTTTCATGTGGTAGGCTGTCTGTGAAACAAACAAACAAACCAGAAAACTCAATTTTTCCTTATGTTCTTCTTTCAAAAGATGTTACTGACTGGCAGGCAAGAATATTGCTGGAGTGTGTGGGACCTCACGTAGGGCTGTTCTGGTAACAGCCTGCATGCTACAGTCAGCCAAGTATCTAGTCCATGAGATGTGGGATCTGGGCATCTGGGATCTATTACTGGAGCTGTCATTTATTGGTGCTGTAATTTTATTCAAGTCTCTTCATCGGCATGTACCTGTCCCCCTAAAGCAAATGGATCAAAATAATTGTACTTTGGAGGAACTTAATGAGTTTTGGCTAATGCTCATGAAGCACTGGAAATTCCCAGTGGGAAGATGGCATGAAAGTGCAAAGTACTGTAATTATTCCAGCATTTCTGTGGGATCCTTTATTACCTCAGCCAGGCAGGAGATGAAGTAAGAATGCTCCACTCTTAAACATCAGGGAGAGGCAAGTTTGCCTGATGTATGTCAGGGATGAGGGGTCTAGCAGGTAGTAACAACATTTGGCTTTTTTTCAATGCAATAAGCAAAGGTTATTAATCAGTTTGAACCATAATTATGAAACCAACACTGGCATTCATGCATCAAGAGGAAGTGATGATGGAGTGGGAATCAATGTCTTAACGAGGTCTTAACTGAACCTCTTATTCTTCTGCTTGATTCCTAAACACCTCCTGTCTCTTCCCAGATCAAACGCCCAGGAGGCAGGCTTTAAGAATACAAAATATCCAACTTCCTTTTGCTCTGTATTCAAGTTCTCATTGAAACCCACACAAAATAAGGACAAAAGGCTGCCAAATACTACTTTCAAGCATCATCGTGATGCCATTGTGAATAGTGGTGAATCAGAGAATCATGTTCAATATTCGTCTGCTTTATTTGCTTAGTCCTTCAGGAGAGTTTTGCTATGTTTCTTTGTTCTTGGTACTAGCTCTCCTACTTCACATATTTGCTGATAGAGCTGAAATAAAACCTGGTAATTCAAAATTGTTAACTTTTTCCATAATAGGAATGTGAATATACTCCTTGAGCTGAAAACATAATTAATAATTTTACTTTATTTTTAATAATTTGTAATAATTTTTATTTAACAGAGAATTTTTTTTTTTTTCCCCAAGTAAAATGTTGCAAGTTGTATATATCTCTGTTTGAACAGGCAGATATTCATTCCGTAGCAGCTCTTCAATCCAATGTAAGCAAAAGCTCACCTTTTTTCACAATAAGTGAAATTGTCCTCAAGTTCATATTTTTCAAAAGGCATCTCTTCAGGATGAGATACAGACCTCTTTCTACCTAGGCATATAGCTGACATTAGTTGGAGTTCCACTGAAATCTTGGCTTCATGTCCAGAGTGTGCAGATGATCTGGACGTCAACAGCACCTATCCAGTAGCCCCAGTGCAGTCCAGATGTTAACAGAAGTTAGCAGAAAAGTGAGAAGATGGCACTGGCCTTTACATTTCCAACAAATGAAAAGCATTGTTGTCTCTATAAGGGATGTATAATGGCAATCACTCCACGGCCCCAGTGACAGTGTCCAGATTGCCATTCTCTCCTTGGCTCTGCTTGTGGTTTCATTCCTCCGGTACAAACATTCCTGTAAAATTCCAAATGTATTCTGCAGCACTGAAAAGACCAGGTAGGCGTATAATTACTTAATAAGCAGTTACTCTTAAGTATGAGCTCACAGAAGCTTGATACCTAAATTACTTTATGAATTACGTTTGCAAAGAACGCATTTTGATTACACAGTTCTGGAATTTGATCTTTAAAAAATGCAAGCAAGTAACTTGCAGCAATACAAATACAACTTGAACAAAGATTTCTATTTAGTCCTTTGCAACAGGTGCTTTGTGTAATGGCATCTCAAAGGCTTTCTCTGTTTCTTCTTGTTGGAGGAGGAAATAAATGTACTTCTTTCTGTAGTAGTTATCATAATCCTGCCAGCTGGAGGCTGGCTTTCTTTTCCAGCTCTGTATGTTTTCTTCTTTTATTTATTTTTTTAATCCTCAGCTGCTCTGAGCAGTCTGCAGCTAGACTTCTGTTTAGAGCTGTTGGTCAGTCTTTAGGGATATCTGCTGTACGCTTTGCCCTGTGCTCACCAAAGCTCTTGCCTACTGAAGAAAAGGGAGCCCCACATGTCTGTCTCACCATTGCCATGCCACTCTCCTGAGAATGGAGGTGCTCCTGTGAGGGTGAACAGGGTGGTTCCTGACTTCAGAGGTCCCCACACCCAGCGGGAAAGCTGCTGCTGCCTTGCCCAGATTTTCACAAGTTCATGTCTAGGACCTTCTGAGAACAAAACTCAGACAAGCCTCATTTCTCCAGGAGATCAGACAGCACCTCACCAGCTCTCTGGTGACCCCTTCCCTCACCAAATCTAGTCAGTGTATGGGCAGAATAAAGCTGAGATTTTGCCAGCTTCACGGTGAGCCCAGAGTGATATAACCCCTTCTTGCTGATAACCTCTTCTTGATAAAGAAGCTGTAAGATCATCTGGCAAAGCTCAATGCATAATTCATCTGACTCCAGTTTACAGAATTCCCCCATCTTAGTTCACATGTCTCTGTTTAATCTGTGTTTTGCCTGTATTTTGGTCAAAGGAGATCTGAGAATGAATACCACAACACAAATGCCTATGTATTAGCCTTCAGCAAGCCTTCATGCAGAGTGTGTAGGTGCCTTTGATCGGAAGCTGCTATGTTTGTTGAGCCAGTACTTGGTTGCAATATGACTGTGCAAGACAAAATAATAGTTTTTGATGAGGGAGAAAAAACACTCAGATTCTTCTTAACTTGAAGCTGAATCCAGTACTGGGTTTGGAAAATTTTTTGATGCCTAGGGACATTGTAAAATACTATGTATCATATCAAAGGTGTTTCTGTTATAATTACAGTAGAGAAGTAGTTACCATCTAAAGCTATCTTATACCTGGAGCTGGTAGCCATCCTGCACTGTGGGGATTACTCCACAATTTACATTTTTATCCTGTGGTTTGATTTGTTTAAACCATATTATATGTGCTCATTTTGGATAGAAATGATTCAGACTTTCTTTGTTTCTCTGTTGAAATTGTTTTTGTGATATTTTCAGTAGACAGTTGTTAAATGTCCAAACCAAAGAAAATGTTAGAAGTGAATGAAAACTACAAACACTTATAAGAAAATATGTGGGGAAGGAGGTGTTAAGATTTTCTCATTTTTAATACTTTGTTATTTGTAAAATCCCATGCAAAGAAATATTTTTCTGTAGTCAGCACTCATGCTTGAGATATTTATCTCAGAACAATTTCATTAATAGCTTTTACAGCTACAAATAGCTTTCCAGGTCCAAAGTAGAAGTTCAGAGAGTTTAAAATAAAGAGTTTCATTCTGAGATGTGAGGGAAGGTGACAGGAACATGCTTACGGCACTGATGAATTTAAGATGTAATATCTTCTGACTAGCTCTACTAGTGTAAATGACCTTGACAATCTATTTAAATGATAAAATATCTCCAAGAAAAACTGCTCCATCTTTGCTATGCTTATTTGTATCACTGTGCTCTTAGTTTGTCTTTACACCTTAAATTCAGTTCCAAGAAAAACTATAGATATGCATACTCTTTACTCAAACTGATCTACAAATACGAGTTTTAAACTAGCTAAGGTTTTAGGAGGAAAGAATTTGAGGTACAAATGAAAAACCCTCCATACAGTTTTACAGTAAAAGAGCTATGTTTCTGACTTTCAAAAACATTCACTGATTTAATTTTGCAGTCAAGCCATTGCAAAAGAAATTTAATTTATGATTCCTTAAGGATGGCAAATGTTTTTCAAAGTCAAACTCAGTTTCATAGTGGATGCCGTTCTACCATCTGTTATTGCTTTGCAGCAGTCAAGACCAAGGCAGCCCCAGCAGGCACTGGCAAAACCACAGAACAGGCTTCTTTCTTGTACTGTTCAGTGTGAACCCTGTTGTATTTTTGAGATATATATATATACACATACATATATATTTGATCGATTGATAGATAGATAGATAGATATTATAAATACTTCAATCTTTGGAAAAGTAAGTGAAGAAGAAGAAGAAGGTAAGTGAAATACAGATGGTATCAACCATTTCTCATGGCATTAAGGATCTCTGTGTACAGAAAAAAAGTGGTTTATTCAGCCCCAGGACAAGAGAGTGCAGCCCAGCTTCTGTCTCAGGAAGGCTGTACCCTACAAAAATCCCACACTGTTCCTATTTTTCTCAGATTTGATTCAGTTGCCATTCTGATTTCCCAAAACAGCTGTTACAGAACTGGTTCAAAGTACTCTGCTCAGGAATGATGAGCCAGGCAATTTTCAGAAGAAAGAGATTGTCTTTGCAGCATTTCTTCTTCTGCAGACTGATAAATTTGCCTGCTGTAAATAAGAGCCACAACTCTTTAGAGACACAGTCAACTCAACAAGAGTTTCATTTTAGTTCTTTTGGGAGTCCATTGGTGAGAGGAACGTCCAGAAGCAAGAAGAGCTATTAGAACTGGCATCACCTTCTACCTGCCCCTCCATCACAGCAGCATCCCAGGAGAATTAATGGAAGGCATTAAATCAAAATGATGGCAAACCTCTGGGAGAATGAAATGATAAATGAAAATCTACTGGGAAGGAAAAGTTGCAGAATAAAGCTCCCCACCAGCGCAAGGGCATGTGACATTCACAGACACATGAATTTTCCAAGAGTAGGTTACACAAGCTTAATTTAAATTCTGGTGTCCAGATGCTGGGAAGCATGAGTGTGTATTCCTGCAGACAGTCCTATTTGTGGGGGTGAGCTGGTACATTAGTCAGGCTGCCTGATCTAAATAAGGACTTGCAAACACAGATAAAAGTTTTCTTTAGAGTGGCCTTTGGTTAATCTGGACTCAAGAATTGCAGCAAATACTGCACAGTCACACTGAATCCTGGGAGTGAAGGCAGAAGTTACCCTCACGGCAGCACTGTTGAAGGAGCATGATACACACAGAAGTCAGCAGAAATCTGAGCACTGAAGGAACACTACCATTAAATATTACAAACTGTGGGAAAAGATAGTAACCATACTTAAAATTTTATAATACTCTGTCATGGCCACTATACTAACAAATGCTCAATGTCCTACATTGTGCCAGATAAATGGAGTTCACTGTGCAAAGCTGGTCTCTTCTACGTTGTTACCATAAGGAGATGTGTGAAAATATCGACAAAATTGCACACTAATATTAAGAGAGTACTGATTGAGAAAAAATCCCACACAATCTTTCTGAAAGCAGGTGACATTTTATTATATTGACAGATTCAGAATGCTCCATACAACCCCCTGCGACAAAAACACAACCCTCTGTGGGAAAACCTGGAAGATTCACCAACAACAAGACAGAAAGTTTCCTTCTTTCTAAATTCAGCAGCTCTTCAATATTTAAGGACTGGAAATATAAAATGGTAAAGAAAGGTATGCAATACTCCTGGGTTTTCCTCCTCTGGAAAACCTGACTAAATAAAATGGAAAATTTTAATAAGAGTGTAAGGGCTGGAAAATGGAGTCTGTGAAAGATTATACTCCAGCCTCACAACAGGATGTATATATATCTGAAAGGTACAAGCCCTCAAGTCAGTTGGAGTCCCTCAAATTGGGCTGCTTAGGCCCCAGTCATTATATGCAACCAGGTGTTTAAGCAGGGTCCACCTTTTTTGGATATGGTATGTACTTTAAGAAATTCAATTTGAAGACATTGCTTTCTAGACATGGCATCATCTTGAAACAGGGATGGTAAGTTTTGATCAAACTGCACACAATGTATGCAGACTGTTTGGTGAAAAAGTACCTATTAATTTTCCTATTTAAAAAAAAAGTATATTTGCATATTTTATATATTTCAATTGCCACACTTACTGTTAGTTTATCAAAATAGGCATTGGCCTTTTACTTACAACAATCTAGTTTGTTGATAATACAAATGTCCATGTAGATGTCTGGGATGAAAAGAGGCAAGTCTTCAATGAAAAGAGCAGAAATTAATGGATCACGGAGGAGTTATTTTGGTTGCTTGGCCCATCTGAGGAGAAAATGTTTCTGCTTATTAATTATATTTGATAAAGAACACAAATCAAATGAAGACAGAAAGTGAGGCCTTACAGCCTGCTAACTCTGAAAGAGTAGCTTTAGAGACTTGCAGACTGGCAAGGAAAATGTTTTGGAAAACGCATTTCAGAAGGAAATTAGACATTAAAACTTCCTCTAAAGGAATCTGCATAAATTCATATTGAAAGTCAGCCAAGTGCCACTGCAAGACTTAACAAACCAGGTGAGGCATTGTTCAAAATGGAAAGAAGCCTATTCATGTTTATATGTTATGTAAAGATATAGGTCTTGTACAAGTGTAGAGACTTGTTCACTGCCATGTTCCCCTGATTTTGCTCTGGGATAATTACAGAGTGAAATAGCATGAGTGTGTCAATAGTTCGTTCAGTCCACAATTCTCCATGGACAAGAAATGCAACTGGATAATTCCTTAAGAAGAGTTTTCAGAATGAGCTATGGTAAAATGAGCATCAGAGTCAAAAGGTATAGTTTGTTAGGATGTGAAGTGAGTCATCATAAGAGAAGTAGGTCCATTATAGCACTGTTTTGATAGTCTTCAATATATACATGTATATTAATTTATATGCATGCAGGGAAGATCTAGGTATCCTGATTTTCATTTGTGTTTTTACATATAACTACTCTTATAGCCACACTAAGAGTGTGAAATGTGCATGCTTATTCTGATGCAGGGATCAGGCTGTTGGTGATTTTTGAGGAGTATTTTTACTGTCTAACTTCAAGCACCCCACTGAGATGCCAGAATTAAATGTCTATTTTCTTACACAGCAGTGGAGAACGTTTGGCACCCTCAGGGGTGGTTTAGCAGAGCAATTACTCCCTTTGGGTGCCTGTGCACTGCAAAGGATGTTAGAGCAAGTAGATCACCAAACTGTGTCTTTGACTTAGAGGCATGGATTTAGATCAAGTTAATCCACCCTTCAGGACAGAGAATTGAACAAATTACAGGCTGAGCAAGTAGCATTTAGAAAGTAGACGAGCATGGGGGAAGTGAAGCACCTTCCATTCCTGAGACATTAAAGTTGCCTGCAAAACTGAAATAAACATGTATTAGCACACAAACTACTATTACAAGAACGAATGGTTGAGTATTTGGTTGGTAAATGAATAGTTGAGTGTTAGGTTGGTACAGGCTGTGTAGTTATCTAGACAGACTTTTATTGCCTGTCAAGTCTGTGTAAAACCACAAAGTCGAAGTCTGTGCTACCAGTAGGTGCTTTTTACAGACCTGGAGGAGGACAGCTTCCCACCCTGAAGAGCATATGATCAAAGAAGTGGTAAGGGATGCAACATGGTGTTTCTCAATATTTCTTTTCCTGTTCTTTCTTTCCCCTTGCTCTCTCCCAAAAGGTTCTGGTGCCTTGCTGGTTTGTTGCCTGCTAATTCTGTAGTAGCAAATATTTATTCATCTCAGATACCAGTCTCTTAAGTTTCATTTTACACTTAATCACTATTCAATAACACTCACTGTACTTTCATTTCTAAATAAGGTTATTGAAACAATATTAGCAGTTAATATTTTTACTTACAGGTTTGTCATTTAAGCACTGGATTGGACTCACATGCAAAAAGTTCAAACTCTTTCAGCTGTGGAGGATTCAAAATAATTGAAGGCTGATATGCCTGTTCTAGAAAATTCACTTCTGCTTTGACTTTGCTCACTACTCAGTATGGATTCAAATTTTGAATTGATGTAGAAAGAAAGAAAGTATTAGTGATGTGTTGTGAAATCAGACATGGCAGTTGAAAAGTAGGGTTAAAAAGAGGATACTCTTATCCAGTGAGTTATAAATACAAAAAGGCCCCCTGCCCACCATTATTCCTTCCTCCCCACAGCCAGATTGCCAGGGACAGCAGAGATCTTTCCCTCTGGGTACTTTGAGCATAATGTGGTTTTAATACAAACATATGACAGTAGGAGCCACTCATTCCTATTTCCTAGAGTTCAGGCAGTGATGAGAGGGGTCAGGCAGGGAACTACTATGTGGTTTGAGTTGTCAAAAAAGTCTTATCTTTCTGATAGCTTAAGATAAATAGAAGGCTTCTTTGAATGTCACATGACAAGTGCCCAGTCCTCCGCTATGACACCAAAAATGGGAAGCCTGGGACAAAGCTAACAACCCACCACAGCAGGGATGGATGTTTCTTGAGGTACCTATGCCCATCTGTTCTAGGGCCAGCAAGAAACTGTGGCCTGGTTCTGAGGTGTCTCTGGTGACTAAAAATGTATTTTATTGCCTTAAAATATTGATGTTTATAACTGTTTTTAAGTACATTTAATCTGTCTGGATTACATCAAAGGTTTAAGGCTGTGTTTTGTGGGAGGAAAAAGGAAGTTTGAATATATTAATTGTAAAAACATCCCTTCAAGTCCATTCAGCATGCTTACCTATCCTTTCCTCCCAACTTAATCACATCCATGCTTAAAACCTAGCTTGACTAACTTAACTAAGCAGGTATTTGAGGTTGTGCAGTGCATGTTTCAACAAAGAAAAGCTATGTTGTCAAATAAATACCTTACAATATGCATTTCCAGGTTTTCCCAGGTTGTATCACCTGATTCCAGATGGCGAAGTTACCTGCATTAAGATCAGCCGCACGGATCCCCATGAAAATCTGGCCATTAGGATTGTGGGAGGCAGTGAGACCCCTTTGGTTCACATTATTATACAGCATATTTATCGAGATGGGGTAATTGCCAGAGATGGAAGATTGCTGCCTGGAGACATGATACTAAAGGTACAGTACTGTGGAGGTATGAGATAAAAATATCCTGACAGAGAATAAGATGGTGTAAGTCGATCATGATGAGATTTGCAATGTTGCGTACAGAAAGATGTTCCGAAGTTCAGAGCACTGCCTGTAAGTCACTACGATTTCTTAGCTTTTGGTGACCCCAGTGGTAGCTGAGGACACTTGAGGCATGCTAAGGTTGTGCCATGCCTTCTGCTTTGTCAGACAGACTTGGCCAAAGGGATTTCCCAGGATCCCAATGTAGGCACACTTCACTCTAGCAGTGAATAAAAATGCCTCTGGATGGTGGTTCCCAGAGGCAGCTGGATAAGTGCTCACCAGCCAGCTGTGTGTTTCAGGGAGGCTTTTTGTCCTGGTGCCAAAAAGAGCAGCAGAGTTAATGGCACCACTAAGACAAAACTCTTCCTGCAGGCACATCCAAACTGCATGATGAAGCGGTGACTGTAGCATGGATGGGCCCAGCCTAGCTCTTCCCAGCTGGGGCTGATTGCTCAGGATTTACCAAGGATTCCCATTAATTTCAGCCCCATCCTGGTGCAGCTCATGCTTTTTGTGGCACCCAAGGCAGCAACTTAAATCTAGTTGAGCTTTGTCTCTCTGGGTGCAGTTGTCCCCACCAGACTGTAGCAGAACAGTCCCGTCATGCCCATACAGGCAATCTGCAAAAGCAAACAGCAGCCAAATGCTTTTGTCCATGCTTGGGAGTATTTCTGTTACATTTTGGAGATGTTTCTTAATATCTAAATGGTTCAACTTGTGCAGTGTAAAGCTACATGGAAATAACTTGTCTGATTCAGGTTTTCTAGCCAGTGATGAAATACAATCTTGCAACTGGTTTTCATTTAGCAATATAAAGTACAATGCCTAGTCACTCTTAAATGTATGAACATGATGGGATTGACTGGAAGCTCTTTTTTCTCTTTCTTTTCCACAGCCAAATTTAAGAAGTGGTAGTTATGCAGTTTTACTGTCGTCTGAATTAAATCTTACCTGGAAAACACTGAGAAAAAAAGAAAAGTCTGATTCTCTGGTGTGGTAAATCAGCCTAATCATTAGAAAATATCCAGGACATTTAAACTTCTACTTGAGGCTCTTTCCTTCTTTTTAATTAGAGATTCATTAGTGAAGAACATTTTTTTTTACTGTACCTAGAACAGCTGGGAGATGAAGAGAAACACCAGGAAAACAGTGGGAGTGAAAGGAAAGGCTGGCAAGGCAATTTGAAATCAGAAGCCAGTGAAATAAAACTAAGATATGTGAAAGGATATAGAAGCTTGGGAAAGAGCAGTAAGAAAGGTGAAAATTAGCATGTGTGTCTGGAGACTATCAGGGAGAAAGGGGAAGAAAAAAGGCAGAAACAGCGCATCCTTTCCTTGGGGGAAAATTGTTCTGCACCACAAACTTGGCCTCCTGTGTCACACAGTTGGAAATAGCACATGTCACTTCATATGAAGACATCTGTGTAGATAGATCTGCCCTCCCCAGTGCCAACCCAGAATAGACTGTCTTTCTACTGATGATTTATACTTCTCTTTTCCAGGTAAATGGCATGGACATCAAAAATGTGCCTCACAACTATGCCCTGTCAATCCTGAAGCAACCCTGCCACGTGCTCCGACTGACGGTGCTCCGAGAGCAGAGGTACCGGTGCCGAAACAGCGGACTTTCCCTTGATGCTCACTGCAACAGGGATGACAGCTTCCATGTTGTGCTAAACAAGAGCAGTCCAGATGAGCAGCTGGGAATAAAGCTGGTTCGCAAGGCCGACGAGCCAGGGGTATTTATTTTCAACTTGCTGGAAGGTGGCATGGCTGCTCGTGATGGGCAGCTGCAGGAGAATGACCGGGTGCTGGCCATCAATGGGCATGACCACCGCTATGGCAGTCCAGAGAGCGCAGCCCAGCTGATACAGGTTTGTCATCCCCACTTTGATGGGGTTTGGACTGTGCAAAAACCAAGCAGTGTTTTTTCATCATCCATTGCAAAGCAGCGGCCAAACACTGAGTTTGTGTATTTGGTAGAGGGAAGGAGTCAAAGTTGGATGGGAATTTACTCCTCTAAAAGCTCCTTGGTTTTGTGGGGACAAGTGTGAACATGGGCATGGACTCTCAGAGAGGTGCCTGCTACCATCAGGTTTTGGAATATGTAGAGCAATGTAAACATCTGTACAATTTGAGCATCACCAAAGAGTGATACCAGCTGCCAAAAGGTATGCCAGCCTGCACCCTGGGAGCACTGGTTCCAGCAGAATCCTGTCTCCTCTGGCTCAGGCGTTGCAGTGCTCTCTGGTTCAGCCCTGGAGCAAACCAGAGTAGCCTAAGGCAGTGGATGGCATGTTTCAGGATGAACATCACCCTCCGA
Source organism: Lanius collurio (assembly GCA_020086605.1). Classification (NCBI taxonomy): domain Eukaryota; kingdom Metazoa; phylum Chordata; class Aves; order Passeriformes; family Laniidae; genus Lanius; species Lanius collurio. Next base: position 17,072,713 of record JACBWW010000020.1, on the reverse strand, counting down.
GACCCAATGATTTTCTATGGATGTGCTTTACAGCTGAAGGTAGTCCACACTTTATAGATATTTCTTGCCCAAGTCCAGTGTACGGAAATCCAGATATTTTGGAAAAATTGATCTGTAGCTGTATTTTTTATTAATCACTGTTTAGACTCATATGGAGTACTAAATGAGTGCTTTGTCTGACATGGAACTATCAGATGAAAACCCCCTGTGCCTTTCTCAGCTACAAAAATTGATCAGCTTTTGCCTAATTTTCCCTCCAGAACCATTCTGGGTTTTCTGTTTACTGACTATGTTTTAGAAAATTTCAACATAAAAAGCAAAGCCAAGAATCTTTTGTGGCTTTTATCTCATATTTATAGCCGTTATATACTTGTGCACTTTTGAATTTCATTTGGAGACACGTATAGTGTTCACATACTGAAGAATTACATGGGCTTCAATAACAAGATGTCAAATCAGGCTGGCTGCTTCTCCTTTCTGACAGGTATAATCAGGGTAATATAAATCAGATTGAAACAAACAGTCAAATCCATGCATTTTGTGGAGAGGATTCCTGTGTTATCGTAGATTCACAGTTGGTTGTAGTCAGCTTTTATTGTGAAGCTAATAGCATAGGTGAAGTAAATGTCATCCTCTTACATAATGCCAGTTGTTGAAATTCTGGTACAGCATCTTTCTGGATTACCTTGTGTAGCTCACTAACTGGGAACAGAAGGCAGAAGTGGGAAAGTTTAAATTCTCTGAGGGCAACAAGTCTGGAATGAAAAACTTTCTAAAAAACTAGTATTCTTGGAACAGTTCTTTATGGCTACAAAACAAGACATCAGTGCTTCATAAGCAAAAAACATGTGAGATGAAATGGAAAAAATTACTAGCAAGACTATTCACATACAAGTATTTAAAAATGCAGCTAAAGCCCATATTGGTCTCCAAAGAGTGGATGTTATTTATAATAATGCTTGAAATGCACACCAGTCCCCAGGAATTTAAACAAGCCCGTCAAAGAGAAGATTCAGGTTTCCAAACAGCCAGGATTACATTGCATTGATGTGAGCTCTATGAATCACATTTGTCTAATACAAAATTCCTGGAATCTGTGTCTTTTTTGTTGTGTTTTTTCATCAATTATCATTTGCCTTTCCTGTTTCCATGTTATGCCAGAGAAAAACCTTTATACTGAAGCCACAGGTGTTTTGCATTTGCTTCTTACACGAAGGGATATTTCACTGTGTCCTCTGATTTCTCAACAGCATCCTGCCTGTTGAGAGCTCAGCATGTCACTTGCAGTGCATTGAGGTCTTCTAATATATGGTGGTGAAAGCTACAAATACACCATCTGTTTCTTTAAAAACAGACCTAGCATTCACGAAAAGGTGTGGTGGATTGTTAAACCAAGCATAGCTGGAAGACTGTCAGATTTCTGTGGAATCTGATTATTTTTGACTTTTAAATAATGAATAATTGAGACAAATCTGATTCTTGAGGCCTATAGAAATTATGCTAGCATATGTGAAGCAGTTGCTAATCAGTAGATTAGATGTCTGGCTGTTTATAAGCTCTAAGCTCTGTCACAAGAACTGAAATGAAGAAAATGTGTAAGTGCTAATTAGGAACGTGCACACATCATAACACTTGGGAGTTTGCTGCCTCCTGTTTGTCACGTCATCTTTAGCTATGGCCTTGTGTCAGAAGGGGCACTTTTAATCTAAATAACAAGACATTCCACATCTGTTTTCCATGAAAGTGACAAGAAAAGGAACAAGGTAGCAGATCAGGGGTGCTCCTGTGAGCACATCAAGCCAAGCTACATGGGCTGAGTCAGTCTTTACTGATCCCAGAGGTTCACCTTCCTCTTCACCTCCTTCCCCCACCATAGTCTGGAGCAGCTGCTAGGGACAGGTGAGGTGCTCTTTTCCCAAAAACTGCCTCTGACAAGCAGGTTGTGATGTGGAGCGTATCTGTGCTCCATTATCCCTGTGAGGGATGGGGCAGCTTCTGCCAAGACCAGCACTGCTGCCTCTTTCTAGGATTCAATTACCTACTAGATGATCAGATGTTGCTATTGTGTCTTTGCCTTCCTGCTTGATTTGCCTTGGCTGTGGCAGATTTTAATTCTAGTAGATTGTTTCAGCTATTACTTGCACTCAGAATCAAAGCTAACCTCCTTTCTTTAATTTTCACTTCAGCATAAAATATAGAGCAAGAACTGTGGTAAAAGCCAGTGGTAACAGGGAGGGAGAGATCAGAATGAATCAGCAATGAATAATCTGATCAGTAGAAACATTAATGGGTTTTTATATATATGTAACTACAAAAGCTGTTCTTGTTGTTTGGATAACTTTCTAAACCACTCAGATTTCTGAGAAACTACTCAGCTTGACTGGCCTGTAGACAAATGTGCCATTGCAAGAGAGACTTGTTGAACTTTTGCTAGTTGTTCTAGGAGAATTAATCATGTTTATAACCTTTCTCTAAATAACCAGCTTTGAGGCTTACCATGTGGCAGCAGACAAGTTTCAAAATGAAGCTGTGTTAAGTTGAAATTGTTCATTTTAGAGAAAACTCTATTTCTGTGTCCTTGGGAGGTTTAATCTTGTATTTTTCAGTTCCTTGGTCATATTACAAACCAGGGACCAGGGTGGTTTCCTTTTCCCCAAGACAGAGAATTCTGCTTTTGGGTACCTGTTGAGTCCAGAGTCCATGAATAAATATTCCATAAAACTAGATCTGTTAAAAATGCCAAGAAAGATATTTTGAAATATGTGTGTATGCATCAAATGATATATTATGAAGCTGTGAAGATTTGAGTTTATAATCAAAAAAATAGCATCCCCCAAGATATTGGGAAAGTAACAAAGTGTGCATTTTTTACTTCATTGAAAATAGCACAGCTTGAACTTTCAGGCTTGAAGTTGGAGGTTTAAGAGAGGTAGGTTGCTTTTCTTAACTAAAATGATATTTTTCCAAAGCTTTTTTAAACTCTCACCTACTGCTATTAAATTCAGCTCCAGAAAGGACAAACCAAGCTATAAAAACAAAAATCGCAGAAGCTTCCTCTGGCTCCTGTTAATTGTCTGTGTCAGATTTGATTTCAATAGCACAACTGGATGTGGGTTTGGTTTTCAGCTGCTTGCTCACTGCCAGCTTTCCTTGGAGCTTCTCCCCCGTGAGCAGGGCACATCACCGTGCCAGCAAGCGAGCCAGGAGGTCTGCTGCTCGCGGGGCTGCGGTACCAACGAGCATTGCAGCTGCAGCCCCAGGGGCACCAGGCCTCCAGAAATGTTTGGGGGGGGCTGCATGCTAGATATTGAGCAGCTCCTCAGGTATAACCTGAGAGCAAGCGGGGAGGGGAGCCTCTGCAGACTGGTCCTTAAGAGCCGCTCCTGCCTGGCACAACACCAAGGTCTTTAGCCTAGAGAGAAGGAGATTAGAGGATTAATTTTTACATCTTCTGAGCATGCTTCTATAGCATTGAGGTTATTTCTACACTGTTCTTCACTTCGGTCCAGTATATTGGTTTATGGCTGACATCTATGATTTATCCAGGTAAACCCCACTCCCTCTCAGCTTTATCTTTGTATCACTGTTGTCTCAAACAGATCCATATGAGCCTCACTGAGGGGCAGATGAAGCCATTTGCTTCTAGGGAAACAGTGCTGATTCAATAAGACAGAAAAAAAATCACCTGTACACAGAATCAACACTAATATCAGGCACACACAGAGCACCTTAAAAATAGTGAACCAGTGTTACCTCAGTAGAAGCATTGCAGCATCTCTCAGGCACACAAGTATTTTGACCGCACTGTGCAAAAAGCCCTAGAAGTGCTTTGAGCTTGGGTTAATTGCTTTTGAAGCTATTCTTCCTAGAGTGAGAGTCTGAGTTACTTTCCCATCTTAAACTCCATTGCTCTGTGTCCTTGCTTATGCCTACCTTCTTTATCTGTGCTCTGCTGCAGTAAGATTCTATTTCACAAAATAAAATCCCTTTTCTCCCTTTCTTTAAGCTTTCTTACATTTGTCATACTCATTGAGTGCAAGTGGACTTAATTACATTGTTTATTACCCACTTTCACCAGACAAGGCATGAGCACATGGTTTCAGGGTTAATTGTATCTTTTTCAGCTTTCCCATCCATTGGGCAGCACCTGCTCTGGTGGTCTGAACATGGTCTCTACCATGGCAGGCAAATTGCTGCTTTGCAGTGGTATACACAGGTGTGGGTGAGAGCTGATCACCACTCACTGTGGTGGATCACTGCTTTCAGTCAAATTTGGGGCAGGTAGAAAGGATTTTTCAGAGTTAACACCAAATTTTCAAAAGAAGTATTAAATAGCTGGCAGTAAACTTTTATTAACTTTATTGACCTGAACTGGTACTACTGTTTTATGTTGTAGCAATCTCATTAATGGGAAAGCTGATCAAGGTTTAAGTGGTACCCACATTTCACAGGCACTCTGGGGCCGAGGTGCAGGGTTTGTGGCACTGGGGCAGTGGGATTCACACTATACCTCCTCCCACAGGCCAGCGAGAAGCAGGTTCACTTCGTCGTGTCACGGCAGACCAGGCAGCAGACCCCCGACCTCTTGCAGGAGACGGGCTGGAGTTACAGTGCTGGCAGCTCCCAGCCTTGTTCCACCGAGAGAAACAACCCCAGCAAGGTGAGGGCACTTGTGTGGTTTCTCTGCAATCCATGGGACAGGGGAATGGGAGGGCTGCTAGTGTTTTCACATCTCAGGGTGTTATCTCTGGTCTCTGTCGCCAGAAATAGCATGCCTTACTTGGCAATGGAAGCACAAAAGCTGTGCTGCTCATAAATTATCCACTGGTTCTGCCCTTACTCTGGCTGGGGTGGGGAGGGAAAGAGAAGGCAATGGGCAGTGGTGGGGCAGGAGCTTCTGAGAGCACACAGTATCCTGGCCACGGCCACACATCTGACCAGCAGTGCTAGCCAGAAGCTCCAACAGAAAGAAAAGGGTTTTTCTTAAGTTTCTCCATACGTAGTATAGTCTTCAGACAAAAAGCTCTCCTGAAAGTTCCCATAAAGTACTTGAAAGTTACAGTAATTATTAGGCTATCGGTCATTTATTAAAATGCCTATGCCCTGACCCAGCTGTCAGTTTGGTGGCACACAGCAGCTCTGGTCTCCCTGGCTGCTGTGAGCATGAGGAAGGACTTTCTGTGGAGCTTTGGACCCAAAGCATGTTTATTGTGCACTGGTAGCACCTGGAACTTGCATGGTGTTGGGTCTGCAAGGGCTGGCAGTGTGCAGCGTGGCCGGACCCAACCCAGGGACACAGCACAGAGCTGATATCTTGCCCAGATAAGGCTGTGGTTACCAAACTGTGCCCCAGCTGCCCCTGTGTACCTGGTCACAGTGTGTGCTTAGTGCATTTAAACTTGCAATATTCTCTTTGCATAAGGCAGAGAGACACTAATACTCAAACATAGGAGGTTTTAAGTAGGAACCAATGCAGCTAGAGTTTTGAAAATATGTTTTCTAAGTTTACTCAATGTTATTCTTTGCACTTTAGACAGAGCAAGGCCTGTCCTTGAAGGAACTGAATTTGTTTATTTCACTAAATTTGAAGTCACATGCCTGGATAATTTACATTAATCACCCTTAATGTCACCACTTATGCAATCCTATGCAAGTTTGACCCTGGCCACCAGTGCCAGGGGTGCATCAGGGAGGTGTACAGGCAGGGCTTAAGTTCATTCTGCTTGATAAATAGCCAGTTGTGTCCTTAAAGAGACCTCTGGACCAAATATTGGATGCATAGCTGTCAGCCAGGAGGCAAGTCTAGCTCTGGATTTTACAAATGTTAAAATATACCCGTTTTTGTAGGTCTTTTAAAACTACATTATTCAGTGTTTTTATGTGTTAAAAAATACTAGTATATATTTACCTATTTTTAGTTTTCCTTTTCCACAAGGTCACAATCACATCTCTTGTTAGGTGGGATCAGATCAGCAGGAGTTAAAGCAGAGTCAGTGTTCAGTAGCTACTACCAAGTAGCAAGTAGTGCCCAACTAATCATAGATCTAAAAAGGCATTACTTTTTAATGAAGCAATGATTTCCTTAGTAAGATATGTGTAGGACAGCAATTGGCTTGTATTGCTACTGTATGCTTCCTAGGGAAGATCCAAGCACTTGTTAACTCTACCATGTTGGTCTGCATAATTAACTGGTACCACATGGGAACACGAAATACTCGTCTCTCTCTGGCCTGAGATCCTCATTTTCTCTTCGTGTACCAAGAGGTGTTAGATGGGAGTTATTGGTAAGTTATTTGGTAAGTCCAACAATATTTTGGGTAGATGTGAGATTGAAGGCACAACGCTGGCTTTGTAACAGTCCTTTAAAGCCTAATGAGTAAGTGCTGTAAAGACTAATGAATCATCTCTTGTTGGATAGGCCATAGCTTTTAGGGGGATTTCCAGTTTGCCACAAGAGATGACTACTGCCTAAGAACAAGAGTGGGTGTGCTGCTGTAGGCTTCTGTCCAGTGTCACCATTTGGGCACTTTCCAGGGAAGATCACAGCCAAAAAAGAAAGTGTTCCTACCTCCCTTGAGCTTTGCGTGTAGATAGTGGAGGGCTTCTATCAGAGAAAATGCTCTGGCAAGAGGTAAGCAGATCAGTACAGCCAGTAGACACAATGAGCTTCAGGCACTGTGGACTTTTGGTCTGATACAAGCATTACTGGAGTGCTAGTTGCCATTTTACAGGGCACGGCTGTGTCAGTTTAAATATTTCATGCTATTTTGCTGAAGGTTTAACTGAACATAATTTGCAATTCAAGATCTTTAAACTGGCTTTGGAAGGCTTAAAAAATGTTATTTATTTTAAATAGATACTAGTGCAGGATTAATGCTTGCATGCCTAGGGCTTGTACAGTGTCCTAATGTAGCACATGCTCCTGCCCCAAACCAAGGTAATGCTTGTTGGCTGGACCTCACTGTCAGGGGAGTCACCTACGTGTGTGGGGTTTGATGAGTCTGCTACCCACTGCCATCGGTGGGATTGCTTTATCATGTGTCATTAGAGGATTGCTAGCTGCCCTGAATTCCCGTTAATTTTAAGGTGCTTTTTGTCCCCTGAGCTTACTGTAGGAAGTGATATTAGAAGGTCAGGAATGTTCTCTTTGAGGGAAACTGCTCTCGCTGTAGAGTATATATGTATACATGGGCTGAAATCTGCTCTTCCCCCTTGGGTGTATCAGGCACCAAGAATAAATGCTAACTTCTAGAACCCATCTGGCTTGTGCGGTGGCTCAGGCACCACTTTGGGCCAAGCTGTTGGCCTCATGACAGCCAACCTCCATCTGTATGGCGTGAGGAGGTGCCTCTCTTTCAGGCTGGTGGCAACCAGCCATGTGGCCCACAAGGCTCTGGATAAGAGGAGGATGATCTCTTGGGACCATGTCCTTCTCTGGTGGTAGTGATGCCAGGTCTGTGGTGTGCCAAGAGATTGGTCCGGCTCAGGGTCTCATAGATCTGTTTTCCTCTGTACAGAGATAGGGGAAGCATAGCCCAAACTGTTCTGGCTGCTGCCTGCACTCAGAAAAGAGATGTCACAAACACTTTCTTGTGCAGCTGAGGTTGCGAAGCCAGGCTGTAATGGATAAACAGGCCCTGTTCTGTTCCTTTGAAGTCAGTGGGAGCTTTGCCATTAATTATATAGCACTTGTTTTTAATTGAAACAGTTTTCTTACTTCTTTCAAGTGACTTGTCTAGTACTTAAAGCAAAGAAAATGTTGCTGGAGCAGGCAATGATCATACAAGCAGGTTAACCTTCAGGTGAAGTACATTTTCCAAACAGACACAGTGGTGGCTTTTGCCTGCACGTGTCATGGCTTTGATGTTGTGATAATCTGCTGTAAATATTTATTTTCCAGTAAATATACAGAAAAGGAGGAAAAAATAAAAAGAGGAGGAGATGAACTATTATGTTTTTCTTCCCCTGACCTCCAAGGTCACTTCAAAATGACAGAGAAGAACAATTGTTTAGAAGAGAATGCACTGAAATGCAGTCACTGATAAACACTGCCTTTTAACTGGTTTACTTGCTATCGATTATACCTCCAAGCAAGTTTTACGTATGTTTACTAAAAAGGCTTTACTTTCCTTTCATCACTGCCATCGTCTCAGTCAAGTCACTCCAAATCCTTTCTGTCTGCAGCCATGTAAAAAATTACATGGGAAAGAGTAGCTTCAAAGGAAAATTGGTCTTTCGTGGCTGATCATACAAGTACTAGTACTTTTATAATTCTTCATTGAAATGTAGCTTTTGTTCCCAAGCACTACTTTGAAATCTTTCTCTCTGTGCTTATTCCTCAAAAAGTAGTGATAAAATTAATGCTCTAATGTTTTTGTTGTCTGAGACTGGATGTACACTACATAAGTAACAGCACTGCTCTCTCACTCAGAGGCACAAATATTACACCAATTCCATATTTTGCTACAAAATTTTGGACTGCAATTTTGTGAAAATTAGTAGTGCCCCTATCCCACATGTTTCAGGAAGTGGTCTTTTCCCAATGGAAAGCCATTCCTTTCCAAGGGAAAAGGGATATTTTTGCAAAACATGGATGAAACATTAATGTGCATGAAGAATAGAACTACTGTGTTTAAAATATTTAGACAAAGGTGAAAGGTTAAAGTTATCTGGATCAGAACATAAAGTTTATCTGGAAGAGAACATCTTCTGAAGGTTTTAAAACTTTCAGAAATTTTTAGATTTGTTTGCAAGTCCTAAGCCCAATTACTCTGACATAGTGCCTGTGCTCTGCATAGACCATGTCTAATATGTCCAAACAACTGTGTTAGTTTGTTTTTTTTCCCAGAGACTGAGAGATCTCATCTTTCCACTGAGCCCTTTGTCTTTTTGTTTCTGGAGCTCTGTGGCAGCCACTGTTCATCTGCTCAAGCACATAGAAATCTTCTGCTATGCTTCTAGAAGGTCCTTTTTTGTTGTCAACATTGCATCACTGAAATCTTGATGTGGAGTTAGTTCTGTCAAACATACCCTTAAAAATAACAGAAATCAAAGACATAGTCTGCCCTTTTCCTATAAAAAAATTCTTGCTGTAATCTTCCTTTGTCCATCATTGTCACTCTGGATTCATCTGCTCCACTTTCCCTGCTGCTGGCCCAGGAACCAAGGTAAAATGGTTTTGTGAGATGCCAGATTTCTAAAAAGAGATTAATGTGGCTTTAAGTGAGTTTCATGGATTATTTTTGCATATTATGAATGTGAGGCCACATTTGTGAATGAGAATGGTTTTTTTAAATACACATTTGAAATTTATTTAGAAGTGTGCTATTATATATGAGCCTGAAATGGATGATACTCTTCCTACAAGAGGGGCTGTGACTGTCAGGAGATGATGTCAGGAGAACTGATTATGAAATACTTAAGGAAAGAAAAGCAACTAACTTTTAAATTCAGATTTTATTGCTTTTCAAGCTCTTCTGGAAGAACTGAGTGCATGGTAAACATGACATTCAATTCAGCTTTTGTTGGAGCTCGCATTGTAGTGGTTGTCCATCCTGAGGGCACCTGTGGGTTTGTTTCACCCTCACTCATGCACTAGTTATTGCATGAACAGCTGTGTGTATTTAACTTTTCCTGTTCAGGGGCAGAAATATAGGGATGACTGTCCCAAAGTGACCCTTTAAGCACAAGCACTAAGAGCACTCTGGAAACTGCTGGCTCTTCAATGTAAATGTCCTTCTCTTTCCCTGAGCAGAAACACTTATTCTTCAAGTGTATTTCCACCCATAACTTACAGAGAAATACAAATACCTGGAAGATCAAATGAAGTATGTCTCTTCTAATATGCCCCCAACAGTTTCATTCCTCAAACCCAAGAGGACTACTCCTCACTAACTGTGCAGATCATGCTCAGACTGCAAGCAGCAAGATAAGAAGCACAACCTAGTGATACTAGTGATACTAATATCAAGAACTTTTTTTTTTCTTTTTAAATCAAATTCCTTATGTACATTTCAACGACCTAATTCTATCAATCTTAGCACTAAAAAAACTCTGGTTTTCGTGGTAGCAGTGGCTGATTTTAACTATTAAAGCCCAGTTATCTGGGTGGTAGCTCTGACTGCAGATACCTAAGCCCCCGAGGGAGTCCTGCCTGCCATCAGGCCAAGTGAAGCAGGTGGCAGGGAAGCGCCTTGGTATTACTTCCATGAATATTTATTTTGATAGAAAATGCCAAAGCTGTCAGGGAGGTTGTCATGCCCACAAACTGCATTTGTTGTTGCTATTTTCTCCATCACAGAGCACCCTTCACACCGTCACCTGCCATGAGAAGGTGGTGGCTGTCCGGAAAGATCACACAGAATCACTGGGAATGACTGTGGCAGGCGGAGCATCTAACCGGGAATGGGATTTGCCTATCTATGTTATAAGTGTGGAACCTGGAGGAGTTATCAGCAGAGACAGCAGGATAAAAACAGGTAAAAGAGGAGGATTTTGAAAGCCTCTTTTAAATCAAGGGCTCGTTTTGAAATCAGGGTTGAGAAAGCTTTACACTCTGACATCTTCAGCAATCCTATAGATTTTGGGATGTGTCAGACTAGAGGGTCTCAAGTCAGCTACCAGAAAAGGCATAATATCCAACAGTAATCACTTCTGTGAAATAGGATGTAGGAATATTCTGGTAAAAAAAAAGATAAATGGCTTTTCACAGGAAAATTGGCTCGCACCACCGTTTCCTAGCTCCTGATACATTCATTGTGCAACCTTCTTGCATTTTTAAAGTAATTTTTTGTGCTTGTTTGTCATTGCATTCTTAAATGTGAATGAAATATACAGGAGCAGAATTCCCACTATATAAGAAGACACATTAGTCCCTTGTGGCTTAACATCATGTCTGGAAACATTGGCTTCCTAACCCCATTTAGTTATTGATAGAGTGATAAAGCTTATAGTTTCTCTCCTTCTGCAGCTTTTAGAGCAAGATGAGGAACATACTTTAGCAGTTGGTTTTGTGGGAATAGATGGGCAGCAGAGGAAAGATGATACTCTTAGGTTTCAGGATGTTATATCTCCAAGAGCCAAGTCCCTCAGTAGCCTGCATCCAGCAATGGCACAGCTTGCTCACCCTTCATCCCCTATGTTTTCCTTTAGTCCCGTCACTGCATGGAAGCTGGAGGGAAATCCTGAGTTTGAGGGAAGTGAAGGCACACAAAAATGGGGCAGAATAGCTGCAACCCACAAGCTCCACAATCCAAAGGCCCACGAGCCTGGGTCTCAGTACCCCACACTGGCACCCATGGGAACCATCCCTTTGTGTCTGCTCAATGAAATCCATGTGAGAACATGACAACAGGAGCAAAACAGCAGGTTTCTCCTTTCCTCCTGCTGGGAAATGACTGCCTCTCAGTGGGATATGCTTTCCAAAAAATATTCATCATGAGGCAGCATGGAAAATTCAGCCTATTTAATTTGATAAAATTAGAAACAAATGAATATGTGATGTTATAATAGCCCCATAGGCCCCTGATTTAGAGCAGCTCTTAGGCTGTTGTCCTTCTCATTGGGGGCAGACCACAAGAAGACATTAATGTTCATATTGCAGTGCCTGGACTGCCAGTGATACATCCCTGCCTGGAGAAGCATCCAGGACAAGCACAGAGGGCACCAAGGAAAGCCCTGGCGTGGGAGCCTGCTGTGAAGGGTAGCAGAGCACTTGGCACTGTGGCTGCTTGCATGACATTAGTGATGTCTTTATTGTTCTTCCTGTAGTGATTGAGGCCATCTTTGCATTTTTGTCTGAAGCTGCTGTGCCTATATTATAAATAAGGCATACAGAAAGATGGTTTGGCTTGCAGCCATTCAAACAAGCATTAATATGAAAATAATAACACATTATTCCACAAAGGAAATTAGGAAGAGTCAGTTGGAGTCGCAATCCTCAGCTAAGGGAGAGCTGGGAGAAAAACATCTTTGAGCTGTCAGGTTTCAAGCTTAGGTTGAGTAAAAATGTTGTTAGCTGGAAGTGGACTCCAGAGACCTGGACCAGGTTAGGGTTAGTACTGGACCAGTACTAGGCACCAGTACCAAAGCTTGCTGGTGCAGCAGGATCCCAGCTGTTTGTTCAGCTCCAGATGCAGGACATGATATGGAAAGAAACCAGGACAAATCCTCTGTCCAGCCATGCAAAGTTTCTGTGTACAGGAATCTAGACCCTTCCCTCATGCCTGTGGCATGTTTACTAGCATATGCTTCACATCCACGTTAAACGATAGGATTAACAAAAAGCCTTGTCAGACAGCCAGTTCCTGGCCATGGCTTTGACTCACTTGGTTGTGGAGGTGCAGAAGAGATCCTGGAAACACTTGCAGGGTTTTTATGATCCGTTTTATTGGTCTCAGGTGACATCCTCCTGAATGTGAACGGCATTGATCTGACGGGAGTCAGCCGGAGTGAGGCTGTTGCCCTGCTGAAGAACACTAACTCCTCAGTGGTGCTCAAGGCCCTGGAGATGAGAGCATGTGAAGTCCAGGAGGAGCAGGGTCACCTACCACCCCCTGAAGGCACACAGGTGACCTCTGAGAGCAGTGAGTGGTCACCGTCCTGGGTTATGTGGCTGGGGCTGCCACGGTAAGTCCACAGATTGCAACCTTTTGCTGAGGGGGAGTGGGAGGAAAGATTGTATTTTCTGGCAATTCTTTCTTTTGGCTTGATTCATTGCACTGACATCTTAATTAAATCCAGGCTCTGTCACTGACTTGACTCTAAATACCTCCTTTTTGTAAATGGGTACGTGTACATGGCAAAATAGACACGCCGTTCCCCTTGCGAGGGAGGATAGGGTACTGAATTGTTTCAATCTTGAAAACATATCTGGCACTTAGGGAGTGAAAGGAAAATCTTTCAGGAATACAGGAGCTTGCTGAGCTGGAGTCTAAGCTCGACCACCCTGCCGAAGGCAGAGAGAGATACCCCTCCTGCAACACTCAAGCTGCACAGCCCTTGTCCTTAGCCAAATCTAGCTGAGTTGTTTGACTTTACCCAGATGTTGCAAAGTTCATGCAGTTGGCCAGTATCTCCAAATCACCTCTTTTAACCCCACCCCCGCCTGAAAGAAGTCTATTTGTCATACACAGGAAGCAGCTGTGTTGTCATTTCAGCAAGGATAATAACAGCCACATTGCATGTCACTAAGCTCTCGGTGTGCACGGGGTAATACCTACAGCCTCTGCGACATTCCATCAAGTATGAGATGACACACTGTGAATCCGTGAATATGCAAAGATGGGATCACAGGGTTGAAACTGATATTCAGTTTTAAGGAATGAAGAATTTAGCTCATAAGTTCCTCTTGACTGTACTCCTAACTCTGGCAGCAGTTCAGTGTCTCTCTTTTACAGGAGGGCAAGAAAAAAAGGTCTGCAAAACAGGTGGGCTTTTCTCTAGTTTCAGGACTCCTCCTCATTTCCTATTCTTGCATAATAGGTTTCCTTCTTTCTAGCTGGAGCCATTTTGAGCTCATTCACCTTGCAACAAGGTCTGCTGTGAGGGCCAGATGTTTTTCAGGGCTTGGTCTGATGCTAATGACTGTATAATGTGCTGAAGCACTGCAAGAGCAGAAGGCAAGCTGTGTATCTGTCACCCACAGGCAAAATATTCGTCCTCCAGTGGAGAGGACTACATCTTTATGTCTGTGAAAGAAAAGCAGAAAAAAGAAAATGCAGTTAATGGATGCTCCTCAACTTGCTACTCTGGGCAATGGTAAATTTTCCTCAGTCTCTCTGAAGACAGGCAGGCACAGGATGGTCTTCATTCCTGCTAACTTCTGCACTCCTGAGCTTGACCAGCAGCATGGTGAAGGTACTGGAGCACGAGTAATGCTCTCAGTAAAAAGACAGCAACAGATGAGAGGCCTTATAGGTACTGCAACCTCCTCTTGCCTTCTATCACCATCCATTGCTGGATGGATTATAGCAGTTGCACCCTGCCTATGCCACCTTCATTGGACTGTGCAGAAAACCTGAGCTGCCTGGTCATCATCTCCTATTTACAGCTCTCTGAAGTTCCCACTGCCTTAGCATGATAGGGGAGATGGAGGACAGAGCTTCACAGTACTGCAGGCTTGCATACAGAGTTCACATCTGTCAGTTCTGCTTTGCAGTTTGGAAAAAAAATAGGTTTTCCCATTTTAGAAACAGTTTCTGAGCTCACTTTAGACTTCTTCCTCTGAAGGCTGCATGTGTGAAGGCATTCCAATGCTTTTGGTCTGAAGGAAAACCAGGCCCAGTGTCAGCAAGGCTGAAGACAAGAGTTCATTGTAACTCTATTCCCAGCTGTGAGACTGTGCCCAGAGCACAGCATGGCCCTCCTTCAAAGAGACATAGGGACATTGGTATGCTGAGGGGGGACACTGCTCTGAACATCAGACAGGGACAGGGACCAACGCGCATGCAATGTGACAACAAAGGTGCTCTGTATTCTTATTAGCAGCTGATTGGCTGAGTAGGGGCACAAGAGGATCACGTTTGGGATTGCTCACTAGGTATTTGCAGACCCTTCCATCTTCTCCAACATGAGTGTGCTCACCCACTTATTGTTCTGATTCTCCAGGGCCCAGATCAGATGTCTGAAAGTCCTTCAACAACTTGGCTTACTAGGATGTGTATCATGTTAACTCATTGTGCTCCAGGTTGAACATTTAACCTTCCTCTATCTGACTTTCAGTTTGCTTTAGGCAAGGATCACATCTCACTAGATCTCAAGATATTGTCAGCAGTTTCATGACATTTTCCAGGCTGTTAGAGAAAATTATGCTGTGTCTAAATAGATGTCTGACAGGTCGATCTTGGAAAAAGTGCCTGATGTGCAGGTATGGGGCAAAATGTTGAAGAATCACCTACTGTAATTAAAACAATTTACTAGAGGGACTGCTCCAAGATATGTGAGTCTAAGAATGTTTGGTACAGCTAACAAAAAAGTAGAAATGTCAAAATCATGATTATGCAGGATCAAGCGAAGTACTTCAGAAGATGGGCAGGAAGGGGCACACCTATGAAAGACAAATTTAACAAATAGAAAAGGCAGAAAAACTGGTAGGCCAGGAACAGGCATGGTTTTAAAAAGAGGAGGCTGGATAGTAGGTTATTTTAATTCTTTTGAGAAGGGAAAGATGTGGCTCTAGACAAGCCCCAGCAGTGCAGTGTGTGTGTGTTCACAGCAAGCAAGGGGAGGTTCAAAGGCAGCTTGACCTCACTATTTAGAGTCAGATGTTCAGGCTCATGAAAATGAGGGGACAGGAAGGTCTTTCCTTCTTTGTTCCAAATTCATGAAATTTTCAGGAAAATCCTGTGAATGGTCCCATAAAATTTTCTGAGTTGAACTAAATACTAGAGTGTGTCTACAAACTTCTGTCCATGACCAATGAAGTAGAAAACAGGCTAATATTAATAACAGTTACATGATTTAAAGTAGCTTACTGTAAATGCCTGGTTTTCCATACTAGAATGGAACTGTCTCCTTTCCCAGGGACTGCATGCATATTACTGAGATGGGTACAGACGAAAGACACAAATATTGAGAGCTCAGGAGTTATATAATTTTTCTGGATGAAGTTGGTAGCAGCAGAATAAGACAAATTATGTGATCCCTTGCACTGAAGCTCAAAGGCTTGGAAAAGCCATCTTGCTAATTTAACATTGGTGGATCTCACTTAAATTTTGGTGCTTTTCTTGTGAGATCTTAGAATTGGGTTTTCTCACTTTTGTATGGCTTAACAACACATAAACAGCTCCTCTGTTCTCTCTGTAGTACGATCCAATACGTGGTGGTTATAAAATACGTGCACATGTGCATCTGACATCTGTCAAAACTTGGCCTGCGTGCAAGCAGAGGGGCTGCGGGCTGGGCGGCGGGAGGAAACAGTGATGCAGGACCTTAAGCATTCTCGCCCGAAGACTTATTCAGGGTAGCTAATTTAATTGTTTGTTGTTTAGGAAGACAGAACTCCTTTATTGGTAGAGGGACATGTTGTTGTGAAGCATGAACAAAGGAAGTAACAGGGAACAGCTGGCAGAAAGCATTTCCCCAGCTCTGGATGCTGCTTCTAGCTTGTTTTCCTGCTTTCCTTTCTTTGCTCTCCTCACATTTCCTTCCCTCAGCTAGTATTTAAAATACTTTTTAGATCATCCTGTCATAACATTTACAAACAGTACTTAACACAAGTGCTTTTCTTCATCTGTAAAGTGAGATGAGAGACGAGGTGGCCAAAGTCATTCTGCAAACCTGGGGTAGAACAAGACGTAGAACATGAAATTAGGACAGAAACACCTCCAAAATAAATCAGTCTGGGCTGTAGGACTCTGGTGGAAGCAATTCTCAAATATTCCTTATTCCATTGTCATTTGTGTACTGTAATAGGGCAGAAGGGAGTTATGCTTTTCATAGCTGTTATTGCTGAAGTCCTCCTGCAGTTGGGCTGGTTTTCATTCCTAGAGCATAAGGATACTTGTGCTTCATGAAAATCAGCAGGGAATTGTACATTTAACTACTTGAAGACAGGCACTTTTAAATTCCTCAGGCATCGGTACCTATCCAGACTCAAAACCTATCTCAGCCAAACTTAGAAACTCTAACCATTGTTTTAATGTCTTTGTTTACTATATAATTGTATCCTCTTCTATCTTCAAGTTTTCGCAGCTAAAGCTGATTGCTAAATTCTGTTTGCTTTATTTCTGAAACCTGCTTTTTTCTCACACCTAAGAGCTTTTCCACCTTTTGTGTTTCCCCACAGTTGTGGTATTTCTTAGGATAGAACCCTGTCAGTATCTTGTATCTGAGGCAGGTTCACATATAAATTATTCCTCATCCTCATCTTCTGGAGTATTTAGAGATAAAGGCAGAAGACTGTGGGCTGCTCTTTTCCAAGGCAGGAGATGGTTCTCCTTAGACTGACTTCAGTTCAGTGGATTAGGGTAGTTTGTCTGGGCCAGAATACCCAGACTAGGGCTTTCATTACCACAGAAATATAATCTACTCAAACTAAGCACTTTTGTATGATTTTATTTTCTCTTTGTGGTACTTTCTAGTTTGTCTTTATGATTAAACAGTCCTAAAAGAATGGACTCCCTCTGGGCTTAGGCAGAGCAGGCATCTCTGCTTAGGCACTGAACTGTTTGGAGCATGCAGGAGCTGCGTTACACACAGCTCAGCTTTGCCTGCCAGCATCCTTTGCACAGTTCTGACAGCACTGACAAACAGGTGATGGATGATGCACTACCATGTTTATACCTCTACCCCATAGGATGGAGATGAGAAAACATCAAGTTAAAGGCATAAACACATCCTAGACACTCCTATCCTTTCAGGACTCAGTCTCTAGCTATGGCTGTTGTGATGGGTTAGACCTGCCTGCACCAACACCCACAGCAGCATGAGAGAAAAGAGAAAGAGCAAGTAAACTCATGGGTCAAAAGACAGAGAAATCACTCACTCATTCCTATCATGGCCAAAACAGATTTGGCTTTCAGAACTTAAAACATTTAATTACCAGTTTGGGTATTGGGAACCAAAGAAGAGAAATTCGTAAACACTTTGGGAAATCCCCTTTCCTCCCCTTTTCACAAACTGAGCATCACACCAGCACCTCTTCTCCTGACGTGTCTTGACGTGTCCCGATGTCTAAGACATGGCTCCACTGCCTTATTGCTACAGCAGGTTACACCCAGTCCCTTTGGTGAGGCAGGGGCTTAAGAGTCATGACAGAGTGGTTGGTCTCTGCTGTTCCTTGGTTCCCATGTATTTTCTCTGCTCTGGCAGAGAGAACAATCCTAATGCTATTATGCTGTGTCCATAAATTCATCATACACTCTGACAGCAAATATGTATTTATGCTTTCTGGACTGATGGAGACAATGCAACTTAACCTTATAGACTGCATGTACAGAATGCACATAAGCTATGTTTTGCTTCACTGCCTTTTCTCCCTCCTGTCTTGTCTTCTACTTTTCCATGGCATTAGGATTTACCTGATTACCTTTCAATTTCAGGAATGTGCTCTTAAGGCAGTGAGTGTAGCAGTGGGCAGCAGAGACTTCTGCCCCAAAATCAACACTGAATTATAGCACTAATGGCTGAATCCTGGCATTGCTTGGTTGTGACCTTGATAAATACCATTAAACATAGAGGGTTTAAGTGATTTTGCACATTGAAGAAGTCCACAGATGGTAAAGCTGTAATGCCTGGCTGCTGAGGAAGAAGCAAATGTCACCTGTTTCTTACATTAGCAACCAGTGAATTCTTGTGCAAATATTACATACCTACCATCCTGGCAGCAGGTGAATATTCATAGGCCCTGGGGGACTAATCTAGTATTACTGCTGTGAAATACAGCAAATGCACTATTTGACAAACACAATTTTTAAAACACTAGGCATATCAGTCTTTAAGATAAAGGGTATTTATCCTCCTATGGAAGTGTCAGGTACTTCTTAGAAACCTAAACAGTCTCTGAATAGAGCTTGTAACAGTTGCCTGCTGTAGGTCAGCCTGTATTTTAAGATTTGGAGTATCAAATGTATTCTCAGTCATTCAGTAATTTCAATCATTCTTGGGTACACCACTAATGATAAGTGGGTTAAGTACTATGGACAGATTTCTATCACTCGCTCTGTAACACATGGAATTAATTTGGTTTAAAAAAAAAGGAAACAGAAATTAATGTACTCAGAGCAACAGGCAACATTTAAGAGTGTAATAACACTATTTTTGTTTTCCCCTTTTCCTAGTTTTGGAACTTAAGTTTTGACCAAGCATAACATACAGTATCATAAAATACATTCAAAAGACAAAGGGAGGGAAAAGCAGATTTCAGTTCTCTTACTATAAAAGCTTGTGTTCATCATTACAGTGAGGACAAGTTATCTTCTTGAGAGCAGACTGAGTACTCCAAAGCACTGACTCAACATGATAAGTTTCTCTCATCTTCCATGCTGTGACTTATCAGGTTACTCAACAAGAAAAGCTCAGGATCCCTAATTCCACCAATACCTGTCTTTGTGTCATCTGTCATTTTTGTAATTCATGCCATTGGCCTTAAATTTTTTTCACTTTGACATGCACCAAGGTAGTAAATGCCTGAGCACTTTGACATAATTAATCACATACAGGCTCATTGGAAGATAAACAAGTCACTGGGCTGTACAAGGTAGATGAAATACAGTTTTTTGAATTGCTGATTTACAAACATTAAATCCAGACTTGAGTGCTTTTCTCCATCACACCAACTAGATAATTTGCATAGATTTCTACCCTATAAAAAAACTTCCTGAATACTTAAGCCTAAGATAACCTACTAATTTTACTTCTGGGACAACTGGTTATCTGGTTATAACAGGAAAGCAGTACTACAGAAACAGAAGTGTAAATGCTTAATACAGAGGAACTGTGGTGCTATTTTAACTCTTAAAAACACTCTGTGGGTGCATGAAAAGGCAGATTCAATATTAATGGTTCATCAGAATCTGAAATTAACTATAAGACATTTAATTAAACTGGTTTATTTCAGGTATTTGTACAGCTGCAAAGAAATTGTATTACGAAGAAATACATCTGGAAGTCTTGGCTTCAGCATTGTAGGAGGTTATGAAGAACATACTGGGAACAAACCATTCTTTATCAAATCCATTGTTGGGGGAACACCAGCATATAATGATGGCAGAATTAGGTAATGATAACTATTTAAAAAAACACAGCATTTAATTAAGTTTTTCTTTGGGCTAACTTGTAGGGGTTTTTGAAAAACATGTTTTCATTACATCAGTGGCAGGGACAGGGGAAGGACTCATTGATACAGAACTAACTCTGGGAGATCTGGAAGCAGGACCTAAGTATCCTGAAGTTTAACAGATCTGCCTTCACAGCAGAATGTTTTCAGATGTCTAGCAATCCACTAGTATGTAAAAGTTAAAAGATAAGTCAATTTGATCTCTGAGGTGGTACAAAGCATGCCAGCAGAGAGTTTTCCCACATACCTAGTTCTAAACATCCCAACCAAACACCTTTCCTGCAAACACCAATAAAATTGAAGAGTGTAAATGCACAATCATGGCACAAACTTACATCAATTAACAAGGATTAAAAGGTAAATTTGTTCAGAACACAGACCATTCTAGTATCTGAAGAGGGCCTACAAGAAAGCTGGAAATGGACTCTTTACCAAGGGTATGTAGTGCTGGGACAAGGGAAGATGGCTTTAAACTGAAAGACAGTAGGTTTAGACCAGATATTAAAAAGAAATTATTTAATGTGAAGGTGGTGAGGCACTGGAACAGGTTGCCCAGAGAAGCTGTGGATGCCTCCTCCTTATTTGAGGACAGGTTAGTTGGGGCTTTGAGCAACTTGGTCTAGTAGAGCAAGGGGGTTGGAACTGAATTATCTTTGAAGTCCCTTCAGCCAAAGCCCTTCTATGATTCTGTAAAGATGATTCTTCAGAATGAACATCAGAAGACCTGTATCATGTTTTCTTTCAAATATGTCTAATTAATTATGAATTTGTAAGAAATCCAATCAAGTGAAGTATTTTTACCTGCTTTATTCCCTTATTCATGAACAGTAATTAGTCAGAGAAAGAATCACAATACTCATTTCTACCCCTTCCTCTCAGTTGAAAGATGAGCTTTGGCATTTGAAAACACTTAAGAAGTCACCTTGTTTAATTGCTGTCTTGCATTTGATTTTTCAGATGTGGTGACATCCTCCTTGCTGTCAACGGCAGGAACACGTCAGGAATGATGCATGCCTGCTTGGCAAGGATGCTCAAAGAACTAAAAGGAAAAATTACTCTCACAATTGTGTCCTGGCCTGGCACTTTTTTATAAAACAAGTCTTCATGGAGAGTATGACATGTATCTTAACATGGAAACAAAAGTTAAAAAAAAAGGAACATCAGTCTTTGCTTTTTGGGGGGGGGGGGTCAAGTATGTATTTATAAAGAAAAGGTTTGTGAAATTTCAACCTGCATGTCAAGAAAAGTCAAGTTTAGACAAAGCAGTGACACTGTCAGAAAATCACTTCAGAGTGATCCAAGCTACAGACTTAAGCCCTTCCTTCCCTGTGTTCTAAAGGGGTTTTTGTTGTTTTTTTTTTTATACATATCTATATATCTATTTAATGCATTATAATAATAATGAAATTTAAGGAGCAACAGCTTCTGCTCACCCATTTTATTTTGATTTACAAAAAGAAAACCTTGAATAACTTATGGAAATATTTCTTGCAATTTTTCTAGTTGCAATAATCAGGTGAACGTTTTTATCCAACACAGTAATAGCACTTTGATTACGTGTACCTTTTCATGAAAATACCAGCATGAAGCTGGTATTTTCAAGACTTTCAAGTACTGTTTGTTAGTCTGTGAAACTGTGAATGAAATTTCTAAAATAATTAAAAATAATTGTAACTGTGTACTTGTACAGATATTATTTTCATCCAAAACCAAATTACCTCATTTCCCTGGTTTGTTTTGATTAATACTATTAAATCTGGGATTTTTATATAGAATATTACCTTTAAGGAAATACACTACATCCTGCTAATGCCATCAAGTAAATCATCTGAATAGCAGTACAATTTTTGTGGGACTGCCTTATCAATCATATTTGATACTGTTCTGCATGAAGAAAATCTGAAAGTGATGATGGTCTTATATGTCTCTTAAAAATAGTCCTTTGTCTTTCTCTGCAAATTACTGGTGTTCCACAGGCTTGTTTTTTTATCTCACAGGCTTGTAGTGGGAAGAGGATATGTTTGTTAATCTTTATCATGTTAAGGACAGCTGTTCCTCTAGAACAAAGACTAAAATGAACTCTCTCTTAAGCCACTGAAAAGCAGCAGGGAAGATTATCCAGCTTAATTCATCCTTATGCACCCACACAAACCAGACATAATTACCAAGTGTATCATCATCACACTCAGTGTTCCATTCAACTAAGAACAATCAGCACCTTTCCCACTTTCCCTAATTTTTTTTTTTTTTTTGCTTCACATTATTACAAGGCTTTTGAAGAGCCTGCAGTTCCTGTCTATCCCTGTAGTAAAGGATGACCTTTCCAAACATGACTCCAAAAGCTAAGCTAAACCCACACTGTTCCAGATGTTGGGTATAAAATAAAATGAATGCACACTGTTCTAAAGTCAGTAGAAGAATGACCTTCCCGTTGGCTTATGAAAAAAGGAGACAATTTAATACAAAGAATTTAAGCCCTACTTATATTGTAAGAGCATAAGCCTCTAGCTGTAAGTTGTTTTTTCACTGTTTCTTAAAAGACAAAGTCAGTCCAAGAATCTTAACATGAAAAATTCATTATTTTATTTTCAAAAAAAACCAAAGTAACCTTTGATTTCAAACTAACAGAACAAGATTAAGAGCAAATTATTATAATTCCCAGAAAAATAACAAGATTTATAGTAATCTATTTCTGGCACTAATATATATGCAAGTAGGCAAAAATCACACAAGCCTATTCCACAGGGGCAGCTTCAGTGTTTTCCTGTTCAGGAGCAGGTTCACCACTGGCTTCTTTTCCTTCTTTGCTTCTTTTGGACTTCTTGTGTTTGTGCCTTCTGTGGCTATCCCCTTCTTCACTGTCGTGACGACGTCTGCTGTTACTAAATAGAGAGAAAACATGCCTCAAACACTTGACACTTCAGGCCCTATTTAATTACAAAGTACCAAAAAACCAGCTTCTGCATTCATATTTGAAAACTAGCACCTGCTCCAAGTCAAGAGTAATTGGATGTCAAGAGTAACTGGAATATACATCTACCCATCCTGTACTTTTTGTGGGGAAAATTGAATAATTTTTCACATTTGCAACCCATATTCTAATAGCAATGTTTTTAACAATGTCATGTACCTACTGGCATTCCTTAATAATTTGTCATTCTTGCTGATCCTGTTTTCTGGACTTTTCTTTCTATCTTAAAATGGATCATGTAGAACAATTTCTATCAAGTGACCATAAGGGTTATTTTATTTACTGAGAATGACTGTTGAGTTCTTCTCCTCATGCTGCTGAATGTCAGCTTCATTCCACCTTTTTCTGACTCACCATTTTTACCCTTCTTTCCCCAAAGTCCTAATTTCTGTTCATATACTGACGGTCACACACATCACTCAGTACGAGGTTACCCAGGGTCAGTATTGTTTTTTATCTGTCCATGTTTTATATGGCAGACTTGTTCCAAGTAGCACATTCAAGTGTTTACAATCTTTTCAGGAAACTCTGTTTCTTTGGGGTTCTTTTAAAAGTTTGTTGTTTTTTTTTTTTTTAAACTGGGCACGTCTTTCGTATCCTATTAAAAAAAGAGAAATCAAACCTTCGAGATGACTTGTGTCGAGTCTCTTCCTTCTCTCTGTGTCTCCTGTCTCTGTGTCTGTCTTCCTTCTCTCTACTTGTCCTATGGCGGTCGTAGCCCCTCTCTGCATAGTCTCTGTATCTGTAGCGCTCTTCATCACTGATTCAGGAAGAAGAGATTGTCGGGACAGTAAGACCAAGGAGCGTAACAATAACAAGTTAAATGACAAGAAAATCTTAATATTGCTTCTGGGTGTCTAAACGAGTTCCAGTGCTTAAAGGACAATAAAGTTCTTCACATTATACAACAGACTTCTGCAGTTAATGCAATTTTGAAAGGAAATTGTTCACTAAAAATGAAAGAAAAAAGAATACAACAATGTCCCATTAAGTTTATACAGGAGCTATCAAGCTGTTAGCTTGAACCTGTATCTAACTGTGAAGGAAGTACAATCCTACATAAACTTCAGAAATGTTTTCTGATCAGTGTTTCATACATTCAATACTTATCAGCACACTTTTTGACTATTATACAATTATGGCTAAATTAAAATTAGATTTTGGTACAGTTACCTACTTCCTTACTCCAGCTTCAAGAAAAGGAAAAGCTAAGTACAAAGAGTAAAATATACTAAATGTATTGGGTTGCTTTTGAAATTAATTCTTCTTCAGTGCTAGTGCTGTCTCTACTTCCACTTCTCTCTTGGATGAAATGCTGCCCTGCCACAATGTTGGTCAAACCCCCAAAATATCACAAGTTAGACAAGAATTCAAAGGCTTTACGTAAAACATATTTTTATATCTTGACTTGATGAAAAGGGCAGTTCTAAGAGTTTACTGAAATCTTAAAAAGAAAAAAAAGATGAGAACACTGTTAGCCACCACGACTCAAATACTACATTAGCACAGCTTAAAAAGGCGTGATCACATGATCATTTCATCACTCCTTTACCAAGAAAATCCTATCCAGCATCATTTAACAGTGCAACATCAATACAAATAAACTTAATGTAATTATTTATGTATCACATGAAGTCCTGTGCAACTCCAGTTTGGGAGATTCCCACCAAGTCCTAAAGAAAGGCACAATGTAACTGGGCGTCCTAAAGAAGTAAAATCAGTAACAATTTAGATACTGTTGACCTAACAAAAGGCAAGTGTTTCTGTCTTTGCCAACATTTACCATGAAAGAAAGCATCTTCCTGAGGTCCCTGGCAGCAGTAGAACAGATCAGACAGATCACACAAGGAGAACAGCTCAAGTCTAAGGAGATTTCTCATGTCCTGGAGCAGTGAGAACTGAGATCAAACTCATTTTATCTGCCATGACCTGGATCCTCTGGCCATTTCCCAAGTGAGGATTTTACATTAATGATAATTACAGCTATGCATGAAAACTCAGCATGAGAAGGGGGAACACCTGAAGCAACAGCACCAGTCTTTTTATGAAACTCTGTATGATTACATCATTAAGCAAATGTCAGAAATTAGTAATTTAAGACACTGTAGAGAAGCATTAACCACCCCATAGAAAATTCTGCTTTTCTAAGGGACACAAAAAATATTCATACATCAAAACCAGGAAAACTACAGCTACAACTACAGGACTCAAGATTTGCACTGAGTAATAGTAACACCTGCACTGATTTTATAATGCATTCATAACCACAGATCTCAGAGCAAGCTGACTGAAACCTGCAAAAGCACATTTGTGATCAAATGGTACAAAAACTAACTGAGGCTGGAAGGCACGAGTGGAAGCCATCAGGACCCAACCCCAGCTAAAGCAGGGCCATCAGGACCACCAGCTGACCAGCACCATGTCCAGACAGCTTCAGGGTATCTCCAAGGATGGAGACTCCCCTCTCTGTTGCCTCTCTGTGCAACTTCTCTCATATCTGATATTGCTTCCCAAAACTAGTATTTTGATGATCAGTATCTAATTAAAAAGTGAAAATTTGAATGTCTAACTTCTGATAAGCTTGCCATGAGGAATTAGATGGCTACTTTTAGACTTATGGCTTGGTTTCAAAGATGAGATACAAAGTTCTTAATGATAACTCACACTCTGCATTTGTTCTGTTACCCAGTTAGTGTAAAACACTCTAGAAAAGTTTAAAAATATTACTAATACTCCCTTTTATTTTGGCAAACTACTAAAGAACCATGACAGCCTGTAAGTGTGTCTGATGAAAATAAACAACTTCCCTAAGTAAATCAAAAAAAGTTTGCCAAGACCATTGTGTTGGGAGTTTTCAGAAACACTCTAATGCTGCTCCATGTTTTTGACCTTTATCACACATGGGTTGTGGAGTCTCATTCAGTTTGTTGACCACCAGCACACCAAGTCATGTAAAGCTGCAATCCAGCCAGACCCTCATCTGCTTTTCTGCATGACTTATTAAATTTCAGGACTGTAGAAACACAGTTGCTGGGATGTGTTTTTTTGTTTGGTTGTTTTGTTGTTTTTTTTTTTTAATCTTTCAAATTGTTGAGCAAGAACCTCAAAACAGTAACATATAATCAAATTCCAAAGTCTACATTTTTAGTGGTAACCAACTGACTTGAAACTATCAAAATAAAACAAAATAAACCCCAAGTCTTTGCAGAGGAGGAAACAATACAAAAATAATGGCATCTTCTCAAGGGGGCAGAGTGAGATACATTGTAAAAATGCACACCTTTCTCTGAGGATAGCAGGGTAAAAGCAGAACAGAACACAAAGACAGCTCACAGGTCATTTTTAAACCACATTTTGGTTATAATAGAAAGGAATAATCCTATTTTCTTATAATTTTAAGAAATGTTGTAGCAAAACCACAGGCTATTTATCTGCAAAACAACTGCTAAAAACATTGAAAACTGTAATTCCTGAGCAGTAAAATGCTAAACCTGATGCATACTACAAACCCTACCAAAGTACCACTTGATCAAAGTTTAAACAAAGGGAACATAAATAAAAGCTATAAATCTGTGGAGTCTCTGAAATAGTTCACGATCTCTTCCTCATAGCTCGATTCATTTTATTTTCATAAGAGCACCGAATTGAAAATAAACGTTCTTAAGCAATACTATGTCTGCATGTTTTTCCTAAGCCTCTCCCACCTCTTCTGTGACTCCCAAACCAACTTATCCTAGTTAAGGGCCTCCCATTTTCTTACACAGCCATGTGGCAACAGCTTTGCTACAGATGGCGGATAATTTAGTCACATAAAAAAGTCGAGGCCTGCTCTTCCCCCTCCTTTACAGATAACTCTGGCAGCAGCACAGAGATTTCTTGAGGCCTGGAAGCTATTAAGGTTCATTTCAAGCACCCTTGAATGACCAGAGTTCTTTCTGACCTTCAATCAAGCTGTCTGAGAAACAGATGTTTAGACAGGTCTTCAGTTCTCAGAAACTGACTCTGGAACGAAGCACAAGCACACAGGACAGGACATCACCGCACCAGCATACATGGAAAATCCCCCATCTTGCACCCAGTCTGGGTCTTCAGCTAACAATCATCATGCAAAAATGTCATCTCTCACCCACAACAACGTTGTCTCTCGGTGCTCTCATTCCCCTCAGAGTAAATCCATTAGGAAAAGCAATCTGCCCAATTGCTAACACATACATTCTGCAAAAATTGCCACTTAACAACAGACACTGAGAGAAGTGTCAGACATTTACCCCAAAAAGCTTAGTAAATAATGAGCAGAGGAAATTTAGAAAAATCTGGCAAACCAATAGACCTCTGTTCTATGGAGCCATAGTGATCTCAACATTAAATGTTTTGTACTTGAGCACATGGACCACAGAACCACAGAATGTTGCAGCATTTTTTTTAAAGCAATTAGAGTTGAAAGCTGAATAAAGTTATCTGACATGATCTTCATCATCTACATGAAAATGAAAAAAGAAAGTTCTTGACCTTGAAATAGTAGTTTTAAAAAAGAGAGGAGAGATTATTATCCAGTCCTTTGTAACAACCATATTAACCATTTTAACAGGTAACACCATTAATTAAGGTCAAATGTTGCAACACATTGCTCTTGGTACCAAATTAGCAACTAAAATTTATTTGGTACTTCTACAGATTTTTCTGGAGATTTTTTCTAGACCTACTGATGTCAAAAAGAGATGGATATTTCAGTCATTCTCAAGACTTAAATCACCTTTAACCTGTAAAGCACTATGACCAGTTTGGATGTATACTATCCTTTTTTTTCTGCTTCTGTTTTGCATGTATGAATTTAGAATTACAGCTTCCAAGAGAAAAAGGTGAAGGTGAGTCAGCCACACCGTCCAGCTCTTTGGAATATACAGCAGAGCACTAAATCTGAATGTTGAAGTACACTGTTTAACAAGGACAAGGGCTTTGAGCAGAGTGACAGCAGGTTTAAGACACTTCACTGACCTGTTGAACGCACTTGAAGACGGGCTGTGATCTCGGTCCCTTTCCCTGTCTCTGGTACGGTCTCGATCTCTGTCTCGGTCCCGGTCGCGATCCCGATCTCGGGATCTCTCTCTCTCACGTTCCCTATCCTTGTCTCTTCGTGCATAGTAATCCCACTGTTTGCTGGTGTCCAGAAGACTAGACCACGAGGGTGCAGAACCCGCAGGGTGTGGAAAGGTGACTAAAGAAAGAGAGGGACGTATTAGAGAGAAGAAAAACAAATATCATACGGAAACTTAAGCATGAAAACACATTTGTCAGCTTCCTCCAATGACAGTTTTCAATCTTCCCCTTTCACATAAGAGTTAATTCTTAGCAAACACTGCATTTTTTCCATGATGATTATAAAAGCTTCTGGCACTCATTTTAAGAGTTCTTATGAGGATGTACAAAACCAGGATATGTACCCCAAAGATGTCTAAATGATGTATGTCTAAATACTTCTGGGGGAAAAAAAATTGCGCAAATATTTGCTCAAAGAATCTGATTCTGTATGTCCAAATGGCTTGATTTTGGGGGAACAACAAAACAAAACCAACTAGAAAACAAAACTCCCTTTGAAACTCAAGTGCTCTGAAAATACAGTTCAGAAAAAGAAAGGCACTTCCAACCTTACATTCAAATGCTATTATTTTTATCTCTTGTACTTTAAAATCATTGTATTCAAAATACGCTAGCTATGAAGTTCTCATTCACTAATTTATATTCTATACTGTGCTTTGCCATAATTTTCTGATTACAGATGTAAAAAAAGCTTTAGAAATAAATTCAATCTGGGGAGAAGAAATAACACTCCCACTTGTGCTTTGTAAGATAACGTTTATGAATACTCAGCACAACCATTAATACCACTAAAATGTAACAGTTTAAGAAAATTAAGCATAGTCTTAATCAAGAATTGACATGTTAAAATGTTAAGAAGGAAGTCTCAATGCTGTCTCACAACCTTTTTTAGATAGCTGGCAATGGGGAGAAGGAATACACTTCTCCACTGCTTTTTGCCAACTTTGATGTAATACAGAACTACTACTTTTAATGTCCCAATTGTTCTGTCCTGCCCTCCCTCACCAGAAGTCCCACGAACACATCCTGTAAAGGAAAAAGAAGGGCGGAGTATTTAGCTGGAAACAGCACTCTCTAGTGGACTTACAGTACTGAGGACTTCTCCCTTTCTGCTTATCTGCCTTGCTAGCTTTCCTAACTTTCAATGAATCGTTTGTTTTGAGCTCCACTTCATCATCTATAATATGAGAACAGTATTTACTTAACTTCATGGTGTCACAAAGAGATTAACAGTACAGTTAACATAATTATCCACTGAACAATGTAAAGTGTGTTACTGGTACTGTATTTAATACTGTTGAGTTATAAAACCAGTGGCTTCTGCTGACAGCTATGTTCATACTGCCTTGCTTGTAACGTCTGGGGTATGCCTGCCCCAGAAAGCTTTGGCAGAAGCTTAAGAGAGCAGTTTGCCAAGCTTCCAGAGGAGGAATACAAAAGACTTTTAGAGCAGCCAGTGGAGCAGGAAAAAACACTTCATTGTTAAAATACATTTGCATTGAAAAGTATTATAAATCCTTTAAAAAGCATTTATACAAGGTTTTGTCTCAAATGAAATACTTGACACTGTTTAACTTCTGGTGTACAGGCAAAATGAAGGGTTAACAGAATAAAATGCCCTAATACAATATTATGCTGTTCATTATACTGCCAAGACCTGAAATTCTTTGAAGGAAAGCAGCCAGAAATAGCAAAATAACCACCTGGACTTAAAAGACTGCGAATTTCCTTGACTTGCCACTATGTCAACAACACATGTATGTATATGAGACACTGACTGCCAGCGTATTCTGATCTAAAGTTTAAACTTAAGTTTAAATGCATACTACAAATCAATTATTAATGGTAGCACAAACTTTTACAATAAATTTTGGACACTCCATCACATCTGGAGTAGTTCTCATCACACAGAAGTATTCCTACCCCAGTAACATGAGATGAAACGGTAAATTGACACACTGCATATTTTTATATCTAGATTTTCACCAGGAATTACTCACAACACACAAGAAGTTTACTGTCTAATATGAATTGGTGTTCTGCTTTTACTACATTGAATGAAGTAATTTGTCATTTCTATTATTTCTACATGTATTATTCTAATAATTTCTACAAGAAAAAAGACACTTCAAAAATTTAACTCTGATTTTGTTTTTAAAACATGAAGGGAGCTTTGAATAATTACTAGTTTTGGAGACATGAGCCCTGTTTTGGTGATGGTTTAAAAACGTAAAGCTTCATGGACTAAGGCAAACTATTTTATGTTTCTTCTTTGTGCTTCAAAAAATACTGTCTCTCAAACTGTTTCTGTAATGCTAAATGTCTCGCGGGTTCCTAAGATATGAAGAACATTTACAGCAGACCAGAGAACTGCTTGAGGGAAAAGCAAACAAGCATCTGATACAAGGCTCTTCAGTGGTTGATCAAATGCAGCTCAAGCAAAGTCAAAGATCTGATGGCAAAAGTAGCACTGAATTGTGAAAGGATTTAAGAGCAAAATTTGAGGTGGTGGAAGAGCACAAAAACAAAACAGATATTCTTGAAGCTACGAGTTAAGAATATTATTTTACTGCGTAATCTTCCTAAAGGGCTTGCAATGGGAAACCTGATTGACAGGGAAGAGACATCAAAGCATGAGCTGGGGAATTTGAATAGGCAGAAGAAGGGCTAGAACCTTAATTAAGACTGGTACTTTTTGCTATGTGTTCCATTTGTGCATCTTCCCCTGCAATTTTGACAAAGCTAGGAAATGCACAAACTGTCAAAGACGACAGCTATCATGCAAAGCAACTATTAAATAAATACACTTAGTAATTGTAAATCACTGTGATCATCTGTACCTTGCTGCACTGTGGAGCTCTCAATGTCCCCAAGCTCTGATTCACAGAGAGCACTGCTAAACACTGATCACTCTGCACAACAGGGACTGCCAGAGTGTGATGCTGGCCATGAAAACATCTTTCACTACAAGATGTGCAATACTGATAAAAGGCCACTGAGTCTCCACAGATTCAAAAGTCCATATGATATGGACAGCTTAAGAGACAAGACAACTGCTTTGTGCAGCAAATATGAAAGCTTTTGCTGCAACAGAGACACCAGATGCACTGGAAGCACACTGGGAAGAGAAGAACGCACTGTGCTCCTTGGTCTCCATAATCATATAAAGGCAAACAATTTTTTAATCCTGCTGGAGAAGTTCAAATTCAATGTTGGCGTGATCATGCTAACAGTCATCCTTTAAAACTGGTCCTGCAACAACATAAGCATGCCATCATCTCTAAAGGTCAACATAAAACTTGGAAATATTCTTATGTCCCTGACAATACTTGACAGAATACAAAATTCTAACAGAAGAGACATCAAAATGAAAAACATTTCACACTGGAGACTATGTAATAGATGCCACATACATACATTAGTATGTGTTAGTAAGACTGCTTTCCTTGTGATGCTTTCCTGCATGGCTTTAGTTGTATGCCTCAGCTTTTACCTTTTTGCTA
The DNA here is from genome assembly GCA_020086605.1 of Lanius collurio. Lineage (NCBI taxonomy): Eukaryota > Metazoa > Chordata > Aves > Passeriformes > Laniidae > Lanius > Lanius collurio. Next base: position 17,041,365 of record JACBWW010000020.1, on the reverse strand, counting down.
AAACTTCAGGAAACACAATTCAATTACTGCTAAAAACGAAGTCTGTGTAAAGCAGATGTGTATGAATTCTTTTTCAAGAACTCTTGAAAACATAACAAGCTTCCAGCACATGAAAGCAAACATTTGATAACTGATGAGTATCCTTACAATGTCAACTAAGTACTGCTTGTCACTCCATGAACTGCTACAACTTAAAGAAATTGCAAACCTTTACAAAATGTCATTTTGTATATCCACGCTTAAGACTTCAGAACACCTGCAAAAAAGATTTGCTGAATATTTGACCTGTGCTGAACATCACACATCCTCAGAAATGCACGGAACCTCCCCTACAATTTCTCGTCTCACTGGCTAGGGTTCAAAGGAACAAGGTGCATGGCAACAGAATTTATCTGAAAGTAAAGGCACTAGGAGCTGGATGGCAGATGCACTGAAGGCAGAAGTAGTGACTGGCAACATGCAAGGTCCTGCATCTTGGTGGGGGCAGTCCTCAAAGTCAGTGCAAACTGGGTGATGAACTGATTCAAAGCAACCTGCAGAGAATGGTTTGGATATAGTGGTGGGCAAAAATTAAATATGACCCAGCAATGTGAGTTTGCAGCCCAGGAAGCCACTTGTATCCTGGCTGCATCAAAAGGAAGAGTGGCCAGCAGGTTGAGGGAGGTGGTTCTTTGTGTGCCCTCATGAGACTCCACCTGGAGTATTCAGGTATATGGAGCATCGAGCTCTCGGGACCCCAGTACAACAAAGATAAGTTAGAGCAGGTCCAGAGAGGGGCCAGGAAAAATTATCAGAGAGCTGGAACATCTCTCCTATGTTGTTTAGGTTGTTCAGCATGGAGAGGAGAAGGCTCCAGGCACACCCTATTGCGGCCTTTCAAAATTGCAAAGGAGCTCATAAGAAAGAAAGATGGAGAGAGACCCTTTGCCAGGGCCTGTAGTGACAGGGCAAGGGGCCATGGTTTTAATCTGAGAAATGGTAGGTTTAGATTGGAGGTAAGGGAGAAATTCTTTATGACGATGGTGGTGGGGAAGAGATTGCCCAGGGAAGTTATGGATGCCCCTCAGTAGAAGTGTTCAAGGCCAGGTTGGACAGGACTTCGATCAAACCTGTCTAGTGAAAGGTGTTCTTGCCCATGGGAGGCAGGCTGGAAATCTTTTACGATTCCTTCTATATCATAATTCTATCTACTCTTCCTATTTTCTCCATCGGATCAAGAAGCAGAGCTGTGCTAGGTAAGTTCTAAACTCAGTATACGTTCCGTGGATGCCCATTTGGTGGCACATGATGAAGCTTTAATTTTAGTTCACTCTTATTTCACTTTTACTGAAAAAATCACAAAGTCAAGTTTTCCAGCATCAGACTTTTTTCCCATAACAATAACTAATAAAAAAAAAAAAAAGACAAAAAAAAGACTGACTTTGCAATAGGATAGCTGAACGTTAGAGTGTCTTAGACAAACAGTTTTTCAAAATAGAGATACATCACCCAGCATTTCTTACTGGTTAAAATTCTGATGATATCTCAACAGTACTTGTTCTTCTGCTTTTAAATCCTTGGAAAATTCTCCCTGACCTGCAGTCCATATTATGGTATATAATGTTTCAAAACCACAGTTCAGCAAAAGCAGCAGGAAAACATATCCAGTATATAAATGAATAAGCAAAACAACAGCATTTACCCAGAATGGTTAAATTTGCAACAGAATGTATCTATTTACAATGATCAATAATGAGCTTTCATAATGAAATACTGATTGGACCTTTTTAGTCTTCTACCTAAAATCCTCATAAGTGTTATCAAACAACTTGATATCACACTGGTCAAAATTTCCAAAGCCAGCAAGCTTGCTTTACTTACCACTGCCATATGAAAATGCACGAACAGAACGACCATCATAGCCAGAAGAATGTCCACTGTGGAAAACACATATGAAACCAGCTTCAGCATGTTAAAGATACATGTAAAAAACTCAGCTTTAGCAACAAAGCTACCTCCTTCAGTAAATACATACTCATATATATGTTATATACAATCTACACAGTCTATACAATCAGAAGCAGCACTCATTCACAAGTGTAAATACAAAGTAATAAATTTACTTTTCATGCACATATGATGTGCATTAAGTTAGGATTTTTTCTCCATTAAATAAAATTAAGATTTTCTTGGAGATTCACCATCATCCTCCTGTAGGATATATTTTAACAGAATTTGCAATTTCAAAGGAACAGATGTGTGGATCTTCCTTCAGTGAGATCCAGAGGACTGACAAGAGGCTTGTACCATCTTAAATGAGTTTTGTATACAGCCTGGTTTTGGCCTCCAGCAAAATAGAAATATTTCTCAAGGACTGTGCTAGCCAACCCTTTACCCTCTTTTATAGATTTATATCTGTATATACAAATATATGCATGCATATACATATAAATGCATATAAAAATGGTTTGAAAAAGTACTGTGAGGTCTGTTACAGCTGAACACTTAGAACAGAATAGAAATACAAACTTGGATTCTGCGGAACTTTGGCACTTCCTATAGTTTATGAGGGCTTGAATTCGAGCTCAAATTTTTGGGGACATATATAAAAAAGGATATAATAGCTGAAAAGTATACAGTTCACATTAATAAGCCTTCAGACTACTGAAGAATACTTTAACAATCATTGCCTTAGGTCTTGGCATTGATATACCATTAAAGTCAACTAATTTGTCATTTTGATACTGCGTCATAACTAAACTAGTAAGTGGCCAAGTAACCTACTCAAAGAGTATGTTGAGAGGTGAGGTTAGTCACACTTCTGTAAAATTACTGCAAAAAACTGAAGCTCTCTATGCTCTCCCAGGTGCAAATCCATAAAACACTGGGCAGTGCAAGAGTACTTATTCATTTATTTCAGTTACAGAATACTGATAGATTGCTTAGTAAGATTTCAAACAGATAATCACCTGTCTATTGTGGGTATGAGGGAAGGTGGAGGACCGCCAGGTGGTGGTGGAAAACCTGTAACAATAAATTAGGTAAGGAGGAGAGAAAGAAAAAACTAACATCCATAAACACACAAAAGAACTAGGCTAAGCATACAATGGCAAACAAGTCCCAGAGAGAACAACACAAAAATTGTTTCTGTGCAAATGGATTTTATTTTGTAAGACTAAGAACTACTTTTCAGCTTGACAAAGGCAAAACATTAAACATGTATTATCAGTGCTTCAAATTAAAAATTTATCATTCTTAAAAATATGATAATTTAGAAGCATGGGCAAATTCCTAAGTATCTAACAACACTTAATAAACAACAATCAAAACTATTTACTGCATAGCTGAGAAAAAAAAAGATTTTAAAGAAAATAAGGAAATGTTTATCTAGAAAACTGGCTGATTAGGTCCACTCGGCAACAGCATTTTCATACAACTTCTCTTCTGCCTGGCATCAAAATAACTGAGCCTACATATACCCATATAGTTTAGTATATATGACCTTTTATCTATATAACTGAAAGGAAGTTGATAAGTTGCACATCAGTTAAGTTTCCGTCTCTTAACCAAATATGGAAGAAAAATCTAAGCAAATTTACCTGGTGGTGGCACTGTTATTGGTATACCTAAAAAGACAACAAATATCAGATGTAGTAATAGTTCATTATCTGTAGATCTAAAACTAGACTGAGCTTTCACCACATACGTGATCAAGAAGAATGATAACATATTTTCTGTGTCCTCAGATCAAGATCTCACATTAATACAAATTGCTAAAATTTTAAACAAGCCATGTGAATTCTAGCTTTTAATTTAAATTCCTATTCTTTAAGATTTTATTTATTTAGAGGCAAGAATAGTGAAGAATAGACTCTGAGTCTCAAGGTTAGATCTAAATTCATAATCCTAAAATGTTTAGTGTACAGAAGGAAAGTAACATCCCACGGACTACATTTGCTTTATTTTACATTCCATGGTTGCATGGAAGGAAATGCAATTGACCTCTGACCTTCAATAGCTTGGCATAGGAAATAGTAAGTCCACATGAACAAAGTATTCAGGCAGCAGTAAGCAATACAGATGTCTGAGTCAATGCTATGACACTGCAGTTCATCATTCAGTTGCTACGTGGAGGTAAAAAGATTGGTTTGTTCTCTATTTTCTAGTAAATATCTGAGAAAGGAGCATCCTTTAACAGAAGCATGTGGGAGAATTACTCTAACACGATCTTCAGATCTAGCTTAGCTGTTAAAAGCTGAGAAAATTGTTCCCAACTAAATTAGCTGACATAACAAAATACACTGCCTCAACATATAAACCTATCTTACTGATTATAAAAGGAATGATTACAAGGTAAAAATAATTTTTTTCACTTTAAAGGATGTTATCTTCTCATGCCTTGCAAAGAACTAGCTTTATCCAAACACCTAACCCTGCTATGTAATAAACTGGGCTAAAGCAATACTGACAGAAAATAGACTACTTCACTAGATATAAAGCACTTCCAGTTATCAACAAGTCTGCTTCCATTAAAAAGTAAGTACGTTCAGTGTGACAACTCATGGCAAAAGTCTGGGGAGGAAGAGAACAGAAAACTCTGACAAATGCTTTCATCATGCATAAACATTCACACAGAACAGTACTGACCACTGCGTGATGAAAGTTACCTCCATCTCATTAGTTCAACATTAAAACTAAAGACAACTGTATGGCAGCAACATTTTATTAAATCTATGCACTTATAATGTCTAGAAATGCCAACTGCTCCCAGACTGCCTTGACAGAAGCACAGAATGAAGGAATATGCAAGCAGAGGAAGAGTGATCAATATCCAAGTTCACTAATTGTTGGCAATTTCACTGACATGAATTCCTACCAGCATTAATCCTATAGGATTAAACAAACGGTGAAATGTAAGTGAGGTTTCTGTCCAATCCTGAAGATTAAAAATTTGATCTCTTAGCCAAAGTGTAAATCAGGAGACAGTGAGAGCCAACAGCCAAATTTCTAAATTGCATGAGTCATTTTCTTATCACCAGCACATGAGCTTTCCAAAGTGCACTACAGTGTTAAGAACACTGGGTATCACATCATAAAATGTTTGACAGTGTAACATTTGAAAGACCAAACACTCCTGATGAAAATTCCTGAAAGAAAATCAGGATTAAGAACTCAAACTCTTGCACAGCCAAAGTGTTTACCATTAATCTTTTTTGGTTAATTGTTCTAATGAATAGATCCTTCATGAGCCTAAAGCATATTAAAAATATATGGTATATAAATGTTAAGCATGTATATATTATACAATACATCAGTATTAAGAACATAAGCTAGAAAAATACCAGAAGTTCTCTCAAAGTTATTTATTAGCTCCACCTCATACTTAGAAAGATTTCAATTGCTGCACTAAAACCAGTACATTGCTAGCATTGCACATGACACTCAGCAGCATCCGGAGAACTGCCTGGAAACCCATCAGCTAACTCCTCTCTACAATAAGGAAAATTTTTCTATCAAACTATTAATATATTCCTCATTAACAACAATGTTCTCTTGTGCAGAATTAAAAGTAAAAATATCACCACAACACTAAAAGCCCAGTGAAAATTTTCACTTGAGTGTCATTCAAACAAAATTAAGACAGATTGAATACAACTAATATCCAGAGACCAAATATCCAAATAATTTTAATGAATTGGTTAATGTAGGGTATTACACTAAAAAAAAAATCACATAAGCATTTTTTCCCACCAAAACCTTAAAGAACTTTCAAAGAGTCATGATTAGTGCTTATATAGTTTTAAAACAGAAGCTAATTTACTTGATGGTATCAGAAAGGAAGATTCTACATGCTAAGTTGACAAAAACATCTAAAAGACCTAGTAAGATCTAAACAAATGTTTTTCCTCACCTTCCTCACTAATACTCAAATATGACACAAAACAAGAAAACAAATCATAAGCTTCAGTTACTGGAAAATAAATAATTTCTTAACTCTTCACTCCTTAGCCTTCTAAGTGTATGAAAATATACTTGCAGTGTCACCAGCCAATTACTACTTCTGAGAAAAAACACTGAAATATTTTGTCATTTCTTGCAATGAAGAGACTACACTGTACCAGTTCAATGGCTTGGTATAGACCTTGTCATGTCCCTACAACATTTTGTGCTTCCACAAAATGTACATGCAGCCTAAACCTAAATACTCAGACTTGTGTGTCAAAAACAACCCAAATGTCATTAGTGCATGATTTTCACCTAAGGTGCTCAAAATTGCCTTCAGGACATTGTATACCATCCTACTAACTCAATATTTACAGAAATATTCTGTAAATATTTACAGAAAATCAAGTATGCTTTACTAAAGGAAAGCAATGAAACATGTGCTCTCCTTGTGGAGTAAGGAATCAAACATGAACAACACTGCCACAGCTGAACAACACACTGCAAATTAGCTGAACTGCATAACAGCCCTCAGAAATGTAATATAACTCAACTTGGTTCTCTCACCACAGGCTAAATTAGGTCAAATTCTCCGTATCACAAGATAAAAAGTACACACTCAGGATGCTGAGGCTGAGCAGTCACTTATCAAACCCTGGTATATATTGCAAAGTTGTGCAACAGAAGTTGAATATTTCAGAGAAATTTCTTTCTTAAATCACAAATACATGTCACATTTTTAACAACAGACTTAAACCAAAGCACATAAACCAACTTTTAATGCTTGGTTAACAAGCATCCACATTTTGCTTTAGAGGAAAATTACTCCATCACAGCAGTAAACCTAGCAAACAGAAACTAGCACATTTTTTTGCCACAGCCAGTCATCTCCTAGGACTATTTGAGAATTTTCTACATTTAGTGCTTTGAATTGTTCCAGGACTTGGTCCTCAGAAAAGATTCGAATCACAAGAATGAATGAATACAGAACAAGAAACCTAACTTCAAAGCAAGATTCTTTTTCAAAGGCACTTTTGGAGGACATTTTATATTTGGAATACTTAAATTTTCTGGCAAGTAGTCCCAGTTTAATATTGGCTAAGTGTAGTTTTTTTACTCCTCCTCCAGTGAACCTAGAAGGGATGGCAGAATCTATTTTAGGAACAGCTTTGATGATAAAGAGCTGGCAACAGCACAATTAAAACAAAAGCCTGAGGAAACCAAATCCACAGCTCTTAATCGTTATTTTCGAATCTACTCGAAGCACGGAAGGATGTTGCAGAAGACCTTTGGAACAAGCCTGTGTCATAAACTTGCTTGTAAACCATGAGACTAAAACCTGCTGGCTTGATCTGCAACACATGTGGATTTCCTTCACCTTAAAAATTCAACAGGTGAGTGGTTTCCTAAGTCCAGTACCTTTATGTGACATCCCTGTACCAAGTGCGTCTGCGGTGTCTGTAGGGGGGTGGTTCTCATGTTTTTAATAATATACCGCTTAGAACACTTTTTCTGAAGCCAATTACAATTAAAATAATTACTTTCTGAAAACTTGCAATGCATTACATATATTGCTTTATCAGAAAGGTTTAAATGAAGCTTAAAACTGCAGCAGGCACTGTCACATTCCTTCCCTTTCTATCCCCTCCCCCAGTAAGGAAACATCACAAAATTGCCAGAGCATTATCATATTCTCTCTTCAGAGACTGTATTTTTTATATTTATTAAAAAAAAAAGAGTTGGAAAAGGGCAGAGAATTATTTCATCTTTAAATCTCCTCTCCTGAATTTTCCAGGTGTTATAATTTTTGTGTATTGCCATCACTGAGGAAAGCCAGAGCTTGCCAGGCCAGTTAAGTTTTAAAATTAGGAGGGGCAGTTGAAGAAGCAACTTCTTCTATGAGGATTTAAACCCTATAAAGGCTCCTACTAGTTGCACTCAAATAATGTTTGCTTTGCTTACTTCTTTGCTTATACATAAGAATATTAACAGAGAAACTTTAAAAGATTCCCTCTGAAAGCAGAATAGCAAAGAAACTGCTCAGGATGATTTTCAGAACAAATCAAGCAAAAGAATCCAAGAAACAGAAGAAAACAAGGAAAGAGGCTCCACCTTAAATCAGCCTCTTCTGTAGACAAATGCTTCACTTTCCTACTCAAATACACCACAAAGTTCCTCCATCTATTTTAATTTCTCACTGACTAGTCTTCCCAGTTTCTTGCCAAATCCTTTTGAACTTAATGTCTTAAAATGACAAATACAGGTAACTGTACTACTTGTGCAAATGCCCATGACACTTCCCCCAGTAAATTTCCATATATATCAAATTTCAACAAATGTTCAGTAAATAGCAGTAAATTTCAAAACAGATTAATAATGGGAAGAGTTCTCAAAGAGCTTTGATTCATCTAAGATTCATAGACACAGGACACTGGAAAAAAACATCAGGAGCTATAATAAGACTTCTGACTGAAAGAAAAGGTACAGAGCAAATGCAATACTTATCAAAACTTTGGGAATTCATACATGTTGTGAGAGAAAAGGGGAATTAGAACTTCTTTTGCTGCTTTGACTTTAGACATCAGAGAATCCAATTTGTGACACAAATTCACAGTATGCCATACTTTTAGTTCGAAAGTTTGTAGAATGCTGTGTTAACATGTACCTCTCAATTGCATTAACAGTTATTGAAGTACAGAAAACAGCTTCTCACTTCAAACATTTTCAAGAACACAAGAACTAGCAGTTAGTCTTTAGGTAATTATTTACTACTTGGGATTATGCCTACTGAGAAAGTAAAAATAAAAGTTTCTGGTTTTGCCTTACAGATACATTAAAGAAAAGAGCAGAAAACGAAATTCAAAAATTCTGCACAATGCACCTGAAGCATTTCATGTTAATGAATCCCTTATAATTCACATCCTACATAGTGCAGGATATTTACCTGGTGGGGGAATCAGAGGTGGAGCAGTACTGACAGTTGGAGGGGGTGGGAGGAAAGGAGGTGGTGGAAGATGAGTAGGTGGAGCTCCTGGAGGGAAAAATGGAGGTGGCTTGGTAAAACTGTCTACTTCAGGATTAGAGCGTTCTGAAAGAACCTGTAAAATATCAAACTCTAGTTACAATTGCTATCTCAAAAGATAGGTTTCCTCTCTTCCCAGTTACTAAAACAGGAAAATATCACTTCACACCTAAAGACCCATATTCAGATGATGCAAGCTCCACCTGCATACCTAGCTCAGTGTGCCATACATATATGCCGAGTACCTTTAAAGGTCTAATTTATATATTGGAAAATATTTAAAAATCAATATGAAAAGCATGAAAACGACCCAAGACTATAAATTACCTAAACACTCTTAGATCAGATGAAAAACACATGGCATTGTTTTCAGTATCTGCACTACAGTCCATTAGTATTTTCACTGTTTAACCTTAACCTAAGTTGGCATGAAAATGCAGCTAGGGCACCAAGCAACTCTGATCCTTCTCTCTGATTATTCAGGAGAGAAGTCTATTCCATATTAATATTTAGTTGCTTTCTTAGGATAATAAAACTCTAAAGACTAAAATCATGAAGACTAATCTTGCAATTTATGGTAAAATACTACAATATAATTAAAAACAAGCTACTATCAACTATTTATTCCTTCACACCTTATTTTTAAAAGACTGCATTTCTCGAACTGCATACAAGGGGGCTTTCACTTTCACCATTCCTGTCTGGCAGGAACAGGAGACAAATGGGCAATTTAAATATTTATCTTTGTAACTCCATAAACAAAACACAATCCCCCACAGATCTAGCAGAGCCAATGCTGTCTCCTGGACTGTAAGTCTGCAACATTGCTCATTTCTCTGCAGTAAGAGGTATACGAAGACATTTCTCTTTTGAAATTTATCAAATATTTTACCTTAATATATTTCAATAACTGCCAAAACTTTATTCCTGAACTTAAAGCTACTTAAGTATTACTCATTCATATACACTGATGCTTTAGTCAGAAGCCATGGGGAAAGCAAAAATGTCTTTTAGTCAAAAATAGAATGTAAAACTGCGGTGTAAAACCTGTATGTTGCTGTTTTCATTAGCACGCCGTCGTCCTTCCACCCTGCTGATAGTGATGGTCTGTCCAATCACATCTATTGTGCCAGATATCCGCCTGCAACACAGGACAAACCAGAATCAACAAGCAGAATCAGAAAAGGGGGGGAAAAAGAGAAAAAGAGACAGAAGAAAGCCTTATGGACTTCTCTCATTCTAAATGGCAAAAGTTCTTTCTTCTGTAGGAAACATAAAAGACTCCTTCTGAAGAACACTAAAGGTGATCCATTTGCTGAACTATATAGAACAACCATATAGAACTAAATATAGCAATTAATACTCCTTTAATAAACAAAGGCATACTCTACATCAGCCTCCTTCCACCCCATAAAAGATACTACTTCTGCTCTTCTGTTACAGAAAAAAAACCCAATCAAACAAAAAGATTACACAACTTTAGTAAGAAAATAATATATTAAGCAGAACTTCCACAAAAATCTAATATAAAATAGCTATGAACTATTAATTAGAAGTAATTCTAAATTGCATGAAACCATAATGAAGGATTCCAGGGAAGATCAAACAAAGGTAAGATACAAGAAAAAACATAAGCATAAAACATAAACACTAAAATTCAAAGTATAATTAACCATAGGGGAATATACTGACACAAAAGAAGTACTCCAGGCACCAGACCAGAAAATATGACAAATATCTGAATGTCATCTAGTAAAACTAAAACCTGGTATTTGTGACAATGGGAATCACTACTTGGAAGAGAGTGATAATCAAAGTATAGTGAACTTTCCTGTTATCAGCCCTAAAACACCAGAAACCAAGGTTTAAAGAAAATATATAACCCTTATGCAGATATAACAAAAGGGACTCTTATAAAAACCAGTTGGACTAAGGCCTTGAGCAATCTGGCCTAGGGGAGATGTCCCTGCATATGGCAGGGGAGGTTGGGGTAGATGATCTTTAAGGTCCATTCCAACCCCTTAACATTCTATGATTCTGTGATTCTACCTGCTCTGCAGGTCATTGATGATTTCTAAAAGATGTTAAAAAGTAGGATTCACCTAGGTTAATTTTGTTAGAAAATGACATACAAAATTACAGTGCTAATGGTTAAGAAAAACAAAGGTTCACCTGTGTCTCACCTATAACGGAAACCACAGCAGGTTAAACTGATAATGTTTACCAAGAGTATGATACATAATAGTAAAAGATTGGAAAAAAACATTCCTGAAATTTTCATAGAAACAAATCCATAGAAAGAAAAAAATACTTCTAGTTTCAGAAGACAAGTTTTTGTCTTTTTTGCATCTAGTGTACCACTAACCACATGAGTACAAATATTAGGGAGGACAACTGTAAATTGGAATTACAGGCTCAGAGTTCTGCCAGATTGATAGCTTGGACTCCAATTGCTCAGATACCTAGATTCCAAGGCAACTGAAAAAGACACAGCAGACACCAGAGCATGAAGGAACAGTTAGATGTCCCAGAGATAATCTGAAGTTCCTTAGCAGACTGCATACTTAGGACGATCCAAATGCCTGTCCTCTGAGCTTTTCAGTGTCTGGGTTTAGAGCTTCCTCATGGATTTTAAAGCAAGCTTCTTAAGGACAATAGTTTAGAGTTTTAAAAAACCCCCCAAAACCCCAACAAAACCAGTGCAATGGTACCAGAGTCCAAGACCATACCTGCAAAATAAAACAGTATATACTACACAGCAATATATACTATACAACGATAACACAAATTTAAGAAATCCTCTGGTCCTCTAATACCCCATCCTAGAAGTTAGATTATTCCAATAATCAACACGTGCTTTTCTAAACTTCCCCAGTGGTCTTGCATGGCCTTCCAGCACTGCTAAACTGGATTATTATTTTGCTTTAGGTAACTAAATTGAAAACATAGGTAATATAAAATAGTTGTTAAAACAACTGTTTTCACTGTCTAGGTCTTCACTGACAGTGCATTTGGTTTTAGAGTTCTAAGACACTTGTTCTCCTCCATCCCCAGTATCTTCTCTTAATCAGAAAACTCATTTTACCTAGCTTTAGTCCTTGTGTATAACAGATGACACTATTCCACAGCAAAAAGTCCCTGCTTGGCTCGCTCCACTGATTTACGGTTTGCACACTGCCAGCAACTCTTAAAATCAGCACTGAAAACACACACAGTGACACCAGTGCAAGAGAACTAGGTATTAAAGCAATATATGCCTCAATCATATTACAATAATATTAATTTTGGCTTGGGAAGCAGCCCAAAACACCACTGCAATATCAAATGAAGCAAACCAAGACTACCAATTAGCTGATTCCCAGACATCATTTTCACTGAAATAAATAGAGCTTTCATTTCATTTAGATTGTGAAGAGTGTGCCTGTGCTCAGTCTCACTGAGACGGTACTTTATAATTATTACTTAAATAATGCTGTACAGTGTTATGTCCACTGTTCTTCCCAACAACTGCCAAGATATTTCATTTTTATAATGATGGATGAGTTTGGGAAATTGCCATCATACCTTGAACTTGACAGATTGTCTATTTCCAAGATTACAATATTTCATTGAGTACTCCACTAAAAGAGCATGAAATTGAACACGAGAAAGCACAGATTCAGTTGCAAATGAAGCAGCAGATGACACCTCGAATCACAGGTAAGCCACACACATTAAGTCACAGTAAACTGGAACAAGGAGAAATTTCCAAGACTCCCTAGACATTATCTAGAATCCTGATAAGATGTTAAGCAGGCATACTCAGTTTCTGACTCAGTGCCATAAGAAAAAGAAGGGCTTGGTTTGTCCCTTATGCAATCAAGGCACCTGGAATACAGATGCATTCCCAAAGGATCCCCTGGAACATAAAAAGGCAATCCATACACGTGGGATGCACATGAACCCACAGTAGAATTCATACAAAGTGTAGCTTGAAAGGAACATTCCAGCAACTGTCTTATTTCACTCCAATTAGAGAATGGTTATTTATGGGTTATTTGCACTAAGAATACCACTCTCCATGGAGATTAATTCAGAAAGATAATTCAATCTCATTTGGAAAGATTCTACATAGCAAAGAGAAAGGGGGAGAAAAAAGAAGAAGTAAAAAGGAAGGCAAACCCAGTTATTTTCTGAATTCATAGCTTCAGAAATCCTTATCCTTACCACAGATAAAATAAATAATCTGCCTTTTGGAATACCACCACATGACTCTTCATAATTCAGAAACAGACTAACTACTGGAGGCCACGTTTATTTAGTAGACTTACAGTATAACCTAACACGTATGGAATTATAATATGCTTCATTATGTTCTTCTTTCTTGATTTGCTTATGTATTTTATGTTTTATTTTCTTCCTCTTAAGTTCCTCAACTTTGCTGAGCTCACCACCAATTGATATAAATAAGAATCTAACAGATTTACTACAGAAACCATTTGTATAGAAAATAAACTTTTTTCAGAATAATATCTGAGTATCCTTTACTTAGTCTTGCAAGGCTAGTTAATGAAACAAGAGAAACTGGTATTTTTTCATAGTAATGAAAGATCAGAAATCTATTTTCTATAAAAAATCTTTTTACAGAAAGCCATAAGCACAGATAAAGCTGATGAATAGCCCACCGCACTGATGGTCTAATTTCTCTGAAAGCAAAACCCATTTAAATGTAACGTACACTTGAGTAAAAACATAAGTGGAGGCTAAAAACCAAAAAACAACTGACAGAAATAAGTTTTGTGATGGAGAGCTGCTATAGATATTACTTGAATGAGAAAATACAAACTTCTACAGCCAGCTTATAAATGAAACTTATGCTTATTTCTCTACTACTAAAGAAAAACTGTCTCAGAGTCCTTGAAAAATGACACAAGGAAAAGCACTAGTTTGAAAAAAACCAACTTCTATGAAGTAGTTGGTTAGGACACATTTGAAACATACCAAAGTCCTCTTCATGGTCTAGAAAGCGCTGTAGTCAAAACAGGTTCCTTCAGGTTTTTACCATAATTATGACTATGCACACAAGAAATCTTTGACTAACTCCCTCTAGAGAATAAAGATTTTATTTCATACCATACTGTTTCTACACAATATCCATTTACTAAACTATTTCCATTATGATCTAACTCTTCCTTCAGGGTTACGCAACACTTTATGCACTCAACAGCCCTAAGTATCACAGAACCAAGGCAAGAAATTCAGGTGTCATTTCTAAACAACTAGTATCTCAGCTATAATTAAGACAACCACCATTCAAGCAAAATTTCCCAGAGATATACTGTATGAACAAGCACTGAATTTTTCTTTGAATTACACATTTTGGATGCAATTCTAGTGAATTAGCAACATTCATTTGCGGGTGAGCAATAATACTGTTCTTATTTTGTCAACTACAACTTTCATATCAGTAACAAGTAATATTATTGCTAGACCTCAAAGGTTTTTTGTTTTTTTTGAGACAATGTGCAATCACATGCAAGTATCTGCTATACTCAAAAAGGTAAAAACACAAGCACAACATTATTTTAATGTCAGTTCACAAACTGATGAAAAAAAAGTAAACCTCACTATCTGTCCCCAGACCTGCGACTGAAGAGCAATATGCAATGCAATATCCATGTGTAAAATCATCCATGAAGCAATATTACAGCCCTGACTAGTAAGTGAGGAACTAAAATGTTAAATGAGCATCATGTCCTGAATTGTTTTTGCCCTTCACCTTAATTCCCATGACTGGTCCCTCCTGCATTGTTCCTACCACTTTCTGATGCCTGAATTGGCTTTTCTGGAGGCAGTGTTTGTCTGTGACTGAGAAGAGCTCCTGCTTTTTCTGCTGAGGTAAATTGCCTAGATCTCTCTGTTTTCTTACCAATCCCCACACCAATGCTGCTACACAAAATTGTATCAATCTTCTCTCCCATTCACAAAATACATTAACTACTTCTAGAAGCCAAGAGAACTTTCACTGCTACATAAGAAGGGCTTCCAGCAATTTCTCAACAAGGCTACTGCAAATGTCACATGGCAGAGAGCCAATTATTTTAAATTATTGAAGAGATATATTGCTGAAAATTTTCTGCCTACCTAAAATAAACTCTAACTAAAGAAAGAAATTAGTCCAACCCCATGAAACACTGCCTGGTTGTAGAGAAGTTAGTAATACAGGCTCTTATAAAAAGAAAATACTAGATGCATTATGGAAAAGTAATTACAGTAGAAGTATATATAATCCACACAGCTAACACATACGCACCCACTGAGCTACTCTCAGACTTCTGAGCATAATTTTCTTTCAAAAACTCTTCTGACCACTTTGTAGAAATACCTTTCTTTACAGAAGAATCTATTTTAAGGAAGTGTGTCCATAGGAGCAAGTATTAAATAAGGGCAGAAGTCAGTTTTGTCATTGTAACAACTTATAATTACAGTATTCACACTAAACAAAACAACCTATTCAACCCATTGGAATGCACAAGTGATACAACTGTCAAAGTGATATGTCACAAAGTGGTACCTCAAAACAAGTGCTAAAAAGTGACAGTCGTCACAACAACTGCAAATTTCACACAACCACAGAATCTACACAATGCATTTTTTCTACAACTTTAAACTTGACTACATTTTAATAGCCTGGTCACTAATTAATTCCTGAAGTAGTTTAGAGGTACTGTGTCCACCACCCAGATGAACAAACAATTGAAATCCTGTAACAAAACCTATGCTAGATACAGATTTGGAATCCTTACCCTGTGAACATTACATTCCAGTTTGAGACCTCTGTTACAAGAACATCGTATATTAAAAGCAATTCAGAAAATCAAATTTAAAAAATAGCTACAGGGTTGGCACAAAGTTTCTTGTTTCTTTGATAAAGAAAAGTAGAAAACAAAAGAAATAAAATCTACTAAACACGGAGCAGCATACCCTGATAGCTTGGAGAAAAATTTAGGCTACCAGAAGGAATATTCTAGAAGCAAAAGAAAAGCGCAGGGAAGGGTGTGGTTGATTCACCTCCCAGAAAAATACATTTGGGTGTTGAACTGACTCTTATTGGATGGAATAATTGAACACAAGTGCCTCTAAATTAGTCAAGGTACCTATAGATGCAGTGTTAAAGATAGGTCATAGTTCCTAATCTTTAATGGCTGACGATGAACGTGTACAAACTGTTCTACCTTTTTTACCATCGTTTGCAATATGACGGTAATTACAATGGCTTTTAATTTGCACAGAACCAAAACGTCTAAACAGGATTACTAAATAACTAAAGTAAAACAGAAGCATGGATTCATCCTAAGCTAAGTGCCAGATATCAAGCAGCAGTTGCTTAGATACAAAAGACAGAACTTACTAAAGCCTGGGGCTGGGAGAAGAGCCCCAGTAAGGAAATAATTTCTCTCATTTCAAAGGAAGTATAATAAAATATTCAAATATGGAGAAACTAAAGCTGCCTTGCAGGAAAGAGACTAGGTTCCAGGAATTCTTCCACTTGTTAAAGTCATAGCTGTCAGATTCCATCTTGTTTAATTGAAAAAATGAGTTAGCTAATACTCATAAGGACCCTAACTAGAAATATTATGAAGGCAAATCTAATTAAACACAGAAAACACAGTGTCATAAATCAACAACTAGATTTCTGGATTTCTGTAACTGTCTTGTTACTAGGTGCGCTGCTGTTTTTTCTCCCCTTTTCTTCTACTTTTTCCCTGATAGCCAAGAAGGTATTAGCATAGCATAGGCAAGAAGGTAGTAACATAGTATTCATGTCTGATTATGCTAAATGGGATGATACCTCTACCCCCCTTTTCTACCTGTTACAGACACATGTTTTCCTATTTTCCTACAAAAATGGTAAACTTTAAAGACATAGAGGTACCTGTAGAAAGAGTTCTTTGGTCATGAGTTACAGCTAACTGACCTGTTTGTTGGAATTCCTGATTTGAATAAGGCAGGAGGAGATGTGAAATCAGGTTTGGTCGACTGCACTGCCAACTCTTTCTCCAAATTTCCAGTTCTGCCCTGCTGTACCTTCAAAATAATGTTTCATCATTAGTTTACCCTCGCAAGTGTAGTAGCTCCAACACTCAACATAACAAATAGACAACACAAAGAGAAAATTCAACTTTATTCAGAATTTCAAAACCTGTCACCTCTGCACAGCTAGCAAAATCGTGTATTTTGTATTGATGTATTACTTAAGTACTGTGTTTAATATATGTAAGAATCAATACGCCAGAGAATGAATTGTTACAGAAGATCACACAGTTTAAATATTTATTTTCCAAGCATTTCATTTGTATGTAAACATATCAAACTGAAGCACTTCCTGTATGAACAAAGTTACTCCTTAATTTTTAAAAGAAGGAAACTTTTTAAAAAATCTTCATAATCTTAACAGAGATATCTAACAAGCCTGCTATCCACTACCAACAAGCCATGAGACAACTTGAATGTATTCTCCATCTGCCTCACTGATTATGAGGTCTAGTAATCACTTAATTTCCGAGTCATACCAGGAAGCCACCTCATACTCTAGGTTATGCAAACTGTAAAAGATTTTTCATTAGTTAGACTGGATACTTCAGAAACACCCTGCTGTTTCTGAAGTACTGCAAAATTCCAAAAATCCTTTTTTTTTATTACAGCTATTCAAAACCTTTGGTGCAAGTACATCAAGTACTGTTTTACTCCAGCAGCAGCTATATGTGAAAGAAAAATACATGGGTTAGCATTAAAGACAAACATAGTGATTCAGTTTTTAAAGTCACTCCCACTGTACCAGCTACATCACTCCACGTAGCTAGTTCAATCATGCTAGAATATTGTATAAACTGTGATCTCCCAGCTTGTAAGCTGTGAACTACTATATTTCTGCAGAATCTCACTTCTAAACATGGGCACATCTCTCCCAAACCCACAAAAATGCACATCAATAATTAAAATTCATAAAAAATTTAATTAATGTTTCCTATCCAGAAACATGAGGGGAAAAAGGTAAAAGTACTTATCTGAAAAAGACTTCTACAAATTAACGAGTAACTGGCAAATGAAGGAGACATTCTTGGGAATTACAGGAGATGAATATAAATTACATGTAAATATCATGTAAATTACATGAAACTGTTTCAGAGGAGAAGGAAAAAAAGTTAATAATTTGATGTAAATTCCTTGTAAAACATACAATTACTACCTGAACTGTTTGATCACCAGAGTCAATACTGAGCTAGAAATAGGAGAAGTGTTGGGTTGGACTACTTATCCTTCTTCCTTCAGAACATTTCAGAGAAGTTTGAGATTATAGTCAGTTGCAAATTGTAACTCATCTTGTCCACTATTTCTACTGTTCACAGCAGTTTTATTATGATAACTGAGGAAAGTATAAATCTCCAGAGACCTTCTGATATATTCTTGCTAAAATAAAAACAAAATAACTGAATATCCTCAAGTAGCATATAAGAGAAAACAAAGACACCAGTCTGCAATTGACAGTTCTGGATCTGCGATTGACAGGAGTACACAGAAGAAAGAAACAGTTCCAAGTCACTTCAACAACAGTTCAAGAACAAAAATGAATACATATTGAGAACAGGTAAAATAAATAATCTTTATATTATAATTTTAACTTCAGTGTCAAACAAATGAGTAAATAAGAAACTGAGAAGATGAAAAAAGGTCCAATCCTTAAGATAAATGCTGTCATGCTACTCTCTGAAAATCAGCATTTCTGAAGGGAAAAATTATTATACATAAAATGATTTATTGTCCACTAACCCCAGAAGGACAACACAAAAACATGGAAGATTGATTTTCATATCAATTGTCAAGGATAACTGTTACAGAACACAGTAAGAGCTACAATGCCACAGGAAAAATAAACATGCCGTTATCTACAAAAGCTTCCCCACCACATCTGCACAAATTCTTTAATCTGCACAAATGTATGCACTACAATTACAAATAAACCACCACATTAAGAAAAATTAATTTCACTGGGAAATTTGTTAGTTCACCAGGCCACTAACTCACATGCTTGCAGAAGAATGATGAACAAAGTAACACTTTTAAATCCACATTTTGTGATATATACAGAAGATCACTGATGTAAGATGAGAGTATGAAATAATGGCTGTGTCCATATCAGTTGTTCTTCTATCAGTCTGTGCTGGTATGGGAAGCAATACTCAAGAAAAATGAGAGCAACCAACAAAATGTTACTAAAATTCACCTTAAAAAGATGGTATCTGCCATCGAGAATCTCTGCACTTGGTCTTACTTCCATAGCTTTGTCTTCAGCCTAAGTTAAATAACACATTGCCCATTAAGATACCATACAACTCTTAAATGATGGGCCACAATCTCAATAAAGGTACAGATGCAATCTAGCTGTAGCTGTCTGTCACACTATCCACACAATTGCCAGTGAAGCGACACAGTAACACTTGAGGTTCAGGGTGGGAGTCAGGTGAAAACTCTAACAAATGTACTGAACTGGGCAGAACAAGCTTACGACAAACAAGCAGCTTTACAGGGAAAAAAATCACATACAATACAAAAAAATCACTACTTACCGTAATTTTATTTGTGGTTGAGGTAACTGGCAAAATTTCAAGACCCATTCGTATTCTCTTTTGTTTTTCACAGTAAGCTTTCCAGGTATCTTCATTGAAGCCATAATTAAAATAATCTGAGAGATCAGCCCCTTTAAGTAGACAAGCACAGATTTTTTAGGATGTTACAAAGTCCATCTTTTCTCCACTAAACATATATACATCTCTATTTAGAGCATCAAAACTGAACAGGTATTGATCTAAAAAAGCACAACTGAAAGGTACAAATAATCAATAGACATGGAGTATTCATGGCTAAGATCATAAAACCATTAAAATTTAGTCAGAAACAACAGATTGCCTAGCATCATGAAGTGGGGACCAAGGGTAGAGAATATCATGGAATATTATAAACCCCCATATCTTTACAATAAGATAAATATACGATCTATAGATTTGCTTTATGTTCAGTGAAGAACTACTCTCTTTTGTTTTGCTTGTTCTGTAATTGACTTCTCATTTTGTTTTGGCTCCTAGCTTCATTTGATGCCATGAAGTATTTTTATTGTAAGAGAGAGAACAGTTGTAACTCAAATGCACAGAATATATTTAACATAACTATTAGTTCAAACATTAGACAATCATCAAAGCTTTTTTTTCCATTTTGTACATTATATTTGTATTACCAAAGCAATACTCCAACACCAGGAAAAAACTATATGCAGCAGCAAGATGTACTGCTACTAAAAAAAACAATCAATGCTGGTATAATTAGAAAAGTCTGGACAAATCATTTGAGCCAACAAGACAATACAGAGGAGACTCAAGGAATGTTCATGTGGAAAGCCCCAGTTTCTTATTCAAAGCTCGCAGTTGTCTATGCATGAACACAATCTAGCACAGGCAGCTACACTTCACCATTCTTCCTGCTAAGACCTGCTAGAACTACTTTCAATTTTGCTTTATCTTGTGTTCCATGGCACAGAGCAATGGCAGTAATCTCCACAGAAACACAGATTTCCAAGGAGAGTTCATATTCATGTATTAAAAAAATGGCCCGTCTCTTCATCCTGACATCTGATTGGGAGTGTCCTAAGAAACACAGCACACCCAAACACACTGTGGCACAGCAGGAAGGCACAAATAACATAGGTGCTTTTTCCAGGTTATTCTGTACAGTACCTCCTAGGGATAGGTATGATGACATCTGCATGCAGTCAATAGGAATCCCTATTAAAATAACCTACCAAAGACCTATGTATCAGTTAACGGAAACTAGACATTACCTGGCTTTCTCCAAGGTTTATCTTCAAAAGAATCTAAATCTACTTCCAGAAGTGGCACACCATTAATACTCCCTGGTGCATCCAGATCCAGTCCCTTAACTTTTGCACCTGTGAAGAAAACATAGAAAGTTAGAGTCTTCTGTCTCTACCAAATGGAATTTTATCGGTAGCATTACACTTAGAATGGAAATAAGAAGCCAGACAAATTTATCAAGAAGTCTTAAAAGTAACAATTATTTCCTTAATCCAAATTGATCCAACTCTTTTTCTACTAATATTACTGTGTAAGTTTTCTTACCAGAAGATCCATAAGCTCGTCCTCCTGCCTTAATATTGAGATTCACAGGTGCTGCTCCATAACTTAAAGAAATTAGCAAAAATAATGAATTAGATAAAGAAAACTTTTAAACCAGAAGAAAAACACAAAACAAGAGAGAGCTAGATCCAGAAACAAATTGGACCCAGGCTTAATCACCATCCTGAATCTCTAGCTTTCCAAGCTGGTAACTGTAAAAGTAAAGAGATCAGCCTAGGAGGAAGAGAGAGTACCTTTCTATGCTCAGTAGCAACTTCTCCAACTAATATACAGTAGTGAAGCAAGTCCCAGTCACTCTTCCTGAGTTGAAAGGATAAAGACCTTGATAGAAACAAGAATGGACAGAACCAGAAGAAGAGAGAGAAAGGAAAAATGCAGTTCATATATGGATACAGATGACAGTCTGGGGATTAGAGTAAAAACAAAATAAATTAAAAAATAAAAAGGAAACGTTTAGATGGATAATTTTCTCTTTTTGTAATTATTCCATTTGATTTGTACAGAATTGGAAAATACAAGCATTTCTCTAAAATCACTGAAGTGCTGTTTCAATGTACTTCTAGTAATCATCTATCCCTCACCAACAGAAAAGTAAGCAATTTTTCACTTTCTAAAGTACTTGAGAGCTTTCTTCATAAAAATGCACTCAGAAATCTAACTACTGAATAGATTTAACTATCTTAGGAATTACAGTATTGTTCATTTGTAACATGAAGAGCAAGCTCTTCCTACCATTTGTGTGCAAGGCAACTTATCCTCACAGGTGACCCATAAACTTCACAAGATTAGCATATAATTAGGCAGACAGGTTATACTTTACAGTATCCACTTTCATGCAGTTCTAGTTTTCTTCCAAGTGCTACAACAGCACAAAACTGGCACAAAACATTTACCTTTCTGATCTGCCACACTGCATTTGTGCATGATTTTATCAAACAAATCCATAGGGTTTTTTTAAACCACAGTTGACTACTATATGAAAAATTGTTTAATCCTATAAGACTTGTTCTGCTGTAGTTAAAATGAACAGCAATGTTCAGTTTGTTTTAGATTACTGCCCTTCTATGAACTTTCCATCCAATTTTCCCAGAAAAAAACGTTTTTCAGAAAACAGGCTATTCTATATAAAAATTTCTACTCTAATTAGATTTAGGATCATATGCTCATTTTTCCTGCATACATGGAAAGAGCATCAGCAAATCCACTGAGAATATAAATCTAGTTTTGCTTTAGTATCACAGAATTTGAAGTCATTGCCTAGACCACAAGAATTCTGCAAGTTATTGAAAGCAGAAAAAATAAAGAACTGAAAGAATAGGGGGTTTTTATATTACATTGATTTGCACAGTATTTTAGGATATGAAATACTGAAAGTTTAAAAATATTATGTTTCAAATGGGAGTAAATCACCTGCATTCTAAAGTTAAAAGCACAATGATATACATGAGTCAGACCTACCTGCAGACCTGTCATAATTCTATTAAGAAACGGCACCCTAGTAACTAGTAACTCCAGTTTTAATAAGCATAAAAATATTAGGATTGCCAAGAAAAACAAGTGAATAATTTCCCTCAGAAAACTTCCATGCAATGAAAAATATTATTTCATAATTTGGGGTAAAATTAGCACTGCACAAAAGTGTTCAGGGAAAAACACGTTCTTTTTCAAGACCAGAAGGGATATGGGGCAATAAAAGCAGCAAGAACAGTACAAATGCCTAAACCATGATCTTGAGAAATAATCGCCAGAGACTTGCAGCTCCACCCTTAAAATCTTATTTGAGAACATCACCAGGCATTGAAACTACAGAGGTCTAATTAGAACTGTATCCACAGGATGAGGGACAAACACATAGCATGTTCTTGCCACTCTATCCTTTGCAACAATGTCACTGTCACAGTAACAACCCTAAAAATGCTATATAGCATAGCCATTCCATAATAAAAATCAGCTTGCTCCTTTACAGACTTAATACAATTATTTCTCAAAATCTGAAAACACAATTTACACTCATACAAAACTCTTCTTTGTACTCCACTGACTTCATTTCACTTGTTTTCAAGACACTGTATCATTAAAAACATGCTGAAGAGGTGAAAAAATTCTTAATTGACAGTAATTGTGCATACAACTTGACATTTTTGGCAAGTATTAAATGGCAAATACGTAGCAAAAATAAAGATAAAAAATAAAAAATAAATTAAAAAATATAAAAAATGGCAAATAAATGGCCAGTATTAAAGAGACTGCATTAATAATTAAATATAATCTTAAAAGTTTCCCCAGTCAATGTTTGCAAATAACTTACCTAAATTGTGGAGCTCCTGTCTTAATATCCCCTATGGTGACTTGAACATCATCTTCATCATCATCACTATCACTATCACTGTCATCCTCAGCCTCTGCCACCTTCTATGAAAGAAAAAGTCACTGCTTAGACAAAAAAATCAGTCACTTACCTTCACAATGGAAAAAAAATCCAGACAAAACTATCCATTCTACAAATTTTTGAAAGAAGAAAACTCTCTTCTTTCTAGACATTAAAACTGAGTAACAGTAAATTTAGGTTACAAGCATCTGAAACATCTAGATCAAAACAGAGAAGTGTCTTTAATACTAAGTTCAGTTTCTCAAGCATAAAAGAGTTTCCATTACCTAATATCCTTCTTCCCTCTATCTAGCTCATACACACTGGTTCTGCTCTTACCCTGTCATTCAGGAAAGAACTGTAAGATATGCAAGACTAACTTCTCACCATCATCAATTATATATCCAGAGTAACTCAAGTAAAGGTTTTTCCAGTTGATGATGAACACTGCACTTCAGAGAAATCTATTTCGTTCCTAACATCAGTAAGCTACATAAAACCTACTGAGATGTTTCAGCAAACAGACTGAAAAATCAGATAGGAGAACATGCTGTATGCTGTCCCACAGCTCTCAAGCTTGCTGGTAAAATAATTGTGCCAGTACATACCAGGAGTTAATCTAGTCCACTGCTTCAGGTTTGTTGGGTGTTTTAGTTCATTTTTCCCCTTACTGAGACCACAGGGGAGAGGAAAAGCGCATATGATGTTCCTCCCTAATTTGTTCATCTGCTGCTTATTATAAGCTCAGGACATTTCCTAAGGCCGTTATGGTTTATCTTTTTAGTAACCCTCAATGGATCTTACTCTCAAGTACTTTGGACTCATGTAACTCCAGGCAGTGGCACTCTTTGGAGAGGAGTTCCATAGCACTGTTTACTGCATGAAGATCCAACCTCTTTTGTTTTCATCCTGACTCCTATGATCTTAATTTAAAAGTTCCAGTCCTCTTATGGAAGAAACTATGAGGAATTAATCCTCATTTATAGTCTTTCCATGTGATTTTGTTAGCCTCCATCGTATCCTACACATGCCTGTCTTCCCAGCTGAGAAGTTCTTGGCTACTAAGCCATTCCATGCATGAAAACTACCTCGATTACTTTTGCTGCTCTTCTCTCAGCTTTCCCAGTTGTAGTGAAGCCTTTACAAAATGAGGGGAAAGAACAGCAGTCAGAATTCTGGGTGCAACTGAACCATGAATTTATGGTATGGTATCTTCCATTCTGTTCTATATTCACCTTCTGCTACATTGCAAGGTTGAACTGCTTTTTAGACTCCTGACTAGCACTTAACGTGTCCCTCCTAAGTGGTAATGATCAATTCAGACCATTTTATTTGTAAATCTGTTTTTCCCCCAAGGAACATCACTCTTCTTTTTCTATGCAGGATTCAATAACCATGTATTAACTATTCAGTTCTTCACAGTTGGTCCCTGATAGTACTCTCTTAATTAACTTTGTATCATCAGAAAACTTGTGATATCACAACTTAGCTCTTTCCCAAGTCAATATATTAAACAGCACAGATAAGCACAAAATTCCAGAGAATCTTCCTTGGAGATGACTTTCCTTCACTGTGGAAACAGAACCTTGACGTCTGCCCTTTGTTTTCTGTCTATGCCAAATCAGTTATCTATATGGGATTCATTCTTGTCACTGAATAGTTTTTTAAAATCCTCAGTGAGGAACTTCTTCAAAAACTTTGTGGTATCCAAGTGAACTTTTCCAACCAAATCATCCTTATTCACATACTGGAATCCTTCAGCAAGAGGCTGAACACATCGAGGACAAGCTGATTCTGCCCCAGCAGCCTGCAGTTATCCACGCACAGCTGACTTCTAGCCCTTGTCTATTATACCATCTATTAAGTTGCGTGGTATATAAAATACACAAAAATAACAGCTTCTAAGCAGATTAGATGTTGGAGTGCAGTTCATCCTTGCTACAAATCATTAATATAATTTATATAACAATGAAGAGTCTATTCTTGAGGTGAGGGAGATAGGACAAGTCTAGATCAGTATGGGTATTCTGTAAATGACAGCTGAAGACAGTCTTGCAATGCTATATGGCTGAGAAGTGCAAATTCATCACTCACCAGGCAACCCACACAGATGCCATTAAAAAGGCATCAAACAGGAAATAAAATTTTGCCTGGACGATGTACCTTTTCAACCAAAACCCCCTTCATTTATAATCAATGATTTCCTACTTTCCTTCTCACAGAAATACTCACCTGTTCCTATTCAACCAGCTTGAACAACACTCATTTTTCTAAGCTGCTGCTGAACCTTCATGAACACCGTTTGCCATGAAGTTCTCAATTTTAAGGAGATATTCTAATGATATCCTAACAATGCCAGGCTTTATATAGACAAAAAATACAAAAATATGCAAGTAAAAGAAAACTGAGCCTAAATGGATTTCCAGAAATACTTTAAGATCAGCAGCTCCAAAAAAATATTATTGCTGCCTTGTACTTAAGAACTTTACCACCCACTTACAACATCAGCATCACACAAAACACCTTTGATGCACTTTAAGTAGCTTTTCAGCTTAAACAACTGAAATAAGTTTTAAAGTTTTAATCACTTTTTCTCCAATTTTAAACACATTGTAATGCCTTTGATAAATGTCACGGTTTGACACAGAAGTAAATTTTTGAAAAAAGTCCTTCTAGTTCTGATCAGAACCAATCAATTGTCTGGCTTGATTATTGGCAAGTTTTAAGCCACTTAGGAGTTTGACATGCCTCTGCGAATCACATTTTAAGATAGACAGAGCCCGGGAAAGCTCTCTGGACTTCTGGCCATCAAACAACCAACTTGGGCCCCCGAGCCCGGCTCGGCCTGGCCCAACCCGGGAGGCAGCCGCCCCCTCCTTGGCCCTGTTCCATCTGGGCCCCCCAGCCCTGCCCCATGCAGGTAGAGCTGGGCTGGCAGCGGCCCCCCTTCACCGCCACGGCAGAGCCCAGCTCCAGCTGCCCGGCAGAGATCATGGGACCGAGAGAGAAGTTCCAGCCGGGCTGGGTGAGATTAACCCTACTAGTGCTGTTAAGATTTCTTCAGAACAGATGGGCCTGAAAATGCTGCTCCTCCCCAGAGAGAAAGGTGAAGGAGCATGAAGAGACACCCTAAGGTATAAGTCAGTAAAGACAGAAAGGCTGAAACCCTGAGAGAAGAGTGGAGATGCTTCAAACCTGGAAGCTGAAATTCTGTTGCAAAAACCCTTTGGGGATGAACTGCACTATTGGAGTCCCTGCTGTAATTTCATAGATCATCGGTGGGGGTAGAGCAATTGGGAGCTAAGGTGCCTCTGCATTTTTTTTCTTTTATTATTTTGGCTCCAGAGTGTTTGGACTCAGTTTACCTTCACCTGCAGGGGTGTGCAGTACACCTGAAGCTGATTCTGCCTAGTGGGTGGGGGGCATGGTCCCACCCTTTGGTGTGGACTGATCCACTGATTGAACTGACCATAGAAAGGAACCAAGAGGGGTTAGTGCGAAGATGACCCCAGTTCCTAGAGATGAAGATTGCTCCTAGAGATGAGTAAAGAAGACCTTGCTCCTGAACGGCTCAGCCTTAAATTGACACCCCATGTTAGCTCAAATTGAAACCCTCGAAAATCAGCTGTGGGGAAAGTGGTGATTCGACAGAAGGGACTTTTCACTGCAAGCAGAAACCTCCCGGGCAGCTGTTTTGCTGTGATATTGAACCCATAAGAGAGTTGTCTCAAGTGGGAATGTCTCCATAAGGTCAGCAAGAAAGACTCAGAGATTCCTATCTCTTTATGTGAACTGAAAAGATTATCGAAGTGGTAAACTGACTAAAAACTCCACAGTTGTTTCTATGTTATCAGCATGAAAAGAAAAGTGGGGAAAGGAGAAGTGTTCTGAGGGTTTAGTTTGATTCTAACTTTTGTTTCCTTCTTTTATGTCTGTTAATTAACTTCTTTAACTGCTTTGCTTTCTCCTAATTCTTATCTCACAGAAGTAAGTAAGAGATGATTTAGACTAAACCACTACAATAAATAAAGCGTTAAGAGTTACTGAAAAAAAAAAGTATTTCATTAAGAGGCCAGTCCTTGAAACTTGCACAAATATCTCAGTAATGGTTTCTGCATCACTTAAAGGTATTTTTTGGAAGATATAAGCTAAAAAATCCCACTGAAGTAGAACTACAATTTTCTCATAGAACATACTTAAATTGTTCCTATTCACAGTAACCTGAATCCTTTAATCAACACTGCAACTGTAAATTTAATTTCCTGGTCCTTTCCTTCATCATACTAACACTGAAGTTATCAGACACACTCAACACCGAAGACTACTACAAAACAAGTGTTAAGTTGCCTCTGAAAGGCATATGTAACTCATCTCTTGGCTCATATTTTAACATAGTTCTGCAAATGTTGCTTGTTTATCCCATTCAAAAAAAGAAAGACTATCAGAGGACTTTATTTTCCCATCAGTGAGAAAAAATAGACCATCATTTTGAAAAAGATGTCTTTGAGAAGAGAGCTGTCTTCAAACACTGTCTTTCTGCCCCCCACGAAAACTGGGAGTACTATTCATTTATCTTCTCTAAGTTAGATTTAAAAAGTGGACTGCAGCTAGAAATTTGATGTCCTAATTCACTAATTTCTGCAGATCACAAACACATTATAGAAAAAAAAAGAGCACACACTTAGGCATCAATTTAAATGTAAGTCCTAGTCAAATTATCAATTCACAATAAGTCACAGAATCAAAACATATTAAAGTAGTATTTCAGAAACATATTTAAAACTACCGTTTTCACAACGCCATTTTCTGCAGCTTCCTCTTCACTTCCAGGTGGGGGTGGAGCACTTAAACAAAAACAAACAAGAAAAGATGAAACTAGGTATTTATGCACATATTATTTCACAGGTATCAGCTAATGATGAAAAAAAGCTTTGCTACATCATTCCAGACAAAAAGCCAAGGCTCCAGTAGTCCTCTGCATTAACTAAAAAATAAAGTCGACTTACTAAAAAAATCTAGACTAATACAACTTTATATTAGCAATATTTAGCTATCATAAATCATACTAACTGGATGCTTGTAGAATAGTTGGGTGTAATAAGGCATTACACTCGGATCTTCTTTTGAAATCAAACTGAAATACTTCATAACATATGAAGGGAGAATAAGTTGTTTGGGTGTTTTTTTTTCACTGCAGACTGACACTTATCAAAGACATAATGGAAAAAAAAAAACATTTAAACACCCACAGGTAATGTTTCACTGAAACAGAATTCCCACATCAGTATTGTGAAATTTTCTTCTACCATATGGAATAGTTACAATTCAATGACTAATTCCATTATATTTTAACTGTAGACTGGGAACTGTAAAAATTTTAAAACTTCTGGTCCATCTAAAAGGACAACAACTGTGACATCCATGCAAATGAGCAGTCTCACTGGGCCTACCTACTGCTGTTTCTTACCCAGCAATATTTTAACTTCCAAAGCCCCATTAGCTGTTAGGATGCTGCACCACAAATAGCAGAGTTAGCATGGAAACCATATTCTTTCATTAAAAAGGTACTTCTGAAACAGAGTGAGCAATTGCCAATTTTTATTGAATAGAATAATTCTAACCCCATACTCTGTTGGCAAGACACTCATGAGTGTTGCACCTGATACAGCCAAGCTATTGCCTCAGGATTCAAGATTGATCATTTCACCTCATCACCTGGTAAAACAACAGACTAGCTACAGAACCTGAATAACACCTCCCACTTTTTTGTATATACAAACAATGCCAAAACTGAGAGGCCAGAGACAAAACTTTTAACAGGTGAACTGTCCCCATACTTCCACAGTTCCAAACACAACTCCTAAGATGCCTAAGTTAATAACTGTAATGCTTTTTGACCAAAATCATGCATTGAGACAGCCGAATGCCAAACTAGACACTACTGACCAAAAACTGTAGTACACTGTTTCTAAAGATTATTTTGCTCTTCATGCAAGTGATTTCCCTAAGTAACAGTAATACTGACAAAGATGGCAGGTCAAGAAAAGGTAACTGAACATAAGGAATCAACTGATATGGAATAGGTTTCTTAGGTTCTACATAAAGAGCAAGTAAGTAACTAGAATTCGTTGTTCTGGAAGAGATGGGATTCCAGACAAACGCAATGGAGGTCTAAAAACCTGTTAAATGATGGGAAAAAGTGACAGAAAACAACTCTGTTTCTTATACTACAGAAATAATGGGAATCAAATAATTACACCTAGTAGCCATTTCACAGTGATATATATAATCATGTGGTGGAAGTCATTATTGCTTTATCAATCGGTGCTTGTCAAAAGTTCACATGAATTCAAAAGCAACTGAGCAAGCTTATGAACAAGCAGTCCACCAAAGCTACCTAAATGCAAGAGTTCTCATTGAAAAAATTGAAACACCTCTAGAAAATAAGTGTATGTTTTCATGTACTGACTTACCCTTGTTTAATGTATCTTGACAATCAACAATTTCCATATTTTACCAATTATGAGAATTTCCTTCATTCAGCACAAGTGACTGATTCCCTTTTCCAGTCAGTCCTTGTTACTAATCTCCATTAACTTTGTTAGGTTTTCAAGGCAGCATCTTTGTGCTCTCGTACAGCTCTTTATAACTAAAACAGACTCCCTCCAAATATTTCCATAGATTTCCTAAGTTTCTTTTAAATACTGGCTCACTGGTAAAAAAAAAAGCAAACCAACCCTGAAAACCAAGGCAGATGTGATATGTATGTGAAACTACCTTGTAATCTTCATTTGCTTCCTTATATTGCTGTTTTTGTAATTACACTGCAAACTCTTTGGGAGACAGGATGTTTTTCAATTGGTAAATTGTCTCAAATCAAGTCCTGATCCATTACTAAGACCATAATGATTACAAAAATAATTGTGCCAACAAACCTGTTGGCATTTTGTGAGGGGTTATGCTGTCCATACAGTTAAACTAACTTTCATACTTAAGTAACACAATTTCACAGGTACAGCCACTTCACAGAAAAGCAAGTCCAAACATACTATCTTAAGGACATTTTCAAAGTCAGCAGAATATGTTCAGCTGCTACCAACTTTCAAGCAGCTGGAAAGAATGTAGTGAATACAATTTTTGTGCAACCATACTACAAGGCTTCCAGCTGTCAGGATACTCACCTAGATTTTTCTTCCTCTGGTCTCTCTGCCTCATTTTCATCTACCATAACAGAAAAGAAACACACTATTTAAGAATAAAATTCCCAGGATATAAACTGTGACAGATTATCTTCACATGTAGAATATTAGGGCAACTCTTCAGATTACTATTGAGACATGTTCTTAATATTTCAATTGTGAAATCACTTGAGCAGACCTCTGAGTGCTCACAGTGCTCGGCACTGACAGGTCCACCACATGGGCAAGGTTTAGTTCATATGTTTCATTACCATACGAACGTAAATATAGTCCCTAAAGTTGTAAAAAAAAGTTAACACATAAGAGGTTAAGGCTGGTTCAATACTTCAACGCCGGGAACGCGGGCAGGAGGGCACCAGGGAGAGCTCGGGCCCCCAGGGGCGCCTGTGGGGCAGGGACACCACGCGGGGCTCCCGTCGCTGAGGCCCAGCACGCCTCGGCCTGCGCGGCCGGGGCTAAGGGCCCGCGGCACCGACAGCGGAGACCGGGGAGGGGAAGGGGCCAGGAGCCGCCGCCACCGGGGGGCTGGCCGGGACGAGAGAGGAGGCTGCGCAGCCACGGGGGCGGCGGGATGGGGGGACCTTGTTCAGCGGCCCGGCGAGGCGGCGCACGCCGCGGCCTGCGCACCCCCGCACGGCCCCCCCTCCGCGGCGGCGCCGGGGCGGCCCGCTGGGGAGGCGGGCTGGGCATGGGGGTCGGGGAAGGTCCGTACCGCCATAGAGCCACTCCTCCTCCTCGTCCCCGGCGGCCCCATCGGCGTCCGCCGACAGCCGCTCCGCCTCGCCGGTAGACATGGCCGCCTCCTGCGGGACGCGCGGGCCCGGCCCCGGCAGCGCCTCCCGCCGCCGGGCCGCCCCACCGCACCGCCCT
>JACBWW010000020.1:16853326-17009431 GCA_020086605.1 Lanius collurio | reverse complement strand
GACATTAAATGACAGCAGAATTCTAATAATTTCCTTTGGCTGCAGCCACAAGGAAGAAAAAAGAAAACCATGTTTGAGAAAAACACAACAAATAGAAACCAAAAGTAGGCTAAGAATATAAAATGTCTTAAAACACTTTGATACAGATCCTCCAAGCAGTTTTCCTTGTAGAAACCTTTAAAGAGAAATCACACTGAGCTGTTGGTAATGTAAAACTCCACCTTGAACATTTGTGGCCTGTAAAAACTGTTTCTTCTAAGGCTTTGAGTAGCTGAAAGGCTGAAGAATGCCTCTTTGCGAGCTGCATCGCCATCTTCACTCATGGGTTACACACCAGAAACTGACCAAAAGATACCAAGTATATGGGAACCCTTTAGTACAGGTCCTTTTCTAACACAGTAGATGTCACCTTGCACAAGGGATAAAATAAGATGTAAAACTACATACATAATTTTGTTTCATAATTTAACCATTGTGCATTAAACTGATAAAACTCATTTTGTCTTCTGGCTAGTAATTATTTTTTCTACACTGGCATATGCAGAACTAGTTGCAATCTATACAGTATTAATAAACTAAAAATCTATCCACTTTCTTAAAAAAGTATCACAATAATGTCTGGAAAAAATCCTCAATCTTTTAAAAGAGGTCAACAGCACCCCCCCACTATACCTTTTTAAATGGTTTTAAACGTAAAGAACCCCTTTAAAATTGTGGGGCAAGCCATAATTCATCTAAATTTTGTCTGTGGCACTCAACCATAAAGCAAAAACTCAGAAATACATAATCTCTGAGGTAATTCAGTCTGAGAGAAGGATAATTCTACTTGCTTATAAACTCAGGGGCCCAGTGGTTAGATATCCCCCATCCTTTCTTAGCATTCATTTTTCAAATCCAAATAGTAAAGAAGGGTATTACCTTACATATTTTTCTAGCATCATGAACCTT
Organism: Lanius collurio; assembly: GCA_020086605.1. Taxonomy (NCBI): domain Eukaryota; kingdom Metazoa; phylum Chordata; class Aves; order Passeriformes; family Laniidae; genus Lanius; species Lanius collurio. The sequence continues at coordinate 17,008,483 of JACBWW010000020.1, read as the reverse complement.
AATGCCCTAAAGTTGAAATAACAGATTGGTGCTAGAACAGCAGAAAAATAGGGAAGAATGCATCTGGGTAGGAATGTGAACAGAGAATACTGAAAGGAAAGAATCTGATTTAATTACTGGAAATCTAGTGATTCTTCATTACTCATGTTTTTTAGTGTTCTGAAACCAGTTGAACCTGTAAGAGACCTAAGAACAGCATTTAAGATGGACGGTGTACTAATTAAGTATTTTATCTCTTTATTAATGCTGATAATCCTGCTATGTCAGAAAAGGTATCTTTCTCTGTACTAAGGCTGCCTAAGCGAGTACTGTGTAGAACACAGATTTGCAAGCGAGCCATCCATTCTCTGGGGAGAAGAAACTGTAGATGCTTGTTATGGGGTTTCTTCCTAGTTAGCTCTGAAACTGATTTCAAGACCAAGAGCTTTTTAAGGCGGAAGTGGAATTAAACTAACTTGTCATACGTGTCCAACTGTACAGAGAAAAGTCGCATTTACTGAGCAAGAGTACTCCGTGCTGCCGGCTCATCCACCAATGCATTTGTTCACACTAACACAAGAAACACACAATGGTAGGGCAGGGAGCAGTGAGGAAAGCTGCTTCTCTCCGGTGCTGTCCATTTAAAGTGCCGCAGAAGCAGCCGTTCCCGCGGTGTCGCCACGGGCCGGTGACACAGCCAGGGACTCCGGGCCCCGCCCCCCGCCCGCAGCCAGCCCGTGCCCGACACGCCATCGCGCGGCGCCGGCGGCGCGCCGGGCACGTGCGGAGTGTTGTGGCTGTCACCGCCATGGCGGTGCCGGAGCTGCTGCGGCAGCTGAGCCGCCGAGCCTGGGAGCCCGCGCTGGCCCGGGCGCACCGCGCCGCCGTCCTCATGGACGCGCCCTCCGCCGAGGCGCTGCACTGGACCGGCGGGGCGGGCGAGCTGCTGGCGGCAGGGGCGCTGGCTGTCAGCGCACTGTCCGCCGAGGCGGCGGTGCCGGAGGGGGTGGCCCGCGTCGTGTTGGTGGTGAGCGGGACGCTGCGGGGCGGCGCGGCGGCCGCGGTGCGCGGCGTGCTGGAGCAGGGGGCCGTGCGGCACTGCGTGCTGGTGTGCGGCGGCGAGGCGGAGGGCGGCGGGGCGGCCGAGCTGGAGGAGACTCTGCGGCGGTGGATGGGTGAGGGCGGCTGCGCCGAGGTGGTGCTGCGGGGCCCGCCGCTCCTGGCGCCCGTCTCGGCGGAGCTCTGCCTGCTGCCCGCCCTGGCAGCGCTCCTCCCGCCGCTGCCCGGCCCCGGCGGCCCAGGCCCCGCAGAGGTCGGGCTGAGTGCGCTGCCTGCGGGGCTGCGGGCGGCGGTGCGGTCCCTGGTGGGTGACCTCGACTCTCTCTTCACCGCTCTGGGCCTGCGGGAGGAGAGCTTCGCAGTGGGGACCCTCAGCAGGGTTGTTGCCGCTGAGTTGGCAAGCCACGCCCCAGCCAGAAACAGGAGGAGGACAGCCACCAATAAAGCCTCTGTCATCTTTGTGGACAGGACGCTAGACCTCGCTGGTAAGAAATCTGCAGCTGGTATGGGCTGTCTTTCTGCGGGGCACCCACTGGGAGGGTGTCAGATAGTTGTGGGAACGCTGGTGACCTGGCATTACCAAAAGTCCGTATTCCACTTGGTACCATGCTCCTCCCATTGGTATATAGCTCCAGTTCCGTGTCCTGTATGGGATTTCTCCTGAGACCTGGTCTCTTAAAATACATTTGTTGGGTGGTTACCAAGCAGTCATGGTAGGTCTCTGGGCTTCTTCTGAAGCTTGGAGAAACGTGTGTGGGTTCAAAGCAGTAGTTCCCATAAGTTTGACATTGTCCTGCTCCAGTAGGAAAACTTGGTGTTCTGGTATTCTGCTGGTGATACCCAATGTCCTCCTTTCTATTCCAAAACAGCTATTACCATGTGGGATATGTATATTGTAATCCTTTGTCCCAGTGTCATTTTTTGTGCTTCTTGAATTAAAAGCACTGCAGCTACCACTGCTCTCAAGCATCCAGATCATCCGTTATTCACATTGTCCAGTTGTTTTGAAAAGTACCTTACAGGCTGCTTCCATGACCCCAAGTGCTGTGCCAATACCCCTAGTGCCAGGTGCATCCTTTCATGCAGAAGTAGCTCAAAAGATTTTGTTAAGTGGTGGTCCCTGGTGGTCAGTGGCCCCAAAGTCATACTTAACTGCCCAATGAACTGGTGTTGCTTTCCAAATTAGGAGAAAAGTTGAGCTGGTTACCCTCCCATTCTTCTTGGTTCATGTTTACCATGATCTTACAGCATAAGCAGCGTGCAGTTCCATTCTGTAGGCTAGTGGTTTGAAGAGTAACACACCAGGTGTGCAAACAGTTCTTCATCTGGCAACACCTTAACCCCATGGCCATGATGGTTGCTTGCACATCCTTGTATCCCAGTGGGTCATAGAAGTGAAGAGTAAAGCAGTAGGCTCTGCTGGAAATCCAAAGGTTTGTTTCTAGCGCTTCCATTTCGCTGCAGACTAGAGACCCTAACTGTGTGCCACCTGGAGGTGTGCAGGAAGTGATCTGCATGTTTCAGACTGAGCCTTATGGATTTCTGTGAAACATCCAATGGATCTACTTGTCACTCTTATTTTTGTATCTGTCTAAGCAGATACACATCTCTGTATAACCCTTAGCCATATCTATGTGCCTGAAAGTGTTTCTGTGCATATGTGTATTGGTGTAGGAGTGGCTGCATTTGCTATCCCCGTTGTACATCTCTGTGCTGGCATGCACGGAGTGTGGGCCTGGTTCTGTTTGTAGTCAATAATTCAGGTCATAATTTTTTGCCACCACATGTCATGTAGCAAGCACTTGCCACAATGTTGCACTCTGCAGCTCATCTGTTTCTGAATTGTCCTTCCCATTGTTTTTTCCTCCCATAATTTTGCCATTGTGTATCGTTGCACAGCTGTACAGTTCATAGCTGTCAACAATGTGCTAAAGAGCAGCTATGGATCTGGGCAGTTAATGCAGTGCTGGGAAGATTGATAGGAAGGCTGCAAGAGAGTGGACTTGGATAAGGAGCCTTTAAATGAAATTGTGAGGAGAGTGTTGGTTTGGGGTGGGAACTGGGCAAGGATATATGCTCTCAGATGATGAGAAGAAATAAAAACAAAAAAAAGAACCAGATGTGGGATGACAGGGAGCTGCCTGACAAGGAAACTCTTGAGAAGATGTGAAGAGATAATTGTTACCAGCTTAAACCTGGGAAATGTGAAATCTTGTACTTCAGTAGGAGAAGGTTTTTTGGAGATAACAGCAGGGCTGCAGTGGCACAGCCTTGGAAGGAAGCATCAAAGCTCTCGGACTAAGGATGAGAAGTTACAGGATTTCTTTTCTAAAGATTCCATTCTCACTATCCATAAATGAACTTAAGATCCCTTCATTTTGCTACCAACAAATGTCTCCAGAATTGATTGGTAATTTCATGGAGTTATTTCTATGCTTTGGACATGATACTCTTGCTATCGAGTACAATGCAAATGGAAGAAAGAAAAATCCAGTGCATTTCAGAGGTAAAGCTCTATATGGATCTGAATTTAGTGTCACACAATGAGATTTGTTTCATTGGTTTGCTAAAAACTGTACAGTAAAAAATATACCCAGTCAGCCTCCAGCACTGAAACTGTGAAACCAGTTTTAAAGAAAATGGAAATGGCAGAATTAAGTTGTACCCAAGACCTTAATTTTCTTAGGCATATCCAGTTTTTTATATACTTTCTTCCCTGGCTCTGTACCTGTAGCTCCACTTCTTGGCTTCAGGTGAATGAGTCTGTTGAGTTTCATTCAGTCTTATGCTTTGTAAAAGCTAAGGCTTCTCTCTTCAAGTTTTCAGTTTGGTATTGGCAGCTGGGCCACTGGATCTTTTTTTCTGGCTATGATATGTATTTGCAGTCAGCAGTGTAAAAATAAATAATTTTTCTTTTGAAATGACAACTCAGTGCAGCTAGAAGCCTTTGAGGTAGACTTTCTCATTTGGAGCCCATTTCAAACAACTTTTTAAATCTTCCCTCTCTAAAGATGCAAGGTTTTGGATTTGATTTGTGTCGTATCGAAATCTGAATCTTGTCCAGAGTGTGGGCTGTAGAAATGGGTGTTGGTTATGTGTCCATGAATTATGAGAATGATTTCATATTCCACAGCACTTCCACAACAGCCTGGAAGTTCACTAAGAGCAGGTGCTGGGCTGCTTTCTAATTAAGTCAGGCTTCTGCTTTGAACAAGGTGACTTTGAATCCCTCTAAATAGACTATCAGAGGGCGATTATTTTCTAACTCAAAGGCCTGAATGTAGTACAGGTTTAGGTAGCTCTAGATGATTTCTAAAAGAGTTGCAGTTATAGATGTCTTATTTGTTAGCTCATGTTCCATTCTTATCTAGAAGTCTATTTAATAGTTTTTATATTATATTTTTTTGTATGTTCAGCATTGCTTATGCACACTGTATTTTGTTTGCCTATGTATTGTTTTAATGTCCACTACTCTGCTTTAAAAAGCAGAATAAATCCTCCCAGCTAGAGGAGTACCCTGATAAGTGACACTGGTTAAAAGTCAGAGCTAACTCTGATAAGCACCCTAATTCATCTTATTTTTCTTCCTCTAATATCTGCACCCCAAAATATCTATGTTATGGTAACATATTGTAACTCCATACTCCTTCCATGTGTTTATTGGTTACTACCCTGCCAACACTCATACCTTTTATGGAGTAGTATTTTGCAGTTTCCCAGGTTTCGGTTTTCATGTGTTAAGCTCATTGATACCTTTGTGATACTGGTGTTCAGAACAGCTTGACAGATTTTTCTTCCCACTCTTTCAAGCTTTGCAGCTATTTGGGATCTGGGTCTTGCCCACTGGTGTGTGGGGGTAATTTTGAAATTCAATACAGTGAGCAAAAGACAGAGAAGAGTGAATAGCAGGCTGTGCCTGTGCAGTTACTCTGTAGTTTTGGGTAATAACTTTTGTATAGGTGTTCTTGAAGTTGGATATTTCAATGCTGTCAGCAGCAGCATTTTATCATCTCTAGCCCTGTTGCATTTGTCTGTCAAAATCATTGGAATGTTTCCCAAGAGACAAGGCTGCAAACATGGGTTTAAATTTCTGTATCCCCTGCCTCACTGTCAGCTAGGCATCATCTTTGCATCAGACCTTTGTGCTGGTTGTAATGTTTTCAGCACTTGATCAGATACAAAAGGCACAGTTCGAGTGCTCATCAATGGAGTGCAGGTACTATTCTGTTTTGGTGCCTGGGAGCAGCTGCAGTGATGAGAAAGTCGTAACATGCTTTTATCATTCTACATAAGTCATAGTGGAGAATGAGGGTGTAGCCTAACATAGGCCCATGCCTTTCTAGTAAAGGCTGATTCTGATTAATCTTTCTTTTTGATTATTTTTGTTCTAAAGTGTTGAACTTGGATGGGTTATCCTTCCTTCTCAGACCAGGGTAGGAGAGCAGAGGAGACTGCTGTTCTGCTAAGTTCTTTATTTCATAGTCTCATAGCTTTCTTGAAGGCAGAGTTCAAGGGGGTTACATGATAAAGCCATGCAGCAACAGGAAACAGCAGGCAAAAAACAGCTTCTTCTTCTTCTATATGCTCTATATATTTTCTTACAGAAGTGTGGATTATATTTGTTAATTGACCAATAAGATTAACACATGATTCCAGTTTTCCTTTTCTTAACCTATCCTGGTCTAATTCTTACAGTCATAAGTCTTATACAAGTGTTACATAGGTATTACACAGATTTGTGTACATAGTTTCTATCAGCTCTTATTGTTTATGTGAACACTATCTAAAAAATGTGAACAGTATAGTTCTGTCTATATTTTGTCTGAAGTAAAGAATTCTGTGAAAAGGTAACACTGCTGCAGTAAGAACTCTGTTTAAGGTCTCTGCTGTAGCTTTTCAATGTTTAAGGCACTTTTTAAGGCACTTAGCATATATTTCTACTAAAAATTGAAAATTCTATATTTCTGTTTCACTTTGATGTGGCTTCATGTATCTCAGCTTGTCCAAAGGTTTTAATTCAACCTCTGTGCTTTGGCTTCCTTCTGGGCCTGAGTCCAGAGGAACTTTCACTCCAACACTAAAGCATTTGTTTGTAATTGTCTATTTTTTTCATTATATTTATCACATTTCTAATTTGGAGTGCTTTACTCATTCTTTTTTTGTTTGCAGCATCTTCCACGTTGATGCATTGGTGGATTGACACCAATGTCTTTTTAGAGGAAACGAACCCATGATTTTTTCTTCCTTACCATCTAAGCTGAGCCTTGAAAACATAAATGCTGAGGCCTGTAGAGTACAGTAGTCCCCTTTTTCTGAACTAGACTGGGGCTTCAACACAGGAAGCAACTGATGTTTAAGTTATTGTGGTTACTTGAGGCTGAGACTGTGCTGTGAGGAGTGATGGCTGCTGAAAATACTCAAGTATGAACACTCACTACTGCAGGTCAGGATTCAGCTTCTGCTATGGCATGACATATTCTGCAGAGATTTGGCTATCATGGAATAAGCACACAAACTTTTATAATAGGTTTCTAAATGCTTCAGATGTTAACTTTGTTACAGAGGCTTTTCAGAGAGAAGAAAATAAATGGAATGAGTTATTCTTTTTAAAAGAAAAATGCAGGTGACTAGGTCAGTGCAGAGGATTTAGAAATTACATGAGCCTTGAACAGGTAAAGTGTTCCTCATCTCCAAATTTGCTGCTCTTTACATATGTTGCAAGACTGTGAGAAATGGGGAATCTGTCATATTTCTATGTCAGTATGCTGATGCTACTGGCTTGGCTGTGGACTTCTGTGATCCTCCTGCTAGAATGCAGATTGGTTTTTGGGTTTTGGAGGAGGGAGGAGTTGTGATGCTTTTTTCTTGGTTAAGATTCAATAATCAGCATAATGGGATAAGTAACTGGCTGCTTTGATATTATCTCATCTGTACAGAGGAGAATGTAGATCTGTCTTTTGGCAAGGTAGAAGAATGCTCTAGTTTCCTTTAATGCTGCCCAATTGTTCCTGGGAACATACAGTCTGCTTTTCAGCACTGTTTAACAAAGTCATCTTAATCTAACACTGGATTAAAATAGTATGTCAAAACATTGATAAGGAACTGGAGCTCTAAGTATCTATCTTTTTTTGAGGATATAGGTGTAAATGTTTCTGTCTTCTGACATTTTAAAACCTGTTCTCACAGAGCTCATGAGTTCCCTAAGAAAGGTGCCTCACAGGAATTGTCCCACTGGAGTTATTTAGTATAAAGTCTTTCCAGTGGTGGTATTATTCAGAAAAGCATTGGGTGAGTGGGCAGTGTTAAAACATCATGAAAACTGGGATGGGTTTGTATCTTTCAAAATCACCTGTCCTGAACTGATCTATCTATAAAGCAGGTAAAACAGCAGATGTTGAGAAAGCTTGATAGTGAGGCCAAGATATGTTTTGCATACTGTTTTGGTGCACACTGACTTATATTTAGGCTCTTATGGAAGGACAAGTCACCAGTAGAAATTAGCTGCATCAGTTGTTGGCTAGTGAGCACTGCAGAACTGCTTTCTAAATCAAGCTCCTCATGTTTAGCAACTGACTTTAAAGTCTTCCCATTGCTCAAGCTTTCATTTTGTTTCTGTGGCATCCAGTTGTTCCTTAAATGTGCTATTTTTTGGTTTTGTTGTGTTTTTGAACCAAACAGTACAGCTAGTAGCAGAAAGTAGGAATCGGAATACAAGTGGTGTGATACAGCACTGGTAATGGGCTTAGGAAAACATTCTCTTGTATGCCTTTCATTGATGCCTTTTTAGGTGAAGCAGGAGGTGTACTTAGTGAGTTCCTGGCTGCTGTTAAAGACTTGATTGGTTGACTTTGCAAATTGTGTCAGCTATAACTTATATCAAATGTCACCTATTTCGGTTTGCAACTTATAATGTAAAGAAAAAGTGAAATTAGAACAGTGTAATAGGTAAGAGTTCTTGTATCCTGAGAGCTAGAGCCTGGCATAAAAACTCCTATTTTGCAGTGGTCAGATAACTTCTTGTCACATGAACTCTCGATCTGTCTGTACTTTGGCAGCATAAGAAACCATCACCTGCCTTGAACACTGTTGGTCATGAGTAACTGCTGAGCAGTCTGTTGACTGTCCTCAGAAGCTGTGAATAGAAGGGATCAAAACTAGTCCCATTCACCCTTCTGAAATCAGTGCAGTTGGAAAGTGACTCCCTGGGATTTCCTGTCCTAGTCTTGTGAAGTTTAACTGTCTTTTCCGGATTGGTTGATGTATACAGTTGATTAGGGGGAATGGTGACTTTTAAAACCTCCAGTAGATGTTTTGTGATTGATTTGATGCAGCATGGCAAAAGCCAGTAGTGCCTGTGGCCCAGTGGAAACCTCCATGAAGTAACAGTTGTGGGAAAGAGACAGAGATGGCACTGGCTGTTTGTGGAAGCAGTCTGGGTACTGTGAGTCTTCCCCCTATGCCAAGAGGAAAGGAGGGATGTTAATAATTAATGTGGGTTTATTTGCATTCGAGGTGTTTCTAGTTTAGCCAAATGTCTTATCTAGCTAAATGTTGCTCACATGCAGCATGTGTGGAGAGACAGATGTTGCTTCCAGTAAATGGGGTGGAGGTGCAGTAGATTACCTTTGGTTTTCCCTGTGCAGCTTCGTGAGTGTTACAGTGTGCCTTACACATGACTGATCTCCTAAGAAGAGTGTAGGGATTTTGTAGAACAAGATAGCTTAGGGAGTCACAAAGACAACCCAGCTCATTCCATCTGTATTTCACTGGTCTAACTCTGGCTAGGAATGGTAGAAAAGAAAGTTGCTGTCATTCTGTAATTGTTGCAGGCTTTGGTGAAACAAATGGGTGATAAACCAGCTGAGTGTTCAGATGTCCACACTGCAGTACCATCCCGTGCTGGATGCTTTCTGTGGATAATGGCATTGCCAGCAGAGAGTTTGACTTCACTTTTCTCTTCCATTTTCATCCTTCCATCTCTTTTCATCTTCTTCTGCAATATAGAATAGTGGATAAACCATGGAAGACCATGATTTACAGCCTGGATACCTGTTGCTGTAGAATTGCTGGAGACAGTTTTCTGCTTATCCAAGAGCACTTAATAATCTGACCTCAGCAATGTTCTTGATGTAAGGGCCTTTTTTTTTGGATTTATGGAGCATGTGAAGCTAATTCAGCTGTTGAAACAGATCTTCTCTGTGTTTGGAAATGATGAAACCATAAGAGCAGCTAGCTGCCACACAGACAGACTTGGATGGAGTGGGACCGTAGACTGAGACAACTTTTTCCTGCTTCAAAAGTTCCTGGTTTTCTGTAATGAAATCCAGGAGAACAATACTAACCTCAGCACTGCTGTCCAGCCCTGTGTTGATGGCTGAACTGTAGCCTAAGTGGCAAAATACAAATACCTTCAATTTGTTCCTGATCTAAAGGGAATGAGGTTTCTGGTCCCTCTCTCTTGACTTTTTAATATGTAGTGTGTGTCATATTTTTCTGCTTTGAATTGGCTCACAGCCCTAATATTTTCTAAGTTGGTTTTAGAGCCTGTGTTGAGACCTCATGAATGGAAAGAAAAGCATGTGTGTGTTTGAAATCAGAAAAACTGAAGAAAACATGCCAGCTGGAGTTCAGAGTTTCTCTTGGAATATGGTCAAATTGAATTTTATAGTCTGTAACTTGGGCTGGTTTAGTAATTTCGTGTTTATTTCACCTGAGCTGCCCTTGCTTCATATAAAAGTGATGATCTTGATAGCAGCATACAATTGGTAATTGTTTATTTTAATATTAGGCTGGCCTGTCTGGGTTGCTATTTATGCAACGTATATACAGTCCTTTTAAGCACAGCCCTATTAGTTTAGGTAAAAAAGTACAGTATGCATGTGAGTGTATATATAAATATTTACCTGCTTTTTTAATAACCATTGAAAATATTATTTAACAACCTGCTTAGGCAAAGAAAAATGTTTTTCATGTCTAAGTGTAAAATCAGTGAATATCTAAAAGCTGTAAAACCAAGTCTACTTTGTACTTTTTAAATGAATCTTTTTGAAATGTTGTAAGTACTTTTAACTTTACACATTCTAGAAATTAATTGCACTTTTGCAGCAAAATGTTTTTGAGAAGCTAAGTGTGACCTTGATGTTATGAATACTAGTGTCCTTCTCCCCAAAACATATGATTATTTTATTTTCAATTCCTTGTGTTTGTTTATTTTTCTAGTTATGCACCTGATAGTTTTTGGGAATTTTTTTTTTTTTTTTTTTTTTTTCCTCAGGAGCAGTTGGTCATCATGGTGACAATCTTGCAGAGAAGATTCTTTCTGTGCTTCCCAAACTTCCTGGCCACAAGACCGATGTGATGGTTAACATGGTGGAACTTACAGCACTGCAGACTTCAGATGAAACTTGCACTATCATAGCACCTGGCTGCTTAGCACAACCAAAGTAAACCTTCTTTTCTTCTTCTTCTTTTTTTTTTTTTTTTTAAATGTTGAATATGTTTTTTATCTCTCTGAAAAAATGAACAGAGAACAAGGTCTTTAAAAAAGCAAAACAAAACAGTCAAGCTTACAGCAAAACCCCATCTGGTCATAATTCTGCTGGAATCTAATAGTCTATGTGTGTGCATTAAGAGAGTAAGCCAGATAAGACTTACTGAAAGTGGGAGAATCTCAAGACCTTTTAGATTTGGGTTATTTAAGTTACTGTAGATTACTGTAGCACAAATCAGTACAGGTTAACACCAAGCATTCTACTTGTGACATTTCTTTTTTTGGCTAAGTAATACGTCATGCAAACAAATAGTTCTCAATGGTGACTTTGTTTTCCCATAAGCCTCTTCATAAAGTTAGCTGGATGCTGAATTTTTGTTAGGAGTATGTATTAATTTAAGGTCTTATTCCTGTTTTCAAACACAGTACCTGTGGAGAAGGATAATAAGGCACAAATTCAGGTATACAGACAGCTTCACAAGGGCCAGATTTTTGCTTGAATAAGAACAACCTAAAAGCTGTAATTTCAGACAGTTGTACTTAGCTATGTATAATGTATAGCTAAGACTTTAGAAGCAAAATGCATCAGATTTGATGTTTCGCTTTCTAAATTTAGTTGTCCGAACCAAAACTTTCCTGCAGCTTCTGTTACTATGCAAAACCAGGGAAACATACCAGGTGCTGGTTTCATGCCACAAAAAATTTTTTTCAGTAGTGCTCTAGAAATTAATGCAGTGCAAAGGAGATAAAAAGTTCTTTCTCTTTTACTATAATGCTCTTCTCATGTATTAGAAAAATTTTTTTCAAGATGGGCTATCTAATATAGTTCCTATTCTTCTCTTTTGACTTATTTTGTGATTTCCCACCTGCACTGTGTCCTTCTTCCTTTCCCCCCAACAAATATTTCACAGATTTACACCTTTAGCAACCTATGGTCTTTATTTTCAGAGAGCCTCCAGATCCTTTGTCACGTTCCATCTCCCACATGTGCTGTAACTGGATCCAGTTTCTAGGTTTTGCATTGCATACTTCTTCTTCCACAGAAGTTGGAGAGGAAACATTTCCTCATAGAGGTGGACTCAGTTGTAACTTACTTCCCAAGTGAATAGCTTAAATAAAATTTGATCTGGTTTGCTTCTTGCTGCCTGCTTTCCATCTTATTCTTGAAGTAGAAGTGAGATGTCCTCAAAAAATCTGTCTACACAGCAAAATGAAGAGGTCATTGTCTGTAGTAGAACTCTGTGGTAACTGTTCAACTTTGAGTAACTACCAGAAGCAAAGAAAATTCTGTCAGTGTGGACTAGGGGAAAAAAAATGGTTAATTACTGCCCTGAGACTGTTGATCTGTGCTACCACTCCATTGTTTCTGCCATTATTGACAATGAGGAGACTAAAGGTAGTGCTGGTATGCCTTCCCATGGCTAAATTATTACTTCAGTCATGTATTCCTGTTTTTAGGAACAGCTGGCAGAGTTCTACTGTGTTCTAAGGTGGCTAGTAGTGTATATGTACATCAAGGTTTGTTTGCCTATTTGCTGGCTAATGGGAAGGTGTGCTCTGTTAACAGTAGTTACTCTTAACATATTTTTCAAAGTCTCATATGGACACATATGCTGTTAAAGAGCAGTAGGATTTGGCTACAAGATGCAAGTGTGGCAAAATGAGATGATAGCAGCTGATACCACTGCTTTTGTACCATTAACACACCAGTCTTTGACAGCTTCTCCAAAATACCCTCCTTCTGCAAAGGCATGGTACAGAATCTGTTACACTGGAAATTTTTAGGAACAGATCAGGCAAATATTTTAAACAGTCTTTATCTTGCCTTGGAGCACAGCAAAGGGACTGCACAACCTCTGAAAATCCCTCTTGTGGTCATGTTCACAACTGAAGAAGAGTTGTGGGCCTTAGAAGAGTCTCCAAACAACAAAGAAAGTGACACTGATGTTCAGCCCATCTTTCACTTCTTCTCCAACTATATAATGGTCAGGAATCTAGTTTAAAATAGGCACTTCCAAACTAGCTTAAGACAGTTGATGAAGAATGCTTGAAACCATAACGGTGGCTGAATGTGTGACTGAAGGTGGTAGTTTCCATTCTGTTCAACAGGACTGTTTTCAGTGTTGGATTACAAATACTAACATTAATCATCTTTGCTAGTGTAAAATGGTTGTTTTTCTGAAGCACTGAAATGGACTAAAGATTCCCACCAGTAAATTTCTGTGTCAATTCCATAAGAAATTCCTTGGGATGCCCTCAATTCCTCATGAACTTGGTTGTTGCCCTTGGTAGCTGGCTCAGAAGTGTTTCTTGTAATTGAAAACTTAAGTCTTCATTTGTGTTTGTAAATGTTGCAAGGAGTGTTCCTCTGCTTGTAAATTTTCTGTTTACTCTGGAGTGAAAGTGGCAGCCCTCTCCCCAGAGACAGGACCAGTGACTTCAGTTACACCCAAATGAAATGTGTGGAGATTCTATCACGTGAAATTTTGTGATCACACTGTAGCATTTCAGACTTGCATATTCAGAATATTTTTTCAATGTTTTCATTGTTTTCTCTCAAGTAATATTTGAGTGTGCTGTAATGAGGGGAGAGAGTCTGGTCCTTGCATACAGCCTGCTATATTTAACTTCTCTTATGGAAAGCCACTCCAGCAGGAACATCTGGGCTGAGTTACAGAGTTAGCAAACAGAATTAATGAATAATTTATGGTTGGTGTGGTGAAATAAAGCAGGGTTCTTTTCTCAAATCTAAGGAAATAATGGACTTCTTTAAAGATTTAGATAAAAATGTAAATGCCATGTGTTGCTTGAATTACTGTACTTTGAAGGTGCTCTCTTTGTGAGGAAGGGAATTTCTTAAACCAACCCGAACTATTCTATAGTTCTTGATTTTTTTTTTAGTCTTATTACCCTCAAAAATCTCACTAATTGTTTGCCCTACTGTAGTCACTGACATGTTACCAATCCAGTGTGGATAACAGCAGGGTTATGCTCTTTGAGAATCATGTAAAAGTATTTTATTCATTTTTATACACAGATGGATGTACATAGCAGAAGAGAAACAGTTCATAGGTATTTAGCTAAAGACATCCACTCTTGATCAGAACTTCTGGTTTCTGATTCAGAAAAGCAGGAACCACCCTGTTCTTTCAAACAAATGGTGCATAATTGAAGTGAAATTGTAGTAAAGGCTTAGTGGTAGGGGTGATTTGAAAAAAATTGATTACCGTTCTTTTGCTGGTCTTTGTATTTTGATAACCCATACTGTGTTTTTGGAGGAATTCTTCCAAATTTCAGCTTCTGATTTTAAGCATGTGTGTAGTGGCTTGTAGATGTTGTCTGTTTGGATGAATGTCAAGCTCTGTGTGTTTGTGAGCAATCCATCCCATACATTTGATAACATTTTGGCCATGTTTCTCAAAGCACCCATCTTGTGTTTTTAAGATCTCTTTTTAGCATGTTGAAGTGTCTTGCTGTCAGTAATTAGTTTATCTTGATGAAGGTTTATCTTTTCCACTTCTTGCAGGCTGGGAGCTGAGGTGCGTGAAGCTCCCACAGCTCCCTAAAACCCCAAATCATGGTTCATATGCCTAAATTGTGGTCACAGGCCTGTGGTGTGTGAGAAGAAGTAGGGATTTATATGACACTGTGGGCAACAAAAGGAATATCTGTGTTTACTGTTTTTCACTCTGCTTTTTTATTATCCAGGAACACTTTTGATATATTCTCCTATTTTGCTGAACAGACTGAATATTTAATTTGCTTATGCACATTTCAAGAACTTGCTGAATAGAGATTTCTTGTCTGTTTTTCCACTCTTGCTTCCTTTCTCCAATGTTTGAAGTTTGCAGGCTTCTTAGAATTCAATACGGTGTTAAAATCTTTTAAAAAGTCCCGATTTTTTATTTACAATATTTATGTATTTAATGCAATATACAAAGAACCATTGGACTCTTACAGCAAGCGTTTCTCTGTAAAGATGAAGAACTTTAATGTAGCACAGTTCATGTTTGGGCTGCTATGCCTAAAGCAATCCAATAAGCAATATAGCTGAGCTGTCTGGGCACTTTTGACAGAGCAGATGGAGCCACTAAATCTCCTGTATTTGCACTGGGGGGAGAAATAGCAAGTTGAGAGTGAAGTGACCATGTTGATGGGGGTGATGCCGAAAGCATTGTTATGCAGGCCAAATGTTTGAATCCCAGCACCCACAAAAATCTTTCTTTAGGTCTTGTACAAGGAATGGAAAGCTAGGTGTGCTGGTTTAAAAATTAGGACATTCCTGGAGATGGACTGATAAAATTTCAATGTCTCATGTTAATGGCAGTTGAAAATACTTACTTCTCCCAATCATTCTTAGTTCTGAGGTTGTTATTCACATTTTGGGCTGATCAGTACTTTTTACAAATGCTGCGATTTGGATGGAGAAGAAAGCCTGGCTCCAGCTGCATCTTTGCATTTGGGTGTGATGAGATGATTCAATGCTCCTCTAGTACTGTGGGACTTGGACAACCCTGCATGTAAAGGAAGGCCATGAGGTGAGGTGACTTGTATTCCAGTCCTGGTTCTGCTGTCAGTTTACAGCATGATCACAGGTCACTTAATTCCTTTCTGCCTCTGATTCCTCTTGTAGTCCTTGTCCAAGGAGCTTGTTTTCTAAACTAGTAAAACAGGGAGTTTCTTAGTATGCAAGTTTGCGTACTGAAGGCAGAAACATTCTAGGTGTTCTGATCTTTGGGGATGCAATTAACAGTGCAGATGAGTACAAGGGGAGTTAAGGTGTCAGGACTATCAAACGCAGGATCTCCATTTGTGCTTTCTTTGCTACTGTGTCCTTCCCACTCCCACTCGCAGTGTTTTGTTGCCCTGGGGAGGGGGGACAGTTTTGAGTTGCGTTCCCTTGGCCCCCTTTCCTGGGAGCTGATGGAAGAGCACTTCCAGTGATCTCTGTATAGCACGCACTGCAGTAGTCTTTAAACAGTCACATGTATCATGTGAATTTCAGATGAAAGGATTTTTGTGTGTGTATGGCAAAGAAAAGGGCAACAAGAATTAAAACTGAAGGGGAGATTAAAGTCTCTCTTTAATCTTTAAAGTCTACTCTCTTTAAGTAGACTTTTTTTGAATCGTTGATTTTATTCTCTTGGAGTTTTTTGTTTGATTTTTTTTTTTTTATCAAGGAACAAGCATCTGAAGAATATGGTGTTTTGGTTTTATTGAACAATATGGTTCTTGGATCTTTTTGGTATTTTCAATTTTTTAAAAAAACATTTCCTTTACATAAGCTGTAGATATTAATTAGGAAAACACCCACAACTTTTTTTTTTAATGCGTAAGTTTTTAGAAGCTTATAATAAGAAGGTAATTTGGGGCAGTGTTATTCTTGACCGAACTGGAAATTTATGGCATAAATTAGAGTAATTTTCCTTTCTGGAATGTTAATATTAAAGAGGAAACATTACTATTGCAGTAAGAAAATCCAGATGTCCTGACTATATTGCTTCATATCCACTGCGAGTCTTTTAGAGGAGGAAGAGTAACTCAAAACAAAGGATGGCAAGGCTCTTTCAGACAGGGAGAGAGACAGCTTCGTGCTAAAAACTGCTTTTGGCTCTGCCCCGGTATGTCGGTGGTGGCTCAGCAGCAGCGGGGTGCTGCTCCCTGCCCGTCCCTGCTCCTGGGGTGTTCCTCCAGTGCTGGAGTTTTGCTGCTGGACACTTCCCCCTGGTGGAAGCTGCACGCTCCTGCTCTCCTGGGACCCGGCCTCCTGGCTCTGCTGTGGTGCTCTGTTGAGCTCTGCTCCTAAAGATTATTTTAAACCTAAATTCAATGCCCCCAAGACAAAAAAACCCCAAACCAACTCCAGAAAAGCCACCACCCATGGTGCAGCTGTTTTCTATCTGCCTTTTTGAACAAGGTGAGCTGCACTTTGGGGAGAGAAGGAAGTTTTAACTGCAGAATTTATGAAAAGCAGCCATCACATTGCATTAAATATAACTTTGAAACTTTCTTTCACCAATGACAGGTGAAATTACAGCCTGGCCCTTTGCTTCCAAGACTCCTGTTGTGCCACTAAGGTCCATTTTCAAGGAGACGAATTATGCTTTAGAGGGGTTTTATGTTGGTATGTTTTGCTTTTTTAGCAGTCCAGCCAGGACATGCTTCACAAAGTGGTGGATTGGGCAGTAGGAATGCCCCAACACTTCATTCCTTCCTCCCCCACCATGCTCCTGGACTGGCAGCCTTCCTGATCACTCCTTTATTGTACTTGTATAGGCTTAGAGCACAGTCCTGAATCAAGGCCTATTCAGATTTCCTCATTGTTTGAAATTTCTCAAGGCATCTTCTTGTTGGAAATAAGAGCCCTGCTTGGATCAGCTTCTGGGGTTTGTCAGTCAAGACAAGCTTTACAGGAGATGCTTTCTGCTCAGTTTCAAACCAGCCTGATTCAAATGAACATAATTGACTGTTGCCACAGGATGAGATGAACAAGCTGATAAGATTTATTTTATTTTACAATAAATGTGTATATTTGCCCGGATCCTTTCAACATGGGACCTCCTTGAAATGGAAAAAATGAAGGGGTGAGAGGGCTGTGCTGAGAGTGGAAAATTCTGGAAAGAGGTCAAGACCTCCAGCTTGCCTGAGCTGTGTAACATACAGCATTGCTAGAAGACCTTGTTGCTGCTCTGCAAAACCCCAGTTTGCTGCAGTAGTGAGCTTGTGGAAGTAACCAGCAGAGGAATCACACAAGGGTACTTCTTCTGACCATCCTCCTTGCCTAATAGGTGCCATGTTTTTGTCAATTGTTTGTTTTGACAGGGCTTAGAAGCCTTAGAAGTTGTCTTCTAGATAAGAGGAAGTTTGAAGCTTATTTTCCTTGAGATAAAGAATGAATTGAGCTGAAAGACTCTTGGTATCAGATGGGTGGCTCTTCCTTATCTATGCCTTTCAGCCCACCAAAAGGACTTCTGGGGGTTGTGGGAGGCTGGACTGCTCAGGACTTCATCCTTGTACTTTGCGAACCTCTACCTGCCCTCTTTGTCTAGGCTACCCAGGCTTAGTAATGAAAGTGTTCAGGCAGAATTAAGATTGCTTTTCCTCGGCCCTCTGACACTGTCATAGCTGTCCTGAGAGTACAAGGTTCAAGGGGTTTGAGATGCTTTTGCTTGTAGAATTGGTTAGGTGAAAATGGCAAAATCAGAACTCTTGATGCTTAATTTTTTGAAGATGTATTTTTAGTTCTGAAGAAGAAAGGCTCCCTGTATTTATATTATTCTCTGTATCCACTCACTCTCTATTTGAGTTCAGCCATTTAGTCCCAAGTTTTTGATTTTCCTTTGTCCATGGAAAGACACAATAAATTTGAATCTTACCCTAAAGTTGTCCAGCCATCAACATGTCTGAGTACTTGCATCTTCACCTGGTTATCAGAGCAAGGTCGCTTAATGCCTGTAAGGAAATTCAGTGAGTACAACCCCTCAGCTAGTTTATCTTCTAGCTGTTTCCTTGTTACTATTGTGCTCTGTATCCTTGCAAGATATAAAGAAGGACAAATCTCATTCTGATGACTTATCAGAGAGAGTAACTACTGTCTGCAATCAGGACAGAAAGGGAAGATCTTTATGTTGCTTAGGGGCAATGGTTTTCTGGCTCTCTGTAGCAATTCTTTTAAAACTGACATCACTTTTTTGTTCCCCTAATGCTTTTGTTTGTGAATTTTGTGAGGTTTTTTTCCCCTGTGTAAGTTTGCAAAGTGCTTTTCCCTTGGTGTGGCCACAGTGCATTTTCCTGCAGATGTATTCAGAGTTTAATAGTAGCATAAAGACTGTGTCTGTTTAAGTAGACTTTATGGTTCTCTAAAGTGAGCTCTGATCTTTCTTGTGTTATAGCACGATCTCCCAGAGACTATTGCTTTGGCTGCTGTTGTGAGATTTTTCTAAGACTAGCTCTTACTCTGCTTGGCCATCTGCCTTCAAGTGTGCCTCCTGAATGACCTCAACAGCAAGGTTTTAAAATGCAGTGATATGCATTGGCCTTATTACATACTGCAGAATTACTCATTTGCTGTTCAACCATAGTGCCAGAACAGAGAGTGACTGAGTGACCTGGAGGGGTGTTTTAGTTTTTCATTCTTATGCTGTAAAGTAAGCCTGCTGTATCTTACAACAGAGAGAAATGTGCCGTACTAGTCTGATGAGAAGAACAAATGACAGCTGCTCATTTGGATGACAAAGTAATATTTGGGAAGGAAACCGTATTATCTGTTGGCAACAGGTCTGATTGCAAGTTTTGACTATATGATTTGGGTTTTTTCATGATTCCAGACTTAATATGATCCAGGAATGAAAGTTTACACAGGCTAAAATTTATGTGATGTGAGCTATTTACCTGCCAGAACTTGAAGATGCTTTTACTTTGAAAAGTGGATGGAATCTTGCACAGAGAAATACTTTCTTTTTATACAGATAAATACATCCACAACTGTTGATTTTAATTTAACTGAGCCAAAAATCCAGCATTCTTTTCTGCTATTTAGCATGGCTAAATAATACTCAGCGTGGCTTCTGTTATTTAGATGGCAGATCTTTGAAACCTAATTCATTATGCCTAGGTCTAGTGTTTACCTCTCTGTGTGTGTGGCTTTTTTCCTGAAGTGTAGTAAGGGGATGCAGAAATGGGTATTGCTACTTTATAACTGTTCACAGTTTCAAAAGTGGTTGTGAATATTGATCAAGCCAAGCCAGTTTTTATACCCTGATGAACTTCAACCCCTAAGAAGTTCTTCTGCAGGTTCTGGATGACTTATGTTCCACCAAGTACCACATAGTTTCAATAGGTTGTGAGTATACTTTTTAAAATGATCTTCAACTGGAAAAGATTCTCAACCTGTGGGAGAGAAAAAGTTTTATGATCTTACCTAATTCTCTGCACAACTGTACTACTTATTTAAATAAGTAACAAGAAAAAGAAATCCATATCAAGTCATTTTCACTAACTAGAAACAGTCACAGAACACGCGCTGAATGGGTATGCTGCATGTGGATGCTCAAGCCCCAGTTTCCCCTTAGAAAAAGGGAAATTAACCTCAATAGAAAAAGCTGCAGTTCTTACTAATAGTGGGAATGTGTCGTGACTTCAGATTTTCTTTGACAGGTCAGAAAATGCTCTCAATGCTACACTTGGTTTGGTGGTGAGGAGGGTATGTGAAGGGTATTAGACAGCACCAAACACACTGATTATAAAAGCCCTTTTTAGGAGGAGGATGCAAAGTTAATATTGCATGACTATAAAAAACAACCAAAAATCCAGAGATTTTGGATTAGGACTAAATTCTGCTTTCATCACTCATTCTGTGGAAGGTAGAAGTATATTGGGAAAGGGTTGTGAGAAGATACCCAGAACATGGGGTAAATACATTCAATGTAGACAGAAGTCCTTATCTGTTTCTCTATGACAGATCAACTAGAGTATGGAAATGGTTATAAAAATGAAAGCCCGAGGCTGGAGATTTATTCTTTCTGAATAGCTGTCAGTTTGGTTTTGAAGGCTAGAATTGTCCATATTAGGTTTGCATGAGATCTGAGGAAGCTAGGGCTCTAGGTTTGCATTGAAACTATGATAAATATGCTACTTTGAAGTAAGAGAGGGGTATAATGAAGATATGCAGGACCCAGCCTTCGAGTTGATCTAATTTTCACCAACATGCTAGCAAAGAATCTGGCCCTGTGTGTTCAAACATCTCCTCTTTAAGATGTAAAGACTGCTTCAGATTATTTTTTTTTTTACTATTTATTTTGGATCTCAAAGTATCTACTTGAATACTTGTTCTCAACTCATAAAAAGAATATCTTTGACTCTTTTAACTAATTATATCATAAAACTTACTAAGCAGTGATTTTTGTGGTAACTGAGTCATTGGTGGAAAGAGTTGTCTTTCCATCTGTGATGAAGATGGTTTTTTGTACATTAAGCCCTCAAAATGGCTTAGTCAAGAGGTTGCATTGATGACTCCAGGCTTTAGGCAAGCAAATGAGGAAGAGAGGTCAAAGGAGACTACCAAAAAGTGGCCTTGTAAATCAGAAACATTGAGGAGAAGGAATTCCTAGCATTCCATGGTATTTGGGTTTATTTTCTTATATTTCTTTAATAAGAAAAACACACTTCAGATGTGTTCTTGGTGAATGTTTTCACTTGTCTCATCTATCTCTGCTGCCAAACATGACCCAAAATATATTGGTCTTACATGCCCCAAGGACATCTACTGGATAGCTAACCAGCGCATCTGTAAAAGTGGACTTGGCACTTCAGTGCAATCCCTAAATGTAGATTCAATTGTCAGCACCTCATTACTCTCTGCTCTTTCCCTGAAATAATTTTTATTAAAATAACCTTATGCAATAGCTTTAAAATGCAGAGCAGAATGCTCTAAAGTAACCTATTGTGTTAGATGTAATATTCTCAAGCAATACATTTGTTGTAAGGATCAGACTTTATATTTAGTATAATTCATTGCTTTGTCCAAAACTGAAATTAAAATCCCTGACAAGTAACTCTTTAATATACATATTTTAAGGAGCTGCTTGCCAAGAATTTTGCTGTACCTTGTGGTGCACAAAATCCTACTCAGAAGCTTTCAATTAACTTGATTCATGCAGTAACTCAGTCTGGCATTCTGCATAAGCTGCCCTGCAGCTTGTAGGAATGAAACATTTTGCTGAAAAATTTTGTTGGACTAAAAGACAGCCAGTTGAAACTCAGATGGTTATGAGTATTAGAAAGTTTTAAGAAATTATTTGCACTTGTTTTCCTTCACCCCTGCAAAGTTTGGCCACTGTAAGAAGAGGGAGAGTAAATTTTCGGGTAATGCTGGAATAATGGTCTATTTTATTACAGTGGGCAAGAGGGTAAGAGGCCTGTGATATATCTGGGAAGTCTTTCAGCATCAATCCTTCCCTTTACCTTATGAAGTAGTATATATCCAGATCTGCTAGTTGTAAAACAAGGTGGATCAGGTCACAATAAGCAATGCTACTTCTTACAAAAAGAATTTCACTTTTTAGTGATTTTTTTTTAATTTGTTTGTCTTGAAGGAAGCAAACTGGCCTCAGCGTTCATCTGGATGTCAGTTGTTTTGTTTCTGGCAGTCCTCCAATTGCTGTGGTGTGCTTGGTTGTTTATTTGGACCAGTCTGCATTTAATTTTGCTCTGGGGTCTGAAGAGCAGGTGTTGCTTCTTCTTTTGAATGGTGATGGACAGCTGGAATAACCTTTTGAATTTTTTTTCTTTATTGGGTTTTTATTTGGTTGGTTTTTAACTCTACTTGACAATGAATCCACAAGCTATTTGAGGCTACGCATCTTACCTTTCTATTCTTTCTACAGGAGACCCTTTTGAGAAATCTTCAAGGACTTCCAAGGAATGTATTATGGCTGTAGGGGTGGGAGTGCAAGAGAAGAATAGGAAGGAGCACTCCTAGACCTCATCCTCTGCTGAGTCAATACAGAGAAGCTTAGTCCTGAATACCTGTCAGAAAGTGACAACACTACCATGTATTTGGTTGGAACTGAAACTTGTTTTTCCAAGTTCAAGTATGATGCATTGTTATCCACAGAGTGCCCCAGTATCACCATAATTGTTTAAGAGCCCCTTTAGTACTACTGAATAATGGAAAAGTTTTAGGTAGCTAAATGTTGTGTTGCCTGTAATAAAGGCTCTTCTGCAGACGTGAGTGCTATGAAGCTATTGCAGAAGGAAGAGAACCTTATCAGCTGGTTAATAGATAAAAATTCTAACAGTATGTATTATGTATTTTTAAATAACGTAATTTTAAAAAGGAATGGCTATGGGTTAGAAGAAGGATAGAGTTAAATTGTGTTGAGATGTCCTGACCACATCTTAGAGCTAGGACACTTTGCCCAGTGGATAGTTAATCTGATTTTCTCTTTGCACAGAACATGTTCAAAATCATGTCTGTATGCAAGATGGAGCTTAGTGGGATTTAATACTTCAAGGATTAGTAAGACCTAAAGATCAGCTGGTGTCTGTCAAAACCAGCCCTACTTTCCTGAGATCCATCTTGTTTGTTCTCCGTTACTCTCCAAAGTGAACTGCTAGCTCCCTCTGCCTAGGCTGTTAGCAGATAGGGTTAAAGTGATCCAACCTTGTGTTTGTTAAGTACGCTTGCTGTAGATCAAAAAGAATAAGCCTTAAAAAAAGATTAATAAAATTCCTCTTTTCTTTATGTACTTAACTTTCAGTAAAATTTTTGAGATAATCCAACTTGTGAAAGAGAGACACTGAAATTTATATATTTTAAGACAATCAGAGGCATTTGGTTGCAGGGTAATAATCATGGAAGATTATAGGCTTCAGAGGTTCTTGAAATCTTGAACTGTCATGAAAGGACTTCAGGCGAGGATGAGTATCTGTTTCTTGTTGATACAATTGCCAGGCATGGCTTCTGTTTCAGGCTGTTTGCGTGACTAATGCTCCCCTTCCACTCATGCCTCAGCCTGGTGAGCAGCAACAGCTCTGTAGGGATTCCTTTTCCTACAGTCCTTACCTTCCCAAATGTGCCTTTGTTTCCTCAAGACTTGCCTCAGGGTAACATCTTCCTGAATTAGCATGACCACAAAAATCATCGAAGTTTGCACATTAGTCATGTAGTGGTGTGAAACATCACTGGCAGTTGGTGTAGAGTGTTAGTAGAGCTGGCTTAAGGAATTTATTTAGATTAGTCCTGGTCCTTCACCAGCCAGTTCATGCTGGTGCTGTTGCTTCTTCCAGTAGTTCATTGGAGCAGCCTTACTTGTTTAGAGGAATTTTCTTTCTACCAAAACATTTGATGGCTGATGTGAAGTTATCTTGTAGCAGTATCAGCTGCCATATAAAGTTGGAAAGCTAAGTCAG
The DNA here is from genome assembly GCA_020086605.1 of Lanius collurio. NCBI lineage: Eukaryota > Metazoa > Chordata > Aves > Passeriformes > Laniidae > Lanius > Lanius collurio. Next base: position 16,985,043 of record JACBWW010000020.1, on the reverse strand, counting down.
CTTGCTTACATGAATTCCAGCGTGTGTGTGTGACAGTGTTATATTTAAATCAGAATTTTCCAAAGTGAGCTTTAGGTCAGTAACCTAAATCCAGTAGTTTTGTAATTTGCAGGCAAAAAGGCTTTATGGAATTAAGCACTAGTTCTCCTTTTCACAGGGTAGTTTGGGGAAGATGAAGAATCCTTATCCATCAGTTTCTCCCTGTAATATCATTCTCTTCTATTTACTCAGTTTGTTTTACAGATTTGATGCACTGCATTTGGATGCCACAGCGCATGTTGGGCACAACAGTTTTTATTTGTATTCTGATGTCACAAATAGAGATGATCTGGTTTATCTGCATGTGTATCTTTGTTAGTGTTGACATATGTCATTTGCAGAAGGATAGCTATGAGAGGAAAGGTAGTCCAGGAATTGCAGAGATTTTGCATGGTGTTTAGTCCACAAGTAGATCCCTCTTGATCTTGAGAGGTGTTACATCTGTAAAGCTTTTGTGCTTTCTAGATGCTACTGATCACAAGCATAACATGTAACATAACATGTCACTGCTGTGGCTTATCAACAACAATCAGTGCAGAATTAGAGGATTAGAGGGTTCATGTTGCTTGTGACAGTGGTAAGATATTTATACAATATTACAATTTTGGATGTGTATTTTTGTACCATCTCTGGACTGTTTGATAACTATTTTTCTACTCATTTTGGTCTGATTATATAGCATTTTCTAGAAAGGCAGAGCTAGTAAATTTTAAAATTACTAACCAAAAGGAATTGCTAGTCATTCTGTAAATCCTCCAAATGAAACTCTGGTTTAATATGGGATTTACCTTCTTATCTTTTCTACTACGAAGGAAAAAAAATTTAAAAGTGTAGTTTAGGGAAACTGCCCTAATGTTTCACAATATATCATCTATTTGAATATTCTATATTATATTGCTTCCTTATGTTTCACTTTTTGTTGACCTTCAAGTTTACAGGTTCAAGTGGATATTAATGATCTTGGGAATAGCTAGAATAAACAGAACTCAAAAGGGAAAAGAACCCATAACTCCCCAAGCTGTTTGTTGGACTGTGTAATTTTGTTTTATAATACAGGAAAGTGCTGTAGTGGCCATCTATAATCAGCTGAAACATGGTAGAAATGCTGTCTGTCTTGAGGATTATTGTGACTTTATTGACCATAACATTTGACAAATATATATATATATATATATATGAAATTCTACATAAAAAATAGCTCTGGATATTTTATAAGAAATTTTTCACTTAGTAAGTGTTCTAATATTAAGCTGAAACAGAAATTCTGTGTTACTAGTCTATATAAATGGAATATAATAAGCGGATTTCTAAATCAATTTTCAGGTACTCTGTGTGTACATGTGCATGTGAGCATTTGTGCTGACTTGTATTGTGGTAAAGTACAGCACAGGGATTATTTTTCTGCTATCTTGGTGTAATGCAGACTGGTGTCATTGGTTTACACTATTCTTTGATATTGGAAGCAACAATGAGTGGAGTTGCATTACTTTTTAGTAACATCATTGGTGCACAGCTGCATTATCTCATGTATGTGGTTATTAGCAAGTAAAGTTGTTTCGTGTCATAGATGCTAAAGTGTATATGTCAAACTTTTTGGCTTTCTGAAGCCAAAAAACTTACTGTGTATGTACCACAGCATACATATATGTATATATGTACACAAATACGTCTATATTTAGATCCACATGGAACAAGACTGTGATTTAAAGGCTTGTCCTTACAAGTTTACATGATGCTTGGGTTGAGGAAATGTTTGATAAAACTGAAGATGGTGGGTTTGGCAAGAGACTAACGTGCTTCAGATGGCGGTTGACCACACTCATCAGACTTGTGTACATATTTTAATTTATAAGTATGGCCATCTGTAAAGTAGATATATGAATGAGCCAAATAGAGCTAAGTTTCTCTTTTATTTTTTCACAAAAGGAAAGAAAAGGGAAAATGTAAAAAGCTATGTTGTCATTTACTTTTGTTGGAAGGATTTGTTTCCCTTCTTTTTAATCAGTTCCTGATGTGAACTGAATCCTTGCCAGCCTTTTAATAATTATTTATTAAATTTTATTGTAATTCAGTTCACCTGTGGGACCAAAGATATGTCAAATGTCAAGAGCCTGATTTACTTTCCATTATCTGTAAATGAAGGAAAAGGAATTCATCCCAAAGCAAAGAGCTGTAGGTAAACAGAGAAGTTGTGTGACATTTTGGGGTTGCTGTGTTGGTTGTGTTTATAAGTACCCCCTGAAATGTTTATTTTTAAGTTCTCCTATGCTCTGCTGATAACAGGGAGCATATTTCTTCCTGGTTTGAAGTATAGTGATCATGGTTTAATTGGAACGTAGTAATTCATATTTGTACGAAACAGCAGTTTTGCAACTTAAAATTGTGATGTTGTTTAAAAACTGGTTTGATATCACTCTTCTCACAATTTTTGTGTGTCTGAAATAAACTTTTGATTTTGTGTGTTCTCAACATATTTTAGACCTTGCTTCTATGTTTGTGAAAATCCTGTCCCATACTTCCATATGCATCTTTGTAAGATGAACAGAAACTTATTCTCTCATGATGTTCAATAACAAATTCAAACAACACTTTCCTGTTACTGTTGGTCTTAGTCACTGGTTGTGTTTTGTGAATCTTATTTTCTGTTCTCCTAATGGTAATCAGTAGTCTGTTTTATCGTCCTGTGTCCGAAAATGATTGCAAAATTCAAGTTAACTTGACTGGCATTGCCTAGAAGTGTCAGTGTCAGTATGTATGCCTTTATGAAGGTCAATATCATAGCTTGAATATAGTAATTTGTATACAGTAACTGTTCCTTGTCTTATTGGTGTGTTTTAATCAACTTTCCCCGATGCACTTCACAGCATCCCCTTCTTCCATGAGCCAGAGCTTTGAAGGAGTAACCCTTGTGCTCTGTCTCTTGGGGCTTTTTATGGCCATGTTGAGTCAGCTGTAGACAAAATCAGTAATGAAGGAAAACGTGGTCTGTATCCTGTGGAACAACCTATCAGCACCTCCCAGCTGTCAAGGAATAGGCAAAGGAAGTTCTTTGCTTTCTGGTTTGGTTTGCAAAATGATTCTGCAAGCTGGGTCAGTATTACTGGCACAAGGAGATCCATGCCAAAGTAAAAACAGGAGAGGGGGCAAAGTATTACGAAATTTTTGTTTTTTAGTGGTGAATCTTGCTTTTCTATGAATGGATCTACTGTATTAGCCCAGTAAATACTGTACTTCCTTGGTATGTATGCCTGGATGTTGAACATACAGTGAACTGACAAACTCCTGTCGCTTCTCACCTTTTTTATTACCACAGATATTTCAGGTAGTCCAGAGGAGAATCCATTGTAAAACTTGTAGCTGATAAGCAGCTCCCAGTTTTGCTCAAAGCACTTCAGCCTTGCTGGCTGCAAGCTTATTTGCAACACTTCAAATTTCAGAACTGCTTGTAAAATTCCTGACCGCTTCTGTTTTATATGTCTGTTGTTTAAAATAGTGTTTTAAAATAAATTGGTGACAAAAGGCTCTTAAGAATTTAGTCTTATTTTAATGTGGTTTTTTCTATATTTTTAGAATTAGATTATATTTTTTAATTAAAAATTTATGGTGCATGTGTCTTGCAGAAAAATTATTAACTGTATAATTTGATAATGAAGTTCTCTAACATTTAATAAATAATAACTTTGTCAAACAGGACTATTTCCTGAATATTCTAACAGTACAGAAACTTATATATGAGGAAATATTCCTTGTTTGGATATAGTAAATAGAAAACTATATCACATATGCAAAGCTTCTAGTTTTCTTTTGGGGGAAGCTCAATAGTTTGCAGAACTAACAATATAAAAACTCATGTGACCCTTTTCGTTGTAGGACATGATTTATTTTTTGCTTAAATATCTCACGAAGCACTGATTATTTTCTGAACTTTGCAGTGCACTTTAATTGACAGATTAATTTCTCATAGCTTCTTTCATCTATTTTTCTAGTGAGATTATTTCTTTAAAATTCCTGTTTGCAGTGTGGAAAAATGCAAGTCTCAAAATCTTGCGTTGAGGCAGAAAAGTTGGAGTTTTAACAGCACTCTGTGTGACCTTTAGTGAATCAATTGTTTTATCAATCAAATTAGGCTAGTATGAGTTAATTAATTAACTTGATCTTGATGGGACACAGCCTTCCTGGAGTATACACAGAAAGGAGGGAGAGGAAAGAAGGGTTTGTATAAACACCATATGCAAAGGCTGAAGCTATCAGCCTGCCATTAGCCCTTTATCTAAGAGGCCCTTGGCATATAAATCAAACAATAACCTCTCTGTTTTGACTCAGTGCCAAAGTATACAGCCACAGTTGAGTCTAGGACAGATTACGCCACCGAGTGGCTTGAGGGCTTGGAGTGAAACTGGGAAATAGCCATTAAATTATTCAGGAACATATTTATGTTAATATTGGCTGTTAGGTACTTTTTTTTGTACTATTTACATGTTTTAATTGTAAAAATCAATACATGGAAGCATTTTAACACACATCTAAGTGAAGATGTGAAAATAATATTCTAACTTGAAGGGCCACAAAGAAATTGTTTTTAAAAGGTTTTGTGTGCTATGCCATGTTGCAAAATTTTTACTCATCTATGGCAGAGGTGGTAATGTCCATGCTTTTACAGTTTTCTGCAAGCACAATACCAAGATGACATTAGCTTTTTGTATTTTTTTTCTAAGGTTAGGATTGATTAGAAAATAGTTCAAGTTTTTACTATCTGAAGTGCTTTTAATTAGGATGAGCAGATCTGCCAACTGTACAAAATGTTCAGCAGTGCAATTACAGTCCACTGCTAGGAACCACTTTAAAACTTAAAGTTATTTTGCTTTCTTAGAAATAAATAATGTTAGTCCCTTCTGGGAATGTGCAACATTCATTTATTTGAAAACAAAAATTTTGTGGATTTTGTGTTTTTCTCTGAGGAAAGTATTGCCGAATCTTTAGTTGAGTACACATTGGCTTAGCCCATCAAGAGCACATGCCTGGGATGCACTCAAATTGTGGCCATGCTAGAGACTGAACTGGAAACACTAATAGCTGTTTCTGTATGGAGGATTTTGGATGCATTATATTGGAGCTGTTTGGTCACTTTCAGAAGGGTGAAGAGCAGCTTCGTTCTCTGAGCCCGGCTGTGTTCTGGGAACACGGCAGTGTGGAGCTCTGCTCATCCACGTGGCATTGCCCACAGCATGCCCACACCATCCCTGTGGCGTGGAGGAGCTGCTGTTCAGGGGAAGCTATTCCAGATTCTGTTGGTTGGTTCCAGCTGGGGGCTGCTGTCTGTGTGGTGGGGTGCAGTCAGGGACTTGGCTGTCCCTACCACAGTTGTCAGGCTGGCACTCGTCCCCAGAAACCCACAGTACATCCGGTGTTAGCCTTTGCGCAGCCTCTGCTGTCTCCAAAACAGCAGGGCAGTTGGAGGAGGGAGGACATCTCTGGATACGTGACCCTTTGCTCCACGCTCAAAGCAAAACCACTACATCTTATTGCAGGCCTGTGCTTCCCTTTGGTTTATCGGTATTCGTATTGCAGCAATGGATTTGTCCTTCACAGTAATGGTCTTCTGACCACCTGGAGTTGTGTTTTTGAAGTGCTGTGCGCTTAATGTGGGTGTTGTGTGAAACAAATGTGTTATTGCAAATGCAATACTTGGCAGCATGCTTTTTTTTTTTTTAGCAGTCACTCAGTTTTGGGCAGCTTTGTGGTATTAATGACCCTCTAATTTAATCTTTACTGAATTTTTCCCTTCTCCCTTCCTCTTGTGAAAATATACAGGCACAGCTGAGCTGTGTCTGTATAGCTGGAAAGCTATATAGACGAAAGGTGAAAGCTTTGCTGATACAATAACCACAGAATCTGTCACATGTTGAGACTATCACAGTTTTCCTTCTGTTTTTTTTTTTTTATCTGTGAAAGTATAAACATGACTACTTTGTTATGTTGAAATTCTGTCATTTCAGTTGATTAATTTTTGAAGCCCACTCACAGTTATTTTCTGTCTCCTATTCAGAGCCTGTGTCAGCAAATTGCTGTTTGAAATCCCATGTCCTTTGCCAGGTGTATAAATAAGAACATTTGCTTATTCTTTCTTCCTTGGTATCTTGCTCATTATGATGTCCTCCACCTGCTTATTTGCTGTTTATGCTATTATAATGTAGGCTGTGCTTTCACCTGACCCCACAAGGTTTAAAATCAAAACTGTAAAAAGTCATCTTTTTCTTTCTTTACTTAAACTACAGGAAATCTGCAAAGGAAACTCTATGTAGATACTGATTTCTCAATTTGGCCTTAGAAAAGATTGTAGAAGAGACTCTTGACCTGTTATTCAGTAAGCCTGGGGACATGGCAAGGCCTACATGTAACTGAAAAAAATGCCAGTGTTTTATAAGGAGAAAACAGGATGACCTGAATTTGTCCTGTTAGGCAAGGAAGTCCAGACAAAAATCCAGTAATAAATAATGTACACGTCAGTTTTATCTTCCTTGACTGGAAATTAGATCACATCAAAATAATTCGCAATAGCTTACCAGAAACTATGTATGTGGCTGATAATTTTGGTGATTATGGTACACTGCTTGGACAAGAGTGTTTGATTTGTTTTTATTGGTTAATTACTCATGCTGGTTGAAGAAATATATTGCCAAACTAATACTGTAAATGCTAGGGGGGTTAGGAATGATCTATTCATAGATCTGAAAACATAATGGTAAATGGGGAGCACTTAGTAATTAAATGAAGATATTTTCTTGTGTAGGCTTATCACTTCCTGACCTTTTGCTCTTGCATTAGAGACCAGGAAGACCATATTTTAATAATTTGTAAATAATAGACAGAATCTGAAGCAGTAAGGGAAGTAAATATCTTTCTGTCCTGGTGATATGAAGCAAGAGACATGTCATTTCAGCCTAGAGTGAATCGTGGTGTTGTGCACTGGACTCCCTCAGGATAATAAGTGCCCCCAGATTTCTCTCTTTGCCTCTAGTTTTGTATCTGCTCTGAGATTTTGCTCTCCATTGACTGGTGCTGGATTTCACCTATTTCCAGACTACTACCCCCAGCTTGGTAATAGCACATCCCAGTGCCACCAACCTCCCCTGTTCTCTCCAAATTTGTTTAAAGTTAGTAGCTTTGAGACTAAGCCTACAGATGATCAGGGCTAGGGGCACTTTCTATCTGTCAGATAAACTTGGCAGTGTTGTCCTTGCAGGACTGGATCAGACCAGATCAAGAGAATAATTTACAATTATTTTAACAGATGCAAGATTAGGCATTTAATTATCAACCTGTAAATGTCTAAATCAAGCAAATTAGTTTAGTGATCAAAACATGTTGCTGAAAGGAGTTCCATGGGAATGAGAACAAGCTCCTCCACAGTGAGTATTGCTGAATCTAGTGCAGCATCACCAAGAGAACTGCATACCATACTGTGCCTTTCTGCTTAGGATTCTGGCTTTTTCACCCTGGCACCTTGCTACCAGTAAACAACAGATTTCATTGCGTGGTCTTGCCTTTGGATATTGTAAATTTGAGAAGCCATCCTAGTTAGTCACGTCATGGCTTGTTTTATTATTGATTTTTATTTTTGTTTTTCCATCTCTCCTATCTTTAATTAAAGAAAGTGTGCCTCTGCAGGCCACAAATTGGAGCTGCTTTGAAGCACCTGCATCAAGCTTTAGTCAGCATGAAACATCCCAGTCTTTCTGACGAATTCTTATTAGCACCTTTTTCCTGGAAGTATTGCCAGCTGGTGTCTCATTTTAGGATTTCTATAGACTATGGGTCTGATGATTTGGTCCTTTTCCCCTCTGTCTTCATGATTCAGCTTTGAAAAGTGGCATGCAAATGCCAGAAGTAGGGAAGCTGCATCTTTTAGTTGTCTAGATGTCTCCCTCTTTCTTTATGATCTTTTTCATTGTCATTTTAAAGTACAAATTATATGCAGTTAAATTTTAATTAGTTTTGGAACAGAGAGTATCTCATTAAAAAAAAAAAAAGTTATGTATGAGGGGAAGTGAGAAATTTGCTACTATGATATGTCTGTCAAAGACTGCTTTATGTAAATTGAATGGTATAATTGTGTCTAGTGGGGCTTTTCAAAGACTTCTGTTTTTCCTCTGGACTTAATGTGATATTTTGTTTAATAAATTTTCTACCAGGTTACTGCTACACTTTTTTTTTTAAATTCTGTTTTCTTATATAACTGGTTGATAAGGTACAATGACTATAACAGTAAAAGGAAGGAACAGGGTATCAAATCCATGAGCAAAATTCTACTCTTTTTGGTGAAACTGATTAATCAGAGAGACACTTGAATTTTTGCATTCTCTTCTCTTTGTCAGGCATGCCGTGCCCTGCAAAACATTTTGTAATAGAAATGCACAGAAGTGTGTACTGTAATATTTACCTAATTTTGTGACATTTATTCTGAAGGGTAGTTTTGAGTTCCTGTGCTGTACTGTTGTGTAACTATAAAGGATTTTTTTTTTCTAGAGAAAACCATCATCATTCAGATAGTATCTTTTAAGGCTTTTGTAATGCTTTAAATATTAAAAAACCCAAAAACTGTTTATTTTCAGAAAACTACTTTCAGAGTGCAGAGATTCACTAGATAATGTGTAAAATCAATACATAGTTCTTGGGAAGTTAAGGAATGCAAGACAAGGGAGAAATTTGAATAGGGGTGCTGGATTCCATAGAAATCACTGATTAGCAGTGTCACTGGTTTGGGGCATTTGCACCAAAGCAGAGGAACTGCAGATGGGAAAAAGGGGAAGGGCACCATGACAAGAGCTAGAAGGCAGTTGCAGACAAATGTCTCCCGAAAAGGGTAAGATAAGATAATATATTTTCCAAGTGTTAGAAATCCCTAAAAGGAAAATGTTGTGGTAACTTCTCAGATCAGGCAAGAGGCAACACCAGAGCCCTGTACTGTGTCCTACTGACTCATTCCCAGCAGTCATTCCTGTCTTGTCACTGATGAAGGTTGAGTGGGCTGTTGTTCAAAGCAAAAACCCTTATTGGAAAGAGTAGTGGAGGAGGAACAGGAACAGTGTTAGCAGCAGAAAAAATACAAGTACCTTTATGGGGTTTTTTTCCCTATTATATTAAAAAAAAAGAATGGCTGTGCTTTGGTTGTTTTGTGTGGATTGACCTAGTTGGTTGACTGTGTTAGCTATTCATATGCATTGACCTCATCCTGCTTACATATAGTTATATATTTGATACCTAAACCACTTCAGTATTCTGCAAAGCAGTGGGAAGAAAAATGTCTGCGGAAGCTCTGGATGACACAGAGATGCAGCATACAGGAGTGTGGTTGACTCATCTGCTTTAGGGCTGTACCACAGTTGTTCCACTTTTTGCTATTTTTGATGTATTAAAGCAACCCTCAGGGATCCTGCAAACTTTAGGCCTAAGGATTAAAGAAAAACTTACTGTGGCTAAAGGAGGAAGAAAGAATTTGCAAAGCAAAAAGCAAACACTCCTCCCCTTTTTTTGCTTTCTTAAAGCATTAGTATGACTCATTCTTATTTTTTGTTTCTTTGTTTAGTTTAAAATAATGAGTTTGTTATTTTGGAGGGATGTTATAGTTTATTAACAAGTAGAAGTACCAGCTGAAACAGGGACTTGTCCTAGTGATGATACAATACGGTATGATGATACATGTTGCTTTCAAAGACCTTGCCCTCTGAAGTGACAGGACTAATCCACACATGGTGTGGAAAGAGTGAGCAGCAAGCAAGGATAACAGAAAAATGGTGTAACCTTATCACATACATTCTTTTATTGACTTTAATAGGTGCTTTTAGGATGAGTTTTCCACACTGTACTCTCTGCTAAGTATCTTTTTGAAGTATAGGAGTGAGAAAGATGAGACTATGAAAACCTGTGCAAAATCTGGTAGGCTTTTATTTTAGTTTCCTTATGTTGCTTGTTTCCCTTTGTTTGAAAGGCTTAGCTCCTGGTGTCTTGTTTATGTGAGACTCTGTGCTTACATTTATGGTGGTGAAGAGAATTGTGAGAATAGGTTAAAAATCTTAAAAAGAGGCTTGACTTTTCCTCCAAATAGGGAAAAAAGTCTTTTTAAGCCTAGCTTCCTACTATTTCAGGTCCGATTCCTGATCTCTATAGATTTGGTATTGGAATTGTATGTTCAGGAAGGGGTTAGTTATCAGGCAGTGCAGTAGCCTTATAAAATCCAAACCTCAGGCACGGTTGTAAATGACAGTGAGACATACCCTGTCAATGTGATGTGAACAGGATCCATACAGTGCATTTAAAAGTGATATTGTGTGGGGAGTAGACTGAGTAGATAACCTGTAAAAATAACATACCTGAGGAATAGAATCAGAGCTATTAAAAGACCTCCAAGATTATCAAGTCCGACCTTTGAGTACACCCCTTCCCACTAAAACACATCGCAGAGTGCCGAGTCTGCTCATTTTTGAAGACGTCCAGGTATAGTGACTCTACCACTTCCCTGGGGAGCCTCTTCCCATGCTTGACAACCCTTTCCATAAAGAAATATTATTATTGTATTGAAGCATCTAGTTGCTTTGGAAATATCTCATTTCTTGCACTATTGTATGTTACGTATCACTGTAGTTTTTCTTGTAAAGAAGAATCTCCTTGGAGCTGCTGCCCGTGAAAAGTTGCAACATCAGTGCTCAGATCACACTTGGTGATGGAGTCACAGGAGCTGCTGCAGGTGCCCCAGCTGCTTTTGGGAGGTGCTGCCTCCTGCCTCTGTGTCTAGAAAAAGGTTGAGTTGCAATGTGTGAAAGAGAAATGGAAAGACTGTGAGACTGTGTTAGGTCATCTGATTTTTTTTTTTTTTAGCCTCAAAGCATGGCAGAAGGGTGAAATTTGCACTTCCTATTCATTTGTGATTTGTTCAGAAGAAGGGTAACTCAATCTTCTTCCCATGGTCCTTCCACCCACTCAGGCTTTCACAGAGGATGTGGGTTGCTGGGATGTCAGAAATGGGACTTGGCAATCCTCTTACCTGGTTTGGGAGACAGCACGAATTTGCTAAATACAGCCCTGCTGTTGCAGCAGAGCATAAGAACAGCTGCTCTGAAATGGGTATCAAATGAGTTATTATGGATTTCTATTTCCATGAAACAAAGCTTGCTTTGGCATGTTTATAAACATGTTGTAAATGACATCAAAATGTGTTTAGGCATTAAATGTCTCCTGAGGAAAAAACAGGGAATCTTTTGCTTTAAAAAAGAAAATAAATTTTTTAAAAAAATTAACATAGTTAATCTCAATGTGTGGCTTTAGCCCCAAGTAAGGGATTTTCCTACCTTATCCTCTCCTGCTACTGAGAGAACGCTGAATTAATTCACACCAGCAGCAAGTGCAGTGTCCTCAAGGAAAGAGAAGAATGACAGGGATCTGAGTGCAGATAAGCTACACAAATGCCTAATTTAAGTTTAGCAGCAACAACAACAAAAACGAAATCTGTAATTACAGAAATCAGACAGTTACTTTATGCTATGGATCATTCATTTCAGATACAGAGAATCCATAAAACCCCAAGTAATGGTAGTTCATCAATTCATAACAACAGCCTTCAGCACTGGCATATAAACTCTCATGAGGAAGTTAGACCCCATCCTTTCCATAGCTTTTTATTAACTGAAGAAGTTTGGACTGTTTCTGCTATCCCCATACTTGAACAGTAGAGGTTACTTTTAGAATGCCAAGCTTCTTTATTATGTGTGAATTCTAATGCTTTATAATTGGTAGCAAAAAAAAAAATCTAACTTCTTTTCTGTAAAACTGTAGCAGCTGATCTAAGATAAGAATAATCAAGCTTTTATATCACTTTATTTTTGCTCATATCCTGCCCACCTGAGAGATTACTAAGTAGAAGCATTCAGCTCAAACCATAAATGTTGTCTTAAGTTTACTCCATCATTCAAGCAATGTTTAGTGTAACCATGTCATTTTCTTATAGTGATCCAGCTGCCAAAGCTCTCTGGGAGTCCTTCATGAACCTCAAACAAAAGGAAGCTGTGATGGAGGCCAGGAGACACCTTGTGGAGGCTGCAAGCAGAGAAAATTTACCTATTAAGATGAGCATGGGTGAGTAATGTGACACAGTCTCACTTACATACTGGTAATGTGGAAGATGATGTCAGCTTCTCTTTTTCCACATAACCCTCCTGGGAAAAACCCACCCATTCCTGGTTCATCCCCATCCTTGTCAACAGAGTTCAGGTGATAGTTGTGGCTACTATAGGATCTTTCTGGTATATAAGTGAGAGGCTTTTTTTTTTTTTAAGATTATAAAGATGGAGAACCATAGCAAAGCATTGGAGTTCTAGAAGGAGGGTTTTAAAGGCATGTAAGTGGTTAGCAATGCTACTTGTCTTTATTTTACAGAGCATGAGAATTTGGGTTTTCTGAAAAAGTCAGCAGGATTTGTGTTCTGAAAGCAGCCAGTGTAAATAGCAACTGGAAGTTGTGCAGCTCTTGTGTATGATGACATTATATAGGTAGAAGTTACTTCACATAGGTAATGAGGTTTGTGTCAGGTAAGGGTGCCTGGCTCAGGGAAGTTTAAGCTGAAAACCATGTGTGGACACACTTTAAACCTGAATTTTTCAAAATATTAGAGAAACAGATTAAGACATAATGACTTTCAGTAGCACTTCTGGAACCCCATTCTCATTATGTACCATACTCAGTAAAATGTGGGGACTGATTTATTGTTAGGTGTCTAAGAACTGGTATTGCTTCTATACAGCAGTATTCTTTTGTATTGTGTATACTCTTAGGTCTGTTTTTTGCTGAACTTTTCATCAAGAGAGAAAGATCCTCATGGAATAAGAGTAACAGACTTTTATCTGTGACTGCAGAGTAAACTTCCAAGACGTTGTAGAATTAGATGTATAACCAACTCATGAATTCATAATGGCTATAACTTATAATATATCGTATGGTCTTTACAAATACCTAGAGCATGCATTTAATAGATTATTAATCAGAAATACTAGATTTCTGCAACAATAATGTTATAAGCTAGTTTGAAGAAATGGAAAAGGAGCAGCTGAGAAAAGGCTATTACAAATTTGTCTGAAGGTGGGAAGGTTCAGTAAATAATAAAGCCTTGTTTAAGCTTTCAGTGTATGTGTGAGTATTCAGCATAATGTTAAGAAGCCCCCCCTATTTTTCTATGACATACACTGTAAAAACAATTATTATTAATGTTGAGATTCATCTTTGTCATAAAAGTAATTACTTCTTGTCTTTGAGAGGTAATGATCCATCTGTGACCTTTGCTCCTTTGTGTGAATGATTAGATTAGCCACCCTTTCCTCTGTGTCCCCCTCTTGTGAAGGCTGCAGTAACCTAGTTCTTAATCACAATAGCTGACATTTACTGAATGTCTGACATGCATGGGCACAATATAGTGCTTTATGGAAACATTAGGAGCTGATGGTAAAACAAATTTCTGATTTTTTTTTGTTGTTGTTGAAATGTAGCATAAAGTAATATTCACAGAATTTTGTTCTTTTTGAATCGAATATTTATCTTGCTCTAGAATCATAACCAGTTGTTAACTTTGTAGTTAAAATTCAAATTGTGAAGCAAAGTTTGAGGCAGTCTTGTAAATGATAAACAGTGATAAAACCAGAAACAAGAGGGGAGCACTACAGTCACCAAAATACAAGACTTCTTTTTGAGCAGAAATGCAGAAACCCCGAAATACACACCCAGATTTCATACTGTGCAATGACACTTATTGATTAATGACTTTTTAAAATGGACATCTTTACAGCATTCACTGCTTGTTCTAGCTAGATGCTAGAGAACATCTTAGTTCCCTGTAGGGAAGCTGGAAATCATGCTGTTTATCAATTGCTGTGTTTGCTGAGAAGCAAAAAATTCTGTTGGCCTGTTCTGGTCCTGATTGCTGTGTTTTCTTGAAAGGCTCTTTCCACTGCAGCTGTGATATGAGGCAACACTGGCTGGAGAGAAGGGAAATGCTTTCACTGGGATCTGTGCTTAGACTTGAGTTTTTATGGTTTTACCTCAGGTTCTGCCTGTATTGGAAGATCTTGGTGGATTGCACATTGTTTTTCTCAACACTTACGGTATTTTCTGAGTTTTTTATGGCCCTAATATTAAAAATGTCAGGTAGTTTTTCTAGCGTGAAAGTTTCCTCTTACTCTCTTTACTAAGACCAGCTGTGTCAGATGGTAAGAGTATTTTCCTTACTACTTCTTTTTTGCTTTTTTTTTTTGCCCTGGAAATAAGGAGTGAATTACATTTGAAAGCAGAGCTTTGAATTCCATTTGGTGTAGCTGAGCCCTCCTGCAGTGGCCACCTGCCTGAAAAACTGCATCACTCGTGACACTGGCAGCATGGGATCTCTGTGCAATGATGGGAAACTCAATCCCATCCTGTTTCTGTATTTTCAGTGAAAGGAAAATAAATTTTGTTGTTTGCTGGGCTTTGAAAGGCTGCTTATTGCTCTGAGGTGTTCCTGTGCTTGCCCACGTTTCCTCTGCAAGGGATGTGCCTGATGCCCAGCTTTCCTCTTTCTCTGCCTGGCTGCATGTGGCAGGAGCAGCAACAGTTGTGGGAGGACACACAGGTCAAACTTTTACTTTCTGGTATCTTCTGAACGTGTCCTCCTCCTGAGAAGGAAGGAGAGTAGAAAAACGGGAAGGGTACACGTCTTCTCTCCAGGACCTCTAAATGTCTGCTGGCCACTGGGAACTCCATCTTCTTCCTTTGAGATTGGCAGGAAGAGAGAAGATCTGATGAAGGAGAAGAAAGCAAAATAAAGGATGCAACAAGTATGGTTACATTTTTTGAGTTGGGTAGATTGGAGCTCTGCTTTCAAGTGTTCTTGATTTGCATATTCATTGTTTTAGTTGTATCAAAGGAAGTGGTAGTGGGGATATCTGAAGTATTTGTGTGCGTGTGAACAGGTGGAGCTCTCCTTTTCTAGATGTCATTTAAATAAAGAGGCATTAAAATATTCCGTGTCAATCTATATACACACACACTTCAAAAAACCGGTATCCAACAAACAGCACTTTTTAAGAAATATTTCAACTCCATTTTTCCTTGGAGGTGTTTGCATTTGTGTGTTATATGTCCAGGTGAGTGCTGGCAAATACTTGCCAAATTCTGGTCAGATATCCTATTGTGTAGGTATGAATACATAGGTGTAAATTATTTTGGCATAATAAAAATACTGGTATTTAAAATGTATTTTATTTAATTCCTTAAATATCCTTTTTGAAAACTCTTTGGAAGATAGGACTGCCTTAATGGCTTTTAGGTAAGATTTTTAGAATTGTGCTAAATTTAAGTGAAATTGTAAATACTAGAAAGGGATTGCTTCTGCCCACCGCTTAGTAAGTGACTGTAATGAAGCTGCTCTGGAGCAGCAGAGAGGTTGCTGCTTCTTCCATTCCTGAATTTTCTGCTCCATTCTTCCCAGATCTAATGCATATCTTAATCATCCTCTGAGCATGGCAGCCCATGACCCTCTCCTTGAAAGCTTTGCTATTAGCGTAGTATTTGGCAGTGGAAAAGCTTTGCTACAAATGTGCTTTTGTGACTTTAGCAACACTCTTACTCTTCTGTTTGAAAAGAGCACAGTAAACCTTGAATGAGTCTGAATTCCTTTATTGTGTCTTTTTACTGGCATGGAGACTGATGGAAGTTGAAACATTGGTATAGTAACAGAAACAAAGTGCAGTGTGCTGTTACACAAGCCCTTGTTAGCAGGAGAAAAGCCATTTGGTCTCTTTCCATTTGAACTGTACATATACAGTTTTAAAAATCAAGCTCACTATAAAATTAGCAAAGTCTTCGTCTTTGTGAAGTAAAAAAAGAGCACTGTAACTTTTTCAAATGGGGTGGTTTGTATGGATTGAATTGAACGCTAGTATTTGTTTGGGTAGAAAGAGGAAGATGCTGACATTCTAGTGTGATGCTATGAAATAGCATTTTGAGTTTAGAGCAGTAGCTTAAGATGTGCAGGATCAATACAGTAGATCAATACTTTATCTAAAAACATAAAGCATATAAAATGTGCATTATTTTCTTTTTAATTAAAAGTTTCATTGGACTGTAACAGTGTTTAATGTGCTATTTGTTCTTTACGAGACCAGTGTAAAAATATTCAATAATATAAATTTCTGGAATAAATTTTAAGGATAAAATCTACCAGCCAAGACAATGAGCTAATAAAGTAGGTAAGTACATATATATAGCTTTCTTGATAAAAAAGTCTGATCTCAGGTATCTAAAATCCACCCTGCTCAACCATTAGGACAATTTTGTTATAGAGACAAGTAGTGAGACAATACCAGTCTGAGTCTGAGGACCTTACAGGGGAGTAGAAGGAAGGTCATCATTGCAGACCTCAGTGTGGTATGTAGGGTATTTGAATGCATTCTGCAGCATGTCTCTGAGTAAGTTACAGATACCTGGGTAACAGCTGGATTTGGAGACACTGTGGCCCCTTGTTTTGCAGAGAAGACATAATATTGTAGACTGGTTCTTGGGATGCTTATTATGTTTTTCTGATGCCTGTTTACCTGGTCTCCAAATTGTTCGGGAGAGCAAGCTGCAGGATCAGTGAGGCAGCAGCCAAAGTTCTCTTCCAGGCATCCTCACATGAAGCAGGTAACTTCTGACACAGGCCGGGCTTAGCCTGAGGTGTCCCAAGTGTCTAATGGTGGGTCTCACAGGGTTCCTCCAGGGGCTCCCTGATCTTCTCAGAGTATTTTTCCAAGGGGAGGGAATGCCACTTTTCTCAGACCTGAATTCCTTCTATTGTGCAGCCTGAGCAGGCAGTTCTTAAGTTAAATTAGCCTGCTCTTTGTCTCTTTAAAAGTAACAGGAGTCCTGCAATGTGGGACTTTCTAGCCAAGTGGAGGTTTTTTCCCAGCCTATTGCAATACTGAGTTCCCTATTTCTCCCTGTAGTGTAACTAAAAATGTAGTCTTGACCTGAAGCAAATGTTCCCAACCTCAGTGATGGTCAATATAGCAGATGTTTCGTTGCATCACTCACCCCCGGAGGCAGGGGGGCTTTTTGCTTCTCAGTGTGCTAAATGTTTTTGAAGACTTTGAAGTGTTTCTGTAA
This sequence comes from Lanius collurio, assembly GCA_020086605.1. NCBI lineage: Eukaryota > Metazoa > Chordata > Aves > Passeriformes > Laniidae > Lanius > Lanius collurio. The sequence continues at coordinate 16,967,844 of JACBWW010000020.1, read as the reverse complement.
AATTTGGAAATGTTCCTATTTGGGAGGCTTCTGTATAGGCCTTTGCATTCCCAGGGGAGCACGCTTTGAGTATAGTGGGGATAGCCTTTTCCCAGTAACTGTTGATGAAGGTGGTTTCTGAACAGTATTTACCACATTAAGAACTGTAGAAAGACATGGTTATTATGGCTATTTCACCTTGCACTGTTACAACAGGCTGAAGTTCAGGGCTTCAACCCTGCTGAGAATTCACCTAACTAAATAGATCCCATCTTTTGATAGTCATTTGGGTTTGCCAGTTTAGGACAGGTATGTTCCAAGTTCCACATGTGCAGAGAGTATGTCACCTTTTGCTGTTTTTCTTAAACAACTAAACTTTTCGCATAATCTCTGTCATTTATTAGATGTAACAGAAAAGACGAAGGATACTGATATTCCTGCCAGCAAAGTTCTCTGTTTTTCAGGAGATGTGACAAAGTAGCTGAGAAGGTACTGAGAAGGTGATATTCAGGAGCAGAAGTTTGGTTTTCATCAGTAAGTGATACTGCCTTAGTGTGCAGTGTTGTTAGGAAGCATCACCAGCTGAGGAGCCATCTTTGTACTAATCATTATAAATATTTTAAGCTGGGTGTCGTGCCAGTTTATTTTCTTTTTGCTCTCACCTGCTGATACTCAGAGTAGCATCCTTGAGAGCATGAAATAGTTACTGAAAGGAGAAAACAAACACACCTCAAAATAACTGGAACTGGGTGAAACATCCATATGCATATTTTGCAATTTATCCATCCCTTCTTTTTCTGTCTAGCACATATAGCACATGTAGTTGAAAGAATCACGTGATTTTTGAGGAGCAAGTATCTCTTGGTGTGAATCCTGTGCAGGCTGAGGATTGAATTGAGTTCTTACTGGGCCAGGAAACAGCTGTTGTGGTGGAGGCAACTGTGTGGTGGAAACTTAATGGTAAAGAATAAGATAAAGCAGTGGCAGAAGCTTCATTTTGAGAGCGCGGATATGCATCCTTTCTTATCAAGTGCATCCCAGAGAAAGAATTATATGATATGAAGTTGATTGAAAAGGTTGGCAGGAATTTTACCCTTTTAGATGACTGCTTCCATCATAACACAGAATGAGTGGTATCAACAAATAGGGAGGAACCGTAGCATAATCTTGGGTTGGAAGGAATCTCTGGAGTTCATCTAGTTGAACCACCTGCTCAAATCAAGGACAGATTAACAGTTAGACTAGATATGTTGTACTTTGTTTAGCTGAATTTTGGATATATCTAAATATGGCAATTCCACAGCCTGGCTAGCTACCCTGCGCTGGTCTTAACCACTCCTGCAGAGAAAATGTTCTCCTTTATGTATGGTTTGATTTTTCACATGCTGCAGTTTGTGACCATGGCTTCTTGCCCTCTCACTCTGCACCTCCAAGTTGTCTGATTCAGTCTTCTCTGTAATCATTCATCACTTCCGTGAAGGCAGCTAACACCCCTTGCTGCTTTCATATCTTGAGATTAAGCAAACCCACCTCCCTTAGCCTTTACTTGTGCATCATTTTCTCTAGCCTAAATCATTGTAGTGACCCTTCTCTGAACGTATTCTAGTTTCTTGTATTGTGGAGCCCAAACCTTCATATTCCAGATGCTGTCCCTCAAGTACTAAATAGAGGTTTGCAACCACCTCCCTCTGCCTACCAGTTGCATTTGTGCTGATGCCACCTAGTACACGATTAACTGGTGCAAGGGCATATGGCTGGATGATGTTCAACTGGATAGACACATTTAATCCTGAACTTTGATGGAGCTAGGTCACAGATCCACTATTAGACTATTGCAATGAAATAATCACAGAAAAAGTTGAAATAAGGCCTGGAAAAAGAAGGCTTTGTTTGCTGCAAAATGACATGTGGAGTGTAGCAAAAGGCTTGCTAGTGTCTACAGTCATCCATGAAATGTGTTCTTAGTGAGTACTGTTGTCTCTACATTTGAAAAGAGAACTGGAAACTGCAGTGTCCCAAATGTTGAAATACTGTGCTGGCAAATAATAAATTTTAACCCTTCTTGTTGGACTTCTGCTCAAACACTGCAAATACTTAAGAATGAAAGGAGTCCTTGTATGCAGTTACTTAAGTTTGCTCTTGTTAACTGCATTTGTTTGATTTGGGCAAAAGCATGAGGACTGAAAAAGAGGTGCTGTTGCAGGCCCAAACACAGTTAGTGATGCTTTAATACCTATGAGTTTAACAGTGAAGGAACTCTCAACCAGTGGAGCAATCCAGTATATTTCATGAGAAAGAAGTCAAGTCTCAAATGAAAAAGGCAGCTGTTCTTATCCAGCTCTGTCAGTCTTGCAGCTGCTCAGCTGATTCAGTCAATTCTTCCTTCTGTTTTTTTTCTTCTTGTAACAACTTATTGATATATTTTGTCTCTTACCTTTCCTTGCTCCCCTCACTCCTTTGCCTACTGAATTGTCATGCAGTAGGTTATGTTCCTTTATGAATTGGGGAAAACACCATGTCTACCTGTTATTTGTTCTCTGGTTTGTATTATATTTAATGGCAGAGTATCAATTTGACCCTCGAAGTGCAGGATTTTTTTTTTCGGGGAAATATACCCACTCAAATCCACATGAGGTGAGAAAACAGAAAAAAAAATTGATGCTTGAACATCTGTGTCATTTACACATCCTGTCTGAAAAAAACATACCGTGGAATACCAAATCTTCATCTGAATTGTAGAGATCAAAAGAATGGTTTGGAATGTGCAATCCCACTGGCTTCTCCTACAGCAACAACAGCCACAACTTTTGAGAATGAGTTTGGAAGGGATCCTGTGAGTTAAGTCCTGCCCTGTACTTAAAGGAAACATGCTGGATTTATTTATTGTAATCCAAAACTGCAATTACCCAGAATAGTATTGAAATAATAATTAAAAAAAAAGAATTCTTGTGGAGCATTCTGTAGCCTCTCTATTGTAAGAAGTTTATTTGGAGACAAAATTTCTCCCTCAGTATTTTAGGAAGGTATTCCCTGCAAGTGACTGTAAATGGCTTTTAACTGTTCCTGTTTAGCAGATCGAGTGTTCTTCAAATTTATTTTGAGTGTTGTGGGTTGGTTTGAGTTAGGGCTTTTTTGTTTGCTTGTTTAATGACTACTGAATTATGCATTGTGTGAATTTACCTTTAAAAAGAAGTGTAATATTGTGAGTACTCATTCTTGATTTAAAGAACAATTTCAGCTAGTTCTTAAGTACCAAATACCATGTTTTACCCTAAGGTCTTGTTGAATTTTTTAACTTTATATCTGATTCAGTGACTTCATGTTCTTGCAAAAATAACAGCTCCTAGGTTAAGTTAGTTTTCAAAGTGTCAGTAAAGGTATTTTTGTCTCAACTGTCTTTCATTGTTCTGTGAATAATGTACTGCATGCTAAATATTTTCTTGTGGTGTAAGAGGGATAAAGGTTCAAGCCCTAATAAAACTGTAAAACATGTCATATTTGTGTCTCATACCTCATCTACTTTGCACTTCACTGCTATAAAACAGTTAGCAGATGGAAGTGAAATACAGAACCCTGTGCAGTGATGGGAAACAGAGAAATATGTTGGTAGTATGTTTTCTTTGATTAAATTGTAGTTGGCACATGGGTGCAGGCAGGACTGTATGGCAAACTTTACTGTTACTTTTAAGAAGGAAGTGAGGTGACCTTAGTCTTTCTATGTGCCTGGTTTTTTGGGTAAAGTTTTAATTTTTCCATTATTTTTATATCAACTTTCTTCCTAGAAAATAAACCAAAACACTGAAATATAAACGTGCAGCCAAGTCTCCTTCTGTGTCTGGTTGTGATTAGAATTGAAGATAATTCTTAAAAATTTAAAAGTAAACACAAGTGTTGCTCTTGCAGAAGTTCTGCAAATATATCATTTTATTATTTGTATTATTTCCTAATGTAATATGGCAAAGTTTATATAAACTTCAGTATGAAGTCCTTTTGTCTTATAAAAGACTTATATAAAAGTATAAGGAAAAATCTGTGTTAATGTGGTCTTTTTCTAGACAATTACAATGATGTTCAAAATAGTTAGGCGTAAACATTAATGTGCAGATAAACATTTGTGAAGTTTTGAAACAAAGGTTCAATGTGAATCCACATTGTTAGTATTTTTTTTTTGGTGCTGTTTAAATCAAGAGAATGACTTTGAGTTAAGGGCTTAAAAATTTAAATAGCATTTATTTGCATGTATACTGGCAACTGGTATTGTTTTGAGGGATTTCACAACTAACATTACTTCTTCATTTTCTGGAATCTGTAGTGGTAGCAAGTTAGTGTTTCTAATGTCTCTAAACAAGCAACTTGCTATAATGTGTGCTGTGATATCTTAATTTCATAGGGTGCATCAGCCACAGGGACTGTGTTTTACATCAAAGAAGAGTTGATGAGTGTGGGTTGGGAGATGCTGATTCTGGCCTGCGGTGGGAATACTTGGCACCTCCACTTTGGTGGAACACTGTTGTGGGTATCAGCACTAAGTAATGTGCTTTGTGTGTCTGCCCATCACAGAAAGGACTTCAGAATTTGCTTATGTTAAAAAAGGAGGGGGAACAAACTTAAAGTGGCTGAAAGTGATGTAGAAGTAAAGGAGCAAAATGTCACTGAGAAGTGCCTGTGCCAAAGGATTTAAACCAAAGATACAGTATGTGCTGGTGTGCTTGCAAAGTCTGTAGGTGTAAAACTTGAGGTGGAACGTGGCAATTCAGTAGAACTGTGTGGGTTGCCCAATGCTTTTTTCATCAGGCATAATTGCGTAAGCCTCTTCATTCAGTCTCGCGAAGGATGACTCGTTACACAAGAGACAGGGTGAATTACATATGTCTGTACTCATACATCATGTTTTCCACCCCTATTTAATTGCTTACCACCCAAAATGATTGTTAGGATATTCTCAGCTGCAGAAGTCTTCCAGAAATCATAAGAGTCCTGTGAATAGTGTACCAAAGAAGAACAATGACCTCCTTCTCTCTGGGGCAGTGTGCCAAGAACACAATGAAGTGCTTCAGTGTCTGAGAACATATGTCGTAAGGCTAAATGAGGACATGCACAAGCCACCTGACATTCCTTTGGGAATGTTATTTTTGAGACAAGTTGATTCATTTCTGTGAGAAGTTTAACGTGTTCCGGAGATAATTCAACCGAATTTGTAGATTTCAAGTCCTCTTGCAGTCACAGTGAATTACTGTTTTCAAGGGTTACTGGGTTTTAAGGGCTGGAGATTCCCTGTTTGGGAGTTGGCCTAGTACTCTGTGTTTGCTAACTTGGTGGAAGAGGTAAAAAGTAAGTAATAAAATCCAACCCCAGTGCATATTTACTCAAGATTAACAGGAGTATTTGGTAAATTCTGGTGTGCCAGTATTAAATTACAAGTTTTATGTTGATGACAACCCCTGGGACGTTTAATTCTGGAAGATGAGATTTTACCTGTTTATTCAAACAGTTCTCTTTTTTTAAAACTGCTTTAATATTTGGGAGGGCAATCAGAGAGTATTGTAGACACTGGCTAGAGATGGTTGTTACTTTTTTGTGCATACTGACTTAATCAAAAGAGAAAAAACTGAATGGTAGAGGGCACAAAGATGGAAGTATCATTTGAAGGGCCAGAACATTTAAAAACAAAGCTCTGAGGGACAGAAAAGAAAAAAAAAATCAATTCATATTGGAACACCTAAACTGTATATTTGTCTAAGCCTCCAGGAAGTATTTGAAAACATGCAACTGTAGATGGTCTAGAAGTCATAAATCGTAACTAGGGTCATATTTAGGCATCTGGATTTAGGTGCTCAGAACTGAAAATATTGATGATTATATCAGAGTGCTTTAGTTATATTTGTCCCCCTTATTTGATTAGGTTTTATTTGTTCTAAGGCATGTAAAAGAATGGCAAAAGAATAGTCAACAAAACTAGTATTTAAGCATTGTTTCCATTTTGTAATAAAAAATTAAGGTTTATAAGAAAAGAGAGCTAAAACAGCATATGGCACTTGTATGAGTATAATTGGTCTCTATAGAAACATAGATAAAAGGATTTAATGATACTATACACATCTAGTGATACAGAATAAATTGGTTTGGGGATAATTAACTCAATGCTACAGCTGATGAGACTCAAGCCAAGTTGGATTAGATGTTCAAGCTCACACAGCAAGTGCTAGTTGAGTAGTAAATGGAGTCCAGCTTTATTTTTTCTGGGTATATGCCTCTATTCCAGAATTTCTTAAACATCAACATCATTGTCACCCCTGTCTGTGGCTCCATGAAAGCCACTGCAATACACACCTTCGGATGTGAGATGTGGCAGGCTCTGTCTCCCTTAAGGTCTTGAGATGTGCTAGAAAGCCTAAGACAGGGAAGAATGGCTGACCTTCAATGCCTGTGTCCTGCAGATGTTGTTAAGGTGGCAGGAGGAATTGGAGTCAGTAAGGGCCTGTCACAGCCCTTCCTCGATGGCACAGTGCTGTGGGGGCAGGCAGCAGGAGGCTGCCACTGCCTTGTGACAATGTACTTTGGGGTGTACTTCAGGGACTTCTCAGACTCCCAAAAGGGGGTTATCCTGGGATTGCTCTGGTGGAGACTTTGCTGTTTGTCCCTGTTACCATGGGGTTACCTGGGTACTGGTGTTTCTGCCACAAAAAAGGGAGAGGATTACAAGTGACCATCAGCCCCAGAACAGATGGATTCATGCTTGTGGGAGATGAGTATGCACTGTTAGAAATAAGCCTGAGACATCTGCTTTCAGTCTGCTGTAAGGTTTCGAGCCCTTCAGGTCCAGAGCCTTATTCTGGAGAAGCCAGCCAAGTGGCATCTCATACTGGCCTACTTTGATTCTCTCCAAAGAACTAGGGATTAGCTGATGTTCTTCTTTATTAACAATTTAAGGGCTGGATGACTTTTGAAGTACGCTAAACAAAAGTTGAGATTAAATTGTTTTTTTGGCATTTGTTGTTAAAGATTGTTATTGAAGCTTCCCAAGAAGTACAAAAGAATTTTGAGTTAATAACAACATCTGGAGATTACACTAACAAGGAGATGTGAGGGGCATCATCTGTCCTGCTAAATTGCTTTCACTTAGTTTGTCAAATATCCAGCTCCCTTAGCAGCACAGCTGCCCAGTTGGCTTTGTGGAGTACAAGAGCTTTCTGCATTCCTCGCAAGTATCCAGCATTGCTACTGGGAGAGATAGGTCTATGTTGCTTAGACTGTGGACAAGGAAAACAGTTTATCTGGATTTCTTCAGCCCTCTACTGACTTGAAAAATCTTGTCAGTGAACATAAGCATGCCAAGACTGTTTCTTATTCTTGATTCTTTCAAGTGAAAAATGGACCTCAGCAAAAGCACTCCAGCCAGTGAAGCTCTGTGTTCTTGCATAAAACTGAACAGAGTTTAAAGCTGTGTGTATTTGGCGGTTCCTGCAGTCTTGGAAGAGCATCCACTGATTTACTCGGCTGGTCACAAAATGTACTTTCCTCCTTACTTGTTTCCTTGTCCCTATGGAAGTAATTAACTAAGTGTTACATGAAAAAAATAAGGCCTGGATGTTTGGAACAATGCATTTATAATTCTGACCTTTGCTCTTTAGACACCTTGTTCATCCATAAATTTTTATTGGATGCATAAGCACTTTCGTATTCTGAATTTTAAAAAATTCCTTCTACCAGTAAATCTATCTTGAAAAATAATTGTATTCTTGAAGCAATGCCTGCATTGCGCTGCATAGACAGCAGCATTAATTTCAAATGGAAAAAAAAGACATACTGCTGAATTTTGTCCTGATGTCTACAAATATGGTTTGTCCAGCTGACTTTTTGTTTAACTGTTAAGGTGAAAGTTTTTCTGTTCCACTCAATCTACTCTTACTACTCAAGCCTAGACATTTAGTATCAGTTGCTGGTAATTTCTGCCACAGTATGTCTGTCTTGAGTGATCTGCTTTGATAGTAACAGAAATACTTCTTTCATTCTGACTAATTGTGCTTGTCACCATTTGTACATGTATTGTGAACTATTTGATATGAATTATTGAAAATGTTGATATTCAGTGCTGCTATTTTCATATTTAGCAACAATTTATTTATTTCAATTAATTATTAAAAAACCAAAACCAAACAACAGCTTCCATAATTGAAAAGTAGGCAAAGTTGATCTGCAGTTTTTTGGGGATCTGCTCTAAATTCTTGAAAGCTGGAAGTGGAATTCACCAATATGTTTACAAATTAAATATCATAGGAATGAAGGATTGAAGGGGGACATTTGTATTGAATTAAGTCTTGTGAATATTTATGCAGCTGCTCATTAGACACTTATCAAACCTCACGTTAGAATAAGTTACATTTTTTTGCCTCCTCTCTTGCCTCCACTACTGGAAGATTGGTTGATACAGTGATGTTTCTTAATGTCTTGTGTAAATATATTCATGTGTTATTTATCCCCATTGGTTGTAGTACCAGTATTGAACCTTAGTGTAAATATTTTTTATGCATTCATAGCGACCTAATTTTTTTTTCCAGCTGGGGCAGGGAGTCCATGTAAGCCAGACATTTCTGTTTTGCTTTCCTAACTTTCATTCTCCATCATCCTAATTTGTAATAGTAACCTCTCTGCACATGCATCACAGTTCTGAATTAAACTTCCAGGAATGGGAATGTTTTGAGCTGCACAGAGTGCTCCAGGAGGGAGAGGCTTTGTATTGAGGCATTTCTATGGCCCTGTTTTTACTGCAACTGTATCACTGAAAAGGAATTGTACCTGCTTTTTTACAATGAAGAAGCCTAGATATTATTTCCTTCTCCTGTCATTTCCAGGTTTTAGCTTCACATTTACAGCTCTTACCCTAGCCTCCAAAGACTGTCAAATTTCATCCCACTTACAGTTGTCCTGTACTCAAAGCAATACAGCTGTGCCAGCTGCTCTTTCTCCATATTAATGATGTTCCACAACCTTCAGAGAACACCTGTTTTGGCACCATTTATTACCAAAATTTCTACTATAAATATGTACATGCACACAGAAAACCATTCTTGTTTTACCTTTTCTTTTTATACCCTAGTTCTTCTCTATTGCATATTTCCTGCTGTCTGCTTTTGGATGTTTCTTATGTATCTTACAATTCTTGTAATCCTGGTGTTTTCCCACTCAAATATGGTTATGGCACAGTTAAATCTATGTTAAAGCCATGTGCATTGTAATTATTTTGTTAATTGGTTACAAATTGATTTGACATTATATTCTTTGATAAATGTGTTTTGCATTTTATCCCATTTTTTACATGTGAGGCAAGGTATTTTTTTCTTGGACATTTCTCCTGAAGCTTTTCATACTCTTGATGTCAGCTAAGTAAGATAGCTAATTTCACCATTTCTTTAACATAAATGTTAGTTTTTTCTTTTCCTAGGCCAGCCTAGTCCCTGTTATGTCTTACGTTTTATTTTCCATTTATCAGAGTTATAAAACACAGGGCTGCTTCATCATACTATATTCAGTGTTTCTTGAATGGGCCAGGTCCTTCAGTAGTGAGATTGGTCCCTAGTCTGTCATGTTTCTGTTACTTCTGCAATATCCAATCTCATTTCCTAAACTATTATTCATTCTATTTCCCAAGGTTATTTCTTTAGTGCACAAATATGTTAATTGTGCCAAAGTAGCCATTCTTTTTTTTTTAGCTGAATTAGTTCCCACAGAGCATCAGCCTGTTTTTCTTCCCTGCTCCCCATCCTCCTATATTCTGTTAACTTTTGGGTTTCACTGTGATACTTCCCAGTGACTACCTACTGATTTTATCCTCTCTGTTATACTTATGAAGAGGCATGAAGCTTCAAAGTGTTGGGGTGATTTGTGTTTTTGTTGAGGTTTGTAGTTGTTGTTTGTGTGTGTGTGTGGTTGGTTTTTGTTTTGTTTTAATAGTGCTTTCAGTAGATGTTGTTTTTATCAAGTCCTGTACTGGGATTTAATGTAATTGACAGAGTTTGGGACAAATGTACCTGTTTCACACACTCTGGTTGATAACTACTAATGTCAAAGGTCATTTCTTAGCAATATCGAATTCCTGGCATTTGTGCAAAAAGATTATCAGTATTTTTAAATCCCTTAATGATGGTTGAGGTCATGCTTTTCCTTTCCACAGCCAGGATTTTAAAAATTATGAAGTGCTTTGTCAGCAAATCATGTATTTCTCGCAAGTCAGGCTTTGATGCCCACACAGACTTCTGACTATGCATGGATCTAGAATTTGGAGCAGAGTATGACTGTAATGGAGCAGGAAGAAGACAAGAGAGCAGGATAAGATTCTTACACTAAAGTCTTTTTGCCAGTGGTTGCCATGTTCTGCCTGTGAACCTCGAAATCTGCTTTAAGAGAACAAAATGACAGTTGAGATGTGATGTGGTTGAAACTGATCTCTTAATTTCTTAGGACCTGTCTGCCACATTGCAATGAAATGGCTTGAAACAACAGAGGGACTTCAAAAATCCCAAGGGCTGGTAGGGTTGAAATTAGATTAACGTTAGTCTGTTGTGCTGAAATCTCCCTCTGTGAGCAAGCAGCAGGGAAGATGATGTGGATTTAGGTCTTGGGAAAAGTCATTTAATTGCTGATTACCACCAATTACTTTCCCAAATTCCTTTCCTCAGCTACCGGAATAATAGAATACTGGAACTGTATTTATCAGCCAGCTGTCCAGGGAGATTACTGTGTAGAAGTTGGCTGGAACTCTCAAACCCTGGGTCTGAGTGGTTCTATGGGTATTGTAAATATCACAGATGAGATGCTGCACTCCTTAATGCCAGTACAAGTTTTGTTAATGACTTGCTAAGGTCTGGATTTTCCTTACACTTACGTATATATTGGAGTTTCTTTTGGTGGTATTCTGAGGGTGGGAAAGAATTCAATTGTTTATCTAAAATGGTGCTGAATGGATCTCAAGCTGATCCAGTGCTGCATCTGGATTCACTTTCACAAGGAACAATGTGGAACAAAACTCTTGAATTTTTTTTTTTTTTAATTGAAATCAGAAGTTTTGAAAGCCTTCCTATTTTTCTGATTCAGATGAGGGAAGGGCTGGCAACTGCATGTTTTCTTAATTGAAGCAAGTTATCAGATTTTGAATATGCTACAATATATCAGGACTGCTGTGGGTAATAATGCAGTCATTATCAAAGGTATGCTGCAAGGCATCATGGACTGACATTTTCAAATCACCGTGTAAATCTGCCTGACACAGCTTTAAAAGAAATAAAACAAGGCTGAAAGCTCCAGTGTTTAGTCTAAAAACACACATGGCTGTGGTTGCTGTTTTAGCCTATGTGGGCTAACTATGGAAGCCTTTTGTCAGCCCTCCAGCCTACTGAGTGGTGTCAGCTTGATTTGTGTGTAAATTTGCTGACTTTTTGGTTTGATGCTTTCCATTAAAATTCACATAAAGAGCCTGTTTTTTGCTTTATTTAGCAGGTTTCTCAAATCTAAATGCTCTTCCAAAGACTGCCCTTGATATAACTGAAACTAAGAGGAAGAACTTTCAACATTTATTCACTGTTGGAATCATTTATTCACCATTTATATGATACTGAAAGGATGAAGGCAGATGGGGAGCCTTGTGATGATATAACCAAACACAGAGAAGAAACACAGTAGCAGTTTTATGAGATTTTTCCTTTTTGGAAAAATTCTGACTAAAATGATCAGTGTTGTAAGCTATGATCCACTTAGCATCAGGACACCCTCATGTCTTCCTGGCACCAAAGATTGTCTTATTTAAGTTAAAGGATCCTCCTCACTCTGTCTCATATATCCCTGCTTTTTTGGTGTGGTTTGCTTGAGGAAGATGACTGGTTACTGGCAGAGGCTTCCAGGAACCAGCCCTGGACTGTGTCTCAATCCAGACTTGCAACTAGGATGGTGTTTTGACACCTTTTTCTGCCTGCCTGTTGATGGCATGGGTGGCATTTTTGCCTATGATGATTTCCTTGGGATAGATGAGCTGCCTTCCTTCCTGAAAGAGATCCCTTCTAAAATATAAATTGGTTGAGCAGTTCAGCTGGCATTTTAACATTGGATGGAGCAACAGCTAATCCTGTCATGCTCATCTGGGCCAAATGGTCCCCCTCATGCTCTTCTAATAACGAGACATCTACAGAACCATGTGTGGGTGCTGGGGTGTTTATTTTCAAATAGCCAGTGAAATCATGCTGTGGTTACTGCATATCAGAAGCTGGATAGTCACATCTTGGAAGTGTCCCTTCCAAGAACAGCTCCAGAAATCCTTGCATTATTAACATTATGTCTATTTTTTGAGTCAAGGCTAATCAAAAATCCACCCTCAGGAACTGGTGAGAAGGTTTGAGTTCGCCATAAGGTAAAAGGCTCACAAAGTCCCATTGGACTTCTGGTAAAAACAGGAAGATTGTTCATAAGAAGTCATCAAATATTATTTCCCTAGCTTAAGTGAATGTCCCTCTTTGTCTGAAGACAAAAAATTGTATTACCTGTTATGTCACCATCTGTTGTGCATTGTTAAAAGCTTGCTCTATTACATACCTCAAAGTACAATTCATGGATGATGTAAGTCTTTGTCCTGACCTGTTGCTGCAGCTGAAGCTCCCAGTGATTGCAACAAAGCTAAGATCAGGCCTGTAGTGGAGAGGCCTCCAAAGTTCTCTATAACCTTTACACTGTAATTTAAAAAGTTTTGCATTTGTCACCACTGAATGCTGTGTCCTGTCTCCCTTTCTACAGGCAGAGTCACCCCAGAACAGCTCAGCTCATATATTCAGCTTTTCAGAAACAATCTCAAAGCTTTGGAGAACCACTGTGGTCTTCTACAGCTTGTGCTGGCCATTGTCCAGACTTTGAAACACCCTCAGACTTCCAAATGGGACAATTTCCTTGCCTTTGAGAGATTACTTCTGCAGGTACACATTGTGTTTAATGTTTTGATTTTCCATTGCATTCTGTAGCTTGTATTTGTTTATGAAGAAGTGCCCTGGGATGTCTTGCTAAAGACCTGTTGCTTATTACCAAACAGGTAAAAAGAATGGGAACCTACATATTTATTCTTTTATAACTGTGTCTAAGAAATTTTATAAACAAAGGAGTAGGCATTAAAAGTGAAGCATATAAGTAATCTGAATTGGGTGACAGTTTTGCATTTATGTTAAGTTTCAAGAAGATACAAATTTTAGCATTGGCTAGGGTTGTTGTAGTAATATTATTATTATTACTATTATTATTGTTATTGTTGTTGCTATGTGCTTCTTGAGGTAACATGCTGAATCAAATGCAGAGAGGAGTTTGTCACTATGTACGTGTAAAACTTATGTAATTTACTGAGTAGGTGAAAGCATAGTTGAAAATTCCATGCACCAAGAGAGTGAGGTTTCTCTTGTTCACGACTGTCATCTACCCTCAGTTTTTCCCACCACCACATTTTTTATGGCATCCTGTTTGTGACTACAGTATTATTTACATACCGTTTTGTATCATGTTTGGATTTCTCTCAGGAAGTTAAGAGTTAGTGGTATATTGAACTCTATCCTACTAATCTTTGGGGAGGTACCAAACAAAGGAGGAGTTTTTTCTAAGAACCTAGAGAGCTTATTTCTGCTGAAGTTCACAGAAAGCTCAAAACTTTTCTTCCTGTACTGTCTCTTATGCCATTTTATTATTTTAACCATCTTCTGAAACCCTAGCAAAAGGCATGTCTTCATGAGCAAATTCCTAATGAAGTTAGAGTCAGCCTTACATGAGTGAAAACCAGATACTTCGGTAACAATCAGCTGTCTCTGTCTAGGTGTCCAAAACAACCAACCAACTTGACTCTTCCCATGATCTCTGGCAGCAGAGTACAGTCACTCATCCTTCAAAAAGAATATGCCCATATTTCATAGCTTTATAGTCAATGAATTTCTGCAAGATTTGGAGAGCAAACAATTGCAAAACTTAGATAGTCGCAAGCTCTTGTCTAAATTAATTTTCAAAACTATTCTCTCTTGGTAAGACTGAAATATTTTTGAACACCATAGGCAACTTTCTTTCTCTATTTAAAAAACCAAAACACACCTCAGGTAAAAGAATTCATTCCAGCCATTCTTTAGTTTTTCTGGACTGTAGGAGATGGGACTGACAGCCCATAGTCCCCTTCTCTCTCCCACAGTGAGTCATGTCACATAGCTCTTCTCAGAGGCTGGCTAAGTTCCATCTTAAAACCAGTTCAGCTTTAGAATCAAAATAAAGCTGCAAGCTCAATGTTGTTTTCACAACAGACAGCTGCCTATATAAAAGCTATGTAGTAAATCAGCAGGGAGTGGGAAAACAGAGGTAAGGAACAACCAAACTATATATTTCATAAAAAAGAATGCTTAACAAGCAGTCTCATAATTGTAGGTGGCTTTGGATTATACCATCTGCCTTCCACCCATCATATTAAGGTAAACTGTGTTAGCCAAAGCAAACTTTCTAGGCTAACATTTGTAACTGTTTCTTAAGCACATACTTATTTTCAGTAGTTCAAACAACAGTTATTTTGAACTACATAGACTTTATTTTGAAGACAAAATCTGACATGTGTTATCTGCTTCTGAGCACATGGCCTGTCTTTGTGCTGTTGACAGGAGTTTGTAGGCAGAGCAAAGTGTTGAGACCCTGAAGACATTAGAGATATTTTTATTTTTAAAAAATCAACCAGGACATTACATTGTGAATGGTTGGTACATAGCACTAAATTAGTGCATAGTGGTACACTACACTAAATTAGATGCTGTAATAGTTTATTTGAGCAGTACTACTGAGAAATTCTTCAGCATATTAGTTATGTTTCATATAGTTTAGAATAGTAAATCTTTAAGAATCCTCAGTAAAAAGCACTTGTTTCAACATGAAAGTAATATTGTTTCTATTGTATATTGGAACAACATGGAAGACAGCTGTTTGTAAAAGATCTAATGGGACTAATATTATTAGACTCCAACAATGTAAGTATTCTAGATTTTTTGCTGATGGATGCATGTCAGACTCTAGCTGATGCTAAGGGAGATAACCCAGTAAAAACAGCTAATGTCAGAATCTCAGATTTCCCAAAAAAATAAATCTGCACAGTGTTGGAATTTTTGTCATTACTGGATCTCTTTGATGGCTCTTGTGATTCTCTGCTTAGTCTACTTAATGTTTTTCAGAAAAAACTCATTGTTGATAAGAAACCTTTAGTCTAACCAAATTACACTGAATAACCTTTTCTGTTTTTCTTTTTCTCTCCTTGATTTACCCTTTTTGATTGCAAACAGTCAGTTCTAAAAATGGCCTGCTAGATGTCGAAACAGCCCACTTCTACTGTTTTGATGTCACTAAAATCTCTGCATTTTTCAGACCTGTTTTGGCTCAATAAATTTTTTACATCTGCAGCAAGGAAGTTCGGTTTTGACTGAAAGTCTGCTAAAAGTGCAGCTGCATACTTAACACAGTGTTGTTCTCTCCTTAACTGGGGTGGATGAATCAGAGTGCAGTTAGATTTCAATGGAGTAATGGTGTTGACTCAAAGGAAAGAGGATCATGATCTAAGAGTAATGCATCAAAATGGTTCACCTTGTCCATCACAAGTTTTCTCTGTGCTCTGCTTCTCTACCTCTGCACATGATAGAGCTTTCCCTACTGAGGAGTTTTAAATGCTGTGTGAATTGAAACAGTTTATACTCTTTACCAAGGAGATATCCTACCCCCCTGTATTTTTCATCTCCTGAGATCCTCTTTCTATTTTTTCTAATTCTGACCCTCCATAAAACTGGTAGATGGGAGACTAAATGCTGCACCACACATCCTGTAACTCCCCAGTATTCCTCAAATGACTGCCTTGTTTTCCTGCAAGTGAAGATTTAATATTTAGGGAGTAACAAAGTAAGAAGGAGTATTGTCACTCCATGCTTTTTAGCTATATTCCCTGTTCTTCTAAAATTTGTGTCTTTCATGCAGGTTTATTAAGCAGTATGGGCCCATGAAATACAAAAGCACAAGAGGAGCTCTCTCCAGAGTAAACATAATGTGACACTATGAGAGAAAAAAATACTTTTGCTGTTTTTAACATATACTACTCGTATTTTTACTGAGCAGGGATTTCTGCCTCCAAATTCAGCTTAAAAGCAGCAGATAGTATGAATGAGACCATAATGTGCCCCGAGGGAAAGTGCTGTTCCTCTTTGAATGGCACTGTTCTAAAATTTGCTGAGGTTGGGTGCTACCTCTTAGAATTGACTGAATCTTTCTGGCATAGCTTATTCTCAGGATTTAAGAGTAAAGTACTTGTCATACTGAGTAGAACTCTATTTTATTTATAACCTCACCATTTAAATTCCAAGATTAAGGTTTCTTTTCAGAGAGCTCTTCCCAAAAGAGGAAGCTGTGTTTCTTCTTTAGGATGAGGACATTTTCTTCTTTTTTAAGATGTCTGGGGTAAACTTCCTTCTAAAACTGCTCATGTACCAGCATTGTTGTCTTAGAATAGCTGGATTGCCAGAGATAAGGATATATGGAAGATTATTAAATTCCTTGTTATTATAGTTTTGGAAAGGGAAATCTTGCTTCTTGAGATGTTTTGTGACACCAAGTTTTAGCACCTGCTGCCCAGCATTTCACAATTTCCTAGTAAATTAGACAGCTTCAGCATTGACGTAAAAACCATGCTACCATTGGATCTCAGAACTGTCAAAGTTTTGTTTTGTGATTCTGATTAATGTCACATAATCTCAAGAGTAATTTGAATTAAATTCATAATAAATAATTCTCTAAAAATTCACAAACTCAACACATTCACAAAATCAATCCATAACCAAAAATCGTCAACACATTCACAGTTTCATCTTATAGCTCATAAATTACCTTTATGATGCCTATCAGACTAAAAATCCTTTCAGCTACCATAAAAGAGAACCCTCTAATATTTTAGCAAAAGCAAATTGAATTTTTAGTCGCTCCTGGTAATAGTGTAAGTAGGTCAGCTGCTCTGGTAGTGGAAGCTGTGTACATACACTTAGATGGAGAGCTCTTGACAGTATAGTATTTTCATGTTTAAAATTCCAAGTACTAATTATTATATTATATTATATTATTATATTATATTATAGCACTTATTCGGTGCTATAAAATTTGTCAGAATACAGTTTTTATTTTTGTCCTTGAGACACAGAAAGTACAAACATGTTTTTAAGGAAGCAGAGACTTAATGCCAGATGTCATTCCGATGTTTTTATTTTTCTTTTGGCAGAAAGTGGTTATGAGTTTAATCAATGACATCATTCTTTCTGTTATGAATATTTAAACACATACAAAAAAAAAAAAGTGGAAAATTTGCAATACTGCTGAGTATTTTATATTGTAGTTAATGTTTCAGTAGCAAGATCTAATAGCTAGGGTGTTAGTAACTATGCCATCCTGTGCTGTGATTCTCTACCATTTTTACAAAAGCAGGGTACACTTAATCAGTGGTGACACTATTATTTATTTACATGTAGTAGGCTAGGCGTTCCTCACATATGCGTGCCTGCACAGAATCCTTTGCCAATAAATTTGGAAACTCTTAAGACAGCTTACAAGTTTTCCCTGCCTAGAACTCAGTGTAGTTTTTAGACCTCTCAACTTTTTTACAGGATACAGTAGCTACTAGGTGACATTTATTGACTCTAAACTGGTATCAAGCAAGAGCTTAAGCATGGGCTTTGGTCTGCTGAAGCAAGCACTTTGATAGAAAGAAGAGAGAAAACAGAAAAGCTTTTGGAGTACTTCCTCTTGCTCTGCAAGAATAAGTCATAGGTCAGCTGTTGAGAGACCTTTATTTCTGCATAGAATAGATTAAGATCAGTGACATTTTGTGGTGTTATTATTTATATTGCTTATTCTGTGTGTAATTTGTAATTACACAGCTCAGCTTAGTGCAATAAATTTTCTTTCTGGTGGCCCACAATGTTGATCAATGAATCTCTTTAGAAGAGATATTGCAACAGTATTTGGAAAGAAGACCATAGTGTTAGCTGCCCATAATTAGAGATTTTTCATTTAAAAAATAAATCTTGAAATTAGCTCAGTCACTTTTCAACATAAAGCTACATATGGAATGAATTGTCTTGGTGGGAGTCTTGCATGATACCATGGTGATTGCTAAGGTCATCCTCTGGAATTTGATATCTTTTGGATGAGATTGCAGTTTGGACACTGATACACATTCTGTCTTATACAACTAAACAATGAAATGTAAGTTGTTGATGAAGTGAAAATAGTGATATATCAATTACTTAAGTTTCCAAATTATTCATTGCTAGTTCTTATTTAGCCATCTGTTTGTTAGACTTGCTGCATTTACACGTTTCCAGACCAAATAAACCCATTTGGATTCTTCCCTTATACATGCAATATTTTTAACTTCTAAAGTATTAATTCTACATAAAATTTGTGTTAAACTTCATAGCCTTTCATAAAAACTGGTATATACAAGTCCTGAAGTAGTGTTGTTTCTTGACACCTGTCTCACATGGTCTCAGTTCATTCATTTATTTTGCTTGCTCAATGCCTTCTATGCTCATGATGCCTTGTTTTTAACATTAATACAGGTGTGTTTATGTGGTTTTTGTACCTTTCTATAAAGCAGAGCCCTAAAGTGCTGGAGGCATCTTAGTACTACAGCAATACAAGTAAAACAGTGAACTAAGTTTGAGGAAGTGATGAGCTCTTTTGAGTGTTTGGTTTTGTGCAACATAGAGAAGGAGCTTATTGGTTACAATTCCTTTTCCATGGGGTTAGGGGGCTTGGTTATGGACCATTTCCCAGGTTTGACATGCCAGGATTAAGGAATTCCAAATAGTTTTGCTCAGAAAGAAAGAAGTGTATGTGTGTATATATACACATATAAATTATTTTATTCTATATGTATATATAGAATTCTTCTAGTCAAAATAATTTATTTCCTGTAAGTAGAATGCTCCTGTAAGTACAAAATAAAATACAGTTAGGGATTGTTTTAACATTAAATAAATGCTTTGGGAATGAATAAAAGCTATCTTTATTGACAATTTTTTAATCTGTTGAAAGAAAACTATTTGAATTTTTTCCAGCTCTGGCTGACAACAGGATTAAATATTTTAACCGTGGTTACCAAATGACTTTGGAATTAAAAATATCTTTTGGTATTGTCAAAGAAATGTGTTTGCATTTGGTCTGAAAATTGCCAAGTGTTGCCATTATGGCTCTCATTTAAAACATAAAGATCTCCCTGCCTCACCCTGTGAAAGGGCTAATATTTTGTATACAGACATAGGTCACCTAGAGCCTCCAAAATGAGCACTAAATGAAGAAATGGCTTTCTTAAGTGAACAAATGTCAACATCTGTAAAAATTTTAAAGCCTTGTGGGAAGAGGCTAAACATATTAAGTCAATTGGAACTGTTAAATTAATGTTCTATGTACAAAACCAAAATACTTCTTGTAAAATGAAAGAATCCCAATGTATAAATGATTGTAATAGGTAGGCTTTTTGGGGAGGAAAGCAGGAAACCACTGTCACCCCCTCTACACACATGCACACTTTTTTTTGTCAGAAGTTTAAACAATCAATACCTTTTTCTTGCCTTTTTTTTTAGATACATGGCAATTGATATCTGGTTAACCCATGCTGCAGAAGGGCAGCACAATTCTCAGTTTCACATGAACACTCAGCACCAGTGAAACCCAGAGTCCTTCACCAATCCTGGGAATTCCTGTGCAGAGCTATGGCTCTGCCTGCCACTTGCCATTCTTTCTCCTCTGTGACTTTTCTCATTATAATTAATATTAACAAAAGGCAGGTGCCCACAATCCCTGCCATTATATGTAGAGGAGTTGTGAAGAGGCACAATATTAGCAATATTGAGTGAGTCATTGTTTACTCTTACACTGATAATTGTGCTCCAAGAGGCAAAGCTTCTGTCACAGGTATTCCCAGTAAGTGCTTGCTTTGCTCTACATGTTGCTCCAGTGATAAGAGTTGCATACTACCTGATTTCCTTTAGATGCAGGATCTGGTTTCAAATGTCTGCTTCTTAAGGAGATTGGTACCACCCTTACAAAAAAATTTGTCTTGATTCTTTGTGGTTTTACTTGCACAGGACAGGCTGAGTTAATGCATGCAATGTGTTTTAAAAAGCAGATTTCCTAAAACATGCAATTGTCTCCAATAAACTGGACAAATGTCATGGCTTATTAACTCACAGAACAATGACATGTATTATTTTGGATTCAACAAAGTGGAGGAGTCAAGCACTCTTGGCAGCAGCATCTTTTATTTTGGAAGGCAAGGACTTGTAAGCAGTGCCTTTTTAGATGTGGCTTCTGTAGTCACAGGTAAGCAGTGCAAGAGTGCAGATTCCTTTAGTTCATCTTTTTGCCTCTTAACTATAGAAATCCCAGTAGCAATTCCCATTCATCAGCCTCTTGATGGACAATTGTCAAGGTTTTGCTGAGTACTGAATCAAGTGTCCTTTTGTGGTGTTAAATCTCTGCTAATAATCTCATTAATTTGATGTTAATTGTGTGTTACTGGCAAGCAAAGTCATATGTTAATGGAGATGGGAAAGTAGACAGCTCCATTTGTATTCTAGCATTTTGTTTTGTATCCGTTTCATTCATTATGCTATTCATGGTTCTTTGATAAAAATACTCATTTGGTGTAATTTCTTTAATGCTTTCAGTCAAAATGGTTCACTCAGCTGGTCATAGGCCAGGTTAGAAAGGCAGGGGGTTTATTTTAAGATTATATGTAGGATTTCTTAGCTAATAATTCTAATTGGATTTTGCCTCTTTTTTAGAGCCAACCTATTACCTTTGGATTTTTTCTGTTGTCACTAGCTATACTATAGTCTTTAAGGAAATGAGCATTGCCTTATTTTCTCAGCCCATGCGTCCTCCCTCCCAACAGATACTGTTGTAATAATAATGAAGCAAACAGCACAAAACACAGTGTACAGTGAGAGCTTTATTCATAGGAACTGTTTATCATTGTGTTTCTTAGCTCAAAGGCAGTAATCACCTATCAAATCTCTTATCTGCAAACCAGTTTCATAGTGCCAGCACTGTATATCTGGGTTTGAGTGTGATTATAGTAGTCTGTCAGTTTGATTTTCCTTTCTTTGGAGGATATATTTGATTATTTGCTACAGACTGGCAAAGAGAAAGCAGAGAAACAACACTGTTGAAAACTAGTGAAAACTTTACTGTGGGCAATATCCAAAATTAACAGTGGGGCTGCCACATTGCATTTCCTCTGCCTCCCCACCTTCATGAGTTATATTAACTTTCAACTGGCCTCCATGCTTCCTTGGATCAGACATTTCTGAGCACATGGAGCATGCACAGACATAGAGCTGCACATTGCTTTCAGTAGGAAAACAACTATATTCTTAAATTTGATTTTGCTTATTTGATGGAAAACAAGGTGATGTTAATTTTCTGAGCTTTCGGGCAAGCTGAGATTGGGGCAGTCTAGAACTTAACTTCTTTTCCCGACTTAAGATGTTGTCTTTTACATGGTGAAATGGAGCTGGGAGTGTGTTGGAGACCTCACAAAACTGTTGTTTTCAATGAAAACCCCTTCCCCAAAGGAAGAAAAGAAAAATATATAAAAAGAAATATATAAAAAGAAATTACTACACAACAAGCTGATTGTGGCTCAGGCCAGCTATGGAGCCATGGTAGATTTTTATTCATTATAAATTAGTGCATCATTGTCTGTAGATGCATAGACTTTCTTAGTATTGTTTGCTCATTTCCAGTAAAGAAGGCAGGCTCAACTCTCCTTGTCTAGGTTAGAAAAACAAATCATGTTTGAAAGCAACATGTTGATTTGGCCAGCAAAATATTAGTAGAATTTTACCTCTGCAGTAGGTCATGAAGAATAGATTTTAAAATCAAATCTGGCTTGCCAGAGTTCTGCCTATATAGTACTTATTGCTGGGTGTCCTTTTGGAGTTGACCAGTTAGCTTTACTTAAAACAGAGTTGTTGTTCTAACTCTTCCCTGGTAGAGAGGTATAGAATATTAGAATTTAATCAAAGAGGTTACTATTACATCTGCTGTCCCACAGGTGTGTAACAGACAAATGACTCAACCTACTAAGTGTTCCTGACATGTTCTTGAGTTTTCATGGGAAATGAAGAGAGATTTTCCTCTAGGAGTTGTCTTTCTTTAGATTTTCTCCAGTTCACATCTCTTCAGCTAAGTTACCTTACATTGCCATGAAGTTTCTCTAGGGACTCTCTCAGTCTAAAAAGGTGCCTCTTCAGAAGCCTCCCCATTTCACGCCATGGCACCATATTTGAACAGAAGAACATTAAAATCAGTATACCATACACCTGAAAAAAGTGGATTTATGCTCAAATCTGCCTGCTTGCTGTGGTGTTCATGGCTTGGCACTGAGCAGTGTGAGGCCTGATACAAGACTGTAACAAGACTACTTCATTCTCATTTGTATCCCACCTTCCCCCAAAGAGCAAAAGGAAATATTTGCTCCACACCTAGAGGTTACCTGCATTTCCTTATTTGAAGCTTCTGTAGCATTGTGGTCTCTGTGTTTACTCTTTTGTGTATTTAATAAGAATGCTTTGTTAGATTAAAATGCGGTTAGGATAGGAGAAAAAATTAAATTTCCCTCCGGATGTCCCCCCCTGCACCACCTCATCCCAGATTATTTGCCTTTGTGTGCCTTTAAAACAAAAAGCATATGATTCTGTGAGTGTTCCTGTAATTTAAAGTAGTCGTGTTGCCTGCAAAAATGAAGGGTACTGTGCACACGTAAAACTTGCATGGTATTTTCTAGTGAAATGCGACATCCCATTTGTGCAGCTGTGTCTAGTAAGGCATGAATACATTTAACTGCTGTTTATGTCCTCACACTGTTTGTTTGAAATACAGAAATGCTGTACATTCACATTAGGCAATTCAGAATAGAAATCTAACTTGGACTGACTATTGATGGGAAGTATTTCATAATTTTGTAGCAGGTTAAAACATATGGTTGGAGTTACAATAAATAAATTACTTGGTCCATAAACCATTGCTGTTCAGCACAACTGTCAGGTTGATGTAGGTTTATCCTTCAGGAAAATAAAATGTAGATAATGGATAAGTAATAAATGATAGTCTGAGTCTCTGGGGAAGGGAAAAGTTTCAAATTTGGGCATTTAGAAGAGAAGAGGAAAAGGTAATGTGCCAGAGATGAGAAACTCTCCAAACATGACTTAATTCTATCCATCAGTTTTTATTCTAGTATTTCTTCCCTACCCATCCTCAAGTCTAGAGAAAAAGAAATAGCTGCTAAGCCATAGGCAGCAAAGAATTCAGGCATGCTTCATAGTTGCATCTGACTTACCCTTGCAAAGTACTGTTGCTTTTTCTGAACTAAGCAGAAATGTTCTTCTCTGATAAAAAATTAGGAGCATTTTCTTTCAGTTTTTAGAAAATGTCTCTGGATTTATCTGAATTTCTTAACCCAGTATTCTGCAACACAGAAACAGAGAGAGGACAGTTGAATTTGGGAAGATGTAGATACTGTGTTAAGATATCTGTAACTATTAATAGCTCTAGATATTAAATGTATCTGCTCAGAATTTTGTTTTCCAGTAATAGTATCAGAATGTGGTTAACATAAAGGATCCCTGAGGAAGACTGGCACGGATCCTCAACTGCCTTTTTATTAATATATATATTTTAATTACAACTTTGGTGTCCCTGGTTACCTGGTGACCAGGATCTCGCCAGCAAGATTTGTGAAAATTCTGTTTGGTTTTGAAAGTATATTTTTTATAATAATTCATTCTTATATCTGTTCTAACAGATATGGTTATGAAAAAACTCTGCAAGTCTCTGCCTACATTGTAAACAAAGAATATTTTAAAAAATATTTGAAAAGCTAAAGAACTACTTAAAGTTAATTTTCTCTAATGGGCAGTAGCCTAATTCATCTGATTGTAAATATATGATACATAGGAATAAATTTCCAAATATATGTTCTTGTAGAAAAACGAAACAAACAAAAAAAAAACAAAAAAAACCAAACCAAACCAAAACAAAACAACAAAAAAAAAACCCCAAGGTGAAAAGCTCTCTTAGCTTTCTTACTTAATTTGATTATCATGCTTCCTTCTTTGTAGGTTTTTTCCCAGACTGTAGGTGTATTTTCTGACCAGGTTATTTAATTTCTGGAATTCCACAAAAAAATACTCAATGCTCAAGGACTCAGTACACAACATTCAGATACTCTAAATTCTGCAGTAGTTCTGGAGAGCTTTACAACAACTCAATTAGTACCTTCTTTGTCCTCTTACCTTCTGTTCCTCCAAGCTTGTCTTGGTGAGACCTTGGCTTTTGCCACAGTTGTTGGAAATGTGTGCTTTTTCTCTGTCCTGTGGAAGAAAAGGCTGTTTGAGAAGCTACCTACTGTAGGAGAGAAATGGTTCATGACATCTTCTCATTGTCTCTGCAGAGGTGGCAGCAGATGCTCAAGGACGTATGGTGCTGCTGCTTCAAGGGAGTGTCACTCACTGGCACGGGCCAAGTTTGGCTTTGCCAAACTTTCTGGTTTAGTTTCATCTGCTTTTCACTGCAGAGAAGAGGCTGAATATGCTGAAGATATATATGCTCACATTTACTTCATAGGGATTTGACAGCAAGCATTGGCAACAAATTTACAGATTGGAAAGCCACCATGTGTTTTAGGGGACATAATAGCTGGGAAGTGTGTTAACAGGTTGCAAAAATTCAATGTGTTGCTTTAGTTTCTGATATCATTGTTTTTGAGCTACATGGAATGAAATTTTTTCTGTTTTAATTCACCCATGTAAGACTGTTGGTTTGAGCTTCAAACATCAGCATCTGCAAATGGTTTTGTTGCCTCTGTGAAATTTATTGTTTCCTAGCCTATCACTGTGTGCATATGTGTTTTACCCATAGCCTGAGTAAGATCTCCTTTAGAAGTGATCACTAGCAGAAAATGAATTGTTTCTTTGGTATCTGATGGGTAGACTTACAGGAGTAAAGATAAGCATGGAGTGGTGTACCTCTTCTCCTTATGTTTCCCTTCTGTAAGTTAAAAGAGGAGACACACTTTTAAGACATCACTAAAGCACTGTTGCCTCACACTAGTTTTCTTGTCCTTTTCCTGCATGTATTGTTCATAGGAGTTTTATTTTCATAAAATACATAGAGGCAGAGGATAACTTTAAATCTCTTAACTTTTATTGGTTTTCAGTAGGTAATGGCACAGGAATGGAAGTTCTTTACATAAAAATACGAAAGCTAGATGCTGTCTCACACAAGGAAATACGTATTTCAAGCAGATGGGCTCTCAAATAATGATGGAAACAGCAATTCATGGATGACCAGGTGCCCAGTTTTTCTGTCCTGAAGAACTAAAAATAATTTACATATTTTTGTTTTTGAAACATTTGCATGTCATCTTGGTGTGGTTACTGGCATATGTTGTATTGGTTCAACTTTATTGTCGCATTATTCTCTCACACTCAAGGGTCACATGTGCTCCACATCTGGTGGACATTGAAAGGCCTTTTGGAAAAACATCACCATATTTTTGTTCTTAGAAATGCTTATGACAAACATCACGGTCTTGCAGCTGCTTCTGCTATTGGTTGCAAACAGGATGCGCTAGGCTGTGCCTACTGTCCAGTTACAAAACCACCAATGATAACATAATACATTTCCTATTAACTGAAGTGATTAACTGCTTGACTAGTGGTCCTTGTTCTTTGCACTAGAATGACTGATAGTAATGAACTTTTTTATAGTTATTCGTGCTAAAATGTAATCTTGCTTTTGAGGGCAGCATGCTTCAAAAACCGCTAGCATAGTATTCAATGTCAAAAGTCTCCAAGAAACTACTACTTAAAATATATTGGAAAATGTTGAATATTTTCCGACAGATCTGCCAGTGCTGTTCTGGTTCAGTACATTGCTCAGTGTATTTTATAGTGTGGCTGCATGACTATTTACCACGCTTCATGACAATGACGTTGCATTTATCCTGAACATCTGATGATGTGAAGTACGCTCGTTGTGACCACCATCTGTTTAGAATATACGTTTTCCCTGCACCAAACCAGTTGCATGCAAAGAAGCTTGCAGTATGCTTTTCACACATTATTTATTATGTAGGGCAAAGTTAGACATTATGATTAGCATCTTCTTACATTTCACCCTTAGGTGCATATTATATAAAATCTCATTTGGAGATACCTAAACCTAAACTCAAACCCAAAGCATGTTTAGTTGGGCTTAGAATGAAGGAGAAAATATTCTCCTGACTCAATAATGAACTTCATTTCTCTTTTGGGACTTGACTTCTGACACAGAGAGAAGGCCAAAATAAAACCCAGACTGAGTGAGGGCCCCGACATAAACCTGCTTTTAATTAAGCCTTGTAAAGAAGCTTTTCTGCTAAAACTCTCAGGTTGAAGAGTTCATGCAAAAAAACCTTCCTGTGGCTTATGAACAGCCAAAGTAGGGACATTCAAACATACATTTCTGAATAGTTTAATCCAGAAAAAATGCAAGTGAGAAAGTCCATATCATTTATTTAATGCAGTTTTTATCAGATCACCCCTTCTCCTAGGTTTTTTCTTTTTTCATTATTCTATGTGTTTCAGATAAAATTTAATGCTTCTACAAGATGTTCTGATATTAACAAACATGAAAACGAAATTGTTTTGGTTTCCTTTTTTCCTAATTGCACATAAATCTGACCCAGTTCAGCTGGACACAGTTACAGGGCGTTAGACATGTAATACACATTTCAAATCAGAATCCTTGTGCCAAGGCAAAGGTCAAAGTAATTTTCTTGTTTGTTTGTTTTTAAAGGGATTAAATAAATGTAGTTTTACCACAAGGAAAAAGACAGTGTCCATTGCTCAACTATGGCTTTGAAGTCCACTTTGAATGGGAGAAGACAATCCTGTCTGGATCAGCGGCAGGGATAATTTCAGAAGTAAAGGTTGTGTGTTTTCTGTGCAAAATGATGCCCTTTGTGCAAGATGTCTGCTAGATCACTTACACTATCAACCCCAGACAAGAGCTTATACCACATTAAAATAAAGCTGTGGCTTCAGTGACAGGCTGTAAACAAAAGGGGTGGGATACAGTTAATGGCAGCAGTGCAGTGCTGAAGAAAAATAAATAATTCCCTTTTACTTGCAACTGGCAATTGCCCAAATGCTGAAACATCATCAATCATCTTTGATGACTAGATGAGATCATAAACTGAATGAGGGAAAATAAACTTGAATTTAGCTTAAATTGTGATTGGCACAGTAAAAATTAACTTCACCGTAAAAAATGTTTTCTTCTTCCAAAACATTTCTAATTGCTGCCCTTCCCAACTTGTCCCCACCCATTGCAGAACTTCCAAGTGCTCCTCACTGTTGGTAATGTCATCCTTCATGTCTGTTTCAGCATGTGCTTTTAGGTTTTTTGTTGAGAAGCAAGCTGCTTCTGCATTTCTTCCAAAAAAAATTTTAAGTGTAGTCTTCATATAAATACTGAATGTCATGTTATTCATAACCTTATAATTCAGCAGTCTAGCCACTAAATAGTGTAGGCAGGCATAGAAGAATGAGAGAAGCAAAGGATGTTATACAGACCAGGAGAGCCATTCTGACAAAAATCTGTTGGGGAAAAACTTCCTGAGAAAAATACATAGTTTCTTTTTCAGTTCTTCACACATCTACAGTTTATTATGAACAAAATACACACTCTAGGGAACATTTATATAGTGTCAGGAAAATTGACTTGATATTTGAATTTTTACAGCTGTTTGTGTTTTGCACCATGATTTTTTAAAAAGTGTCTATATCATATGCCCGGAGAGAGTTGTTTGTTCTTCACGAGTGGGTAGCTTTAAATATGAAAGCTAAGTTCTGGAAAGTTTGAGACTTGGTAGAAATAATAGTAAAATTCCACCAATAGTGTGAAGTCCTGACATTGTGAAGTTAGCTTTGAAGTTGGCAAACTACAACATTATTTAAAAGATAAACCAATGTATCACAAATATTGTGGTCAGGCAATGATCATTACTGATTATTTGAAAAACATCAGATGTGACTGGAAGAATCAGTTTGACACTGATTTTGATAAGCAATAAGCAAGGAAATGTTGTAGTTTCAGACCATTGGTTTAAAGGCAGTGTTACATCCTAGCTGTTCATGGTACATGCCAAGTAAATTGAGAATATCAGTCTCATTCTTGGGGTCTAATTGATGCCAAATTGGCAAAGATTGAGTAGTACAGGAGTTCAGGCTACCCCCTAACCTCCTGAGCTTTTGCATACTTACGTTATCAGTTGTGTAGATAAGGGCATTTGCTTCACTGTGCTGTCAATGTGGTCTTTGCTCTAAGATGAAAATATTGAATTTAATTAGTAGCATGGGCTTGGGTTCAGGCATCTCTTGTGATACCAGATATGTAAAGTGAACCTCTGATGATAATTAGTGTGTATTACTGATGAGTGTTGGGAACAAACTATGTGAGCCATCTTTTCGATTGATACGCTGAGAGGCTGGTTTTTCCCCCTTAATAAAAAAAAAAAAAAAGGCATAAATGCTGACTTAGAATTGCTCTGATTATGTTGTGTTAAAATGGTGGATCAGTCATGTTGTTTGTTTATTTGCATAAAAAGATTTGAAGGGAAATCTGTTCTAGGCTGACTTAAATTTCTGCCAGCATATGACGATGCCACATTATTTTATGTGGAGAGAACTGTAAGTTGAGAACTTGTGATTTTGGAGGAATGTCTTTCAGAGGCTCACTGCTCATTGCAGCTTGGAGGGATGCAGCCAAAATAGTATTTTAACATTTTTTCCCCTGTAATACATGTCAGGTTTTTTTGTCTGTGTTGGCAGGAGGCTCAGTTTGTGGATAGATGTTTATCCTTTTGTACATGATCATGTTCATGTAATCATTCTTGCCAGAAAGTGGGAACATAAGTACAGAAGGTTCTGAGACACGCAGAGTAGCTTTTGTGGACGTGGAGGATTTAACAGTAGTCGGTAGGGCTATCCCAGTGCCAGTGCAGGAAAATTTGGATGTGAGAACTGTGGGCTTTGTGGGAGTGCTGTGCTGTTGTCAGGAGAGGGAAACATGGCTGCCGTGCACCAGGGCCACATGGCCCTTCCAAGGCCACTGTGTCTTTTGAAAGGACCAGTAGTAAAGGTTAATTGCAACACATTGTTCTGGAGTATTTTGTTTCAATTTTGCTTTACTGAAGTTAACACATAGGTTCCTTGAGTGATTTGATACAGAGATTTAGTAACATTCTCTTCTAAATCCGTGGTTGATTTAGGTGATTCTAAATTAGATGAGATAGGTGGTTAGTGGAACGTGTGACCTAATTCAAGACTGAGAGCTGGTGGAGTGGTCCTTTATGTCTAATTCTCAGTTATTTTGCGGTTGGCTTGGAGTTTGCTAGCCTGTACAGAACAGAAGAGCTAAGAAAAGATGGTTGTGCTGGTTCTGAGAACTTCTTACAGCTGAAAGCTGAGTCAGCTCTTTCAAAGCCCATTGATACCTCAATCTCAGGGTAAAGAGTGCGTTTGGACATCCCAAGAGTCCTCAGATTTTTTCAGATCAAGAAATTTTATCTATTCTTTTGCCATTAACATCAACAAACTTGCCTTTGCTGTGTGGTTTCTGCATTCTTACCTGCAGCATCAGAGCCTGTTCTGAATTTTGTGGCCACAACACTAAATATTCTACATTTCATAGCACTCTTTGCAGAGAATGGCATGAAGTACTGGCTTTTGTGGCTCACCCTTGCTCTTTTCCTGATGTTTGGGTTATTATTGGTCATTTGGTTGTTGATTAGTTACCTACTAGTTATTCTCACGTTGAGTCTTTTGGTTTTATTGTGAATTTTTTATTGCTTTGTGCCTGAGGATTTCTCCTTCTTACCAGGATTTTAATAGCTTCACACCAAAAGTTGGTAGGTCCATGCATTGGAAGGATAAGGTTAGGTTCTGGAAGGTTAGGTGAGTCACAAATGTAACCTTCAGGCATCCTCTATGAATTCAGACCTTCAGATTAAATGTAACACATTGTTCTGTAGTAATCTAGAACTTCAGCAAGCTGTTTTTTGGTAAAAGCAGTAGGATTTAGGTGTAGCTGAGAGATTTCAGAATTTTTTCCTGATAATAATTTCTTTTTTCAGTAAAACAGATACATATTTTTCATGTCCTTCTCTTAATCCATGTGTACCAAAAGGTTGCAAGTTTTAAATGATTACTGAACTTGTAAAACAATCGCTCTTATTCCTCAGTGATCCTCTGGGAATCTGGTACCAGAAAGAAAGATTCCAGGAGCCAATTCCCCTGCAGGAATGAGGAATTCTGATTACTTGTTTCAGAGTATTTGTCCAGTCTGTGGACTGGTTTGAGTGTCAAGATCTGGCAAAGACATTTCACTCCCAAGGGAAGTGGAAGCTATTGAGGCCAGTGGGTAAATTTAAGTAGCTTCATTTTTCTTTTCTAGCGCTTCTGCTGAGGATTATCTAAGCCCTCACAAAAGTTTTGCTAAATAAAAGGAAACCGTTGCACTTAACGTATACATTTGCCTTTAGTGGCTAATGGAACATTCACATCATCTTTCATTTTGGACATGAAGTATAGCAACTTCTGTTTTTTCTTTTAGGAATTTGGTTTGTTGGGGAAACATCTGGTTTATGTAAATGAGCAGGGAATTCAACACAAGAGAAGATGATTGCGAAGTAGCATCTATGTGGTCTCTGCGTCAGTCATTCAGTTACGTTTTCAAAAATAAACAGTTATTACATCTGTATTTGCTGTCCCTTTTTCAGTGTGCTGTGTTAATGAACATGTTTTGCATCTTCGAATTTAAAAAAGAAAAGGAAGAAAGGAAGAAAGGGAGGAAGGGAGAAAGAGAGAAAGAAAGAGAGAAAGAAAGAGAGAAAGAGAGAGAGAGAGAGAAAGAAAGAAAAAGGAAGGAAGGAAAGGAGAAAGGAAAGGAAAGGAAAGGAAAGGAAAGGAAAGGAAAGGAAAGGANGTGCGGAAAGGAAAGGAAAGGAAAGGAAAGGAAAGGAAAGGAAAGGAAAGGAAAGGAAAGGAAAGGAAAGGAAAGGAAAGGAAAGGAAAAAGGAAAAAGGAAAAAGGAAAAGGAAAAGGAAAAAGTAGAAGAGAGCGAAGCAGCATGTCCGCAGCAGAAACGACGTAGCAGGATTTTCCTGAAATTGGGTAATCGCTGCACAGGGCCGAGTTCAGCCCGGCTCAGCTTTCCAGGCGGCGACTCCGTGCCCACGGCGCTCCAACAGCGCCTCCTGCTGCCCCACCTTCCCCCTCACAGGCCCGGGCTGCCCCGCCTTCCCCCTCACAGGCCCGGGCTGCCCCGCCTTCCCCCTCACAGGCCCGGGCTGCCCCAGTGCTTCTCCTTCCCCCTCACAGACCCGGGGCCCTCGCTCCAGGCTGTTCCGCACCAGCGGAAAGGCCTGCGCACTTCTCTCTGCTCTTCTGCACAAAGAGAGATAGAAATTCTCTTTACAAATTCGAGTACAGAGAAACAGTTCTCGTGTCCAAGCTTAATTGTTTGTATTTCTTTTAACCTGGCTACATCTCGGGCATGTTTTATTAAGATGGTTTTCGTGGCATTTCTCTTGCATGTTTTCTGATGGGGAAAAACGAATCAAAACCCATTTATCTCATGAATCATTGTTAAAGTCAGCAGTAGTCCTCTGTGTAAAATCTGCCAGTAAAAGCTGGGAGGATGGGGATTAAACCTGGAGCACATTAAATTAGTTCCAGTCTGTCCCAAGCAGGCTCTACATTGCTTGCTTAGGCAGGCAAAACGGAAACAGGCAGTTTATAACAAGGGTGGTTTGAAAACCGTGGGGTTCATTTGAAAAAGATTTATATCTCTCACTTAGATAAACATTACGAACGTGGGCTGCAAGCAGGAGGCAAATCTTTATCGAAATCTCTTTAAGAGCTTTTTCATTGTGAGTAAAATGGACAGTGTGTACTCTTATTTGAAGATTCGCCAATATCTGTACACTGATCTTTTTTCAATGCCCTTACTAATTAAAATACGACTCAGGGTAGAACAGTGAGACCACCAACCAGTAGTTTGCTGGAGTCTGACAAAAGTGGCCAAGACTGAGGTGGCAGAGGGAAATTATTTGGAGGCAGGAGAAAAGATTGTCTTGAGACTAGTTTAGGGTTTTTGTAGTAGTTATTAAAAAAAAAAGAAGGAAAAAAGGTGAAATTTTCAAGAGAAACAACTGGATTTATCTCCACCTACCCCCTTCCCTGGTGGATGCTGCTGTTCTTAAACAGTAGCACAGAAATTTTGTGGGTTATGTGATCTTTGCTGAGGCCTGCAGTACTGTCTGCTGGGAAGATCAAAATGTTTGCTCCAGGAAAACTAGAAGTAGTGTGGGATGTGAGGGTCCTAGGTGATGACTGGAGTGCTACTCTCATTGTAACATTTATGGGTAACTTAATTGTGATGATGTTGTTTTGAAAATTTATTTTTAGAAGGATTAAACATGGATTAGTGCAATTAATTTTTTTTTGTTTTGTTTTTAGTAATAACACAATTTTATTTCTAGCTGTTGCAATACCATTTTAATATAGTTAGGATATCTTGTAAGAGTTGTTCAGATCCTGGATTTAACAGAAAGTGCTTTTCATATTTCATTTTGATGTTAATAAACAGTGTCTAAAAGAGCTTTGTAATCCTAGTCTGCCTTCCAAAATATGATCCAAGACTCAGATAAATGATTTAAAGTATTTTCTGCATTATAATATATAACTAAGGTCCTCTGGATTCTCTCAGCAAACTAAGGTGTCTCTCACAACCCTTTTTTTTTGCTGCGATAGTGTCTCCGTATGGAATATCACTTATGACCCAAATGTCTGATTGTCATGTCCTGAGAGCCTACTGACAGATGGCTTGTTAGAAAAGTGGAAACTTTTGATACTGTGGAGTGGGTTAAGAATTTTCTAGTAGTTCTTTAAGAAGAAATTTGGATTTTTTTGCTTTTATAGTGGTATGAATATGCTACAGTGGTAAAGGATGGAAGCACTCCTTTCCTGAGGTGTGGAAAGGAATTATATCAAAATGCTGTATTTTCTCTCTTGCAAGAGCTGTGCAAGAGAGACTGTGAGATACACAGACATGCCCATACTGGCTTTTGGAAGAAGAAGCCAGTTGATAGTGAGCTCCATCGTGTGACAGCTTGATGGCTACTGGTGCTCACACTAAATAGGTTACAGCAGGCTCCAGTGTGGCTCTGTTGTATTGGTGTCAGTGTACTATGACTCACAGTGTAGGTGAGGGCTGTAAAGGGAATTCTTGGCTACCCTGAATGTTATTTCTTATACCCAGGACTCAGCACTGGGCTATCAGAGCACTCACATTAACATTTGGTAGCATGGAAAGCTACCACTGCTGGTGTATAAAAGCATGAAGCTCACTTTTGACCTTGGAGCTGAGTGTTGGTCTCCAGAGGATCAATCTAGTGCTGACCATGACTCCTTTCTCTGCTACCAAAAAGCACAGTGAGTAACTAACTGAAGAATATATTGGAACCTTCTAGCATGTACAGCTGAATTAGTGGTTTTTTTCTTTGTTTGTTGGATAGGTTTGTTTTTTTTTTTTTACATTGCACATAGTAGACACCTTTTTTTGCCTGATAATAGAATCTGAATTGTGTTGTATTTCAGGACGTTTTGATACTCTTCTAAAATAATTTTTTTAAAGTAGTTAACATAGAAGTAACTTAAAGATAAGACAGGTCTGGTCTTATCATTAAAGCTGGGGTTTTTTTTTCCTAGTTAAAATGAGGCGGAATATACATTTGCCCAGATCTTCAGAGTGAAACTTGGAACGTAAGAATTCCTTTCTGCATGAAGCAACTAGGAAATATATATGAAAGTAACTGAAGACTTCTGAAGTCCTTAAATGTTTGGAATGACATGCATGATTTAAGTGCTTTTAGATATTGGGACCAGATGTCCTGTGCTCCAGTCGTCTCCCTTTGCACAAATGGGATATCATGAGGGATAGCTATGCTGACTCAGGCGTTCGGCTGAGTGGGAGGGAAGTCCCAGGGGGACAAAAAGTGGGATTGTTTTTCTAGTTGTAGTTCATGCTGGACAAACGGATGGGGAGGAGGTGTGGCAGGAGCAATCCCTGGCAGCCAGGATGCCCTCACATGGCCCTTGCAGCTGGCGGTGGGAAAGTAGTCTGACGTCTTTTCCACCCAGAGAGAGAAGCCAGCAGCAAAACCACTGCTAGTGCTACCCAGCTGGCCTGGCTCCATACAGGGATGATGGGAACGCTGAAAGGAACCAAAAGAGGAGAGGACTTGCCACATGCCAGCCAAAGGAAGGACATGTGGGCCAAGAAACAAAGAACATCATGACTGATAAGCAAGTGTTGCTGTGTTCTCTAATAACAAGCATCCTAAAAATTCATAAACCCACTCACAGAAGTGCCCAGCCCTGGCTGTGTAGCCTGCTCACCACTACAGATGAATACCAGCACAGAAGATTCCTGCTTAGTTAGAAAACTGAAGAGACAGTTTGTAGGCACTTGAATTAAATTGTGCTTGAAGAGAGAACTATGAGCTTCTAGAGCAGGAAAGCATTTCCAAGATGGGAGGAGAAGATTAAGAAAAGTGGGATTTCAGTACTGTTTCACCATAATTGTCATTTTGCCTATGCCTGTATTTCACTTGATGTTTAATATTAGATACATGCTGAGTAGTGGTTGTTGCTGCAGTACACACATTTAGAGGGGAAAAAAGTGTCCTTTTCTTTGAAGTATCACTGTTCTGCCATCTGCTGCCCTCTGAAAGATGGTAACCTGGTTTTTCATGGTAGTAGAAAACTGGACAGGAAAATTAAGGTTTTAACGTGATACATTTCATAGGATGGAATGAGGTATTGTTGTATAATTAACCTTTTTTTATTCTCCCCAACCTGAAGAGGGGAAAAAAATGTTCTTCCTCATGCAAATCATGCCACTGTGAGCATCCTCCAGTGAAGATGGCCTGTGAATGAAAGATTCCTTCCACACACAAAAATGAACCAGGCATTCCTAACTTATAAACTTACTTATACATGTGACATCTGCATTTAATCACCATGAAAGCCTGAATCCTGCTTGAAGCATAGTGAGCCTTGTACAAGGGCTAGAAATGTCAGTACTCTATTGTGATAACATTTACTGTACTGATTAACAGCTGTGGTGCTTTGCAGTGGACTGATAATCTGCCTTCTTGTGTCTTTGTGTTGCCGTTGTGTCTCCTTCCTGTGGTTCCAGCTGGGGCTGTGGACACAGCAGTGGGATCTCCTCTGCAAACCTCCCACATCCATATATTTTTATGTATTATGTCTTTGTCTATCTGCATACCAAGGTGTAAAATATTTCAAATACAATGCAAAACATTTTCAAATTAGCTACTGTTTAAATTCCTATAACAACATGATCTGGCATCTAGTTTCAAACAACTGTGACGTGTAAGCTGATGTTTTAAATGTCTTTCAAGTTTCTTGACATGTAGGAGTTTCAGTTACTAGTACTTTGGTAAATTCCAACAGTTTTTGGTAGATATGTTTGTCTTAGTGGTAGATTTTCACCAAGTTTCTTGGCCACTTTTTTAAAAATAAAGGAGCAAAATGGAAGGGATAGGGAGAGAGAATGCTGCTTTGCTCAGATCTGTATCCATTTCCATTGAAATAGCCAACGGAAAATTGAATCTCAGGGATTCAAAAATGGGGTATGTTTGGTTAAGGTAGTATCCTTATTCACTGTATTTTATGTAATAGTATGATCTCTAAGAATCACTAAAACATATTAGGTATATGTTTGGCCCAACCTTAGTTGAAATCTTGATTTGTGTCATGCTTTGGTGCAAACTGGCTTTGTGGCTTGTGTCAGTGTATGTTCGATATCCTGGCTGTCTTTTGATACCAAACGTGTAGGGGCAGAAGTTGACTGGATTTATTTTAAAAAGTCTGAAGGTAAAATAACACACTTAAACACAAAAAGCCAATAGCAATTAGAAAACAAATGTCTTTCAAATGGACCCAGTCATTCAGGCTCCAAACTCCTTTTGGTTTTCACTTCATAGGACTGGTTTTGCCATTTTACCCTTGCCCCCAGCTCTCATTTTTCATTTCTGGTACCAGTGTCCACCGTGGCCTGACCCATCGCCACAAGTCTGGAGGTTTTCTTGAAGCCCTGAGGAGTTTCTGGAACATCTTATGTTTGATTGGCATAGGAGTGAAGGACAATGCATAAAATGAAGGTTTGAGAGGAAAGAGATGATAGAAAAGGCAAGAATGTGGAGGAAAAGCACAAGATGGGTTTGTTTTGACTGTCAGTCTCCTCTTAAGACTCACTGCTTACAGCTTTCACAGCATGTATTGTCTTCATCCTTTCTGCTATTTCCAAAGTATTTTTTTCCTCACAGTTCACAGTTCCTTTCACTTCAAGCAAAACTGTGCTAAACAGTTTATAGTTCTATTCACAATTTAACGTAATGTTCTACTGCGTGAAACCACGGAGTCCTTGCTTTCTGCTTGTTTTCTGCCCTTTCACCCTCAAAAGTCTTTGTGCAATGTGCACACCACAAAGAGTATCTCCACCAACTTGAGAACTGGAAAAATCATAATTTCAACTTCCCTTGTTCCTCATGTGCCTTTCTTGACTAGATTCAAGAGCTGTCTGATGCTCTGAAGTTTTTGTCTGTCTGAAGAGACAGAGAAAAACTTCAGAGCATCTCTTCCTTTTGATAAGGAACTGTCTCCCACTCTGAAGAAATTTACCCTTTCCATTGTTTTATAGCTCCTTTCAATGTTATCTTTAGTTTTTCACATCCTCTTAGAAGTGTGGACTCTAGGACTGGGCACAATATATAGGAATTAATCCTGACAGTGCCTTATACTGTAATAAACCTGCTTTCCTACTTCTGTCCCATGGATACAGTATTTTATAGTTACATTGGTCCTTTCACCATGGCCTTGAGGTAAGTATGTTTATCATGGATTGGATCAAAAAGGCAGCTGAGCTAATTTGCTTTCTCTAACAAAAAAATAGTTCACTTCTACTCAAAAGCAACTGCCTACAGAAGAAGAGAAGAGGACAGGGTTATATGGTACTCTTGCTGTTCCAACCATTATGAGATCTGTAGCAGTTGTGGTTTCTGTGTATTTACTAATATTTGATGGAATTTTTTTCCCCTATGAGTTTTCCCATCTTTGTGAGCCCAAGTAAGAATTTAGCAGCACAACAGCATTTGGCAAGATGTTCCACATCTGAGCAAATTGCATGAGGAGCTACCTCCACTTCATTTGCTCTTTGAACTGGCTCTTACCAGCTTCATTTATTGCCTCTTAGTTGTTGTGTTGAGACAGAGAGCGAGCAATTATTCCCTACCTGCCTTCTCTAGTCTACTCATAACTTTTTAGACCTTTTCTCTCCACTGGGTCATCTATTTTTCTAACCTGAAGGATTATACCTAATGATCTAAGCAGGCATTCAATCCTTTTCTTTGTCCTTAGCATCTCTCTAATCTTTTTCAGCAATCATCTCCTGGGTCCGAATCCCCTTCTTCTGCAGACATGATCTGCACTATTGAATGGTCAAATTGGTTATATTATATTTTTGTGATTTATACCCCTTTTATTTGTTTTCTCTCCCTCTGGTTTCTTATCCCTTGCTTTGTAGTGATTGAATACTTTCCCATTTTTTTCCTCAAAGGAGTTTTAGCCTCATAGGATATTATGTTGTCCCTGTGCCCTTTTCTCAGTTTTGAACCTGTACCATCTTCTGTCACTTTTCTCCAAGACTTATAGAAATAACCAGTGTCAGAAACCGCACACAAAAAATCCTGACGTGCATAGCACCAAGATCTTTTTCTGATACAGGTTTTATCTTGACTGTGCCTGTATTCCTTTTTCACTCTTCTGACACAGTTTTTGCTGTGCTGATTCATGTTTTTACCAAGCATGTCCGTAGAAGCTATCACAGCTAAAAGCTTTGACTGAGTAGGTTGGAAGTATTCCCTTTTTAACTTGCTG
Source organism: Lanius collurio (assembly GCA_020086605.1). Taxonomy (NCBI): domain Eukaryota; kingdom Metazoa; phylum Chordata; class Aves; order Passeriformes; family Laniidae; genus Lanius; species Lanius collurio. The sequence continues at coordinate 16,929,718 of JACBWW010000020.1, read as the reverse complement.
ATGAGTCTCTTCTGTCAGACATGAGGTGATTTAAATAAAATTCTCCTTACCCTTGCAGAGCTTTGTCTAATAAAATCTACACTTATTAAATATCCTTTTTTCAATACACTGTTGCTCCTGAGCCCCCATGAACCCATTAAAATATCTTAACACAGCTGTGCACGTAGATGATCTCCAAAGAGAGAGGGAAAAACTGAACAATGTAATGATACGTTACCCAACAGCGTAACTCACTGCGATGAGGTGATTTTGGTGCTGTGAAAGATATCAGTGGGCATTTGAATTTTCTCAAAATGTACGTGTAAATCTTGCAGTACTGATATAGTGACAGAATCTGCTTGTTGTAGCAGACGAAACAAAAATAACTGAACAAGTCGTAAGCTGATTAAAACCAGGAAATTGTTGTCAAGCAACTGTGGTGCTCAGTAGAGACAGGAGAAATGTGTTAAAAAGAAATCTTAATTATGTTGTTCAAAATATAGTTTCTTTTATGTCCTAAGGATATTAGGTTTAAGAAAAATACTGGAATATACTCCTTTGGCTGTGGGATGTAGATGGAATCCAATTGCTTAAGTCATGATCATAGGCTAGGGAGTTATTGGCAGAAAGAACTATCCTGGGCTTTGCTTTTGTTTTGGTTTTAGAAATGATACGGCTTGAAGAGCTTGTTTTAAATACTTGTGTTGTTATCACATATTAGCTGTTAAGTGTCAGTGTTGTGTTTTTGGAATTATGCAAGACATGTTAAAAAAATTATCTCTGATCAGAAGAGCTGACAAATGTTGTGCTTTTAAAAAGTTTTATGTTGTCAGTATATTTTTCTTGCATTTGACTTGTCACTGTGTTTGGTAGTAACTGCTAACATCTGGATAGACATTCATCAGGTGTATCAAAGGACTCTTGGTGTCTGTCGTGTTGACTGTCAGACAGTAATTAAGCATCTGGCTGAATGACTGTGTGCTGAAGAAGTCATCCAGTGAGCAGGTGATTGTATAATTTTCTTTTATCTGTTGGCAACCTAAAACTCTAGTTTATCTAGGCTTCAAGCCAGCACTGTTGCATAAGGAGGCAGTCCAATCTTTGTCCTTCACAACTAGTGTAAGTGTTTCTCTGGCCAAGCAGTAAACCCAAGCAGACAACCAGTATGGTTAAAGTGATTTGTTTTAATGTACAGTCACAGAAACACTCCAGCAGGTGCAGAAGGAAGTGGCTGCTGTGGTGAGTGGAAGGTGAGAATGAAGTCTAATTGGGAGAGCATGGACATAGGATGAATGTGAATCTGTATCTTTGACAGCATGAGCCAGGTTAAAAATAGCTTCTGGAAATCTTACTGTTTAATTTATTTGTTTACAGTAAAATTTTAAGATGCTGTCTCTCTACAAGGAGAGCCTGAAAATTGTCTCTACAGTTTTGAGAAATAGCTCCTTGGGCACTGTTCAGAGTGGGTGATAAATGTGGAAAAGAGGACGGGAGATCGATTTGGCTCTGTAGGGATATTTCATTAAAGACAGAAGAATTGTTAAAGTAATGACAGGGGAGACAGGTCCTAGATTCTTTTACTGTTTCCTGTGTCTCTCATTAGCAGTTTAGTTCTCCGCTGTTTTCTTTATATGTGTATTCTAGGTGGGTTTCTGTTTAGCTTATCAAGTGAATAGACAGACAGTGCCGTTAAAGAGAGGAAGATGCAGTCTCTTGGTATTGGCAGGGGCAAGTCATAAAGCTGTTTTGGTCCCGAGCAAAAGGCAATTGATCTCTCTCCTGATCTTTATGGCTTACACTTTTTTTTTTACTGAAACCAGCCATTTACTGCCAGCATCTTACACCTCCACTCTCAATCTGCTGTGAGTTGACTCAATGCTTTGTCTGCTTTCCCCTAAGGCCAAAGTTTGCTCATTCTCCCTTCAAGGAGAGGGTTTGTCAGCCCCTCCCCAGCTGGAAAAATAAGTTCGAGAGTAAAACTTTACTTCCTGCAAAAGGAAATATCTAGACAGTGGACTTTGGTTATCTAAAAATGTCTGCCTCAATAACTAGATGCTCTATATTTTGACATACACAGATTGAAGTGTTTCCTAATGGTGAGGATGGGGCACTTTGAAATTTTTTTTTTGTGTTGCTTTCTGGGTTGCTTTTTCTTGATTCATGCCCTACAAATACGTAAAGAGAAGACAAAGCAGAGGTACATTTTTATCAAAACCTGCCTAAGTCAATAATTATAAGGATTTCTAGAGCTTCATATGGTGAATCATAATTTGAATGGTAAGATCATACTTAACTGATTTATTGTGTCAAATTAGTAGTCACCCGTAGGCCATTTAATAAATACTAAATACATGAAATAATTGTTTTGCAGGGAGTACAGACATCTTCCCACCCATATGGAAATTTTGTGCAATCAACCCCAAATCTCAGATGGCCAAACAGTGTAAAACAGCGAGTAGCAGAGCTGCAGCATTTGATTTATGGGCAGCTGAGCACTGCAGGCAGCAAGAACTCCTCCTTAGCTTGGCAGCGCCTGTTGTTTTCACTAAAATGACTATTGCTGTAGAGATCTGTTACCATCAAAGGATCTGAGCCAGTTTCACATAACCATGAGGTCCTCCTTTGGTGCCATTGTCACTTTTAACAGCTAGAATATTCTTGCCTCTGTCTGGACAGTGGGGAAGTTAATATGCAATGTGGCAAAATCACAAACCACAAACAGTCAAACCCAGGTAAACCATGGAAAATCAAATAGGGTAGCATTGGAAAGCTGCTTATTCCACATCTCTTTTCCCACCTAAGTTATCAATAAAAAGAGCTGTTATTAAATAGGCCAGTCCAGGAGCATGGGGCAGCAAATTACCCAAGGACTTGTGAGTTCCCACTGTTTCTTCTGCTGGTTTTACCTGCAGCTGTGTTTTGGGGTTGTTTTTTAGTTTTGGTTTTCCCTAATAAAATTCTTCACTTGTATAAAGCTGTGTGATTCCCATTCCAAAAAGTTCTGTTTAACTCATGTAACCTCTGAAAGAATTAAATATGTTTCTCTTCCTAAACAGAAAGCCGCTAGAATATTTACATAGTGAAGTAGTCTCTAATGATTTATCTCCTTCCTCCTAGATTTTAAAAGAAAATAAATTCCACTTGGTTGAAGTTGATTTTTGCTTTAATATTTTTAATGATGAGTTGAGGACACTGGGCTGGAAGCACAGGGATTAGAGTGCTCAGTTCTCTTCTAAGTTTTGTCAGGGCCATGTGTTAATTCAAGTAAACTCTGACCCTCTTCTTCTCTTTCCCCAAAACTCTCTCTGTTTTCTATTTTGTAAAATCAGTTTAATGATACATATGACTTTAGATTCTTACAGAGTTTTTTAATACTGAAAATGACACCTCTCACAGAATTTCAAAACATTTTTTTCTTGGGTTATTACACTTCCTCCAAATTCCCATAGATCCTATAAATAAGATTTTAAATAAGATTTTGAAGCACAGTGTCATATTCAGTGTTTAAAGCCTCCCAAAAAATATGTTTGTACTTTCGTCACTATTCTTCCATCTGCCAGAATTCAGTTCTTTTGCAAAAATCAGCAAAGTGACATCAGTTTATTTACCCTTAGGGACCTCAAATTATTATATGGCTTAAGTTCTAAAAATGAATAACTAAGGAGGGTGGAGAAAAGAGAAGGAAAACAACAAAAATCTGTCACAAACTCTCCCTGAATTCTAGAGAATATATGTTTAGAGTATTAAAATATCCAAACAATGCAACAGAGCAGAAAGTGTTACAGCTTGGGCCTTTTAGCTGGCTCTACATTAAGCAGCATTGATGTTTTTATATAGCCTTTGGAAAGCTCCGAGCTGACCTGTTTTTATTATTTTTATTGGCTCCCTTGATGATAGACAAATGGGGCTAACTTGAGGCCAACATAACCAGCAGGAAATTTGGGTCATGGGTAGTTACATTTTTAAAACTTGTGTTTTAGGGCTGTTCAATCAGGGTAATTGATTGATTGTTGGGCGGTGCAGGGAGACCCTAAATCATCGGAGGTGGCCAGATAATGACAATCTGCCACTGGATTTTGTTTGAGGCAAATTTCCCAGCTCCCTGTGGAGTGATGCTCTGCAGTGAGGTTTCAAGTCCCTTTTTTTTCATGCACGGTCCAGTCCAACTGGCTTGTTTGGACAAAATAGCCTCTGAAACTTGGTAGTTCTATTTGAAGTCCTCTGCGGTCCCATTTCCCAAGAGATAAGGGGAGAAACATTCCAGAGAAGTTCATACCCCAGAAAGACCCTACGTGCATCTGAAGTTAATGGTTTATTACAGCTCTTTAATTTTTTTTTTCCTCTTTCATTTTTACTTTGAAGATAAGAGGTGGCAATTCTTACTTGGAGTTGTTGAGTTTTAGCCTGCCCTACAGTAAATCCCCTTGAAAGTTTAGACATGATTTTTTTCATCATGTATGTTTGAAAGTTTGCCAAAGATCCTGTACATGTGTACTTACAGGAACTACTATCCTCAAGCAGGAGCTGTTCACTCTACTGTTTTATACTACCATGTGCATCCTCAGTGCGCCGTGCCTGTGGATAATCTGTGCATGCAAAATATAACTTTTTCAAGAGCTCATATTCAGTGGTGTAGCAGAATGCTATAGGGTGTTTAGAGGTAGAGTGAAGTAGAGTTTGTGTGTTGGGAGTGGAGGAGGGGAGCCAGTAGATAGTAGATGATGTTCAATAATACCTGGCATAGGTCTTGTCTCTCCATAAAGTTGAATTCAGATTAATTTAGACTGAAGTTTTACATCTATTCCAGAATAACTCGACATGTAGGTTTATATTGATTTCTTAGACTTTTAGGACTGATTAGGCTTTTGTTCATTGCAGATGGCTTCCTTATGATAGATGCATACCTCTGAATTCCTTGAAGCTTTGTCTCTTTCCATGTTAGGATGTGAATGGTCTGTTATTTATTGTACTGGCATCCAGATGAGAATTTGTGCTGCTTTTCAAGAAGAGGAGGTAATACTGAACTGAGGCAGGGCTGAGTTGAAATCCGGGAATCAACAGCCTTGTCTTGAGGAGGGCGCAGCTACCAGCATATGCCAGACCGGTGCCAGACCCTGTAGATTTGCATCCCAGATGGAGCAGTGCTTGGACTTACTGTGCATTTGATGTAGCACTCCCTGCCCAAACACAGAGGGTGCCAACCCCTCCTAGGTTTCGGAGTATTCCTTCTTGGCTCCCACATGCTTTTGACCACTGCAGCTTTGTAATTTACTGCTTCAAGTCTGCAGTTGCACTTACTGTTAGGTTTAGTGCATAGTTAGAAAATTCTTCTCCAAGGTATGTATTCAAATGGAAACAACATCTGAAATCCCAGGTCCATGGCAAAACTTGTATGTCAAGAGCAGGGTGGGGTACAATAGTCCACTGAGGTGTAGTTTCTTGTAGCACAGCCTAGGAAAAAAGTTTTTTGGTGCTTAAGTAATTCATACTTTCTTAATGGCTGATATCTGTGGTGGATCAGTGTAGATATAAAAATGATAGGTTATGAGATGCTTGTTAGTGTTTCTGAGATTGACAAAGAACAACTATAACAAAATACAACCAGACCCCCTGAAGTCTTGTATGGAGTAAAACAGGAGATAAAGCTTTCAGTTTCTGTGTTCCTAAAGCTATTGCATGGTTTTGCTATTTTATAAACTTGTGTCTCTTCCTAGTATGTTTGATTCGTATTTTATTTACTTATTGTGAATCCATTTAAAGGCTATATTATTGTCTGTGGTGCCTATTTACCATGACTAGTCCGTGTGAAGTTACTGTAGTAACTTGCAAAAATAAATGTGTGCAGACTTGACTCTATGGATTACAAGAGATTTGATGTTTCACTGTACACTATGAACTGACCCACAGGTTTTCACAGGGGAATCTTTTGGGTGATCACAGGACAAGAGGCAGGGTGCTGGTGTTGCAGGAGACCTGGATGGATCTGAGCAATAGCTACCACCAGGAGAGAAAGGCTGTTCTTTTCTCTCACACCTCCCTCCCCATACAAGAGCAGCATGTTCCTCCTGTTTGCCTTGAAGTGGCCCCACTTCTCACCTTACCCTTCTGCTGAGTTTACAGCTAAGCCAAAGCAGAAAATTAGCATGTAGAAGTTTCATCTGCAGGTGTCTGTGGGCAGTGAGGGTGGCAGTTTGATGGTACAATTAGTGACTGGGTTTCTGTGAGTGGCAGAGACCTGCACAATGGATCTGAATGCCAGCCCTGGTGTTGCATGATGTGGATGTCAGCAAGTCAGTGGAAGCTGGGTTTTGAACCCCCTGCTCATGTACAAAATCAGAACCGAAGAGGAAGCCTAAAATTTAGAGGAAGTGTTTGACCTTGTTCTTTGTACCATTTCTACCCTACCAAGGGATGGATGCTCTCATCCTCTCACCATCCTGGTACTTGGAGAAGATCTAATCAGCAGACTTTTCAAGTGCTAAGATGCTGCTGTCATGAATCCCTAAGAAAAACAACTGCAGACAACTAATAAATTCACTGTCTAAGGAGCAAATAAATCACAGCACCATCTACTGACTACTGAGAATGTGAACTTTGAGTGATGTGCAGGCAGGAGAATGTCTGATCCTAAATTACAAGCACTATGGAGGCAATCTGACACAACCTTCCTTCTGTTTTTCAGACTATTGGTGACTCAGAAATGCCCAGTGTTTTGAACCAGTTATTGCCAATGATCAAGTCTTACAATGAAAGGACAAAAGATGATTATACCTGTGAGGACTTCCTTGTCTTGCTGGTATACATATATTCTGTGTTTGGTGAAATCAAATGTGGAAAAGAGCTGGACACAGCTGAAGAAGAGGTGAAAAAGGCCCTTGTCAAGGCAATTTGTGATGAGCCAGAGCCATCTCCTTTGTTGCAGAAAATTACAGGTAAGTTTCTGCTTGTGTGGTGAGAAATTGGATGTCAGGGAATGTGTGAACTGAGAGAAGTGTTTAAAAATGGCTTGACTTGTCTGTGGTGCTGAGAGTACATGAGTAAGCACAAGGATTTCCTGTAGATTTGTTCCATCTCCTGTGTTCATATATACCAAATGCTGACAGGCTGTTCTTGAAGAGTGCTGAGTCTGATGAAAGCTCTACAAGTTGTTCTTTTTGTTAAAGGTTGGCTAAGTTTTTGTGTTTTCCTAAGGTAATCTTTTCCACAATTTCTTTCATTGATTGGTGCAAAGTTGACCCTGGGAAGTCAAAATTAATCCTGGAAACATGTTCAGTGGACCACAGTTGCTTTGTGAATACGAGGAGCTGGCTTGTCTGGCACAAAAGAAGAAATGTGTCTAAAACCAACATTGAACATTTTGCTGAAACAACATGAACATTAGCCTTTAAAAATAGCATGCTAAGCCTTTTTTTAGATGAGCACTCATAGAATAAGAAAGCCCTTACCTCTTGCTGCTGGTATCACATTTTAGAAAAAAATAAATGTTAAAAAACTTAATTTTAAATCAGTGAACTGTGGCTCAGGGGTGGCCTTGCATGGCAGAGGGGATCTCACTTTCTGCTATCAGTTTTCTCAGTATTTGCTAGTATTGAGTAGGTCATTGACCAGGTCCTTTGAGGTGGGGAGCATATGAACATAAATCAAAATGTTGAGAGTTTACAATTGAAAGCCTTTGCCAAGAATAGGCCTAAGTGGGGAGTCTAAAGGGAAGTAGAGTAATACTGCTGTTGGTTATTCTGGTACTATTCCCTGTGGGCACTTCTAATTCAAAATACAGGTGTGGTCTTACCAGTCTGCTGTTGCTTTGAGTGTAAAATACTATAATAGTTAAAAGATCTAGGGTAGGAATAGGCTCACTCAGCCATATTTGCACTGTGGTGTTATTTTAATACTCCTGGCCACAGTGGCCACAGTGTTCCAGGCTTCTTGTAGGCTTTTGCTTTCCTGTTTTTCAATATGTACTGCACATTTTTTCTGCTAAATTGTGCTTCCCTCACAACTTCGGTGGTGTCTTCTTGTGGATGGGATGTAGTAATTACTAAATCTCTGTTTTCATATTTTTCCCTTTCTCCTATAATCAAAGCTGTTTTAAATCACATTTTTATCAGTTTCTCCTCGTTGTGCTTAATGTAAGTATGCAAAGATTTTAAGTCTCTAAAACTTCAGTCAAGTACCAAACAGAAGCTGAGGAGAGATACAGTACAGGTAATTTTAGACCAAGCCCATCATTATTATGTGATGAAATTAATTTCTTAACACAAAGCCAGAGTCTTCACATCCTTCTATTTCTGTATCTGTGTTTTAGCACAACCTTGTCTGTGCAATCTGTACAAGTAGATGATAGTGTTGCATGCTTTTTGCATACTTATTGCTTGCATACTTTTTTGATTCATCGGCATTTTTTGGTTTTACATCTTATTTATTTTGAGTTATTCATGGGAGAGGGCAAAGGAAAATTAACATCTATTGTTATGACCATAAATAAGTGTCGTTTTGGCAGCAAAGTATAAAATGAAATTTCTAGGAATACTCCATAGGTAGTTTTCAAGCCTTTATTTATTCAACCATTTACTTTGTCAGTGCTAGTGGAATTTGCTGGATTCACAATTTGCTGTATTTACAGTTGAATTGGGAAGACCTAAAACTTGACCAGCCTTAGACCTACTCCTTCTCGACCTCTATTTTGCCAGGCCTGTGTTCTACAGCCTGCAGCACTCTGAACCTTAGGTAGCTTGCTTGCTACTTTAGGAGGCAAAGCAAGTCAGATCTGTAGGACCATCCACAATCCTTCGAAGGCACAGCAGGACTCTCTTTGTAGCAGGGCTGAAAGTCAGGGAATAGAGAGCACAGTGCCTGTTTCTCCTTTTCATAGAGCCACAGATATAATGCCAAGATGTATTCTGCTACCAGCTGAACATCTATGAACTACAGACTGACTATTCCTTTTAGCAGATGCAGGTTGGCATTTTCACAAAGCACAGCTCTGCAAGTTAGCAAAAGCCACAAGTCTTGACAGATCATGTTCCAGACCAGAAAGCATTCTGCCCTCATTTTACTTTTAAGTCAGAAACAAGAAAACCTTTTTTTATTCTTAACGGGCCACAAAAGTTAATTAGTTTAAAATAAATTTCAATAATGGTTAGAACTATTCATTCATGATAAGAATGAATTAAAATGTTCATGGTCTTTTATTTTCACATGTCCATCGAGGTAAGTAATAGGAAGACTGTTAAATGGGATGTGTCAGGAGAGAAAACTGTGCCAATTATTGGATGGATTTGAGACACCACCTGCTGGCTCATTCCTTACCTCCAGGTTGAAGTTTCAAATTCTGCAATCCATGATTGGACAGCTTGAGTTACATAGCAACAGATAGCAAAATTCACTGTTGCCTGTAAAAAAAGGCACACAGAAGTAATAATACGTAGGCTGAAAATCCAAGCACTTCAAAGTTGAGAAATGCCAGTGAGTAATTTTTCCATATAACCATCATTTGCCTTTTGTGGGCATTGTAGCACAGTCCTCAATTTCAGGATTGTGTAGTGTAATTTCTCTGAGCCATGGCTGCATTCCCTGTATGGACTGAAAAACACAGAGAGCTAGAACAATACAGCTTCAGTTATTCTTCACATGAGGAAGAAGTACTAATAAAGTAAGTGAGACTTATGATATTCAGCAAGTAACTTTCTCTGGCTCTCAGTTTGCAGTTGATGAAGTGGACTGGTGCTCTCAGCTTTGTGACTCATTTTGGAACTTGAAACAGAAAGTCATTAAATTACATTTTGAGTATTAGTGATTACATGTCTTTGAACAGAGGGGACTTTGTACTCTGCTTCCTGATACACCTGGTGCCTGATGTTTTTAGCTTGGACCCAACACTGCACTAGGGCTCTGAGGTTGATTTAAATTGAAATTAAAAGCCATATCTTAGCTGTGGCTCTGAACTGCTGCCTCAGCCTTTTGCTTTTTTGTTTTCTGCAAAGCGTGGAAGTTGTGCAGTCTTGACAAGTACACATTTTTCTTGGTTTTATTTGTTGTTCCCATAGAGTCACTTGAGAAATACAATGCAAAACCTTTTAAAAACTTTAGAAGACTTGTCTGTTGGAATCAAATTATCAGTCAAAGCAATAGTCAAGTTTATTTATCTTTTACTCTGATTATACTTGTTAAATGTAAACCTACTGATGCTTGCCTGAGCCTATCCTTATAGGAAATCTCTAGTTATGTGACTACCTCACAGACCTCGTGCAAATCTCCCCCCAAAAGAGGCACCCCATAGGTGCACAGGGGACATTTGGTGTTACATAGTAAAACTGGACTGGTATTTGCAGCAGTGGAAAGAAAGCAATTGTCAGAGCCAGGGCCTGTCTGTCCCACTAGCCACACTAGGTTTCCCTAAGGCACTCTAGGTTACAGCCCTCTGCAGAATACATTAAAGATGCAGCACTTGCACAAGCTTATATTGTGTAAGATGCACAAGCCCTTCCAATTTCCTGGCTGTTGAGTGTTAGGGTTACTGTTGCCTGAACATATGTTTTCCCAAATATTTGTACAATAACAATAACATTCTGCATTTATGTAACACCTTGTTTCACTGAAGCACTGAAAAATATCCTGGAACTGCTAAATAAAGTGAAAATGCAGTGCATTAATCACCCATTGAGTTTTAAGAAATATTATACTAATTTTTGCCTGCATAATAATATAAAAGTACATTAGCAGTGTCTTGTTTGATTGAACTGTTAAATAATAAGTGTAATGCTAGCCTATCTTAATGCCTTGGGTAATAAAACTGAATGTAACAGTTCCAGGATTTCTCCTGGGTGTAATTTACCTCAAACATATGTTCTTCATCACTGATTCCAGCAGAATGTTACAAATTGGAGGAGAAAAAGAATAGACCAGAGCATAATGGAAAAAGATGCTTTTTCCAGAATGCTAGGTTTGGGAGCTTTAGAGGTGGGGCTTTTTGGCAGCTGTTTGGAAAAAAAACCTGCTGCAAAATAGCGTATTTATTTTATCATGTTATCTGTTCATCTAGTTTTCTAAATGTCTGTGTAGAGCTGTGTGCAACTGCAAACGTCTGCAAAAGTAATGCTAGTAGAGCCACAAAGCAATAAAAAAAATCTTATTTTTTCAGCTGTGCTGTTCTCTTTTTCATCTGCAAGTCTCTGTGGGAGCTTTGTAGAGCAGATCTGCCTTCCATGGTGTGCTTGAGGACCTGCAGCCCAGCCCCAGCACAGGCAGCTGGCTGTGCTGCCCAAATGCAGTAACTTTCACCTGTCAGGACTGTGTCAGTTGCATCCCTTTGAGCACAGGTGTAACAGGAACTCTTCTGTGCCAGGAACTGCTGGAATTTTTAATCACAAAATGGATTTCTGGACCTTTCTTTTGCTTATTCTAAATTCTGTGTGTTATATAATATGGGAGGGGCGGGGGAAGCAAACTGAGAAATCTTTAAGTATAGACCAAAGTGGAAATGCAGAGTTCTTTTAATGTCTAGAGTCCTGCATAAGGGAAGTACGAGCTGTCTGGGGTCTGTATTGTACCCTTTTTGATATGTGTATAAATCAAGGGACTGGGAATCATGAGATCCCTTATCTTTTATTTGTCTGGAGATATGTCTGAATTTTTGGTTGTGGGGGCAGAGTTTGGGTGCTATTTCTTCCTTTTTCTCATAGATTTGGGTTAAATTTGAATGAACAGAGTAGAGGCAACAGTGGCAGATTCCTTGCCTGTGGCAGAGGAGTTACAACTCGGACCATTCTGTGATCCCATGATTCCATGATTCTGTGGAGTATAGGCCTTGCCATATTGGATTAGACATATCTCGACTGATTCTGCTTGTCCTCAGCACAAGATTTTTGGGGGAGATGTTTCATATTATGAAGTTACATGCTAATGCCAGTGTGGCCTAAGTATCATTAAACCTAAAATCAATCCTGGTTTTCCAATAAACATTTGCATTCCTAGACAGGGACAGCCAGGTCTCTCGGAGGATAGACATACACACTTTTATTTGGTTTTGGTCTTCACTGCTGGTTTGAAGCAACAATTTCCCAAACCTGGCTATATTCTGGGTGGGTAGGTAGATATGAAATTGTCTGAGGTTATAATGTAGCCCCTTTAGACTGAATATGCCACGTTTTGTGTAGGAGAGAGCTTCCCCAGCTTCACAGTAGATGTGTAGCTCAGGTCTCTGGTACTGGTTTTTTATTCATACCAAAAAATAAAGCATTGTTTCAAACATAAAATTCAAGAGTAAATTCTGATTGATTTTAAGGTTTCCATGCTTTTATCATAAGTGTTTTCTAAAGTTAATAAAGTTTACACTAGCTTAGTGGAAGGCTAATCCACCCCCTTCCTTCATACTAGCTTATTTCCAAGTAATCAGTGAGTTTTGCAGCAGAACTGATGGGAAAAAGTAGTCATGACTTGAAAAAAATGAAACACATTAGCCCTTCACTCTATAAATTAGTGAAGGGTTAATCTGGTGTTTCCATATAGAGTGGGTATTTATGTTGGGAACTATAATATAATTAAAAAAGCTGCAACCAAGTTGTTGCTTGGTATCATTTAGGGAAATACAGAAAAATAATAATTAAATATTGTCCTTTCTGAGTTTGCAAAGATTACATAATTGAGGAAGTTTAAAGTTCTTTGTTTTGAATATTTAGAGAAGTCTTAATGAGCTGTGCTGTCTTCAGGCCTTCTCAAGATCTTCCATTTTTCCCATTCATGCTTCAGGACCTCTGTATTTGCATCTGCACAAAAAACCAAGCTCCATGTGTAAGCAATGCTGGATCCTGCTAGGGTATTCCTGCATGTCATTCCTGTGGGTACAGGACTTAGGTTTAAAAATTAATCCATGCTTCCAGGTGTGTGTGGAAATTGGCTGCCAGTAGATTTAGTAAATAAGCATCAGCTCTCCACCAAAACAAAGGTTTCTAAGTGTTGTGGTTTAACCCCTGCCAGCCCCATGCAGCCCCCACTAATTCACTCCTCCCCCATGGAATGAGGAAGAAAATCAGAAGAGTAAAAGTGAGAAAACTCGTGGGTTGACATAAGGGCTGTTTAATGGGTAAAGCAAAAGCTGTATGCACAAGCAAAGCAAAGCAAGGAATTCATTCACCATTTCTCATGGGCAGGCAGGTGTTCTGCCATCAGAAAAGCAGGGTCCATCACATGTAACAGTGACTTGGGAAGAAAAATGCCATCCTTCTAGATGTCTCCCTGCTCCCTTTCTCCTTCTTCCCCCAACTCTATGTACTGAGCATGATTCCATATGGTCTGAAATATCTCTTTGTCCTGGCTGTCCTGGCTGTGTCCCCTCCCAGCTCCTTGTGCACCCTAAGACTCCTTCTGGAGTGAGGTGAGGAGCAGAAAAGGCCTTGAACTCTGTAAGCACTACTCATCAGTAACTAAAATATCCATCTGTTATCAACCCTATTTTCACCACAAATCCAAACCAGACTCATAGCAAATCCTATGATGAAGATTGACTGTATCTCAGCCCAAACCAGCACAATAAGCTAAAAAGATTCATATTAAAAGTTCACAAAAGTTATAGAGGATGGGAGAATACCTTAACATATCAAATAGCTAAACATTTTGAAGGTCCAATCAGGCCTTGTCTTTATTGCTGAAGGGTCATTTTCATGCCTGATGTCAGCGGGACAACTTTGCACTCTGGTTTGAAGGAGAAGAAGACCTCTTTCCACCAGGTTAGGCTGTTCGTGTGTATGATTGTAGGCTGCATTCTTTGGGTAATCTCTCTTCTGTTTCCTGCAAATCATAACTGCAGCTCCACATTGAAGGCAAATGCCAGAAATGTCACAGAGTATGATCTGTGTAGAGCTCTCTACATCTATCTGCTGTGATAGAGAGAGGAGCTGCAAATGCTGGTGTGCTGTGGTTGTGCGAACTTCAGGGCTGCTGCTTCCACCATGGGTGCATTTCATAAAAGAAAATTATTCTCACAGGATGGCTCTAATCAAGTGATAGAAGAGAAACTTGTCTTAGATTATGGCACTGTTTCTTTCTCACATGCTCCCTGGGTCTCATCCAGTAGCGAGGAGAAGGTCCTTGTTCTGCAGACTCCTTCCAGGCTGGCATCCAGATAAGCTGCAGTTGGAATGAGTTTTCCCTTTTGGGCTGGGCAACAAAATGTAGTCTCTGTTGTTAGAGCTAAGTAGCTTCATCATGCGATGATGCAGGCATTATTATTGCAGCCAGAGAAAATCCAGATTATTTTCTTCCCAATTCTGAAATGACAGTTGGATATTCAGGAGGCTTTTCTTCCTGTTGCCCCAGCTGATTTTATAGACACCTAAAATACCTCTCTCTCTAACTTTGTGTAAGATGACCTCCTGGTATCTCTACTTCTCAGTGTGTTTTGGACATGATCCAGGGGAAAGCATTTGTGGTCCAGCAGTCCCAGATGATGATGGATCTGATGTTCACCCTGCCAGGAGCACTGGGAAGACACGAGCAAAGCCGCTGTCTGGCCAGCTGAGAGGGGCTGCATAGGGAGCGCCTGCAGTTTAATTAATCCTGAGATGCTGCCATTGCTGCAACACTTCAGTCCTTTGCTTCATGGTAACAGAGCCATTGGGCAAAAGAAAAGGTCACATGTCCCAAGATACTTATCTGATTTACATGACAGTCAGAAGGATTCATGGGGATTTTTGTGATCTCTGTAAAAGCAAGGAGAAATTCGGTATGTGCTGAAGTAATGACCTGTTCTGCTTTAGCCACTGACTTTGCAGATGCATGTATCCTAAATTTTATCAGCCCTCCTTAGGATCCTTGAGGTCTCCAAGACCACAGTACCTTTCTGCTGTGACATTTCTGCTGTGACCTTTCTAAAGCCTTTTTCCCATTTCTGTTCAAAATCTGTGGATGGCAAGTGGAAGATGAGTGAGCCAAATTCATTGACTGCAGGCTTTGTGTCACTGCTTGTGTGGATTCCTGGCCTATTTATTTCTCATAATATGACATGGAGGGATTTCTAGTGAATTGTTTGGAAGAAAAATTATAATAGTTTTCTGTATTAATTTATATCTAAATTTGCATAGGCATATTTTTATAGGTTTTAAAAATATGAGGCATGACTTAAATATCAGTATTAAAAAGTTGTGGTCCTAAACATGAACAAATCTGGTTGCTTTCTACACATGCAGGTATATTTTGTTTGGATTTCATGATGTACATTAAAATCTATGGTGGAAGACAAAATCCCAGTGGAAGGCCAGTGGCATTGGGGATTTTTTTTAACCTTTCATATGTTGTCTGCTTATTTTGTCTTCAACACCTGCTCTCAGTTGGTTCCAAACTGGATAGTAATTTTCATTGAAGTGTTTATAACATGAAGTCTTTTTTTCTTTTTTTAACATGAGACATATGCCTGCAGCTCTGCAGGCCACTGTCTCGCTGCCAACTTAGCAGAGAGCCAACTGCAACAGGAAACTGATACCCTGCAATTTTCATTAATGATTTATATTCTTTTTCAGCATGCAATTTCAATAGCATGTAGAAGATGCTTCTAACATCAAATATATCTTTGCTTTAAGCACAAAATGAAAACAGAAGCTTCTTTAGAATTAGGCAAATTTTTAAAAAGGTACTTTTGTATGTATGTGGCATGGTTAAATAATTTTTTTCTTCTTTTCTTACAAATCACTTCACTGTCAAACCTTCAAGTTTTGATGTCATGTTGTAAAATTATGAGTAAATTCTTGCTGTTTTGCAGAGTACACCCAGCCTGGAAAACCAAAAATGGTGATGTATTCAATACCTGTCTAAACAAAAGAAAGATTTGTTAGTCATCATCTATAGGACAGAAAGCTAGTGAGATTGTTTTAGGGTTGTTTTTCTTTTGTGTACAGACACAAATGTTAAGGTATTTGCTGTAGATTGCAAAGTTTTGCTTGGTTCGTTTGAGTGCTTTCTTGTAAGAATTTCTAGGTACTCTATTCTAATTCTTGTCAATTTGGTATCTGTTTTAAATGCATGATGTGTGCTGGCACAAAGACAGACAGCATTGCCTCTGCGGAGGCAAGGAGGAATAATTGCCATCTTCAGATACTGGTGGTTATTTTATTCAGCTCAGTGGTGGTGGTCATTCTCTTGTACTTACCATGAGATTTTATCACAGGTGAATTCTGTTCTTTGAATTTTGGACAGTCAGCCTATGTCATGCTAACAATATCCATGTACTTTAATGATAATGCAATGTATTGAAATCCAGTATTTCAAGAAGGAGTGAAGCCCACACATAAAAGGGGGTTACACAGTTCTACAATACCACAATGTTGAACCAAGGAAATCTTTTTGAATAATGGACAATAACCAAGCAATCTTTTTATCTTGCAACACAGCTGCTGTGTTGGTCATCTTACCATCTCAACAGAAGAAGCAGGACTATAAAAATCACATTCAAAAGAATTTCTAGAATTTAATAAAAAGCTCATGGATTTATGGCTTAAACATACTTCGTTTGCCTATGCAGTTCACTCAATCAGCATACCCTGATTTTCCCCTCTTCATCTCAAGCTTTTGAAGACTCACGGATTTTGACTCTGGACATCTGTTCAACTGCTCATTTTAGTCAAGATAATTTACTTTCTTATATACTTTCACATATACACAGTATTTTAAGTGTTAGGTTCTGCTTCTGTATAAATTGGTGTGAAAACATACAGTTCTCGTTGTGTTTGTAACAGTCCTGTGATCAAGTTTAAGGGATGGATCAAACTGTTTTGGTGTTGTCTATGGATCACTTCTGACTTGGGGAGAAGCAGGATTAACTATTTTCATTGATCTGTCAACCTTGCCTAGTGCAACTTTTTCTCCCACATAAAAATTAAATTCCTTCTTTAGAAATGTTGTTAGTGCTACTACCATTTTTATTTTCAATAATATCCAAATATTGTCCTGTACTATATAAATTCAACTCTGCCTTACTAAATCAGTTCTTTCTCACAAATCTCTTCACGTGTAGTCAAGCTCTAGTAAGAAAGAACTAAGAAGCAGATCTTTCATGGTGTTGAATTTTAAATCAACATTGAGAAAGCACTCTCATAATCCTTTCTCCCTATTTGTTCTTGTTTAGTTTTAAATTTTATAGTTGAGTAAATGTCACTTCTGGTGGTTAAAGTTCAGGTCAAGTTACATTTTGCTGTGACCCTTCTGCTCTTTTGCAGACACTGGGACTGTGGTCTGTCAAGAGAGGAAAGCTCACAGATCATAGCCTACGGATGTTTTTCCCCCTCCCCTTTCTTTCTCAGATATCATTTTGTAGGCAAGGAAAGTAATGTTTGTAAAGTTGGATTGAGGGAGCTTTGTTAATTGAGAATTTTATGTAAGTAATAGAATGATGTTTGTGTCATACACAATTTTAAAAAGCCAAATGCATCACTAAGGCTAGTTTAGAACCAGATGTCTTATTCTCTTTTACTTTCCCACTTTATTCATTAAAGTAAACATTATTGTGGAAGTAGTTACCTGATAGGAGGTGGCAACAGCCATTCATAACCAATTAGACAAATTTATCTAGGGAAAAACAATACAAATAGGGATTTGACTTGCATGGGTTTGTGTTAAAGTGGGAAATGTGTGGATATAATGTGTGAATGCTCCTTGTTGATTCAAATCTCCTTCAGGCTTTTGTTTCTGGTACTGTCTGTGCATATTCATTTTACAGATCTGTGTATACCATGTATATTGATGTAGCCACCAAGACCTTAAAGAAATAATAGATGGAGAGAGAGCTAGAATTATAGTTATAAAACAGTCTTTGGGGAGTGCTTATAGCCACAGAGAGGTGTTGCTGCCAGTTCACCAAGCTTCACTTCCTAGATGACATCTTTCCCATGTTGTTACTGAATATCAGCATGTCTGTACCCAGAAGGCTCCCCAGAGGTATGCCAGGATCCCAGAGGGAATTCTGACTTTCTTCTCTTCAAATGTTGAGCAATTGGATAATATATAGAAATGGCAGAAGCACTCTTATGTTATCTTAAAGGAGATATCTTGTGTTATCTTTATTAGACTGGAGGCTGGAAAAGAGAAAAACCTAACAGAAATTTAGAAAAAGCCATGCCTCCAACAGGCTTGCCTAAAAGTGGGTGAGAACTGGAGAAGGAGAAACTAATTTGTCAGTTTCTTTATCTTTTGCACCTTTCTGTCATCTTCTCCATACTCTGCCCACATTCCTGCAAATCCTGTGCACTAAGAAGAAATGACAGAAGAAGTCATAGGGGCTAATTGGTTGCTTCTGCATCTTAATGTTGTTCATGCTGAGGAACTGTACTCTGGCATTTGTTAACTTTTGAGTGCTTGCCTTCACCAACTCACTGTTGTTTTTCCTTTGATGCTTTCAATATAATTTCTGAAGTAAACAAACAAAATTCTTAAAAGCTGAAACAACATTTTGACTGTAGAGAATGACACTTATTTTACTGGCAAGTTCAAATAATTTGTCTGCACGTCATTGCTATCTGCTGCTTGCGCTAGTGAAGTGATCAGTGCAAGAACAGGTTGTCTACCTTGTCTTTCAAATGGACCAAATGCTTATCAGCGGGTAAACACACCACCTAGGCTTTGCAGGTATTTGACAGCAACAGAGTACTGAGGTTTACGAAGAATTAATTCAATTTGAGATTTCCTGACTATATTCTTTTAGCTTCTTTTGTCTCTTCATGCCACAGCTCTTCCTCCACCATCCATCTCATATTCCTCCCTGTCCATCTGTTATAACATCTGCCCCCATTTCCAGCCAGCGGCCTCTGTGTCTTCATCACCCACACATCCAGCCCTTAGCTCCTTTCTACACTTGCTGTTTTGTTTACTTTCTGCTAAGTCTGCCTCTGGTTTCCTCAGACTCCCACCTGTAGGCTGTCTTGTACTTCTGCTGTATTCGTGTAGGTGAAGTATCTTCTTACTCTTTGTTATTCCTTATTTTAGGTCAGGCATTTTTTGTGAGGAGACTTCAATGACTAATTGTTATCCCCAGGTGAAAATGCCATGTTCTGACTATCCCATTTGTGTTCCTCAGAATAAACTGTACTTAGTACAGTTCCATCCACAACTGGTTATGAATTTTTTTTTTTTTTTAAAAAGGAAAAAAAAATAAAGAAAGAAAATAAAGACATGCTTAGTTTTTTATAGCTCTCTGAAACTCCCTACATTAACTACCTCCTACACTGGGCCCCCAAAACACTTACTTGTATTGATCAGGGATGAAAGTGAAGAATGTTGGGTTTGTTCCTCTCACCCTGTTTCGAGGCAGGTTTAAAACAGGAACCTTGTCTGTCTGTCTGTCTTCTTACAGCATGCAGAAAGAGCTTTTTGAGGGTATGACTCATCTTGTCTAGTTAGGTGTCTTGAACCAGCTTTTGAAAGTACCTGTCTCGCTACTTCCAAGAAAGAGCTGTGGGAACCATCCTGCACCAAGTTGGTTTTGTACCTACAGAGCAGGCATCCCTGACTGGCTTATGGTTTGTCTGCCAGGGGCCACAGGAGGATGGTGACAGTCAGTGCCCAGTCTGTTCCTGGGGGCTTTCATCAAAAAAGGCCAGGCTGCAAAGTTTGCATGTTGCTTTATTTCTGTTCACAGTTATTCATTTTTGCGTTTCTTTTTCCTTTACATTCTGTAAAACTCTTTTTCTTCAGAAATACTCTTGTATTAGAACATCATCTTATATTGGAAGTGCATCTCCTTTCACCAACACTGTCCTTGTCCAAAGGTCTGGATATTTTTCTTTGAGTTCATGGCCTCTAAGTTTTGTTTTTTGTTTTTGTTTGTCACAGTTCTTTGGCTTAGACAGGAAATAAGCATTTGTCTGGCATGTATTTGAGAAAGAAGAATATGTATACATGGTAATATATACTCATTTACAAGTTTTATGGGACATTATTTGTTACTTTTCTTCTATTTGTCATGCTAATTTACCATCTTCTCCTTCAACACAGTGTTTTTGGCAGGTAGACGGGAAGTGGAAGTGCATCATGCGTTTGATTTTGTAGTGAGTAAGGGTTTCTGCATTTTTCCATGCACATGTCCTTTCCTTAATTAACCCTCTTGATGGCCCTAGGTTTAAGATGCTGTCTTGGGTGTTGCCTGTGCAAACAATTTCTTCCAGTCTCTTATTGTAGGGGTGGACAGACTGGTTTGATTTGTTTTTTCTTGTAGCAGCTGTGATTGTTTGATTTAATATCTATTTGATTCTGGTATATTTGCTAGTATCTCTTTCCTGGTTTTCTGGAGATAAACCGCGATGAGTCATAAAGTACTTATTCCCAGAGATAGCTTCAGCAATTGAAGAGAAACCATGAATACTTCAGGCAAAAGAGCTAGATATTAGGCATAGATGGTATGAAGGTCACTGGTTTTTGTTATTTTTCCCCCCTCCCTAAGTAGATGAAGTTCTCTTCAAACAGACTGCAGAAATACCAATTAGTGTGCTTCATTCTGTAATGTAATCAAATCTAAAATATAAAAAATCCCTTTCGGCCACAGTATAATCAGGCCCCTAATTATGAAAGGCATATGTTCCCCTCCGTCTTTCTTCCCTCCACCCATGTAGATAATTGTCTTTCTTGAATGATTTCTTCTTTGCAGAAATCTTTGTGATGTTCTGCTCCAGGTTTGCTCAAAGCAGTGCTGTTATCTGGTGCATTAGGTTTGTGTTGTTGGATTCTCTCAAGATAATATTCAATATAGTTACACTGATTACTTGCTATTTCGTCTGTCATCTGTGTTTTGGAGTATCTCAAAGCTTGTCAGTCTTCCGCTGGGGATTACATCATTTTGGGGGTCTCAGCCGTTCTGAAACAAAAGCATACTTCAGTGGTAAAATATGTACGCCCGGACAGCTGGCAGTCTTTCAAGGCTCCAAAGTTGACACAGAGTTAATCTCAGAGAAATGTTCCCCTTCTCCCCCCACTTTTTTAACTTCCCTTTCTTAATGTTGGGATTTCTTTATGGATAGTAATTAGCGGCATTAAATATATTTATTTGCTTTTGTCACAGCAATTGCAGGATTTATTCTGGTGGTGATTTTAATTTCTGCATGGTCTTTTGACTGTTTTGACAATGGTCTATTCAAATTAATAATTGTTTCTTTAGTGGTAAGCCTGATCTTTTTTTGAAACGTGCAAATCTCTCAGTTATTAGTTTGCCCTTTTATTCAGTGGCAGACTTTTGAGGAGAAATTTACTTGCACTCTCTAAGCTACCTTGTCCTGTATTGGCTTCAAACAATGAATTGGTCACACAGACTGCACACCCCATAAGCACAATTTATATTGTAAAGGCTGCACGAGGTTTAAACTGGAGGACAACTGGTTGCACTAGGGTGAATTTGATCCCAGTATCCATTGTATAAAATGGCTTCACAGCTGCTGCAAAAAGATGCTGAAAACAAGAGCAAAGCAATATAGGACCAAGAATTTGCTGTATGCAGATTTTCACCTTGTGTGTAGCTAGTCTAGATTTTCATTCTATTCCTACTGCCTTTGGGGCTTAAAAGATATGTGCTGCATTTAAGTTGTTCTGAGGAAAATCCATATGCCAGATTACCAAGTCCCATCTTTTTTTTGGACAGTCTGATTCCACACTTATGCCTTGGCGGGTCCTGTTTTGGTACCCACTTCTGCTGTAAGGCTAACTCATAGGGAAACCCTGCTTTGGGAGCTGCTGCGTTAAGAGACACTGCCTGAATCTCTCTCTCTCTTAGACTTACTGTGGCAGGATGTAGCCAAAATAAAAACATCTGCAGAATATTCTCAGCTTTAACGGAGTATCTCTTTTATTTTCCTAAACTACTATTTAATTAAATATTTTTATCTACCTAACGTTAAAAAATTGCCTTTTCATTTTAAAGAGGATTTAGGCATAGAGTACAAGTAACTGATATGAACTAAAAATAACAAATAAAAAAAGGGAATGAGCTAATAATGTTAATTGATTTTAATTGTCATATAGCACCAATAAATAAGTTACTATTGTTATGGGTGTTGGTGTTAATCTATTTCTGTATTTGATTCATGAGAAAATTTGTGTGAGTTTCTGCTTGATTTTTTTGATAGATTTTTATTTAATTAGAAAAGATTTTATAGTGAAGGAGTTCTGGAAGTGGAAAATTATGCTTTTGTTTCACATAAGATGCAGGCATCTCTGGTATGACAGATAAGCTTTTCTTTATGTAGAAAAGCATTTAAATAAATGGAAAGCATATATGAAAAAGTTCTAAGATTTTTTTTTTTAAGACTGGAACTTTTCAAAGACATCCCTTAACAGGATTTTCTGTCTTCTTTTAACTTATCACAGATTAATGAACTCTATCTTCCTCTTAATTTTAGTGGGATTTAATTTTAATGACTTTTTCTTTTCTTGTCCGCAACAGCTTTGTAATATAAAGTGATTAGAGGGACATTCTTTTCAAGGCATACCTTTGCCAAAAGAGCACTTTGTAAGCAATTGAGTGGAGTTGTGCAACCTCTTGATGCTGTTGTTTAAATCTACGGCAAATCTGATTTCCGGTTGGTTTTGCATGCAAGTCATGCAGTCAAGTGTCTAAGCTATGCAGGTTGTGCAAATTAAAAGTTTGTTGAAGAGCCTGTGTAGTTACTAATGGCTGCTGTCCATAGGGTCCTTAACACTGAGCTGAAAATTTATCTTTTGATTTGAATGGTTCTCACCCCTAAAAACATTAGAAAGTCTCAAGAGCATTGCTATTTTTAACTAAATATGGGTTATGTCTTTGAGTTTACTTAGGCATCAGCCCAAAGATCATTGAAGTCAATATGAATTCTTCACTTACATCAGCATGCTCTAGGTCATGCCCTTAATAAACTGTTGTGTTTGCTCGCCAAACCAGAAGAGATTACAGCATAAAAATTGGTGCTCTACAAACCAACAATAGCCTGAAGTACTAATTCTATCTCATCAACCCCTGAAGAAAAACAGAGATAAACACCCCACAAGAAAAGTTGAACTGTTTGTTGCATGAAAATTACTTTTCACCCAACCCTGGTGAAAACATGTTGGCATTTCCACCCTGAGCCCGCACCAGTGTGAGTGATGAGAGGTTGGAGTGGGCTATAAAACACCATGTAAGGTTTTGGAGCGCGAGTGTTTAATCATTAAGCAAACGCTGGCTCATCTATGGAGCAAAAAAGCATTTTGATCTTTGTTTTGAATGTCCTTTGATCATGATAGAACAATTCTATGTATAATGATGTTTGGAAAGATACGGTGAAGATGATAGTAACAATTAAGAAGCCCTATATCAGGAACCATGAAAACATGCTTGGATTAGAAAGTTCAGTAACCTAAAAATTAGGAATTCATGTAAATTTTACTGTGTGGTACTGTTTCACAGTAAGCATAAAAAAAGAAATACAAGATAGTGTGCAACATCACTCTGTTAGTGTTTAGAGGAAAACATGAAATGAAGAAAAGTGAAAAGGCTGTGTTTAACCCTTTCATGTCATTACATTATAACTGAGTAATCCTGTGGGCTTAAAAATAGCCTTGTAAATAAAATCAAGGGAAGAAAAAGGCCCTAAAATTAAAAATATTAGAGACAACCAATGAATTCAGGATAAAAAAGTGTGCAATAGAAAAAGAAAACCCTTGATTTTGAAGCTTAATTTTAAGGCATGCATCTTCATCCTTCTCTCTGAAAAGGCTTAGAGAAGCAGAATATTTTCTGCTTTAATTGAGTCTAAATTCTGTTGAGATGCTTACTGAATGGCACAAGAGGAATAGTCATAGAAGGGGAAAAACATTGTTAGATAGAAAATTGCAGTGTGAACTGAGAGCTGACAAAAATACCAACATAGAAATTTCTTACTCGTGGGTCTGAAAATGAAAATCCTTTTATTTGTTTTTGTTTAGCAGATGTATTAACCTTATTGGAAACTTCAATGATAGTACACCTTTTTTTTTCTGTGTGAGGCTATATCTTATCTTTGCAGCAAGAAAAAGCACAGGCTACTCAAATGTGATAATAGTAGTAAAAACATTTAATTTTATTTAATTTAATTTTTAAAGTAACCCTTTTTTTAGGTATGAAAAGGAAACTTAAAGAAATTTATATCATTATGCTAAAATATTGTCTGCTTTCCACTTTTGTTCAATGCTAAATTAATCCCTTGACAGGATAGTATTTATACATCACATTGTATGATTAATCAGCCTCTGTGTTTGTGTCTGGGTTAGTAAAAACAGAGCTACTGTTGAAGGGTGGAAATAATCATGCTGTCTTATGCCTGTGGTCAGTGCTCCTCTGTTGGGTACATTTTTTCCAACATGTGTCAAAAAATGTATATAAGGTTTAGCAGTGGTTGAGGCAATGGCTGCTAAGAGGCTTTTTTGGGCAAAGCCTTTCACTTATGTTTTATATAGTTCATCAGCAGAGGTGCCTTGGTATTATTAGTGGTTAATTGTTCATTAGATGTATATTAGGTGCCTGAGATTAATTTTTGTTGGTGGCAGATTCTCCAAAGAGCTTTGTTACTACTGGCCCAGGAGTGAGGACTGGTTGAATTGGTGCTTCTCACTCCTGAGAGTCAGGTCCGTATGATTTCTTCAAGTTGCTTTATTGTCCAGCTGCTGGGGTAGTTTCTTTGAACACAATTCACCAGCTACTTTGAAAAGATTATCACTGCAGGCACTTCAGTAGAGTTTTCTGTCACCGTGGGCAAAGTGCTCCCTTGCAGTCCCAGCTCTGGTAGAAATTGCTTCTCTGGTAATTTTGCAGATGAACCCAGAGGGGATCTCAGCTCAGGTTTCTGGACACTTATCATAAAGCTACAAGGCCCTTGGGAGGGCACTACACATCACTGAGGGCATCTGAAGTTCAGATTTATCTGAGAGAAGAAGCTGAGCCCTGGAGTCCATGTTTTCCCTCACCTTGTCTGAGTTGGATGGAGAGCAGGGCAGGTGCTGGTGATTAAAGTGGAGAGGTGCACACTATGTATACTGGCTCTGTTCCTAAACCCTGTTTATCAAAGAGGAAGGTACTTATTAGCACTGAAGTGAGAAGGGAGTGTTGCTGGCCTACAAGTCATTGTTATCTGGATTTTTGCATGGGAATAGATGGGGAGAAGAAACTGTGCTTCCAAACACAGGCTTATCCATTAGCTCATTTCATAATTTCCTTCACACAATCAATTTGCATTCTTTACAAGCAATGTCTTGCTTCTGTTTTCTCTCTACCAAGGGGAAATGGAAGCAAATGGCTCATTTTCTTGTGTGATTTTGGCATCTTCCGCTCTTCATAAGAAACAGTAGATTTTTTTCTAAAGATAGTCTTGAATACAACAAAGAGGCAGATTATTTCACTGTACCTGAAATTGTGCATGAAACTTTATAGCATATGTTCTTATTTTTGAGTACAAGTGATGTTTTTATTGAATTTGAAAAGATTTTATAGTGAAAGCGTTCTAGAAGTGGGAAATGATGATGATAAGGTTGCTCAGTTTACCCACACAAATGCTACACCATGAGCAAGTGCCATTGTTTGTAAAGGTCAGCATAGAAAAAGCAAAGGGTCACCATGAAATAACCATAATGATTTATTAATTATTTTAAATATTAACATAATAATGAAAAATACTTGCTCAGTTTTCTTAAACACCTGCAAAAAAGGTATTTCCTTATGCAGGACAATTCAACAGGAATGGGATTTTTTCCTGGCTGTTAAGTCTATGGACAAGTAATGAAAAACTGTAGCTGTTCTTGATCACTGTTAATCAGCAGACTTGCAGTATTTTACAGCATTTTTTTACAGATTGTTATTGGTTATAACCTGGATTAATTCCCTGATCTGGTTCACAGTGCAGCTTGTCTATCAGCTTGTACCAGCGTGGCTGAGGCAGTCAGTTTGCAGTGCCAGAGGGTGCTGGGAGGGTGGAGGACTCCTGCTGTCGTCCTGCCTGCTGGGCAGCCTAGACAGCCATTTGTTTTGTGAACTCTGTTCCACTTGATTAGCACTTAATCAGCCAAATTCATGAATTCCATAGCTTTCACCATGACATCCTCCTGCTTTTTCTGTTCAGTTTTTACCCTGGTTGTTGAATTGCTGGTGAAATAGAATAGCAGACACCCCTCATGGAGATAGGAGAAGTTGTGTCAGTCCCTCTGGTGCCCTTCAGCACGTAGCTGATGCTGCCGTGGTCCTGCAGCTTTTATCTCCTCATAATAGCAGAAATGCATCCTATCATTTATGTTGTTGGATGGGTGTGAAAACCCACTTCCCTTTTTCCTCCCCATCCCCACAGCATTTTCCTCTAGGGCATTGATTATATCTTTATATACTCTCCTTTATTCATTTTAATCTAATCTACCTCCCTTACATCATTCTCTTCTCTTCCTGACGGGAAGTCGTGCTGGGGGAGCTCCTCTTGCCCCCTGAGAGGTGTCTCAGGGAGATATCTTGTGCTGCTGAAGGTCCTTTTTTATGCTTTGTAGAACACAGAGGTCTAGACACAAATTGCATTTTGCTTTTCAACACCAAGCGCTGTTCAGCCTGGAGAAGGGGAGGCTTTGGAGAGGTCCAGTAGGAGCCCTCTAGTACTTAAATAGGATGTACAAGAGAAATGACAAGGGACTTTTTAGAAGGGCATGTAGTGATTTAATGAGGGAGAATGGGTTTAACCTGGAAGATGATAGATTTAGATTAGATACTAGGAAAAAATTATAAGGAACAGGTTGCCCAGAGGAGTTGTGGATGCTCCAACCTGTGCTCAAGGCCAGGTTGGATGGGACTCTGAGTAACCTTGTCTAGTGGAAAGTGTCCCTGCCCGTGGCAAGGGGGTTGAACTAGATGATCTTTAAGATCCCTTCCAACCCAAACCATTCTATGATTCTATAAAGTACTGCATTTTTAACACATACCTCCAGTAAATACAGCAAGAGAAGAACTAGTTAGCAATGGTCTCTTGAGGCAAGTATTCCGATCGTCTTGGAATTGTATAGTGCCTTAGTATGGCATGTTTATATCCCCCCTTGGGAACATAGCTTCTAGGATATGGGGTTGCTATAAAGTAATACCACAGTGCTGGCAATGTGCTTGCTAATGTCCTTGCAGTATTTTTTCATACTTTATTCTTTCTAAGTAGCTGTTTGTTATGCTGCTCCACAAGGGACTAATGCTTCAACACAATAAATAGGTAAACTTCCTTTGTTCCCCAGAAAATTACCTCTTACCCAGCCACGTTTATTTAAGAGATTACATGCCTTAGCCTCTGTTCACATTTTTTGGATAGATTATTTTTTCCTCATAAATTGTATCAATCTCTGCCCAGATGAAATGTGAAAAAAAAAATTAAAACTACAGTTTTTGTTTTTAATCAGTTATGTAAGGCTTATTTAAATGTGCTGAAGGCTTTTAAATACTTAGTTCAAAGGGATTTCGATAAATTTAAATGCAAGTTTTTTCTAGTTAATAATAGAACTAATAGATCATATTGTCATAAAAGCTTCACTTGACTAGACCTCATCTGTTGCTATCTGGTTTTTGTCCGTAAATTGGAAATTGGTTCTCTGTATCTAACAACCAAGGATTTTCTCAGCTTCAAGTGAACTAGCCTTTGAATTAGCTACATGAATAAAGTGACTTAAATAAAATGTTCTCCCTGCACCTGCAGAAGAAGCTGCAGCTGCCAAAAGATGAATACTTCAAAAAACATGGATCCCTAGGATTCAGCCAGTGATTTCTGCCAGTTTAGTACTTCGATGTTCTTTGAAAATTCAGCACCAAATGCACAGTAATTGGGGTTATTATGCAAGTATAGCGCTTTAAAAAAATAGCATGATCTAAATTTGGAATCTTAATAAGCAAAAACATTCAACTTCAATGAAACTGTTGATCAAGGCAATTTTTGATACCTGGTTTTTATTCATCTTCTTGTCTCTGAAATTAGCAGAGGTTTTCCATATGATCATGTCAGTGCAGGTGATGGAGGTTAACTGCCAGCAGAGACAGGTATTTATTTAAAAAATAAAAAAAAAGATAAGCCAGGGAGGGAAGCATAATTTCTCTAAGTCACTGGGAGTGGAGGGTGTTCATCCAAAGCTTCTGGAAAAATTTCAGGAAGCAGCTGAGTTACATGTAACTTTCTGAAAACAATTACTTCATCAAAGAAACAGGTGTGGCTGACAGCATACGTAATTTAGGAAAGTAGGTATAGACATGAACCTTACTTTCCTACTGGCACAGAGAGTGAAGTACTGAAGAGAGAAGTATAAGGGCAGGAGATGGATGTTGAGAAATGTAAGCACAGGCAGGAAACCTCTGGGATACAGGCGAGGGCAGTTCCCCAGGACAGGGGTTGCAGGAGGTAGCAATGACACATGCAGAAATTCACCCCAGTTTCTAATGGCACTGTAGATAAATTCCTGCTCTTCCTGACAGAAGGACAGTAGCCATCAGAAACTTGGATCATCAGCCATCAGAAACCTGGATCATCAGCAGTGCGCTGATGGGCTTCCCTCACATCGTGATGGGAGGAGGAAGGAGCTATTCAGTGCATAGTCCTCTTCACTTTATTTTGCTTGAAAATGTGAAAATATTGTGATAGTCTTATGCATTTAGAAAACAGGTTACAGAAATTCACTGTACTCAAATGCAGGAAAGAGTATATAACTCTCTCTTTGGCCTGTACCCAGTAGAAATGACATCTGGTTAGGTTTTTTGTAAGTGTATGTTTTAAGCCTGGACAGTAGTTGTCAAATAAATTTATTATTAGCATTTTTGAGGGTATTATTTTGCATAAATTGAGATTGACACTTAAAAATTAAATCATCCTTCTCTTTATTATGTTCAGTTCTATAAATTCATAGGCAAGTTTAAAAAATGAAGCAGTGGGAAGTGAATAGCCAGAGGAGCATACAGGGTTATCTGGGAAAGTTTGGAAAAGACAGGAAAAGAAACAAAAAAAGTGTAAACCGTGAGTTTTCGTATGAAGAATTTTGTTCAGAGTTCTTACTTGCCTGTAGTATGAGGATGTTGAAATTAAAATGGTAGACAGTTTAAAGGCCATCAATGGAGGTGTTTCAGATACAGTTTTAGTGTTAATTTTCTAGTGGTAACCCAGGAGACACACTCAGTTACATGGGGCACGTATGCACCTTCATGCACTTCCATGAAGGTATGTGCCCAGTAAAGTCTGTCCATGGCTGGAAGAGATGAGGCAGGATCTAGAGCTAAATTTCTTTCTTGTGCTCTTGCCCAAGCAAAGCTTGCTGGATGCAGTCACACTGCAGGGAGCACATGCTGATATTTCAGACTGTCAGGTGTCATGGTTATAAAGTTAGCCCCATTTCATCAGAAAAAAGGCCTCAAATACCAGAATGGTAGCTATATATTAAACAAAAAAAAAAGGTAGTTGAAGTATATTTTATTAGCAGTAATGATGTGGTAAAAATAAAAATAAAAATAAAAATGCCATATTTCACAGTTGAACACTTCAAAGGGTACTCCTCTTCCAGCAATCCTCTGATCTGCTTCATGTCACAGGTCACCTAAACAATATTTAGAGAACTTCTGACTGGAGCAATCATTTAGGATTTAAGGTGTCACAGCTTTTTTTGGCATAAAAAGTTCAAGTGCACCAATATTTCTCTAAGAATTTTACATCATAGTTAGTTTTCATATAGCCTTCTGTTTATGAATATGTCTCCTCAAGATCAATATAAATTTCACCTGGTGAAGGGGAAGTCTTTTCTCCTGACAGCTGTGTGATGAGTGTCTGGTAGCTGGGTGCTACTTTGAATGTGCTCAGAAAGGTGAAGACCAAAGTAGGAGGCAAAAGGCTGATGTGTCAAACTGAGAAACTGGTGTGAACTCCAGGTTCCAATTACTACTGAATGTAAATATCCCTATATTCTCAACACAATACTTTGCCTTGGAGCAGTAAAATGCAACAACTAGCAATTACTGCTATAATTTTGAGTGTGGGCTGGATTTGGATGTAAAGTCTCTCTTTTGGCACCAAGTTCATTTTGAGAGGCTAGTGTTTACCACGTGGTGCTTTGGCAGCAATGGATTCTGCTGTCTCAGGCAGGTATTGTTTTTAATTCTAGATGGCCCTTCCAAATCCTCCAGGGGAATTTTGTACTGATCAGACAGTTGCTAGTTGCATCCATTACATGGTCCTATCTTCTCTTTCCACAGACTAAGCTTAATTTTACTCTGCCTTATTACTCCAAGCAAATAAAGTCTGAATGAAGCTGATTACTGCAGGTTCCTATGCAGTTTCTTGCAAACCCTTGGAGTAGGAAAGCTGCTTGGTGAAGCGCTGATGTTAGACATATTGGCAGGTGTTTGAGATACTTTTTTCATATTTTTTTCATTTTTTGTTTTTACAAGAAAAGAGCACATTCAAAAGACTTCTGCCACGCCAAGATGAAAGGGCCAAGTTCCCAGGGTCATAGCTGAAATAAAACTCCTGAATATTTTACTGTTGCCGAAGTAGGAATGCCTGGTTGCTTTGTCCATGAATGATTGGAAGGAAGAAGGGTATTTTTTCCAAATCTGTTTAATTAAGATGCCTCTTCAGTTCACCCTATCCTTTATTTCAATAGGTTTTCAGAGGCTTTCAAAGCAGAACTACACAGGGCTCTATTTCAAGTGTGCTGTAAAGACCTGATAATATAGCCTCTGTGGCTGGCGCACAGAATCTTCCTTATATAGCTTTTCTGAACAGGATGCGCTTGTTCTGCAACAGATCTTGTGTTGTTTATTCCTGATAACCATTCTCAAGCCAGTATAAATGACACTTCCAGATAACTTTCTTCCTCCCTGATAACAATCTGGTAGTTTATACCACTTTCCAGAAGTGTATATTTCTGTTTAGTTTTTTAGGGTGCATTTGGTATGGCCAAAGTAGTAATTCATTCAGTATCTGCCAGCTAGATCAGTTTTGAGAAGAGTCTCTTCAAAGCAATGTCTGTTTAGAACTGACTTATTTATGTGCAGTTTCTGTTCTACAACAAAGCAGTCAAAGAAATGGAGCATCAGTTCCTGGTGCCTGAGAAAGAGGCCTGAGAAACATCTCAGAAAACAGGTATGATTTAGAAAGTCATTTGCAAGGACTCTGTGTCTTCAGTAGCTGTGCACATTTCAGATCTTGTTTTTAAGGCTCTGTTATTTGAACAAAGTGCTGTCGGATGTGGAGGGGACAGTGGGTCATGCTGAGAGGGAAGTGACCGGGATCCAGGGAGGAGCTAGCAAAGTTCTTCAATGTTGGTGCGCTCAGGACAGTTGTAGGGTCCCATAAATGGCTTTAGCATATTTGGGGTGCATGGATGTAGATTGCTGGTGACTCGAAGTTGTCAGTACAGGGAAAGGTGAGCTGTCATGCAGAAAGGAACTGGACAATGTCAAAGAACTAGAAATTGGGCAGAATTTCATAGGTAAAAGTAGATGTTGAGACTACTAGTGGGGTGTGTTGTCTGGAAAGAGTGACTGTGGTATGTTACCGAGGGACCAAACACAGGCAAGCCTGAACTAGACCTTCTTGTTCATGAATGTCAGGCAGCAAATTATAGCCAGGTAGATGTGGCATTAATGTTGCTTAATTTGGGCTAGGAGATTTTCTCTTGTTCTGTTTGCTCACATGAAAGGTTGCTGTAGCTGGAACAAGTTAAGAAAAGAGATTGTTGCATATTAAGGAAGAAGGGTTTGGATGCTAAAGAGGAATATGCATTTTACAGGATGGAGGATGATTAAGAATAAGGAGCAAAGCAGGAGTATCTTACATGGGGGACTAGCTGATTTCCCTTGCATAGCATTACAAAGGCAAAGAGAGGAGGTGGATGCTCTGTGTAAATATGCTTGGGAGTCAAAATGCAAGCAAACGGTGGTCTACACTGCATCTCTGAGAGGACAATACTTGTGTAAAAACAAATAGCATAAACCTGATCATAAATATTGTAGGAAACCAGTAACAAGCTTCTAACTGTGGAGTAGCACACTTGTATGTGGGTCCGAGGGTGCAGAAATCTTCCTCTAACATCCTGTTCTCCAAACAGAGCTCTGAAATAATTAGGGCTTTATAATAGGGTGGCCTACAAAATGAGAAATTAATAACAAGGGATTGATAATTGTCAGGAAATGTATTTCCAGTCCTTTTTGTTAATGAGTTATAAGAAGGCTAAACACAAAGTATGTAGGGATTTATTAGCTCTAATATCTCTCTTGCTATCTCTTTCAAGTACTTTCTGATTTTTTTTTCTGTTCTGAAATTATGTTTACTAGTATAAAAATGAAAATATATTGCCATACTTGTAGGGGGAAAATATGATCTGTTGGATCTGACAGCCCATGAGATGCAAGGCTACTGTAGTTCCATGTCCCCATATTCAACCAGTAGCAAGGCTGAAGATGTATTCCCGGCAGCTACGTGCACACACAGTGTATGTATGGATAAATCCTTTCCTCTGAGTTGTCTGTTCAGGTTCCCTACCTGCCATTGTGCCACAGTACTCCTCTGGGCTTGTGCAGGTGGGTCGTTGGTGCACTGAAATGTCTCCTTGATGGGCAGAGGAGTAGCAGGACAGGATATTGCTTGGTCTCCTCCTCCTGCAGTCATGTCACTGTACTCCTTCATGGGCATGCAGATGAGGTTTTGTCATGTAGCTAACAGAGATCAAGCTTAGCTTGGAATGTGGTTCAAAGAGCAAGCGGCTCTAGGAGAAAGAGAGGTCTCCATTTGGTAGCTGCACATGCCTACAGAATGCTAGGACTGCACAGAATTAAATCTCTAATTAGGCAGAAGAGAGCTGGAGAAAGTTAAGACCAAAATATAACATTCATGACATGATTCAAAAAGGGACAACTGTTCAGAAGAAGAACATGGGAAACACTGAACTTCATTAAATGTTCCCAAAAGATTGGTGGAAAAAAAAGTAGGGCTGTAACATGGAAATGTCTAGATAATAGCAAATATGTTTGTCAGATGATACTGGGGAAAAAAAATGGAATGCAGACATTCTCATGGGTATGCCCTTTTGATACATAGAAATACTCTGTTCAGTCTGAGATTTTAGGTAAATGTTATGGAATATTACTTAAAATACAGACAGAAAGATAGATTTACTTTATTTCCTACAAAATAGATCATTCTCTTATCTCCCATTTTCACTTTTCAAAGCTTTCTATTTAAGTTGATGGATACATATGGGTTTTCCTGGGGGATTTTGCTTTGATTATAACTAGCTCACTCCTAGGTACCAGAGAAGTCTTCTACATGCAGTTTTTGGCATGGGGTCCACTCTTATACATCTCTGTTTACACTAAATGATTGCTGCCTGCAATTAAATTTGTGCTGAGGTTTTGAATAGCAGTTGTTGATTGGTTCACCAGCAGTCTAAAGGAATTTCTAAGTGGTGATCAAGAGCTTCCCACATCCCCTTCCTGTTCCCTGGAATTTTTGAGAGAACTCTATGCCCTCTGCAAAAGGCACAGCAAAGGAGGACTCTTGGATTCCTCTAATCCCTTCTGCTCTTAGATTCCATTTGAAGAATTCCTGCTTCCCAGCCTTGCTAGTATCAGTCATGACCCTGAGAAATGCAGTATGACACAAGTTCATGCTTCAGTTGATCCTGTCAGATAAGTCCTCCATTTGAATGTTTCTTCTCAACAAAATATTTCTTAACAGCACAGCGTTAGTAACATAACTCTCTTAAAAACTTCTCTTGATCCATGCTGAAGGCAGAGGTGGCAGCAGAGGATGACTTCATTTTCCAGATTGTTCATGCAAAGCCTGTTGATTTGATTCCCCTTCAGGAAATGTGTTTATACACTCCTGAGCTTGTCACTGTCCAGCTGGAGTGTCTTAGTGGAATTGCTTGTGTGACTTTACAGTCGGAGGAGAAGAATTGAGTAGAATCATAGAATCACGGAATTACGACCTTCAAAGACCATCTCGTGCATCTAGACATCTCTCATTACTTCAAGCTGCTCAAAGCCCTTTGTACACTGATGTTTAACACTTCCATTGATGGGTAGTCCACAGCTTCTCTGGATACTGTTCCAATATCTCACTACTTACATAATAAAAAAAGTCTTCCTTATAGCCAATCTAAATCTACTCTCTTTTAGTTTAAACTGAGTAGCAGTGCTTCCAGCTTTATTGAATACTCATCTCTCTTTCCTGAAGGAAAAAGGCAGGTACTCTCAGCTCATTTGAGACACTTAGATGATGAGAGGATTTCCCTTTCCTGCTCCATGCTCCTCCCCTCAGCTGTTTCTAATTTTATTAAAATAATGTATTTGGACAATTCAAAGCTTTTATTATGTGATGCCTACCAAAAATTACTGTCAAAGATTCCTTTTAAGAAATCATCTTGAATGAAGATGAGAAGGGGCTCCTATTCTAGCTAACAAAGGTCTTATATTTTGCAGATCTTCATTACAAATGCAGTAAAAATCTTCACATTTTTAAGATGGTCAGAGCAGGATCCACTTTTATATGGGCACATTCCCTAACAGTAGATATAGATTCTCCCATTTATGCCTTGCTTTCAAACAAAAAGGCGAAGTAAGTATTTTTTGGCTTTACAACATCATTACATGCCAGGAATATATAGATTCAAACAGTGATTGATAGTACTTTGGCAATAGCTACAAGCTGTTGTTATAATGCAGTCCAAAAGATGTTCAGAGTGGTTGTAAAGTGAGATGAACCAAATAAATTAGTCTGTAGAAGAGTTGCAAAGTCTGCCAAGCATGCTCTATCCACTTTCATCTTCATGTCTCTGGCTTCAGCATGGTTGGTGTGGCTCAGCCTTCCTTTAAGAATGGGTGCTTGGAGTGTGCCTGACTGCCAAGATCTGTGTTATTGGGAACTCTATTCTTAATGACTTGAAAAATAGAAGACTCAACAAGGATGACATGGAGTATACCAAGAGAGCAGTTTGGGGCAGTAGGAAGGAGTTGCACTGTTCCATGGTGCCCCTCTCTTCTCCTTTCCACCGAAGCAGTAGTTGTGCCGCAGTAATTATGTAGTGTATTTATGTTGTGCATGCAGAATACGCCTGGCACATCCCCAACACACTGGATTCTCCATGGATGGGTTGGACGGCACATGTACAGACTGTTGCATAGCTGACATTTCTTTTATTCAAATATGTGAGCCATGTGTGCACATGCCTGGATTACGTGCCATGACTGTGCAACATCATCTGGCCCGGGCTGCTTGAACCATCCGTCCAGTGCCACGAGCCTGTGCCACACAAAGTGGGCTTGTTATACACTGAAGTAAGAGAAGGGAGCGACTCCTTTCTGCAATTCCAAGCAGTGAGAATTGGGAACCCCAACACTGAAAGATTTAGAAAGTATAAGTCTTTGGCATTTTTTTCCTTGAACTATTTTTGTCTGGGATTGTAACTAGATTTGGCTACACATCTGTCTCTAAACTTCTGTAAGGAAACATAGCTGTTGTAAATATAAATGTCTTTAAAACTTCAATTTAATTGATAATTCCACAAATCTACAGTATTTTAAAATTGATTTTTCCCATATTTGACTTCTAACTGGCACTGACATAAAGAGACTTTGCAAAGCGGCGTCTAAAGTGTAGCTATTAGAATTGCGAACAGCTGTGTATGGGAATCACACAATGCACATAACGTACTGTGACAGCAGGGGAGGTGGTTTGCAGAAAATTGATGCATTTTTTTACTTTCAAGGTCACTTTACACACCGCTATGCAAATCAGCCCTCAAAATTGTAAAACAGAAAAAAATAATAAATATTTTTATGAATGTAGAAGTTAATAATAAGAATGACTTGAATAACATTCGTGTGAGCAAGAATTAAAGATCATAAAAGCATTTTTACATGAAAGAGATGAAGTTTCTGAATAATCTGTAATAGAATTTAAGTCCATTTGAAGCTCAGATTAGGGTTCTTTTTGAACTGAAACAATGCATAGCTTTCAGTGTGGTTTAAAGTTCCATTCAAATGCACGTTTGTTTGGGTTGCTTTTTTTTTTTTAATTCTATAACCACAGAAGATATTAATCCATTTTCTTTCTGCTTTAAAAAAAGACATATTTCAACTTTATGAAGTAGGTGTTTTCTGCAGAATGGGTGCTGATGAGAACCATGCACAGAACAGGAAGTTCAGAAGACAGGGGATGGCAACCGAGAGCGGCTCCATCTGCTCTGGAAACTCATTGCTGTAAGCGTGGGCCAAAATAACTGACAACACAAAGTCATTATTTATGGAAAGACTCTGAGCTCTGGCCGTTTGTCAAGCTGACTCAAGTAGTCTGCTGCTGGGCCTGATGAGCTAGCAAGTATCTAACATAGATTTGTGCTCCAATAAATGTCAGATACAGAGGCGTTACTGAAACAAATTGCTAAAATATCAGGAGAAAAGGGGAATGTACATCAAATAGCAAAAGGCCCTAATTACTGACTTCACTAATAAAGACTGGAAAGCATAAAAATGCATTGATTTCAAAAGAAAAGTGTGGGAGAGAGCAGCGTGATGTCCCAGCCCTGAAGCCAATGGCAGAGCTCTCACTGAGTGTTACAGAGGTAGGGTTTCACCTGCTGTGTACAGCGTTTAAGTGTACTTCTCCATCCATTCACTTCATCCTGTGGGAGTCAGGATGGTTCGTGGCTTTCTGAAATAGTTTCCATGTCTTCCTGTTTGGTAAAAGTTCCAGTCCTCAGACCAATGAGAACATTCCCCATTCTCTTAAAAAATACGCATCAGCAAGGATAGATGATATCTTTTAGACTAATAAAAAATGTTTGGGATGATGATGTGCTTGTTTTATGCTAACTTCTGTTGAAAGCTGGGATTTAGAGGAAAATCAGCTGAAAGAAGCATGGCGAATCTCATAGCCAAGTCAGGTTGCACTTTTTTTGTCTTTTCTTTTGAGGGTTTCCCAAATCTTGTCATCATTCTCAAACAGATGAATTATATCATGTTAAAAAATTACCAGAAGGAAGAATTCTTTCTGTAACTGTATGGTATACATGTTATATACACAGCAGCTAGAAATTCATATGCCCTCCTGCTCAGTTGCTCTAGTACCTGACTTTAAAGTAACTTGAGGCTGTCTTAAAAATGTGTCATGATTCTTTAGTT
The DNA here is from genome assembly GCA_020086605.1 of Lanius collurio. Classification (NCBI taxonomy): domain Eukaryota; kingdom Metazoa; phylum Chordata; class Aves; order Passeriformes; family Laniidae; genus Lanius; species Lanius collurio. The sequence continues at coordinate 16,892,619 of JACBWW010000020.1, read as the reverse complement.
AGTTACAGGCATTTTCCTATTGCAAAAACATTTTCTAAAATAGGCACATCTAAAAAAATAATAAACCCAAACCTCCAAGTAGAAAGCCTGTCTAAATTCATTGCTTGGCTGCATGACACACAGCAAGAAAGGGAGCCACATGTTCCTGTCTGGAAAGTGATCAGTTACATTATTCTAAGCATTAAAATGTGTCCATATGTGTGCATATGTACACACAGACACGCATACTTCAGATCGTGCTGATAATGGCATTTCCAGTCGCAGAAAAATAGATTGTGTACTAAATACTTTGTTTATCAGGCAAAGGATTTCATTGTGGTATACCCTTTCAACTTTATACTTTACACAATACTCTGTTATGATGGCAAGAGCAGTCTTAGAGTGGTAAACTGTTTCTCACATTTAGTCTGTTACTGAATGAAAAAAGGAGTCCACTGATCTACTTCATTTATCATATTTTACCTAGTGTAAATGCAGGTTATGTGTATCTGTAGTTCTTTATAAAATATCTGTTATACTCCTATACTTCAGGTATTCTAGAGCTGAGAGTCTCATGATGAGTTGTAGTCATGAAACAATCTTTTATCACATGCCCATGACAGTCTCACCTGCATGCTGGCGATTAATCTGTTTTTCAAGAATGTGTAACTTTACTGTCCCCTGGCAATTTTGCAGTCTTCCTGCACAGAAAGGCAAAACCTGCTGCAAAACTCTCTCCATACTATCAAAGTATTCCTCCAAAAGTGGTCTCAGAGGTCTAAAATGAGCAAGGTTCAGTCTAGATCTAGCGGTGAAGTTATGGATCGCTTGCATGATTGCAAGTGTTCAAGGCCAGGCTGGACAGGGCTCTGAGCAACCTGGTCTAGTGGAAGATGTCCCTGCCTGTGGCAGAAGGGCTGGACTGGAAGATCTTTGTGGTCCCTTCCAACCTGACTATTCTATGGTTCAGTGAAGCAGGGCATTGATAATGAGGGGGTGAGGGAGCAGCTGTATTTCTGCTGACCTAAGAAACGCCTCCATCACAGGCATTTCACACTGTAGAGGGCTTTGGCAAAAGTGGGGTGGAAAGGAACAAAGCCATCTTTCAGGCATTGGGATCTGAGGCTAGCAGCATGATTAGGAGCTGTAGATGGTGAGGAAGTAGCTGAAATGACACACATGGCCTTCAGCTTAATCCAGCCTATTTAGGAGGAGCTGGAACACGGCTTTGGGACCTTCCGGAGTTGAGCTGGTGACAGTGATAGTTTTGTTAACAGCATCAAACCTGTATGGGGGTTTGTCTCTTTGTCAGTGAGTGGTGTAGAGGGGCCCTCCAAGGACAGGGTGCACAGTGGACCATGAAGTCAAGGTACAAGCACTCTGAACCATGCTGGATCATGCCTTCCCTGCACTTTTCCTATCACAGTGATCCTTGCTGTCTGCTTAAAGACAGACCCTTTGAGAGCTCTGAGGATTTGGTTTGATCTGATGGTGAGCCTTCTGCAAATAGCAAAAAATGTGGCAGTGGTTTTACCTCTGTTTTTTGAGATGTTACTGAACAGTTTTTATTATGGTCATGAAATTGAACTGTGTTTTTCTGTCTCCATTAGGAATTTATTTTCATCAGTAACAAAAGGAATTTATTTTATCCGTTAGCTTACTTACTTTTCCTTCACTGAATTGTAATTTCCAGTGTGGAAGACAAGTCTTGGTTTTGGGAAGGGGAGAAGGATCAGATATTTTGCAAATGAGCAGCCAGCTTCTAAATTCTGCGCCACAAAGGTTATTGTGCATTTTTACTGCATTTGATACTCATTATGCTGTACATGATCTGTACTTTCCATGAGGAATCCTGCAGTTGTAAAGGCTCACACAATGACTGCTTTAATTAGAAATACAATGTCAAGAAATTTGGCACCTTTTTCATTCTTTGTTCAAATAACAAATGTTAAACACATGGACATCAATTAATTCCTGGAGCAATTTAACTGATTTGAGTGGCTTTACAGCAGGGGTCATTTAGGCTATGACATTAATTTCAAATGAGTTATTTTTTTATTAACTTCTCTAATTAGAATTGCCATCTAAAAATTGGTAGTACAAGAGGAATAACCTGAGATCTGGGAAAAGTGATGTCAACCATACTTTTGTTGGCAAGCCATTTCATAAAATCACAGAATCCTAGAAGTTGGAAGAGACCTTAAAGATCATTGAGTTCCAACCTCACTACTGTGGGCAGTGAACCTTCCACCAGACCAGGTTGCTCAAAGCCCCAACCAACCTGTCCTTGAACAAGAAAGAGGCATCCACAGCTTTTCTGGGCTACCTGTTCCAGTGTATCAGCACATTCACAGTAAAGAATTTGTTCCTAATATCCAGTTTAAACTCATCCTCCTTCAGTTGAAAGCCCTCCCCCCTTGTCCTAGCCCTACATGCCCTTCCAAAAAGTCCCTTTCCAGCTTTCTTATAGGCCCCCCTTTAGGTACTGATTTGCAGGCAATTTTCTAAATGTTGTTTTGCTACGGGCTAGCACTGAAAAGAAGAGAGAGTATTCTTATTAATCCCTCTCTTTTGCTTTTGGGAGAGTAACAATTTTGCAGATTACTGAATGTCCTCCTCTCTAACAAGAGTTCAGTTGTATTCTTGCAAATTGTCAACTGAAGTAGTTTGCTGCTGTGAGTTATTGGTGGTAATGATTGCAGAATTAGGCTCTTAAGTTACAATATTGTCAAAGAAGCTGTTACATTTAGTAATAAGAACCATTAAAATGTTTTAATTGATATTTGCTTTGAGAAATAGTAATTTCACATGCCTTTGCTGCAAATGTTGATTTGTATGTGTGTCCATACTCATTTCCAAGGTGCAAAATTAGCAAATGACTAGTGGATTGAATCAGTAAAACTATTGTGCTCTGTGCAGAAGTGAATAAACCAGCTATTTTAACCCCAGCCTTGGCTTCCCCTCTCCTGGGCTTCCTAGCGGATCCTTTTGAGATATATCTGTTCGCAAAATAAAGACACTTTTTATGCTTTTTAGTACTTGCTGACTATTTGCCAAGGATTTCTATGAAGTATCTGTGAATATAGCCTGAGACAACACGACACTGCTTCCCCTGTTTCCTGTGGTGAATGGCGAGTCCCAATGATAAACTGTAACACTACTCAAGGTAGGAAGGGTGAGCTGCCAGAAACTATTTATCACTTCACTGGCTTTGTACCATGTACATCCGTCTGAACTTAAATTGAGGTTATAAGAGGAGTTTTCTTTTTGCCCCAGCTTTGCCAGCAATAGTATCTTGCATAAAGATGAACATAAAAAGTTCAGTGTTCAGCCCTTAGATGTTCCCATGCCATGAAAAGAAGATGGAAGTGATAAAAAATTTAACTCAAATACCTTCAGTTTCTCACAGCTTGTGCTATAATGTTAATCTGCCATTCGGTATGGTGAATGCCTCTTTATAATGGTAGATTTCAGGATGATACTTTATGTTTTAATACATAATGTCAAGTTTCATCCTCTTTGGCTATTTTAGGAGTTTTAAAATACTAATATCTCCAGTCCTTTCATTCTATTTGATGTTGCTGTTATGGATAAAAAAGTGACTTCTCTTTTTTCTGTACAACCTCATTTTAGAGATGGTAGATATTCTAGGCTAAAAATAAAACTTATATGATATTCTAAGCAAAGCTTTGGGTAATTCTTTGTGGTTCAACTCATTATAAACCCATAAATCCACATGAAGTTAATCTTCCTACAGTTGAATGCCAGTTCAAATTTTTGTGATGTTTCTCTCTTGTTCAGTGTCTAGTGCTGTGAATCCCATGATACATAACTGTGTTGTAAAATGGAAGTGTTGTCCAGAGAACTCAGCATGCATTCAGCAACCTAGCACTTCACATTTTAGCACACTCAGAGCAGACATGCATCTTCTTTTTAAGTGCTGTTTGTGTTTTGATGTTAATGGCTGTGTCAGGTGTTTCTTCACCTCAGAAAGAAACGGAATCAAAGAAACAACTGGCTTCATTTGTGAAAAGACAGTAATTGATAGTCATGTGATAGCAGGTGGCTGCTGATACATTGCATGCTCTTACACATCTTCCAATAACTCACTAGTTGCAGTTGTTGCAAAATGTGGTTTTGCTAGGAGAGATTTCCCGGGATTTCATCATTTTTTTGCAGTTTTCCTTTCTACTGACTGCAGTTTGCTTAAGTTTAGGCTGTTATTTTTGAGCAGTTGGCTCATGCTAACAGGAATATTGGCGGCCTGTCTCATCAGCTCAAGTGGAACAGGGTGCTGAAGTCGACCACCCTGCTGTCTGAAGACAAGGAGCCTGAGAGCAGAGCACACCGCTTGGGAGCAATTGTGTGCTGGGTGACCTCACAGCCGCTTCACACACAAACATCTCCTTTCCCATGCTTTCTCCAGACCTTGGCAATAGCAGAGAGCTAAATGGATGAGAGGGTGTGGTGGGAGAGACAGAGCTGGGGATGAAGGGAGGCAAAGAACGCTTCATTTCTAGACCTTGAGTGGGTATCTATGAAGCTTTTACGAATATTTTGCATATGATCCCAAAGCATTATGTGAGGCATATTATAAATTAATCAAAATATATCACTGAAATGAACTTACTTGTATAACCAAAATTCCATCACACAATCAAAATTCACCTATTCTTTAAATTTATAGTAACAGCAAACTCACTTCATGCTTTTCTGAGCATGTTAAAAATGCTTAATCTGTCACTTGAAAAATGTTAGTGCAGTAACTTTTTTTCACCAAATTACAAAAATGCATTATAAAAATGCCATGAAGAGAAGTAATTGATTGCTAGTCCATACCATAGAGACTGGCTGTCTGCTCAACACCCTTAAGTAATTAAATTGCTTTAACCACAGATAACTAGGCCAGATTCCTTTACGTGATTCCCACCCCCCACCCAGGATTCATCATTTTATTTCACTTGATGTTGACTTTGCTGTAAACTACAAACACACAGATAATGTGTCAAATCCAACTCATAGTCTTGTTTTTGCATTATGAAAGAAAAAAGTTGGGTTTGCTCCATTATTTTAATATTTGTTCTTAAAGAACTTTAAAGAGGTCAGTTGCTTTCAATACTTCGATGTGTGGGGAGGGTTCTTCCATAAAGAAATGCCAATATTGAAGCTGCTCAAGTAAAAGAGGCATTTTGTGCTAAAATTCAGTTCTCATGACTTGCTGCCTGGTTTTACCATGCATTCCCCTTACCTTTTGAATTTTGCTCTTACAAGGAAGGGTAGCTAAATAAATACAGTAGCACAGAAGCAAATGGAAAACATCTGTTTTTCTTTTTCAGGAATGTAGTGACTCAGGTTTTATGAACATCTGAACTCAGCACTTTTACATATTTGTAGAATTTTCTGTAGTTTAAAATTGTTGCCATAAAACATAAACCTAAAGAGAATACTATAAGAAGTGTGGAGATTGTGCTTGCACTTTGGAAATGCCAGATCTGAACAGGAATGAGAGGAAAGTGGTTTCTTGGGTTTTTTTCCTCTTAAGTGGAAATTATTCAGAACCCCAAGGAAATATGAAGAGCATACAGGAACACACCGTGGGTTAGGGTAGTGCTTGTGTCTGGAATGGCCACTACAAGGAAATAAAAAATCCTGCTCTACTCAGAGTGATCCTTCCCATATATGCCATTGAGTTCTCCAGCTGTTGGAGCATTACAAGAGTACTGGTGGATCCTGTAGTGACAATAGCAGTGTAATGGAAAGGGGTATTCTGGGATTTATAAACTACGAGACTATTTGAAATAGATGGAAGCACAGGTTTTTTTTAGTAGAAAGTGGGTAGGTTCTGTGTCTTAAAGAGAAGGTTAGTCTAATGTAACATCTGGTTTTGATAATAGAGTATGTCGACCTAAAATATTAAGAATGCCTTTCTCAAGTTGAAAATGGCTTCTTTTGCTAGTATGGCCTATTTTTTGTACCAGGGATCATTGTGGAAATCTTTTGCTGTCTCTCATTCCCTCAGATCATGAGCTCCATCTCCTTTATTTCTATTGCTTTCTCCTCTGCATTTAGATCCCCTTCAAAACTTTATTCTGTGCAAGTCTGGTATTTGAGACATATAAGTATTACCACATTGCCAGAGCTGCATGTCATTACTTTCTTAAATCCCTAGTGTTCCCACATTTTTATCTCTCCTTTCTTAGGACTATTGCCAATGTTCATTATTTCAGTACCTGTTATGTCATCTCTATTTTGGAAACCTAAAGACCCTTATTCCTACTCATCTTCCTCAGCTGTAAATCGCTGAAAGTGGGATTACATAAATTCATTCACGTACCAAAATGTAGCTCTTCATACTGTTCATTTAAATCTACTTTCTTCAAAGTTAAGCACCTCTTTCCCACCAAATGCCAATGTACATTTTCTTGTAGTCATGGCAGCGATGATGTGATGTCACAAGTACTGTTTTGGTAATCTTCAGAAAGGGAGAAAAAAGCCTACAGTTTCTGCATTTTCAATCACAGAATATGCTGAGTGGGAAAGGAGGATAATTGAATCCAGCTCCTGGTCCTGCACTGTGTGCTTCAGAGGGTTGTCCAAATGCTTCTTGAACTCTGCCTGACTTGGTGCTGTGACCACTTCTGACCACTTCCTTGGGGAGCCTGTTCCAGTGCCCAGCCACCCTCTGGGTGAAGAACCTTTTCCTGATTTCCAACCTAAACCTCCCCTTGCACAGTTTCATGCTGTTCCCTTGGGTTCCATCACTGGTCACCAGAGAGAAGTAAAGGTGCTCAACTGTCTGTAACTGTCTAAAACAAAAACTTAGATGGAAAAGGTTTTAAACTGTGTGGAAATTCAACACCTCCAAAGATATTATTTTGGTTCTAATTAGTGGATATCCAAACTGTAATAAAGCACTACCTGCTGGACACCAAAAGCTTGAAAAATTCAAGTTAGCCATGCCTCCCAACATAAAGTGAATGCTGAGAAAAGTTCAGACTAACACAAATATCAACTATCAGAAAATATTTTATGCTAATAAAAATTAAAAATGAGCTGATTAAAATATGCAAAAATTTCAGTCCCAATCATTGAAAAAGGCAGTATTGACCATGAGGTTAACAACTGATAATTATGGCAGAAAGAACCTTCCTGTTTGTTGGCAGATGTTAGGTTGCAGCCATCCCTTTACCCTGAAGGCACTTACTAGTCTGGAAGATCTTGTGTAGTTTGAAAAATGGAAAACCAAATCCACTGTGTTGTTTTGAGCACTGGAGTACTAACATCTGCTGATGAAGTGAATGCCAGCTCTGTTTTCTGTATCTGATTGACTACAAGGGGAGCAGCACCTGGAGTCAGGCTCACCCTGCATGTTCTCTATGATTTTGCTTGTATGTGCTAATTATTTGCTTTGGTGTGCATGCTATTATTTCTTAGCAAGAAGATGAAAGGGGCATTTTGCCTTGAAAATTGCTAAAAGAAAAGTGTGGGGGTACCTTTGTAAGGTCCAGAGTAAACTGAAAATCCATTCCTCTCCATCTCCCACTTACGCAGTTTCAAATCCTCTGCTCTTCAAGGTCAGTTGAGTCAGGTCAGAGCCAATTAAAAAGAGAGCTGTGTGCTTCTGTGTGCTTTGTAGTTTGAGCATCTTATTAGTATCAGCCTTTTCTGTTAGATCTTCAGTATCTTGTTTTATGCTTCTGCAATTGCTCTGACAGTTTGTATCACCTAAAAAGTCCTGCTTACAATAGTGCTGGCAGCTGTGCTCCAAACAGCTAGGTATGTTTGTTCATGCAGGCTTTACTGTCTCTTTTGTGCCTTCTCAAATTTCCAGGATGGTCCCAGTGTAAGGTTTTTAGATACTGAAAATATTTGGTTTTCCTTCAGTATACTTACGTTTCCAAAAACATTTCTGTACTGGTTTCACTTCATTATGTAGAAAGCTGGTTCACAAAGCCTAGAATTAGAAATGGTCTAATGCTTCTCTATGCTCTTATGTTTACAGATGTAATTAAACTGAAAAGAGAGGCTGCAGCTTTGCTCACCTAATAGAATGACAACAGCAGTAGGTAGTTACTGATCTTGGGGCTTGACTTGTAGACAGTTTTTCTTTAAGTCCCAAAGTACATGCTAATGATACTGTGTAATGATGATGAGCTTTCAAGTAAAGAGCACAATTTCCATTTTTCTTTGGAGCTGTCACCATGGTATCTGAGGGGCTTGAAGTTGTTAACCTCTCAGGTGGATGGATATATCAATCTGGAACGACTGGTAAATTCTTAACAGGAATGAGCAGGGGTAGTTGCATACAAGTATGAGCATGTGTTGTTTTAATCCAACTAAGAATTTCTCCCATAATTTTGGTGACTTTTGTGGGTCTATCTGTGGTAACCATCCTTAGAGAATGCTGCCATCTACTATGACCTAAAAAGCACATTCAGTCTCAGTTTAAGGGCTCCATTTTTGTTGGGGTTTTTTTTAAAGAATTAATGAGATTGAAGATTCTCATGAGGATCATTTCACCCTCCTAATGAGAAAACCAAAACTCTATTCACTACCATAAGAGATGCTCTAGCAGGAGGAGATGGCTATCTCCAACTTGAAATGAAGGATTTCAGATATCCCACCTGTGTCAGACACACAATTTTGTTAGTCCTGCTCCACGATGTTATATTTATTGACAAAAAGGAACAACTGGCTACTTTGTATGAATTTTCCATCCTTCAGGTTTGTAATTCTGTGCTTCTACCATATGTATGTATATATATATTTATATGTATGTATGTATGTATGTATGTAAATCAGTGTCTAGCTGTGTGTTGATTTGTTGGGAGTTTTTTTCCACTGACCAAAACTTTTCATAAAACAAGAAAACAAGTCTGTCATATCTGCCAAAATTCTTCAAATGAACAGTGGAAATAGAGTGAATACAATTTTGGTCTGTAGCTCTTAAGAAGCAGAGACAGAGGCAAAACATGATGAGGAGTGAGTATGTTGAATTTGGGTACCTTTAGCATCACCTTTCATCTTCCTAATTAGTGTACTGTTCTGGAGATGGGGGAGTCTTAAGAGAAACAAGCTGAGGCCCATCTAATTTAATGCATCATCCAATAGTTGCTAAAAGGGGCACAAAGTTGTTTAGCATTTCCGTGTCAGCTTCTTATCCTGACACCATTTTCTATATGCTAACAATTGTGAAGAGGTTCTTTAGAGGGCTGCCTTTTGGTAATCTGCCAGAGTACCAGAAAGTCTTCCTTGAAAAAATAAGTTGTTGTGTTCCTTTGTATGATGCCAGGGTGGGGAAGAGCATCTCATCCTCTGTTTCATGCCTTTGTGTTTAATTTGCTGACCCTATTCATATAATCAGCAATACCCTTGGATAAATGCATTCATGATTTCTAGATGCAGGACTTTGGCTCTCATCTTTCAGCCTTCTATCTCAAAATTCCATATAAAGATTGATCAATGCTTTCATCCCCATCATACAGTTGTGGATGCGAAAACAGAGACTGTGAAACATTCAGGATAAAAAAGTGTCACAAAATACAGTGTTAGAAACAAGAGTTTCCTGGCTCTCTGTCTAATTTCTAGAGTTATGATTGTTTTCTTCCATTACAGAAGCATCTTACATGATCATATTTCTATCCCATTCTTTTAATATGTGAGGAGATTAATTAAAATTATTTTAATTTAAATGATTTTTCAAGCTCAAGTGGGTCATTGTGGTAAGCCAAAATTGAAACAGGCAGGACAAGCATTCTTGCTGTACCCCATGCTTATCAACGTGTCAGGTTGGACCAAGAACATTCTGTAAAAGTTATTCTGTGTTACAACAAATCCCCTAGCTAGATTACAGCATTGACAAATTTTTACCAGATTTTTACTGCCAAGTTCACTGGGAGCACATCTGGAATTATTCGACATTGTCGCGTCTGGCAGATCATGTTCCTTTTCCATTTAGGGCAGGTTGGTCATCACTGGGAGAATTCCTAGCTGCAGTATTATGTCCTTTCCCACCCATAACTTAAAGGGGTGCCCTGAGTTCCTTGTTCTCCTCTGTTTGACACAGTTAAGATCAATCAACTGAATTAAGGAGGCGTAGAATCAGCATTTGCATACTGATACATCTGTTAAAGTTTATTGGGTAAGGTATTTATATGTACATATGTGTCCAGAGGGAGAGACAATCGTGCTCCCAAGTCCCAGGTCTTATGCGCTACAGGAGATGGAGTCTGACAGGATCCTGAAACATCCCTCAATGCATCTGCCAGCCATGAGCAGGGCCAGTTTTAAACCTTTCTCACTAGATGTTTCTCTGCACGGTTCTTAAAAACTGCCATGAACTCTCCTAAAACTTCCCAAACTTTCCCAGACAATCAAGTACATAACTCCTTTTACTACAAAAGTTTCTCCTAACATCCAGTACCTTAAATCTTGCTGCAACTTAACCCCAGCCTCACTGGCCATAGGAAAGTGTGTTAGGTAAAGCATGACTAAGAAAAGTATTTGAAAAATGTTCCCCTGTTCCTTCCTGTCTTCTCTGCCCCAGACTAAACAAACCAAGCTCTCTTATTCTTGGTTCTGATAGCTGCGTGATGATTTTGGGCACTTTGCTCTGGGCTGTCTCCAAGTTTTCCATGTGCTTCCTCAATTGCAGTGGTCACAATGAGGAGCAATACTGCAAAAGAGTCATCTCTGCAGAGCAGAAGACTGGATTATTTCTTGTTTCTCCCCCGTAATACTTGTCTGTAGTTCCTGGTGTGGGACTTGCTTCTTCTGCCATGGTGTGGCACTGTCTGCAAGAGTGGATTGTCCATGTGCTCCCCTTCTTAAAGACAGGCACTCTACTTGCCTCCTGGCCTTTTGAAACTGTGGCATTGCCTGTACCTCCTCAAAGAAAGCCTGTAATGGGTCAGAGATTAGTTTACTGACTTCTTGAAATTCTCTCAGGTGCAATTCATCTGGCCCAGCTGACATGAAAATGTCTCGGTTTATCTAGTCTGGTTTTCCTCTAGTCTATCCATGATTATTCTAATCATCTGATTCCTCTATCTTTCCTATCAAAGGCTGCAGCAAAGAGGCATCGAACCTATTAACCTTCTTGGTAATAACTGTGAATATATTTGCCTTGCATTTAGTAATGGTATCTTCAATTTTTGTCATCTCCCTGAAATTTCTGCCTTCCTTTCCTGTTTTCCTCGTTCCTTCTTCAATTATTTTTTTTTGCCATCACTCTCAGGGGATGTTAAGAGCACCTTTGCTCATTCTTTTTGCCCCTGTGTGCCTGTATTTCATCTGTAGTGGTCTGAGCTGAGTTGCACTTCCCATGACTTTTTGTTTCTGAAGTCAGCAAAATCCTCATGTTATAGCCAAGAGGATGTCCTTCTGTTTCTCTGGGTTTTCTGCCTCATAGGGGAAATTTCTGCTTATGTCTTGATTTGTATCTTTTAAGAAACAGTAACTTTCCTGGAGTCTTTTTACCTTGTACTTTTGATTTGGTTGTAGTCTTGTATACAAAGTTGCTTGGTTTATTCAGCCTGTTTTCTTAAATATAGATCCTTTCAGTGTTCCTGTTCTTCCTTTTCCCATCGTGAACTAGGTGAATTCAGCCATTTCAAGTTTTTTGCTAGTGTGATTGATGCCTAAAATCTCAGTAAGTTTCCTGTTGTTCATAAAAATTAAATTTTGAAGTCCTGCTTCTGATGATGTTTTCTATTACCTGTATGAAAAAAAAAATCGGCTGTACATTTAAGGACTTTACTGATTGTAGTACAGGAGCTAGAGGTGGCATAGCTAATTAAAAATTGGCAATATGTACTTGAAAAATAATTTTTGTGTCTTGCACAATCTGTGAAAAATACTACAAAATCTCCAGGGGCAAGCTCGTATTGTATTTGTAGTGAAACCTCTAATGCACATTTGGTTATGAGATAGCTTAGCATATCCCAGCTGCTGGTGGTAAAAGTCTGCCTCTGCCTGCAAGGAGTGTCACAAGTTTTCTGAGACAAGAGGGAAAAGAACAAGGCAGAGCTTTGGATTGCTCAACCGCCTTTCACAAATTTAGTAACTTAACCTGCCTGGTGGCTGTGACAGTCTCGGCAGCAGTCAGGTCTACCTGGCCAAGTCCTTTACCTCATAGCCTGTAATGTCTTGCTGTGACATTGGACAGACAAGGTGCCTGTGCACCATCCTACAAGGGTCTGGCATTTCTTGCAGTGAGTCAGTCTGAAATGCCTAAGAATTACAGATGTTTGCCACGAATGCAGACCTGTGGATCTGTGAACATTGGTAAGTCTGTGCTTTGCAGGAGAGGGTACTCATAACCACAGGTGATCAACAACTTATTAGTGGCAGGGAGCCTATTGCAGTAGTTCTGTAAAGAAGTCTACTGCAATAGGCTGTATGAAAATCCTAAACGTGGAGTACGGAGGCTGATACGATATTTTCAATGCTCTATTTTAGGTAAGCTTTCTTTGTGTAGACTTTTAACCATCAAGATTAAAGACTACAGAAAATAAGGTGTTCAATTTATAGTTTTGAACTGCAAGATTATGCTACATTGATTTCTCTTCACAGGAAATAGGTAATAGTGTTATTTTTAATGGTGCTGATTAATGGTGAGTTGTGACTGGTTGTTGCCTGGGATGTTCTCCCTTTCACTTTTTGAATTGCCCATTCTGTGAATCAGTAATATCTTGCATATGATTGCACTATTTGTAAGGCTAGGGTAGCAAACTTTTACATGAATATGAAAGCCAACTTGCACACAGATACAGGCTTGAGACGAGCTCTGGGGTGTGTCAGCAGAGGAAGCTTAGGTCTGTATTGTTGTGGGTACAATGTTGTAGCCTCTTACAGACGAGTTCAAATTGCCTCAGATTCTTTTTCTAGAAAATAATGAAAACACAGCCACAACATCACTCAGAATCTGAAAGCAGCCTGACACTGACCTTTCCTGAGTGAGCACAGGGCTGAATTCAGAGGGGTCCTGGAGCTGGCAGCAGGGGTGCAGAGAATGCAGGTAGGGAGCATGGTATGTGTAAGCCTGTTCACCTTGGGAGCTGCACCTCATCTCCACCGCAATGCCAGGATGCTCAACTGCATTCCTGGAGGTCCAGGCTTCTTTCAAGTTTGAGAGGTCAGAGATAAACAAATCTATCTCTCTACTTTTGTATTACGTCGTGGTTCTTGTCATGTTTGTGCTTTAGCACCTTGTGCTCCTGAAATTGCTGACTTTCTGGAGGTATGCACTCTGTGAATGGTTTGATGGTAAGTGTTGGATGCAGAGTGCTGTACTGTTCATACATATATTCATTATGTGTATATATATCCTGTACACATATTATGTATACACACACAGTAATATAAATACATTTTTATATATGTGTACATATATATACACTCTTTTATGTATGTGTATATATGTATATATATACACACATATATTTATTCACAATAATGAAAATATTCCTTCTCCATCCATAAAGAAAAAATGTTGCCATTTTTAGTTAAACTTTGTCACTACATAGTGAACAACTTCTCTAAGCTAAAAAAAATACCATTCCCCACGGTGTCATTGCCATGTAAGCACTGGGATACTTACTGCCTTGGACAGACACTTCCTTTCTTTGCCATGAAGTAAAAGTCGACAGGGAAATTTTGCAAATTGCTCTGGTATACATCTTCCAAAGATGAAAAAGAACCTGACCACAAAAAAAGGTGTATTCTGGTATTACCCAATTTTACAAAGAATGGCACTTCTGCTATTTGCTTCTGTAAAAGTTTTGAACATCTGAGCACCAGAAAATCTACAGCTGAGAGTCAGTGTTGCATGATAATGCTGGAAATGCCCTTCTGAGTTCAATGAATGTTCCTATTCTGAAAATTCTGAAATTAATTACCAGAAAGTTACAAAATGAGGGAGATATATTTGCATGCGTGTCTGATTCCCTGACAATGTGCAAATTGGAAAAAAGAAAAGTTTAATCACTGTACGGTAACCTGAAAAAACTTAAATCATGGTTACCACATGTTGTTTCATTATGGTGGCCTTTTTTTCATCTTTTTCTATGCTTTGAAAAGAAGTTGGGGGAAAGAAGCAAATATGTAACAAGCAGCATATGCAGACTGTAAGGTGGAAGTGGTAAATGAGTAAGACCACATTTGGAAGAGACAGATGGTGATTTTTCTTGATCATATGGTAGCACTGGCAGTAGAAACGTTTTGGAGTTAGAGAAGTGGAGAGGCCAGACATATTTCCTAGATGTAGGATGCTTTATTTGTTGAACATGCAGAAATGCAGAGAACAAAAACATTAAACAACCCTTGGAGATGTGCATGAACACGATACATTTATTTGTGGTTTACTTTGAACTCCTGGCCACTGACATGGGATCTGTGATTATGTATTCTTGCTTTGGCTGATAACATGTCCCAGCATTCTTGTCCCCATTCCCAGTTTCTCCTTTTTCTGGTATCTGCTTAGCTCTTGCTGCAACCTGCCTTCTTCAGACAGCAGTTAGCCAAAATTGTCTTATATCTGCCCATGGTTATTTCTGTTCTGGTTGTTTGTATGTTAACCTTCAGCCAGCTGTACATTTGATTAACAGATACAGCCATGGGCCTGATTTGGCAAAAGCCTGGTTATTATATTGGGCTAGTTTATTACAATGCTAGAAGGTGTTAAGATGTCCTCTGTCAGGAGGAAGGGTGCACTACAGGCATATAAAGTGGATAAAAACTCATTGTGTTCTGAGGAGGTATTTTTTATGTGTGTGTATATATATATAATGAAAAGGATGATTTCTAAAAATAAGTTGATAGAGGAAATAACTTTCTGCAACTGTATGTTTTTATAATTAGTTGAGCAGCATCTCTGGTCTGTTACTACTGAAAATAAGTAATCAAAAGGACTCTCTGAAAAACAGTGTAGCAAGAGAATAATTAAACCTTTTAATTCCCTATTGTTTGATTGTTTTGTGCAGTTTTTAGGAGACTTTCTATTTATTTTTGTAGCTTTAACAGTAAATCTTAGATATTTTTAACAACTGAGCATCTGAGCAAATAGAACAACATTTTCATAGCAATATACAGAAGATGTATTATGTGCAAAACCTTTCTAGAATGTGGGAAACAAATGCTTAAATACAGATTAAGAGTGAAAAAAAAAGAAAAAGAAAATAAGCTTTACAAGCAAAACCTGTATGACAATAGCAGAAGGTACTTTTAAAAATCCACTTGTCACATTTTTTATCCTGCAAAGATGATAAAACTAATGGCATTTCACACACTAATGGAAGGAAACAAAGTAGAACTTTCAGCTGACAGGATGAGAAGAATTTTGCTAAAGCTTCAGTAGACAGTGCAGAATCTAAAGCCTAACAGGGTTAGGAGTTTAAACTAAATCCATTTGAAAATAGTGTAGTCCTGGTCACAAGTATCTGAAATACTAACAAAAGGTGGAATAGTCAGTGTTTTTAACTTTCACAGAATTAAAAAAATGTTGAAATTCAAGACATTTCTTGTTTTGTTGACTAAGGGATAATATGTTCATTTGTACTAAATACGAAGTATTGGGAGTTTTGAGAGGAGAATTATGAAGACAAAATACTTTGGAAAATTTCCACACATTATGAACATTGCAAAAGAATGGATGCTGATTAAGTGGTCCTCTACACACTGTGATTGTATTCATAGAGCAGAAATTTAGAGATTAATTTTGACACCTTTTGCATCATTTTTCCTGGGCACCACCTGGACATACCATGGCAGGACCCACTCAGCCATGGAGAGGCACAACACAGTGGTGAGAATGATGTTGAAGGACATGACTGGCTAAAAGGAACTTCTTAGGCCCCACGAGTTCTTTTCACAGGCTGGTATTGTGATACAAAGTCACACATCTCCTGCCAACACTTGACATGTTTGAAAAGATCACCTGATGTCAAAGTTTGTGAAGACAGCTTGTCCCTGGCTATTAGTGCTGTTTAAATTTATGTTTTCGTGTACATTGATAATTGCATTAAACTTTATTTTGAGATGGGCCTCAGAGTTGTTGTTATCATCAGATGTCTCCTGAGTCCCTCATTAAAGTCTAGGCTTGTCCTTAATTAAGAGTCAACCTCAGTTGAGCTTCAGTAATTTCAAATAGTAGGAACCCATCCACCTGCAGATTCCCTGAGGGCTGTGGTGATGCCTGTTCCTAACTCTCCCCAGACCTGTCTCATGACTCAGCCCACTCTCAGAGCAATTCACCATTGTGTTGGCTTTAACTTCTCAATGGTAGAAAAGACATTTCCCTCTTTCCTAGATTTCCTTCAGCTGGCAGGCTTTCCATTTGTTTTGCAGCTCCAGCTTGAAATGATTTTATATTCAGCCGAGAATTGGCAGCACTTTTGGCTGGACAAAGTTACTGTGATCTTCCTTCCAGTGCCGCACTGGATGAGTGCTGGAATGTTAATCCATTTACCTGAACTGGAAATGCTTAGTTTCATTGACCTGCTCCTTATTACTTGTAAAGCAGTAAGTTAGAAGATATGTTCAAATTACAGAAAGTAAACTTAGAAGGAGCTTTTATTCAAAGAGAGGTGTATCATTTTGATCACAGTGTGAAACTGTACAATAGCTGGCTGGGCAGGCGTAGATAGCAGTTGGCAGGAGGTGGGAATCAAAAGGCACATCCAGATTCAGCACTGAGGCTGTGCCAAGCATAATTTTGTTGAGACCTGTAGGAAGAGAGGATTGTGTGGGGCAATGAAGATCAACCCTCCTTTCTTTATTCCAGGAGTGCAGAATGTTTCAATCAACCCTCCTTTCTTTATTCCAGGAGTGCAGTGTTTCAGACAAGCAATTCACTTTTTCAAAGTTAAAATACTAGCTGACTGCATGGTACCCTGCTGTCTTTGACTCAGGTACTTGACTTTCTATGCATTGGAGACTTTTCAGGATATGTTACTTAGTAAACTAAAATCTCCGTGATTTCAGTGACTAACTCCGACAGATTCAGACTCTTAGTTTTCAGAGGATTGACCTAAAAAATACTTCAAAATGGGTCCTTGGAGTTCTGAAGTTTATTTTTGTTTCTGCACAGCTGGTGTACATGTGTTTCTTTAACACCACATGTTAGAAGTTTTATGAAACAATAAAAAATACCCTGTACATACTACGGATTTACTCAGCAAATCTTAGTATCCTTATTCGTTCAAAAACTAAAAATATTATTTTACTTAATTTTTCATAATAGGTTGGCCCATATTTATTGGGTTTTTTTACAGAAAAGCAGTTAAGCAATCTGAAAAAAGAGTTTATATGTACTAGAATATAATTTGTATCCCTTCAAGGTTTAAAACAACAAGCTTGTGTGTTGTAGAGTTTGTTTTACTTTGTTTTCTAAAAGACCTAGAAGCAATAATTGAAATCCTAAATCTGCTGAAGCTGATGGGAAATTCTTGGGAACCAAACTTCTTAGGAGTAAAATTTCTTTATTCCATGCCTGTATGATATGTTGCTAGTCATCAGCTTTGACTGACTACAGCGAGTTGGAATACCATTCGTAGTGGAAACTTGGATGGCCACATGACTGCAGAAGCAGGTCGTGAAGGTGGAAATCCTAAAAGGAAAGGAAAAACCAATTCACTGAAGATGTAAACAGGAATTAGCAAAGACTCCTGGCACCGGCTTAGGCAGTGCAGATGTAACTACCTGGGTGTTTCCCAGCAGTGGATCCTTTAGCATAATTGCCTTCAAATAAGTTCTGACTGAAGGTCATCTATGGTGAATTTGGTTCATGCAGTCCTACTCTATGAATAAGGGGGTTTTTTTTGTGTGTGTGCATTTCAAAATGCTTAAGATGAGACTTGCCTCTTTCTGAAGCTGTCTGCTAGCTATTTCCTGTGATAGATTAACTAGTTTCAGTATCTCAGAGGTAAGACCTCAGGTGTACACAGATGTTTTCCTGAAAAAAATGTATTCCTTTAAATGCAGAACTGTGTGTGTTGGTAATGCTAAGTTAAGCACTCCACAGTCTGCATTTCAGTTCCTTGTAGTTAAATGTAAGCCAAATCTTGCAGCAAGGCTGGTTTTGGAGAAATCAGGAATAATTTGGAATAATTCACATCAAGAGTTCTCTTCCATTAATTAAGCAGCTTGATCGTTGATGCTCTGATGTATTGCACACCAGCTTATCCATCAGTGCTTGAGAGGCTCCCTGTAGCATCTTTGCCTTTTGCTTCACTGCTCATTAGGCACCATTTCTAGGGGAGCTTAGGCAATCACAGATTCTTAAAGCCCCAAGACCTTGTGAGACCTTGTCTTCCCTCTCAGTAAATGTCAACCTTGCACAGCTATTGCAGTCAGCTTCCAGCTGCCATACCAGGGACCAGACCTGTTCATTGATCTCAGCTGTCTTGCTCTGCTCCATAGATCCCCTGGTGGTTTACTAACTGTAAACTTTGCTTATTTGGGGTTGTACACCATCTTTGCTTTGATACAGCAATGAATATATACATTAAAATATATGTATGTCTATTACTGTATATCTCCCAACCATGGAAATACCATATATGACATTTATAGTCATGTATAAAACAAGGAATGTCTACAGATTATTTAAAAATTAAGGATTTAAGAATAAAGAAGTTGCAGGAATGATGGAACTCTCCTCAAATCAAGAATTATAAACTACAATAAATCTTAGATTCAGATAGAACTACCCTTGGAAGTAATCTGAACATTTAAGCAGAAGCAGTCTTAACTCCCTTTGTTAGTAGCATGAAGTAAAAATATGAGGGGAAAGTCCTTAAAAAGAGGTTTACATTCACCTGGATTGCAAATGCTTTAAATGCAATCAAAAGTGTATCTTGGAATAAGAGTAGGTGTGAATACAGTTGTTTGTGTGCTTAACTGTGCAAGTGTTACTTGGTATGTCCTGCATTTCTTCTAAGTATAACTGTACAGTATAGCCTATAGCTAAATAACCTTAAATATAATTCTGATTGGATTCTACGTCTAATCTATTCTCTTTTGCCAAGTTTGTAAAATGTCTATTAACAAATCAAATGAGATCTCAGATGGGGAGTGCACAGCTTTAGCCCAAAGCTAGGGCTGGAAGGAAAGTACTTTTGTAATTTGGAAAGGAAATATTACAGCTATATGGCCAAATTTACAGAAACAATTGAGCACTCAGAATTTTCTGCCATTTCTTTGCATCCCAAGGCAACCATTTGCGAGCCAACTATCATAATCAAATAGATAAAAAGCATATAGGATACACTAATAGCTTTCACAGGTTTGTTTTGTTTTGTTACTTTTTAATTTCACTGATATTTTAAAAGTTTGTTGTTTTTTTTTTTAATTAGGAAATCTGCATGAAGAGACTATAATTTGGTCAGTATAACTTGCACACAAGACTTTCAGAAAGGAGGAAAGCCTGAAGGAGATTTAGCCTGAAGGTTTATTTTACAATAGAGATTGAAATTCTAAAAAATCCTTTCTGTGAAAATGCAAAAACTGTTCAGTGCAATCAAATAAAATATTTTTGTTTGGGGAAAAAGAAAATAAAAAATGAAGCAAAATTCCAAACTATTTTACTGGGTATATTTGACATCCCCTGTGTAAAATGATCTGGTTCTGATCATGGTCATGAAATGTGAGGTCTGATTGCAACAGTTCTTGACCCAGACACAAACAAACAGTGCTTCTTAGCTTAATTTAATTTTGGTCTATGGTTGGAGCTCCACTAGGGATTATAACTGTGGGCTTTTTACAGACATGCAAAGAGAAACAGCTCAGCTGCAGAGCCTCCAAAGGCATAGACCATGAGTCTTTGACTGCTTTTCTCCTTATCACCTTAAATCTACGATGGACAAGGCCTGTAGCTGGTTACTTGGTCATTCTCAGCCTCACCAAACTGAAAAGTAAAGCTGTGTACATGTTCTTAAAATAAACTCAAGGGTTTTTTTTAAATTACAGTCTTAAAAAATGAATTCTCTAAGCTGTATGGACAGGAACATGTATAGAAGTTCCCTCACGAAAAAGGGAAAGCAGCATCTGAAGAGCAAAAACTATTGTGCATCCATGTCTAGCACCATAAATTGCTGGTGGAATATGATAGCTGGGACCTGCTCATGCTCCCATCCATCCCTTGCGAGGGGTAGTTTTCCTTCTCTGCGAGCCAAGTTTGTCCCTAAGGGGTATCCAAGCAGTCATCACATGTCTTAGCTGCTTCAGACTTGGCTCTTAAGCAATGATTAAAGCCAGAAATTGTTGATACCATTTTCCTTCTTTGCCTGTTTCCCTGTTTCTCATCTTGAGTTTTATATTTGATTCCCCAATATCCCTGTGTCCCAAAGTGTGATCCTCCACCTTGTTTTGTGCACAGACATTAGCTCTTCAAGATACGAGCTTATTTTTCCTGAGTTTGTTTTGGACTTTGTACCCAGAAATTTCAGATTCTGTCAGCTGCCTGAAGTTGAACAAATGTAATTTTTGCCTCTTTTCTGGACCCATTTTCTAATTTCTCAGTCTTTTCTGGCCACTTAAGCAGCAGACCCAGATGCTTAAGGCTGTTTTTAGCCACCCTGCCTGGGAAGCCTCTCTTGTGCCATGCAAGCTCTCTCAATGCCTGCAAGCTTTGTCTGCCACATACAAGCTTATTTGTAAGGTGATGATATTAATCTCTTCTTTCACCTGAATTCAAGCTTGAACTACAGAGTTGTCCTGCCTTCCTTCCCCACAAGAGAAGTCTGTTCATGACCCCATAGTGGCAGGAATCAGGCTTTGCAGCCAGCCCAAAGGCACAGCCAGAACAGCAGTGTTCCTCACTCCCCACCATGGGCAGGCTGGGGGTGCCACAATTTGTCCCTCCATCACTTAACTAGGTCAGAGGCATATTTTTAACTAACTCACTGCCAGCATATTTGCTCTGGTAGTTTTGTTTCTCATTCTGGGCTGTCCTTCCTCCAACTCATCTCTCCCACCTTCTCTTCGCTGCTTTCTGGTGGTTGCCCTGCAGAGCTTGCACTGCCTGTACAGCTCAGCTGCAGCCGTTTGTGGCATTTGGCTTTGCTGGTCATAGCTTTTGCTGTCATGTAATGAAAAATATAGCCCAAATCTTCCTCTTACCCTGCCTTTGGTAAATATATGACTATTTGAGAAGGTGACCTTGCTGTTTGACTCAGAGTTTGTCAAAAATAAGAGGGGTAAATGCAACAGAATCCATGAGTGATTTGAGGAAATTGCCACTGGTATTTGCTTGTGTCTGGCAGACCCTGAAAACAGCAGGTTTCTATCTGCAGTTGTTCATTCTGTGCTTTAAGTCCTTACTAAATAGCAATCTATTCCCAGGCTGTTCTATCCAAGTGCCTCACAGAAACTGAGACAGCTTGAACAAGGAGCAAAACACATTTCAGGTGCTGGTGTTTTGGCATTCAGGGTTAGTTTGTAGTCCATGTTGGGAGAATATGTAGGATGGAGATGAAGGGTTTGAATTCCATCCTGCTGGTGAGTGAGTGCTGGCATCTCTCTGTCTTTCCCACCGGGTCACTCTGGCATGGCTTTTACAGCTGCAGCCAACTGCTCATCTTCCTCTCAGTCTTCCTCTGCTCCTGATATGGGCTAATCAGCAGCAGCTCTTTGGGACCACCGCAAGGAAGGACTTTGCAGACGAAAACCAGCATCTTGGAACTGTCTAAGGGAGAGGCTGCACAGACTACTGCATTTTGAGATGATTGGTGCTCTTTCCTTATTTCAGAGACCCCCACTCCCTCTCACTTCCAAACTTAAGTATTTCTGTTCCAAACTGTCCTTTGGTAAGTTTTGTTTTCCAGCAGTAGATGGTTATCTTCAAACTTCCTATCTTTCCGCTTTCTCCAGTGTTTGGACTGAGACCTTACCATAAAGTGATTACCTTCAAAAGTTTCTCAGAACAGAATTGCTTACCTTTAGT
This sequence comes from Lanius collurio, assembly GCA_020086605.1. Taxonomy (NCBI): domain Eukaryota; kingdom Metazoa; phylum Chordata; class Aves; order Passeriformes; family Laniidae; genus Lanius; species Lanius collurio. Next base: position 16,870,700 of record JACBWW010000020.1, on the reverse strand, counting down.
CTCATTGAAGTCTAGGTTGTAGTTATTGAAAACTATTGCAAACCTGTAATGTCATGACAGAGGTGCGCAACATGTTGGGGTAAAATTTGTATTTCCTGAGTGGTGTTAGGAGATATTTACTAGCTCTGAACTCAAAAATCATCTTTTCTCTTGCTTCCTTTATTGTGAAGCACTTTCAATCTTCTTTTCTTCTTTTTCATTTTTCTCCCAGAAGACCATTGACTGTTCAGAGCCACAGTACGGGAGGAATAGCTCATTTCACATTATTATCAAAACAACAAAATTATAGGAATGTTTTCAGTAGCCAGCAAAACTTTTTTTAAACCCAAAAATCCAAACTCTCATGAAGATCCTTGTTTTTTTTATGGCAGTGTCCTCTCAGCCTTTCGTACCCTGAGATCCTAGCATTCAGTTGTTTGGACAGGATTGTCCCACTCTGTAATGGGTTCCAGCTGCTGTCTTGGCATCGTTGCTCAGGAGGTGTTGCTCAGTTCCTATCTAGGTCTGTCTCAAGCCAAGAGCCCTTGCAGGAGAGAAGGCAATCCATTGCATCTCTTGGCAATGAGGTCTTTCTTTTAGCAATAAAAGACTGTGATGATTTACGTAAAGTGAAAGAAACTGCACTTTTGAAGGAAACAAACTGTATTGTGTGAGGTTTTTGCTACGGAAGGAGCAAAATATTACACAATGAGCATTCTTTTACTGTTCTTCTGTAAGAAATGAGAAATGAGAAACAAATTATGGAGGTTTTTTTTCAGCTGTGCTGAACACAAGATGAAATAGAAGTCTAGTCTGTCTTTGTTGAGAGCTTAGAGCACAGCTCTCCCCCTCAGAACAGGTCACTCTAGATGCACCCTCACAGTTTTGTGCTGAGAATATCGTATTTGCACACACACCTCAGTTTGCCATGTGTTCCTAATGTAAAAGCAGGCAATTAAAACAACATCCTTATCAAAACATTCATGCAGTGATGCATTGCTTTGGAAAGAAATTCCTATGCTATTCCCCAACACATGTCAAAAAGTTAAACCCCATGATTTTGAAAGGGAAATAGGTTTGCAGTTTTTTCTGTGGGTTTGGGGTTTTTTTCTCTCTCCCCTTGAACTGATATTTTAAGGTTAAATGCTGAACCCAGTTATGAAAGATAGTTCTATTCTAAAAATATCACCAGGTTTATATTAAGGTAATTTCTAAGTTAATAACAGTAAAATCTGCATTTTCTAGTGGGCTATTCTTAAATATAGAATTAACTATAATAAAAGTATTAACTATAATAAACCTACTATATAGTCGGTTTGTTTAGTAAAATGGAAGGTTTTCTTTTCCCTGCCAACCAATACTTTATGTGTCAAAGGAACACCAGCTCAGCATTTCTTAATGCTGTTGTTTCACCTGTATAATTTCTTCATCAACAAAGAGGCATTTTGCTGGTTTTGGAATTCAGACTCCCTGGTCACAGAGGAGAATGAGACCTTATATGGAGACAGGTGATTTGTCCATACATCGTGAGAACCCACCCAAATGGAAGCAGTGCCATGCAAGGTTTGTCACACTTATCTGCTGGTCCTGCTGAAAGTTTTTGCAATGTCTGTTGCCTTGTGGATTTGGAGAAACCTGAGGTCAGCACAGATGCCACTTGTTGGTTTAATGTCTGGGCACCATCAGTGGAGACAGCTGCTCAAAGCAAACAGGCGAACTGGGAACAACTGCTGGTGTCTCCTCAGATTAGACATGCTGTTGGTGCTCACTCACGGTAGGGAAGGCTCTTGTTGAGTGCTGTTGTAGTGGGTTTGGGTTGGATGGAGGCTGGTCACTTCTGCCTGGCCTGGCAAGCATGTGCCATCCTGCCTCATCAGAGGTCTCTCCTGCTTGCTCAGCGAGGTAGTGTCAGTTGGGGGAGGCTTTGGAGACTGCTCTGTTTAGCTTCTGCACAGGACATCACATTCAAACAGTAATTAGCAATGGGGTGGAACTAATGCAGGCAATGTGGGAACAATGCTGTGGTCCAGCTACAAAAAAAAAGCTACTACCCTTTTAAATTAAATCAGTGTCTTGGGAAAGTTACTGACTTGTCTCTTCATCCCCTGCCTTTGCTGTTTCATCCCTTCCACCCCCACTGAAATAGTTCTAGGCTGAGTTTCAGCAAAGGCTGAAAATAAGAGCATTTTTCTGTGATACAGACACAATTGATTATGGATGTTCAGTGGTAATTATATTAATGTACTGGAAGTGAAACATTCTACTCCATTATCAGCTCTGTTATCAGTGATTATGATTTTTATGGGATAGTATTTCTGTACTATTAGCAGCACTGTATATGCAATTGAAAACTAGATTCAGTAAATCATGGCCAAACACCAGCAGTCCAAAAGCTAATTTGATTGTACAAGTACAGTCCCAGAGTTATGTTTGAACATACACTCTATGTACTTATTAATGAACAAGGTTAGACTGGTATGGGCTGTGCTGTATTTTCTGAGTGTTCTTCAAGAGTTTACATATGATCTTTGCTACAGATAATGCAGAGATACGTTTTCAGGAAAGACCTATTTAGGCATAAAGAAAATAGTAGGATGCAAATTGTTAGCTGTAAGCTTGATTGTATTTCAGCTAATGGAGGAGCTGAGTGGGCTCTGAAAGGGTGCCAGTAACTCGTGGTTGGCATCACCCTCAGGTCTGGGTGCATTTGGGAAAGGCACAAGTAAGGAAACCCAGGAGCCCGAAGCATTTGCAAGCTGTAGTCAGCTGAACTGTTGCAAGAGAGTACTCCAGAGAACCTGGTTTGTACAGTTTAGTTTCAGTGTGACTGACTATAGCTTGAGAAAAGGCTCTTTAAAGGCACCTGCCTTTCCAAATCGTGCTGATTGGATCAACTCTGTCATTGTGACAAAGGACCTACGCAGCTAATGCAGGGTGAAATGAAGCTCCTCAGATTTAGGGCATTTTCCCCTTATTGCATGCTGTAGGAAAACTGTACTGGATTAAAGCCCAGTTCTCTTTGTGCCTCACAGTTCTCATTGTATAGTTTCAGGCTTTCTTCATTATACCTGATTAACTGTGTCATTACATTATTGCAGCTTGGCATACTTAAATCCAGTTCAGTGTTCACACAGTTCATTCAGTCTGTGCATCTCATAGTGGGCTTTAAATTTGGTGGGTTTATTTAATATCTATGCTGTGGCAGAATCCAGGTGTCCTGGCAATTAATTTTGATGATCCAACAAAGAAACTCATAAAAATAAAGATAAATTATACTCTTTTTTCCTAGGAGTAGTAGCTTCATGAGTTAAAACTACGCAGATTTTTACAAGTTGTGGCCCCACTCCAGCGTTGAATCCAGATGTGAGGTGTGTGCCCAAGAGGTAAAATTAAACTTATTTGCTGAACCAGTTCTCCTTGAAAGTGTCCTCAAGAGATTGAACTACAAATGCTACAAGGGAATATTGGTTTTCGGATACCAGTGCTCCACAAACATTCTAATATAACCAGAAATACTAATGAAAAAAATGTAATTGGACCTATTCTAGAATATCTGAGAAATAATTTTTAATAAATCTAGACTTCTCTTTCATGGTAAAATAGGGTCAGCTGGTGGTTATCACTGAGACTGGCTTCCTGTGTTGCAAAGGAACACTTGCCCCGTTGTTCCCTCTTATGTTGAGTAGGTTATGGATTGCTATAGGGTTTAGTGAAACCTAAGGCTGACATTTTCAGGAAAGCTTTCCTTCATTTTTTAACATTTTGAGATGCTTAACATCAGTTATGCATATAAGAGGAAGGTGTTGCAAGTGTTGGCAAGCATTGTTTTGAAAATCCCTTGAAAGGGTGTGAATATACTCATTCTAAACTCCACCTCCATATCTTTGAGCAAAGATCACTGGCGTGGCTTGTGCTTTGTGATACAAGTCTGTTCAGTGTTTTTGAGAAATGTGAAAGGGAGAAAATTGTGTCTCCTTTGTGCCTGACAGCCCAAGGCAGGTGGTATGTGTTAGCTGTGGGTAGGTGGCTTTCTGCTGGGGCAGGGGCACGGCTAATTTAATTTGGAAGAAGAGGCGTCAGCTAGAAAGCAAGCAGTTCCATATATTACCTCTGTTGTTATTGCCAGTTCAACTTAATTCAATTCTGATAACGTGGAGAGATCTCTCTGTACAACATCTTTCACCCGTATGGGCCAGTCTGGCAGCTCCCACAACCCAAACAGGCGTCTGGCACTATCTGTCATCTTGTTCAGGAGGCTCAGACAGTGTTTTATCCAGAACCGTGTAGGAGCCTTGGTTTATACTTTACCTGAAAGTAGATCTTGTAAGTCTGAAGTGACCTTGCTCATACCATGGCTCTGTTCTGGCCTTTAGCCGTGTCATCATGGAGGATTTTAGCCCATGACACTTTCCAACAATTTGAGGTATACAGACGTCATAGAGAGCAGCTTCTCTTATTTCTTCAATGCAGCCGCTTCTGCATTTTGTGTTCATGTGAAGAGGGGAATAAAATACGGCTGTAGAAAACCACTGTTGAGATTGTCCACTGCCTTGTTCATCTCTGTCAGCAAATAGATCATTTGTCAAAGGAAAAGGAGGAAAATTCTGCTCTTTTAGCTGAAAAGTTCAAATCCAGACAAAGAGATTGAGAAATCTTCTGTGCAAACAAAAAGCTGCACATGATTTAAAGTACAGTTGTCCTGTTGGGAGGAATGTTCAAGATATAAAGTACAACTTGCGTGTTGGGAGAAATGCTCAAGTATTTTAGACCAAGGCAAGACTTTGGTTTTTTATGTGCTTTAAAAATTTTATATTCTTCCAAAATATCCTTTTTCTGATGCACTTACTGCATACCAAGCTATTCCTAAAAGACATGGTCTGTGTTATGACACCTTTTTCTCTTAATATGTGATCCAAACATGTTTATACTTTTGAATTAGTGAAATCATATTAATTTCCATGACAACTGACTAATGTTGCAAACAGAGGATTAATTGTTTTGTTGTGACATGAAGCAGAGGGGGAATTTAGATCGCATGAGGGAAAAGCAAAGTGCCTATACAAATGCAAACAGACTGTAATTGCAAAAGCAGCATAACAAAGGAAGAGCTAAATATGTTTTTCTTTAACTAAATCTTCAAATTCGTCAAGCTTGTTTTAGTGATAAAAGTTGCTTTCTGGGGGAAGATGTACAAGAATATTAGTTAATTCCTTGTGTAAGGCTGAAGAGCTTATCTCAGTCACTGGTCAAGCATCCAAACTGCAACTGGCCAAACATCTGCAGGCAGACAAAGGCAGCTGTCCTTCATGACGCTGGAGAAACCCACACATCTTGTGCTGGGTCTTTAACGTCGGCGGGAACCAAAAAGTCAATTCCCTCCAGAAAGCCCGGCGTGTTGCTATTTGTTAACACACAGTGCCTTCTTGTGGGCAAGGGGCTTATTGCCGGATGGAAGCCTTGGCACGGCAGCTCATTCCTCCCCCCTGCCCCTTTCTAACTCAAGACAACTCGGGTAAGAAACCCAAGGAATGTAAAACATGTGGGTTTAGATACAGAAATTGCAAACGCATGTGGAGCCATCCAGTTTTTTTACATCACAACTTTCCATTAATGAAAGCTCTCTTTTGAAGTCTCTAGGAATGGGATGAACATAGGGTTTGACTTTCACAGTGCTAAGAAATATTTTTCTTTTTTGATTTGATTTTGTTCAAGAAAAAGATACAATCTCACACAAAAATAGATGTAGCAATAACTTGTCAGACATTTTCTTGTTATCTTCCTTCTTTGCAAGAAGTTTTTCTCTTTTTTTCAAATCCAGACACATATGCATACGTGCACATGGATGCCAGATGCTCAGGCGCACACATGTACAGGGCTGTGTGGATGGGACAGTAAATAATTTTGGGCATTTCTGATTTCCCTTTTCTGCTTAGGGAATTACCTGGCTGTGCAGGGCACCTTGAACACCTCTGGACATCGAGCCCTTTAGCAGGATGAGGCTGCAGCCCTGCAGCGCCTATCCTTCCCCACAGTCTTCCACCTCCCACTCCTCAAGGGTTCTCCAGGCAAATGTATTTGTAAGCCTCCCTTCTACCCACAACCAGGTTGATGTAAACTTGGAGATTTCAGTTGCTGCAGCACTGCTGTTAAGCCCAAAGCAAAGGGCCAGACCTGAGAGGCAAGCAGGCTGGCCGTAGGTGTGGGTGCGTGTTGCGGTGGGCACTGACTGAGGAACGGGCTCATTTCTGAGTGGAAGGAAGGCACCCAGAATGAGAGGCCATATCACTGCTTTTCTTGTAATTGTTGCATTCTTTTTGTCGCATATTTATAGTAAATACAATAACTGGGTACTTACCCTTCAGCAGATTTTAAATGTTTGTGAGGGTAAACTGCAAATGTGTTTATTGCTGAGATGAGGCTTACATTTGAAACCAGTTCCTGAATTTGCAGCTTCTTTCATGCAGCCAGTATCAGTCCAAGTGTGGTGGAGTTGAGTCTAGTGAAGGCCCCTTCCTGTCATAAATAAGATTACTTTCATTTCACTTGTGGAGTGTGTTATTCCTCAGAGTAATGAATTTCCTCTGTGCCTTTGAGCACATAAACATGGTTTTCATTAGGTTTCTATTAAAAAAAAAAAAAAAAGCAGAGTAAAATTAATAAGAAGACTATTAACTCCATAAATGCAGATCTATTTTCACTGTATGACCGTGTTGGAACTAAACAGCTTCTTCGCTGAAGATTGCAAATTGAAGAAAATGAAACAATTCTGCAAACCTGAATTCTGCTATGAGAGAACAAAAGTACTGGAAAATCTGACTGTTAAAAACTAGTTTCTTGGGAGAAAAAATAGACTATCAGATTAAATGTAGACAGACAAATAGCTTCAGGCTTTTTTCTTAATAAGTAACGTATGTGATAATAATAGTTTTAAGCCATATATTCAGAATTAGTATTGCAGCCAAGGGTTTGAGCATGGCTTTTTTTTTTCTGTCTTTTACCAGATATGTCCCCACAGTTGCAGAAAGAGGAATAGCAACATTTGCAAATATTTTTCTGTTGGACCCCGTAACTCATAAAATTTTCATGTACTGTTTGTATATGTGGCCTGAGATCTCTGTCAAGTGGTGAATCCATACAGCATCATTGTGGTTTTCTTTTTTTCATAGCTGCCAGCATTTTAAAGGGAAAACCAAAAATCATTGTGTATGTGGAGCCGGGCATTTGCAGAAATATGGACCTTAAACTGCTGGCATCTCGTTCCACCTCACAGTCAAAAGTATAAAATTATAGGAATTAGCAGTTAGAATACATGCTCTTTGCACTCATCTAATATATTATTTTATATAAAAAATATAAAACTGAGATCACCTTATCACTAATCAGATCCTGTGCAATAGATTTAACTTTCTCAAAATGAAATTGCTAGATTTGAGTAAAAACGACTTCAGTCTCAAAAACTACAACTCGGCAACTAATTAAATTTCAAAACAACATCAGCCCACTAAATATAATGTTATATTGTTCTGTAGGCTGTTTTAAGCCTTGTTTCAAGAGAAAATAAAAATTCTAGAATTTTTCATGCATAGTTACCATTTCCATTCTGTTTAGGCAAATTCAATGTGAGCAGCAAAAAGGCATCACATAGTAATTTTTATTCTTGATGCTAATCAAGACATTTTGCTTGAACATGGAAATGCAAATGTTCCTTTCATATAACAACTCACTGCTTTTTGAAATAAATTACCATGTCCTTAATTTTTGTTCTCACTATTTATTTCTTAATAATTCTATAAGGAAAACTGCTGATTTTACCTGATAGTCATTTTTAGTCTCATGCTAAGCCCTTTAATTATTCTTCCCTGCTATCATGCAAGTTTTGCCATTCTGTTACTGTTAACAGTGCAGATGTTTACCATTTAAAATAGTAAGAATGAGGTTGTTTAAGCAGCCAGTCTCATTTATGGGTGATCATTTCTGTTGAAACCTAACAACAGAAAAGAGAAGTCTTAAATATCAGTTCCTATTTCCCTTTGCTTTTGGGTTGGATTTTTTCGGGGGGGAGGGGAGGGGTGTGTAAAGATTAGAAGTCCTGCTGCACATTAAAAGTTCTTTAATATTTGCTCAGGAGTGTGCTATCCCCTAATAAAGCTTCTGCAAGCTGTAAATCATGGCCACTATGTCACTGTTTTGATTGGAAGCAAGAGCTGTACCATGACAAATCCCTAGGGACAGCAAACTTCTGCAGCTGTGGAAAGCTGGAACTCGTTGCTATTATTATGAAAGTAATCAGAATTTTTTTTGTTGTTTTTTTATGTGAAGTTGTAGTGAAATTCATAAGGTGCACAGGGATGTCATATGAAGATTTTACAGCAAGCGTGGCCTGTAGTAGTGTTTCAGTAATACAAATTAAGTTGTCCTAAGTGTCAAAGCATAAAATGTGAAATTACAGCCCTTTTCTCACATCTTCCATTATCCATCTTAGGAAAAATTATATCTGAGTAATCATAAAATATTTCTAAGTCTAAAACAACAGACAAGCATTTGGGGCTTCAGTAAAATGTCTTCCTGTTGAATGTAAAGAAGTGTTATCCTTGTAGAAACATGCTGGTAATTTTTATCATAATTATGTTTTCGTGAAGGTGTTTTGAGTGTGTTTTGGTCTTTAACTTCTGAACTACAGCCAGGTTAAATGGAGCCTTAGGACAGAAATGTTAACTTCTGCAGATGTGCAATGTAAGTACTTGCGTTAATTTATATACTGTTTATCACAGAGAGTTCTAGAGCTAGGTGAAAACTTTCCATTAGAATATTGTCTTTAACGTACTCTAGAGTGCTTCCCTAAGATTAAATTGAATGACTGCAACGGAAATAAATTTTTGACATATGCAAATCCTCCATCCATATACACAGGCTTCTTGCAGGATTGATTGCAATAGTATTCCTAGAGACCCAAATCATATGTTAGGCCTAGATTAATTAATCACATAGTCACACTGGGATTTTTCCTAACAGTAAATCTGGCACACTGGTATATTCAGTTTGAAGGAGGGAAGAATGGAGGAATGTGAAAGATAGAATGCTCTTTGACATGTGGCTTACGCTAGCAGTTAGGAATCAAAATGAAATAGAGATGTGGAAAAAATGATTCCTGTTGGACTAAAAGATGGCCTGATCATATTTGGACATTTGAAATCAGCCTTAGCATTTATTGCAACAGCATCCTGTACAGTAGCCTGTCTGAAAGCCTTGGTAATGTAGGACTGGTTATAATATAATATATAACATGGATATAATATTTAATATCTATCAATCTTTTCACCTTTGGAAAGAAATGGGTAAACATTGAATAAGCAAGCAGATAAATGAGCTTTATTGCTGTAATCTCTTTAGTAAATGAATAGTTACTCAGCATAAATAGTAGTGCTGGGTTTCTGCAGGGCCAATGCTTCTTGCCCTTGCTATTTGAAAGTCCTATAGCTATAAACTGCAATCTGCCTGGCTTTATTCATAGGATTATTAATAGCTCAGCTTTCATAATTATTAAATGAACCAAATTTACAGACCTCCTTATTCAGATACAATTCTATTTTAAAATTCCTACGCAAAGAAATGCTTTCTAGTAACAAACCCACCTCATTAGTCATAAGGCTTGCTAAGAAGCAGTAAAAGGTGGTGGTATGTTTGGTAAGTGTGCCTGGTGGGATCACATGTTGAATGTGACTCTCATACTTTGTTCCCAGGTAGGTCCCTTTACACCTCTCTGATTAAAGTGTCTGTGAATGAGCACAGATCAAACTTTAGGCCCTTTTTCCTTCAACTCACATGAAAAATATCTGGCAGAAGGCAAATCAGGTATGTGATATTTTAAGATGTACAGTAAAAGCATAAATTGGGTAGAGCACACAGTGAAAGTCTTTTCTTTCTCCCAGATATGTCAATTCAGAGGAAAGCCAATAGGCCAGCACGAGGCCACCCAGTGTGCTTAACAGCACCACCGGGATTAGAGCTCAGGAGCTGGTTTTGTGCAACCCACTAATCTGCTCTTTCATGTGACTCCCTTTGAGTGCAAACCACACAACCACATACCTGGATTGCTCAACTACACATACAGAGGTTGAGGGATCAATCTACCCTCCCTGGCTGTGAGTGATCACAAGCAAGCCCCATCCCACCATCAAATCTGCAGCATTGGCACACAGCTGATTTGAACATAAAGTATAGGGTTTTCTTTACATAGTCTATCTCTGAACCTTTCCTACACTGCCCTGTGTTTTAGCCCAGTGTAGAAACTCCACCTGAGATGTGTTGCAGTGCCACCAGGCAACTGCAGCTAGGCAGGATTTGCTGTGTTCTTTGGGCATCCAGTCTTCTGCAAATACATCAAACAAGTGAGCTTACACTCATCAAACATCAAATACATCAAACAAGTGAGCTTACACTCATCAAACATCAAATACATCAAACAAGTGAGCTTACATGTTTACCACTCTCCATCCTAGGGAGACCAATGATATAAAAATCCCCTTGATGGCTCTGTTTCAGTGAATGTCAAACAGGAACAGAAAGACCCCACAACCTTTCTGAGGAATTACTTACAAGACAGTTGATTTTATATGGTTTCAAAGTGAATATTGAAAAAAAAAGTCCAGTTTCTAGATGTCCTTGTGGAGCCTCAACCATCTCTGTGTATGCAGTTATTTTCTCTCATAGACATTTTTAGAGCCTGGAATGCTTGTTTTTACTTTAAGTCCTTCCCTTCCAATTCTGCATGGAATCTTGCAAAAGAGTCAGGTTGGATGTGCTGATGGTTTTCCTAAAACATTCCTATGATGTGAAAGTTAAATCCCTAACTTTGTGTGCCAGATAGAAATATAATCTGCTGGTCCTTCTTCATTTAGAACTTCCTTTGCCATCTAGCATACTTTGCCTCCTTCTTCTTGAAGCATGTTGTGAAAGGCCACCATTCCAGCATTGTGGCATGTATTTAGTAAGACCTGAATGCATGAAATAAAGAATGAGTATGTTGATGTTATTCATTCATGAATTCATATAGTAGGCCAAATATTATGTCATGTACAAAATTCTTCAACAAAATATTAGGAGCCCAAATCAGCAGAGTCTTAGAAGTCACTCTAAGAATATCTAATCAGAGAAAAACAGTAAAATATTATGCATTGCAGTACCTAGCCTTTTTAATTTGAACAGACAAGCTAGTAATATTATGTGCTTATTTTATATTGAATTCTTTTGTTAATTGATTTTATATTGAATGTATTCATTTATTCACCTTCTGTTGGTGGAAGAGTAAAATATGGTGACACTTTCTGACAGTACTTTTTCCTCTCTTGTGATGCCCAGCCTTTCGGAGAGCTGTATATTGCTTAGTGGAGCTGTGACATCATCCTCACTGCATGCACATTTTGCAAAATCAAAACCAAATTCTCATCTGTCCTATTTGGACAGAGAATATATTTCACCTGAAGTATAGGAAATCTGCTGTATGTCCAAATTGTAGTAAATCTCTTCAGCTAGGCAGCAGAATCAATTTTTCTTTGTGTTTTTATAAATAATACTAACTTCAGCACCAAAGTTCTCCAGTTGCAAGAATATTTTTTGCAGGATTCAGTTTGGACAAAATCCTGTGTTAAGTGTTCTGGGTCAGACTGGTTGTTTCCTGTTGCCATTTCATCCTTTACCAAGTGCCATCTGTAAGGCGTAACCATATGAAGTGTGGTGTTTCCCTCTGTGGCTAAAAACTAAATATCTAGGTATGACTTCTCTTTATTGAAGAGTATAACAATCACAGTATCTAATTAAAGGACAACACAATTACTGTTTGGATGTCTAAGAAGATACTCAGAATCAATTGAAGCTATTTTGGACTCATTATACTGTGCAGTTACCTAAACAAATAGGGTTTCCCTTTCTTCTTATTCACTGCCCTCTATTGCAAACCACCTTGAAAATCTAGCCACGGTTACCCTTGTGGCTTTTATCATCTTTTCATCCACTATAATTTTAAAAGTTACCATTTTCAGTATTTTTTTATCTTTCTGTGGGGTTAGATTTCTTAGGTTTAGCTTCTTTTTAAAGTGGTGTCATTTCCTTTTCATTTTTTCTCATCTCATTCCCAAAGGAATTAGCAACAAACTCCCTTTGAGAAAAAACAGGGCTGAGGAAGAAAAGTACTTTTGATGATTAAGGCCCTTCTATTCAAACAGTTCCTGCCTACACTATGGAATCCATAGATACTGGAGATACAAAGGAGAGAGTTAGAAGATAACTATGACCCCTCAGGCTCGGTGTGTAATCAAAGAAGTATTGTTTGTGGATGACTTAAGGGGAAGTGGAGTGGCTAACATTTTGGCCCTGATCCAGCTACTGCTGGAATTGATGGCAGAATTCCCACTGACTTCAGGAGAAGGGAGAGCAGGTCTTTTGTGTGGTAGGGACAAGCATATGAAAACACAACAGGAAAGATGACAACCATGCAAATTGAGAAGGACAACTGCCTACAGATCTCTTATTTAAAGGACATCTCTGCCTGGGTAAATGAGCTTGATAGGAGAGATGTTTCCTCTCCAGTCCCCAGGCAGTGCCCATCTCAGTCAGCAGCACCTTTAGGTGGAGGCAGGATGATGCTGTACAGTAAGAGCATTTCCAGGAATACAGCTCTGTATCTTGCCAGACGAAGTGGTAAGAGCAGCTGAAAATTAGCTAATAACATAAGTGCAGTTGTGCTATGTAGGAACAAAGAGCTAGGTATCCTGGTCATCTGTTTCTGTAGAGGATTAAAGAACAGCAGCATGGGTCATGGAGAGCACAGTGCCTCCTTTGGTACAGCAGCCCACCTTTCCTAACACAGTGATTTGGCTATTATTTACTTTTCAGAACATTGTGAACCTGTGTGCAATCAGTTGAAGTCTGAACTCCAGGCCTAGCATCTCCCACTATATTTATATTACCTGCTCTTCAAGTGAGTGGATGGATTTCAGTAGCTGTACTGCAGGTCATCTCTTTCAGGGTCAGCCACTGAAAAAGGTGCTCTCTGCCCCTTTCCTGCTATCTCCATTTTGTGAGTGATCAGAGGCACATCTCTGGGCTAGTAGGTAATATTTCTGGGTATTTGCAGTTCAGGCATTAGAGGTGTGGTGTTGGATTCCAGCTTCTGGTTGAGTTTAGGCCTCTTGGAATTGTGCAGTTTCCCCAAAGAGCAATGGCATCTGTGACTGGCATTCCTTGGAGTGGACACTGCAAGCTCAGATACCTTAAACTTGATTAGGAGCCAGCACTGGGAGAACTGGCAATATCCAGACAGAAAATTAAACCTTTAGGAAAATCTGAGAAGGAAAATAAATATGCAAGGTACAGAAACCAGGGAAAAGAGGACAGAGTAATAGAGAGATTTGACAACTGTTTAGGGACCTACAAAAGAGGCCACGTGTACTGGCACTATCCCAAGCCATGAACAGGTCTGACAACCACAGAAGAAGCTTTCCCCATGCAAAGATTGGAGAGGTGTTTGGTGGAAAGCATGTAGTGAAAACTAGCTGCACTCTCCTTTGCCTTGTGTTCATATGGTTCCCATTTATTGGGTGGAATTGAATATCTGCAGACTTGCCACTCTCAGAGGAAAGAGATCATCTTACTTGATGTAAAAGTCTTGGGGGCGTTTTTGCTTGAATGTATGAGAAGGGAGCTTTGGCCGTGACTTGTTCAATGCTGCACAGTGCACAACAGGAACTGCAAGGTGGTTTTGCTTCAGTGCAAGTGTGAATGAAGGGCATGTGTGGACACAAATATCGTTCAGCTGCTGGAGCAGTCTTCAGTGAGCAGAAACGGCCTGATGCTCTGATATCCACTCGGTAGCGTTGTCAAAATAGGGTCAGAAACACAAGAGGGATGTGGGAAGAATTCATTTCATTAAGGATTTAAGGATTTTAGGCTGACCATTTTCTATCAGCCTTTCTGAGGTCCAAGCTGTTGGAAGAAATGAGCCTAGTGCCACTCAGTGCTGGTACAGGCAGGGTCAGTATCAGTTATAATTCTTTCCTCTATCATCCCTTTTCCACTTGCCCCATGTCCACATCTGTCAGGTTTTGGTCTTCCACTTCAAACTCCAGCAGCTGAATTTAAACTACCACCTGAGAAGAAAAATAAGTTGGTATCCCTTGTGGCTGGGAAAAGAGGCTGAAACGTGAACCTGAGATGTGCCAAAGCCAACGAAAGAATTCAAAATTTAAATTGCACATGGATTTTAGAAGCCTTTTTCCCAATTTTTGAATGCTAGTTCAGAAATAACTGAATAACTCAGATGAATCAAATTATGCAGACAATTCTCTCTGCCAGTATTAAGCAATGTAAAACTCTAATGTTATTTATTTAGTGCAGATAGTTTGGAGGAACAAATAGTTAAGTGGAGGATACAATTTAGCTGTAGTCAAAGACTGCCTGTGTCAGGGGTAAAATGGAAGGTTTAAAAAAGTGATATTGTTTGTATACTGGGTGGAAGAAAGCCCATTCTCCAAGCTTATTTCTCACTGTGCTAAACAATCTCATCATTTTTGTGTTCCTCAGATTAATCAGAACTGTCAGATTTAGTAACTTATTTTTTTTGTATTCCATTTTTGACAAAGTTACTCTTTACCTGAGCATTCCTCCAAAGTACACAGCTATTTTTTTACTAAACTGTCATCTCATAAACAAAATCCCTTCAAAAATTTTCTTCAGTAGGTGCTAAAACATAACTACTAATGAAAGAAAATTCTGGTTGTATTCAGACTTGAGCAGTTTCTATGGACATTGCTCTGCTTTGGGGGTGTAATGCTCTGTAACAGACAAGGGAGCCAATAAGCCAGTGTCTGATCAGTCCAGCTGGAGAGAGGCGTCGATGTGGCTTCTGCAGAATTAACTCTGACGTGTAAGTGCTCAGCAAGTGGAGTAATGAATGTGCCAGCAATCAACTGTCTTTGGCTGAGGCTCTCCAGATAATATGCTTGCATTTCATCCACAACCATCACCCAAGGCTTGCACATAAACTGAATGGCCTCAGGTCAGTATGGAAAATTCACTTACAGATTACTAACTGGTTACAAATTAGGACATTTTAAAAAACCCACAAGCAGGGTACCAAAAATAGTCACAGACATTCAATGCGAGCGTGCTTCAATTTCTCCAGCCATGCTGAAGTGTGATATTATGGATTGACTTTGCCACTTCTCTCCCATTTGGTCTGTACACCAAAGGGTTTACACCAAGTAGCAACTCAATTATGGTCCCAGGGGTGAATGAAACATGAGTGAGGAAGATAATATTAGGAAATTGCACCACTATTCTCAGATTTCTTTGGCTTTATTTTGACAGCTGAATTAACGTGAGTTATCTCTGCTCAAATGAACTTCCCCCAGTGTATCACAGCCTACTTGAGAACAGCCATCCTGCAAAATTATACTGGAGCACCACAAATGAATCCAAGGATCAACAATGTGCCTGTATAGCAGCACAGAGAGATTAACTTGGGAAAACTAAATATTTCGCCCCTTCATTACCGCTTGACACAAAAAAAATCACACAAGTTAAAAAGTACCATCACTTTTGAACTAATGTTTTTCTTTATGGTTGCAAGACTGGTTAGGGTTGAAATTTTAGTTTTGGCTTAAATTAATTCTATGCTGAAGATAGGTGCTTTGATTGGCAGTGTACAGAAAAGTATATTTTTGAAGAACTTATTTCAGTTTCCTTGTAAGGGATGTCCAAGCAGCTCTGGGACTCCAATGGCTCCTGGGGTTTAATGTTTTGCCTCTCATTCATTATGCTGAAGAACTGCTTTTGGAAGCAAAGCTCACATCCCACATTCTTTATTTACATGTATCTCATTTTGCTCTGTAAAGAGAAAGGAAAGTTG
This sequence comes from Lanius collurio, assembly GCA_020086605.1. Classification (NCBI taxonomy): domain Eukaryota; kingdom Metazoa; phylum Chordata; class Aves; order Passeriformes; family Laniidae; genus Lanius; species Lanius collurio. The sequence goes on along the minus strand of JACBWW010000020.1, from coordinate 16,854,817 downwards.
TGTCTGGCAGACAAAATGAGAATGGAAAATTAGCAGGATAATGAGAGTGATGTTAAAATTGCTTTCCTCAGCCAGAGCCCACGAGCACCTGGGTGCAGTCAAGGTAGGAGTGCCTCTTGTTTTAAAGCATTATGGAGCCCCCAGGAGCATGTCTGACGCACAGCGATGGAAATGGAAGGCCATGAACTTAGTGGAAGTTCAATTTGTTATTTTTCTGTGTAGTTAATTTAACCTCCCTCCTCCTCCCCCCCAAAAAAGAAACCCTGAAACAAACAAAAAAACTCCCACCCTGTCTCCATTCTGGTAAAGCCTTGAATTTTCCAAATGAGACTTCCAGCAGGAACTCTTTATCTATGTGCTCTTCAGCACTGGCAAAGTTGCTTATTTCTTATATCTAGAAAGAAAGGTTTTCTTTTCTGGGGAGAAGTTCCAACTGCAGACAGCCTAATTTGTTCTTGGCACATCCTAGGATTTTTGTTGCTGTGGGGGTCAGAACTGTAACTCACAAATCTATCTCCTGAGCTGGGCTCAATTAGTCAGTCTTCTTTTTTTGCTATTTCTTTTTCATTTTTTTTTTTTTTTTTAATTTTCCAGTTGCCTTTTGGGGTAGGTAGAGCTGTCCCTGAGCAGAGCAGGGGGGCTTGGAACATGTTGTGTGACACTATACCTAGCAAGGCCACTGGAGAAGAGGAGAGACAGGACAACATTGTCTCTTCTTTCAGCAGGAATGGAAATGGGACTTGGCAGGAGAAGCTGTTCATCTCCTCTGTGCCCTTGCTTGGTACAGGGAGAAATTGCACTTCCCTTGCTGACATTTAAAATGCTTTGTTCCATTTGCTAGAAAATCTGCAGGAAATAAACTCTTTTTATTCAAGACTAGGGCTTCACTGCCCGTGTTTCCTCCTTGCTGGACCTGGCAGAAGGCGGGCACAGAAATATAAATTCCTCCTGTCCAAGGAAGGGCCCATCCCAGCATTTTATAGGGCAGCTCCCAAAGGGATGGGAAGTTGAGGAGCTTGCAGCACAGGCATGAGAGCTGCATCTTCTCAGAGGGCTGCTGTGAATTTTTGTGAGGTCTGGGGTAGATTATGTCATTGCTTCCTGCCTCAGTTTGCCTGGGCTGTGCATTAACAATGAAAATACCTCCGGTGGGAGCTAGATGCAGTGATTTGAGCTTCACAGTTCTGGGATCTGTGAGCTGCTCCTAAGTGTTTCAGGTGCCATTATTCATAAGCTACAGCTGTGTGCTTTAAAAACACTTCAGACTTGGCCATATCAAAATGGATGTTGACCAGACACAGTAAAATATATACCTACCTAATCTCAAACCTGGATTTAAGCTTCCCAGCTACTTCTAGGTGTTAGAGCAAAGATAAGCAAGAGAGCTGCTGAAAATATTTAAAATGGCAAGGAATCCTCTCCTCTCCTCTCCTCTCCTCTCCTCTCCTCTCCTCTCCTCTCCTCTCCTCTCCTCTCCTCTCCTCTCCTCTC
>JACBWW010000020.1:16815494-16853294 GCA_020086605.1 Lanius collurio | reverse complement strand
CCTCTCCTCTCCTCTCCTCTCCTCTCCTCTCCTCTCCTCTCCTCTCCTCTCCTCTCCTCTCCTCTCCTCTCCTCTCCTCTGTTCCCAGAAGCAGATGGACTATTTTTACTCTTTCCTTCTAAGAACATACACTTTTTTGAGGAGAAATTGGATTAAAAATATTCCATTTTGACAGAATTGTGAGAATCTGAAGGACTTTTGCATGCAACTTTAAACTAGAACTGTCTCTGACGGCTCCAGAGATAACGAAAAGCCACATTTTGTGCAACTAAAGGTTCATTACATGGCAAAATCCAGATGGCAGTGTCATCAAAAGCATCATGCACTGACTTGTGCTGAGACCTGATAGAGGAAATGTGGTTATGGGGTAGCTCAGGTGCACAGTCTTACCTACAGGTAGTATGAATGTACATGCATTCTCTGCCTCTTTCTTTGTTGTGGGTTCAGGTCTTAGTCTGGTTGGGCTTTTTATGAAACAATGTGCAATAGTGGAAGCATGAAAGGAAATTCTCTTTAAGTAAGATATTTCACTGCTATTAAGCTGATACTGGGGGAAGTCCACAAGATGCCAGCATTTCTCCTTTGCTGCCGTTAATGGTACAGCCATTAAAATATTAAGCCACTGATATATAAGGAGATTAAGAAATATCAGCTTTTATTACAGGAGGAGAAACCTCTTTGTTCAGTAATAATTTCATTTCTCAGTATTGTTTATCTGTATACATGTGCTTGCTGACATTAGAAAGGTAAGAAATCAAAGGTCAGACATTATATGAAACCTGTTTTCCATGTACTTATTTATAGAATCCCAAAATTATGGAATAATTTCAATTGGAAAAGACCCTTCAGTTCATCAAGTCCAACCACTAACCCTGCACTGCCAAGTCCACAACTAAACCATGTCCCTCAGTGCTACATGTACACATCATTTAAATAATACCAGGGTGGTGACTCCACCACTTCTCTGGGCAGCCTGTTTCAATGTTTGACCATCCTTTAAGAGAAGAAATTTTTCCTGATATCCAAGCTAAACCTCCCCTGGTACTACTGAGACCATTTTCTCTCATCCTGTCACTTGTTTCCTGGGAGAACTGAGCGACTCTCACTTGGCTACAACTTCTTTTCAGGCAGTTGTAGAGAGCAATAAGATCTCCCTTGAGCCTCATTTTTTCTAGGATAAACAACCTCAGCCCCCTCAGCCTCTCCCCATAAGACTTGTGCTCCAGACCTTTCACCAGCTCTGTTGCCTTTCTCTGGACTCGCTGCAGCACCTCAATGTCTTCATTGCAGTGAGGGGCCCAGAACTGAACACAGCACTCGAGGTGTGGCCTCACCAGTGCTGAGTACAGGGGGACAGTCCCTGCCCTGGTCCTGCTGGCCACACTATTGCTGATACAGGCCAGGATGCCACTGGCCTTCTTGGCTGCCTGGGCACAGCTGGCTCATGTTCAGCTGCTGTCATCCAGCACTCCCAGGTCCTTTTCTGCTGGGCAGTTTTCCAGCCACTCTGACCAAGGCTGTGGCACTGCCTGGGGTGGTGTGACCCAAGTGCTGGACACGATACTTGGCCTTGTTGAACGTCATACAGTCAGCCTCAGCGCATTGATCCAGCCTGTCCAGATGCCTCTGCAGAGCCTTCCTACCTTCCAGCAGATCAGCACTCCCACCCAATTTGGTGTTGTCTGCAAACTTGTTGAGTGTGCCCTCTATCCTCTCATCCAGGTCTTTGGGAAATATCTTAAACAGAACTGAAATATGTATATATAAAAAGTACTGGGCAAACAGAAATATTGTTTTGGTTGTATGTTAACCGCTATTGAAAATATATGGACAAAGAGTTGCAAAATATTTTTTATTCAGAGTTCTGATAATTGTTTCTGCATAATGACACGGTTTAGACAAGTAGTTAGCCCTAAATATTGTATGCCAAGCAAGAATTTGTGTCTATTGTACCTATTGTGCCTATTGTGTCAGTCAAAGTTTGCCAGTAGGGTAAACTCTGAAGTATACTTCGGGGACAGAGCCAATAGAGGGGACCTTAGAGAATTGCATTTAACAGAGAAATTACAATCATTTAGAACAGTACAGGTGAAGGTATAAAATGTAATTGGTAGGGACATTGTCTTCAAGTAGTAATAGACACCAGCTAGTGTAAACAGTCCAGGTAAATAGTGACTGTGGAATATTTGACTCATCAATGTTAATTCAGTGGAACGTTTGTGTTCAATATCATACTGGGACTTATATTTATTTGGAATGTCTTGCACATTCATTTTGTTTATTTATTGAGAGTTTTGCAAATATACAGTAATAAGAAAACAACAGCAAGTAAATAAATAGAAATTCAGTCAATACTATCCAGTAGAAATAATTGTAAAGGAAATTAAGAAGGAGCTTATGCAATAAAATGGCTGGAGGGAAGGAATAAAGGCATCAGAACTGATGAATTTGGTTTCCTATAGATGTATGTCTCAAGTGTACTAAAAATCTCCCCACTACTTGCACTTTTGTAGTTCAAACCTAATAATGTGATGGGAAGCATTTTCATGTCATTATTTAAGGGGTATTTTTACTGAGGCAGAAGCTGTGAATTCAGTGTAACACAGCATAGGGAACAAAAGCTGATACATCAAAAATGCAGACATACAGCACACAGCAAAAGAAGCAGAGCTGAGTTCAAAATTCATGACTGTTTTCATTTCCCATTTATTTAGGCATCTTGGCAGACACAACACAATTTTTTTGAAATTGTTTCTGGTTAGTCCAGCACATCCCTGTCTTAAATCCCCTCCTGGAGTGCAAGTCACACTGCCTGCAAAAGTTCTGTGAAGGAGAACTAATCAACTGTGAGCTCCCCTGTGGATGTGACCTCTGTCAACAAGCTGTTTATGATTCCCAGAATGGATTTAAATGGATACCAGTTCTTCTTCTGCTATGAGAAGCTGTTTACATGGTTGCAGTTGATTAAAAAAAAAATCCCTATATCTTATAGGAAAGTAAGTGAATCCTTGCTTTACTTAGGGAGCCTTCAGATCAACACCTCACTCTGAACGAAAGCAAAGGACAACAAAACTACCTCTGGGACGTGCTGGTGATGCCCACCCAGAGCAGATTTTCCAAGATTTTCCACTGCTGAGACAGGCAGACATCCAGAAGGATTCTCTCTTCCTTTAACATAAAGAGCAATAAGAGAAATGTATACTGGTTTATTCACTGGGTAAGGAAGGGGATGGATCAAGAGGAGGAAGGCGGGGAAGTTCTCCTTGCTGCATTTCCGAACAGGCTCTTTCCCAAGACAGCAGAGGTCAGTGTGCTCTTTAGGAAAGAAGTGGGGAAATCAGAAGGCACTTGGAATATTTCAATCCTCAGCTGACAAAAATTGTGTCTTTCTTCCTCCAGAAAGGAATTGCTAATGCAGATTAGTTTTTCTGTAGTTAAAAAGCAGTACCTTTGGCCAGTAGCAAATACAAAATCTTCATTTAATAAGAATCCTCCGAAGAAGTTATTTAAGAGGATTTGGGATTGGAGACTCCACAAATTAATTTCTGTCACTTGGAGGACTGGAGGATATGCACCAACAGACCCTGGGCAGATTTCAGTCTTTGCCCTAGAGTACCAAAAAGCTTTTTGTGACAAATGTAATTTGCAAGAGCAGCCCAAGAGGGTTTACTATCGTATGTTTCCCACTAGAGAACTGCATTTTTGAGCATGATAAATTTAACACTATTCCCTGAGATATCAGGAAATGTGTGTGGGTCCTGAGGTAGCCCTCGTGCATCATCTTTCAGATGACCCCGATTAGACTTGAGAATGGCATGACTGACACAGGAGAGGTGAAAGACTGGGGAGCAAACAGAAATTTCAATAAGCTTTATATCCAGTCAAGCAGTTGCTTTCATTCTTCAGTGCAGTCTCTGTGCTATGTTACCTACCATCCATATTACAAGTTTCTATCCTTTCTTAAAACTGTAAAATCAAATCTAGCTTTGTTTTGACAGCTGACATTAAAACTTACTTTTTCCTACCTCATAGGAAAAGAAAATAAGCTGTTGCTTGCTTGGTTGTCCAGCTGCCTATTTTTTGTCCAAACCCAGCAGGGTGAAACTGGAACAGGAGAGGGCAGTACAGGAGTGTCTGAGCACCCAGACTGTCAGAGCAAAATAGGGTGAGCAGGGATACAAGCGTGTCTTGTTCTCATCAGTGACAAGAGAGAAGCTCTTGAAACTACATTTGCTTTCTTCAAATAAATGTTTTTTGTATCATAGACACACTGTAAATTAAATTCAGAACTGTTTAGTGGCTTAAACTGGAGGATGATATTATTTATGTTGACATGTTGGGTTTATTTATTGTGATAAGAGAGGACCATTTCTTATGGGGGCTGAAAAAAGCAAGACAGCAATTTTTAATTCAGCTAAGGATAAGCTGGGATATTAGACACATGTATTCAGGTATCTTTCCTGAGCTGCAATAAAATCAGTGTTTCATGCAATTGCATCGTGGCATCCAGCTGCATGTGTTGGGATTTGTGGTATGGCTGAGCAGGGGAATGTGCTGAGGCACCACTTAATCCAGAGGCACTCCAAGCATGAAGTGAGGAGAGACAGTTTTGCCCTCTGACACAGGACAGCAGTTGAGCCTTTTAGTGCAGTTCTTTCACAGAGCAGCAATGCTCTAATGTCTCCATAATGATGTACAGCCCAATGAGCACATGAATTAGCATCCAGTGTTGCTGTGCATTCTGCCTGCCTAATTCCCCCACCTCTCCTGGAAGGGGCCTCACCCGCTGAGCTTTTCCTTTCTCTGACTCCCCACCAAAACAATCTATCTATTATAGGGTGACTCAGATGATTGTAAGAAGAGAAAGGTGATCCCACAGACAGGAGGAAATCCCTCCCTCCTGTCTACAAAAGCATGGAAACACAACTTAAAAAGCACATGGCCAGCTCTGTGTTGGAAGTAGGAGTTTGGCAGTCTGATCTTCCAACATGGAAGACGTACGAGACTGGTGTAAGGCAAATTCGTCAGCTGAGCTACAGCCTTTTTTTGGTCTTCAGAAATTGTCTCAAGTTCTTTAAGATCTTTAGGATCTTCCTAAAGATCCCTTTATTTCTTGAAATATGGAAGCATTATATTGGCATAACAAAAAAGGATGCAATTATCTCCTACTACCTGGTTTGAAGAACCTGTTAGAAAAGACGTGATCATCATTTATGGTAACACAGACCTATTAGGGGTCACTGTGCCACCTGATGCTGTACAAGCAGTTGTCAGTACAAGGAAGAGAGAAACTTCTGCTCCTTTAATCCCTCCTAACATTCCTGTGCCAAACACTGATACAGAAGTCAGCATGAGGGTTCATCTTAACTCTGCATGCCTCAACACAATTGTACCCAGTTGTACCAGTTTTGAAGACCCAAAACCATAGATACAGGATGGAGAAGGACTTCACTGAACCAATATACATTTGCTGCTTTGTTTATTTTACAAGCTTCAGTATCATGAACTGATGGGGAGGCTTTTCTACTCACTTAGCGAAATGAAAATATGAAGCACAGTTAAGTGCAAGGAAATAAAAAGAAGGTGAAAGAATTTGCCTTGAGGGGTTTTTTTGTTGTTGTTGTTTTGGGGTTTTTTTAAAGAGGAGATATAGAGAGGAACTCAATAAAAACAACCATAAAAGTAGGATCTGTTTAAAGACTGACCTTAAGGACATTAGTGATTCCTTGAGCACAAGTCTTTTCTTTGTACATCCTTTTAGAAAAACGGTGACCTAGGCTCACTCACAGATTTTTTTCTTTCATGCTTTCTTTTTCCTTCTCAGAGACATCCTCTAACAATCTCCTCCCTTTTTTATCCTAACAATTCTGAAATGTTTACTTCCACACCATTATCTTTTATGGAACTTAGCAGCATGGTCATTTGTTATTTTTAGAGCTTTTCAAACAGCAGAAGGTTTCATTGCAGTTTTGCATATCTTTGCTGCCTGCTAATGTTACTTTTCTTTTATTAAATCACTTAGCTCACTATGTATATCATAGCATTTTCTCTTTGAGCGAAGTAACTTTCTGTTTCCCTTCTGCCTATTTTCCATACACACTGTCAGAGCTCATGCTGTGAATCCAGCTTGATGAGCTGGAGACTCATTCTTGTCTGGTCCTGTGATATAAATTAGTCATTGGAGGGTATTTTTGGTTTCATTTCAGTGAGAAGGAATTCAGTTCATGCACTCCAAGGTGCATGAACTCTAATGCAAATGAAAGCACAGCAAATGGGAATTAGACAAAGATCAAAATTCCTAATCGAAACTAAAATCCAATGTAGATGCAACTAATGGGATTTAGTGCCTATACCATAAAGGTAATTTTGAAAGTGAATCAGTATTACTTCTCAGCTTGTCTACATGCATTTTTTAAGGGAACACATAACTGTTTTTAAGCGTGGTCATGCATAGATAACTGGAGTGACACCACCTTGAAATGTCTGTCCTAGCTTAGCTAGTTGGTTTGTGTGATTTTTATTTTATATGTAGTCTTTAGATCTGTTAGATATTCTTAGGCTAGGAGTTTGAGCAGCATAAGTTTTTTGGTATGAAACTTGTTTTGTATAAAGCATTTTCTTTTCAAGATAATAGAGCTGGTAAATATAGATATAGATATATTAGAAATAAACGTTGGTGGCGGGGTCTGTAGGAACATGACAAAAGTCTTGTCTTCATCTGATTTCTAAACTTCTCAGGATCAAGCATTGAGAATCAACAACCTGATCCCAAACTCTCTTACCAGGTAGATTTATAAGCTTAAAAAATCTACATGCAGAGTGCTGACCTCTCTGCAGCCTACACAAATTTACTGCTAGATATACTGAATCAGTAAACTTCACCTCAAGGAGAGGGGGAAAAAAAGCTCTATGGAAGTGATGCAACACAATTTGACAAACTTAAGTTTTTAACTTGAGAAAGCCCTTTAATTTGTTAAAAGCACAAATGGGTATGTGCTGAAACACTACCAAATAACAGATAATTGCCTGCTCCTGTGTGTTCACCAGCTTTCTACAAGGGATCTCTTCTAGCACTTTTCTACATTACTAAACACAATTCTTAGTTCTTCTTAATTTTTGTTTAACTGAGTTAGCCTCTCAGTTGCAAGAGCTCTTTTTAATAACAAATAGAAGCTGATGAGACTCATGCTATTACCCAAGGGAGTATGACTGGGTAGACAGATACCTTTAAAGCAGAAGACCTTTAGTCTTCTACTTCTTTCTAATTTTTTTTTGTTTTCCCTGAGGCCATGCCTTGAACATCAGAGGCCAGAAGGCAGCATTAAGGCTGGGAGTGGTTGTGTACAATGGTGTGCTCCTTTTCAGTCTAATGAATGTGTAGAGGGATCATTTCAAGTAGTTTATAGAATTGTGGGTTGTACTGCTGTTTCTTTGAAGTAGCTTTTTCACACTGACTTGTGCTAAAATTCATTCTTTGGTTCTTAGGGTGGGGAATCTCCTAGATATCTGTCAGAGCAATTGGCTTAGCTCCTTTGATTTGAAGGATATTGCAGTATTGAATTACCAAAGCGATTTCTCTAAAGAAAGGAGAGGAAGGAGAGGAGACTTGGGAAAAGCCTGGGCTGCCTGTACACAAGCAGTGACCAAACTACCTTTACTTGTACTTTGTGAAGAGCGGTCTGATCACACCACACAAGTACCCTTTTCTTACTTGTAGCTGCAAACTGCCCTGAAAATATGATTAAAATGTGTTCAGTGTTTTTTAAAGTCATTGAATAGTGAACAGTTGTTGCAGTTACTGGAGGGCTAAGATGCAACCTGGAGGTGGAGATTTAAAGGCTGTCACTGCTGAGAAGTGGTTGCTCCAGCTGTGAAGAAAGTGTGAGTCTCCCTGTTGAGCTTCAGAGTTTGTTAGCAAATTAGACTTCAGACTCTATTTCAGGATTGTTTAGAGTATCTTATATATAGAACTATAAACTGAAATGATGGCTTAAAGCAGTGGTTTTACGTGCCTTATACACTGTAGAGGACTTAATACTAGTGCAACTTATTGACCTGTCCTTTCTTTCTCTTGGTTACATTATAATAGAGTATCAAAGCAGAAATACCCCATCATCTTATAATGGAGGGATATTAAAGGAAGAAATCTCATCTTTAAAATAAACACCAGAGTTTATTATAACAATGACTTCCATGCAGTATCATTGGATTATCTCTCCTAAATGATCCAGAGGGATGCAGGTGTAGCCTTCAGAAGAATTTGACCCACCACCTATTTTAGTGTATGTCTATCACTCTGATCTGATATTAAATGTATGATGCATTGGTTAAATACATCTGTCTACATGTTGAAGTAGGCCAGGCTGAAGCGACTGATGCAAAGAGGCTTCACCAGCTATTCAGAGTGCAGCACCAAGTGACCAGCTCTGTCATGCCCTGTACATTCAGGCTCTCCACCCATACAGCAGGCTGGCATTCCAGGAGTTCTCTTAAGAAAAACAAGTTAAATTTAGTGCTTAGAGATGGAAAGATTTAATTTATCTGGCCACCTATCGTGCCGACATCTATCATAACATTTTTGATTCCTAGTTGAAAATATGCTCAGTGCAAAATACACTTGCATCATCTCTGATTTGTATTAATACAGCTATAATGCAATTTTCATTGGTGCTCAGTTTTGCTCTGGTGTTTCTCCTGGTGAAGCAAGGGATGAAATGCATTTTCACTGGAAGCAGAGTGCAGCCCATACGGTTAATTCCTTAAAATATTTTAATAGTTCGTAGAGGTTTCAGCAGTGAAAATCCTGTTACAACAAATATGTGGTGTTTGCAGATGGTCTTCTCAGTTTGTGAAGGAAATGCGGTGGCTGTGGAAGCTACGCACTGGCAGTCAGGGGAACAGTAAACTCTGATTTTAACACTAAGCAGAGAAACCTAAAGCTGCAGCAGCAGCATCACAAGTTTCATTATGATTCCCAGCATCCCTGGAAGATCCAGGCTATTCTGAGTGCCAGTTCAGTCTTTGGCTTTTATTATTTTATTTTATTTTATTTTATTTTATTTTATTTCATTTCATTTCATTTCATTTCATTTCATTTCATTTCATTTCATTTTTGACCAAGCTGGCTTTGGTACTGTAATTTTCAGGTGTCCATAAAATTAAAAAGGGTCTATCATTTCAGGTCACTTGAAACATAGTTCTTTTGTGAATATGCTTCTGTTAAAATCAGTGGTTGCCTAGAGAAAGACACTTGAGCCGTACAGAGACCTCCAGAGCTCTTCTCTAGAAGTCAAGGTCCTTGTCTCCCACATCTCCATTAGCCAAAGGAGCCTTTCTAAAACAGTTTTTAAGCCCATATTTGCAGAACAGATTAGTGCAATATTTTGAGGCTAATTAATTTAAATTTTGAGGCTAATTGTGTTTAAACTGTGACTAATACTCCTGTAACCTTTGGTTCTTAACACTGCTTCCCAAATTTACTGCTAATCTCCTTTTAATGTAGCTCTGATGATGTCACTTTCAAATACTGCTTTTTCAGTAACTTTGTGTGGATTTTTTTCCTCATAAAAATGTAAAAGCAACACTTAACATACAAGCTGGTAAAAAGACTGTCAGATAAAGGTAATTAATTTTTCCAATGAGAAACCAAGTTTGTTATGTCCTCCAACTGCTCAGTCTTCTGAGGTTTCATCTGGTAGTGTTCAATGTATCCTCCTTAAGTCTATTAATTTTGCGCTGGAAGCTCGGTGTATGTCTGAATCTGTACATCATTGAGTCTTCTTCAAAATCCAAGACCTTCCAGACTGTAGTGCATGTAGCTTACACAGTATTTTTGGTTCTGATCATTCCTGCTTCGTCCATCTTGAGGGCAGCAGTTCAGGTCCTGTCACTGGGTGACTTCTCATGTTGAGCAGGATCTCCAAGCAGCAGAAAATGCCCAGTCCATCTTGATCTCCTCCTCAGGGCTTACTGCCAATTATTCTTAGGTACGCTGCCTCTGATTCCTCTGCAATGCTTCATAATAAACCTCAGCCATATTAGGCCCCATATTCTTAGTAATTTCTACCTTTTATGATCATATTAATTTTTAAATGCTTTTTGTGATTTTTTTTTCCCATTACAGTATTTTAAGGCTCCCTAAAACAAACCTGATAAAATTCCTTCCTTGCATATGGCACACAGACTGTTGCTTCCTGACATCTGATTTTACATTCTTGCAGCAGCTGCTCTTGAAACCTCATCAAGAACATCAAGAAACATTTTCCCAAAAAAGGTGTACTCTTCCTCACACTTCACCCATTTTTCTCTGCTTACCTACTTTTATCACTTTTTTTATACAGACAATTTCTCTGATGAACTAGTCTTCTTTACTGACTCCCTTTCTGTAATTCCTTCCATATGTTTATTGTCCTTTGTGAAAAGTATGGAGTAAATTATTCCTACTGGGGTCATGTCATTTTGTTTACATTCTTAGTAAATATGAAGAGCACGATTGGAGCCCTTTAGGCATCCCAAGTATGAATGTCTTTTTCCTAAGTCTTCTATAAAAACAGGATGCTGAATTTTATGGAGCTAACCTGGCAAAGAACAGGTTTAATAAAATAAATAGATGTCAGTGTCTTAAATTTATTGTAAGTATAGGGTTTTTTTTTTTTGTTAAATTCCTCTCTAGTTTAACAGCTTACTAAACATTAAAAAAAAAGGGAGTATTTATCTTTCTTCAACTCATTTGCAGTATAGACTTCATTTTTAGACACAGCCTCATCATTGCCTGGGTATTATTAGTAACCTGCTCCTTACTGAAGCAGTGGGTATAACCCCATGGCATCAGTGCAGTGGCTGAGCAGCCTTGGTCTGGGTAAAGCCCAGGAAATGGGGAGGGCTCACAGTGTTTTGTGAGAATGGCACATTTTTAGCTGTCTGATCACAGTTAGGAGCTGGGAAGTAACAGATCACAGCTTACTGCACTTTAGCAATGATGGATGGACTGTTCTGTTAGCACTATGTCCTGTGAAAGACTGGAGTATGTTTGGCAAGAGCATCCTTAGACATCTTAATGGTGAAAATCCAACAAGGCTTAGCTGAGCATGTGTGAGTGATGATCTTTCAGAGGTTTACAGCTTGCCCAGACTTTCAGAGGAGCAAGGAAATGCATGTCTCTGGCTCTAGAGCCAGGCAGTTGCTAAATGCCACCTCCCTGTTCTTTGGAGTACAGGCAGCAGGAGGTGTTTAAAATATACTTTTTAACAGATATATTCCCTGCTTCATCCTTCTCTCCTCAGCTAAGCTTTCTAAATAGTGAGGAGGGAGAGTCTGCCTTACCTTGCTACCCCGAAATATGTGATGCAAATCCTTCCCTGCAAGAATAAATTGCAGATCCTGCAGAATCGCATGTACACTGCAAAACCTCTTGCTTCTCCTGCCTTTTAAAAACATACCACATAACACTAGTTTGAAGTGTTTTCCTCTGCCTGTTTTCCTTTCAGCCTTGACTATTTCATTACTTTGCCTCTCTGATGATCTTTCCACACTTCAATGCAGAAGCAGCTTCGTTTGTTAGGAAAGTTAAAGAGCTACACATCTGTGTTTTCTGATGGCTTTACTATTCCTACTAGGCTTTTCCAATGGCTAGACAACTTACTCAACATTTATGTTTTGAGAGAAGGAAGGAGAATTGTAATAATTTTCTGTGGGGAGAAATATTATCATTTCTATTAGAGACTGATTCCCAGCTCTGAGCACTTCATCATTAGCGGGTTGTAAAGCTCGCAGACAGGCTGTCCCATAGCTATTCACTGAGCCATTTGTCAGGGCAGAAAAATGTGCCTGGTGAAATTGGTCACTGGCAGCCTGCAGCTAGACTGAGCAGGCTTTCAAAAAGGCTGCCAGACATTGCTGCACTTTTAATAGTCAAAATCCTACATTAGCATTTATGAGAACATTTATAGAGAGTTTGAGCAATTGCATGGGTTTTTTTCCTTGATGTAATATTAAACCTCTGAAATACAAAAAAAATTTCAGAATTATCAGGGGTGTATGTGGAAAGACAGGGCAAGGAGGTGCTTCTCTCACCACCAAACCAGACCCCCTGGTCCTTCCAAGGCAAATATATTGTGTAAGCTCACATATACACTTACCAAGATACCTCTTGAAACTTCTTTTATTTCCAGATGCATCCAGCTACTTTCACGCAAAGGCTCCTTTATTGGCTGGATACTTCATTCAACTTTCCAGCTTACGTATCCTCAATTTTCCTGTTGCTGAGCTGAACAAGCCCTATTTCTTTCAGATAAAAATGATTTCTTATTTCTGTAGTCATGCTCAGAGATCTGCTTTAAGTCTGTGGCAGTTTGAGTTCAAGTATCTCAAGCACTAGTGACCAGAATTGTTTCTGTTGTAATTCTACCATTTTTAGGACTGAACTAGCATGTCTGTGTATCTACAGGAAGTATATTATCTGGTGAGTTTTGTATGTCTCATTCAGTGCTGGTAGCCCAGGGTTGTCCCTAAATCGACTAATGCCACCCAGATTCTTCTCTTCCTGTGTTTTTGATCACAGAGTCCCAGCTGAAGAGATTTTCTATTATTGCCTGCTAAGCTGATGGCCTGGGTGAGGTTTATCTCATTTTGTATTGCTGTACTGGTCTCTTTTGTCTCATTTCTGGTTCTTCAGAACTTATATCTTGTATAATATTTTGGCTTCTACTACCTTTAGCAGTACCTCATAGCTTTGTCATCAGCACTCCTAGGTTTTGTGCAAAAGCCATCGAAAAACATAGTAAGACCAATCCTCAAGGAACGTTGCTAAGACTCTATGTAGCCTAGGCCGTTGTCATCTCTCCTTCTGCCTGTTCCTTACAACTCTTTTAGGAAGCCCCATCTCTTCACTCCAGACTAATTCTCCAGGTGGCATTGTATCAAATGTTTAACTGAAATCAGAATAATCATCTACCAGACTTGTGTTGGCTGAACACTCAGTTATCTCACCCAGTAATAGGTACAGCAAGCTGAGTTATCACCTGCATTTGTCAGCTTTTGTTCTCCTTCCTCATTCATTTTTCGCACTTGCTTTTTCTTTTCAGAATCTGATTGAACTTTGTTCGTGTTTGAAAGGCGAGTGACTTGACTGTTGGTTCCTGTGTAATTTTTCCTCTTTCCTTACATTTATGTACTGTATTTGGTGCAGTACTCAGTTATTCTGCAGTTACTCAGTTTTCAACTGAACGCAAGTGGGTATAAGGAGAGAAACAATTTGCAAACAGCTCTGTGGGAGTTGCATGTTTACAGCCATTCTGACTCATATCAAATTTGCTCAACTTACAACTGCAAATATGTTTTTCTAGCTGCTATCTCTGCAAAAACGTGCTCAGAGTTTTAAGCCTACCTGTGTCCATTTTGGCTCCATGCATTGGAGCTTCATAACCTACTGCTTTTCTGCTCAATCAAGGCCTCATTCTGCCTTCACTTGTTTCCCTTTGGCTGTAAGAGTTGGTTGAGGTAATCTTTGTGTAGGCCAGACCCTGAATTTTGTGGTCAGCACTCTGGAGAAGCTATGAAAAAGACCATGTAGAAAACCACAAATAAATTAAACAAGAATTATACATATTAAAGACTCCTCACGAATGGATCACATTCCATTTATCATTCACAGGACAAGGTATATTCTAGCAAATATCTCTGTCCTTTTTCCTTTCTGTAGTTTTGGTGGAAGCAGAAAGTAGGACAGTTTATTTATATCTGCAGAGTAAGCGTTTCAGACTTTGAATGCGCTGGGGCTGATGGTAGCATCTATTCATAGCTGTGTTTTAGATGAACAACACATGCCTTTTTTATGCTTGACATAGTTCTTTTGGTCTACAGATTAATAATTTTTCTTCTTTCTTATCTCTGATTTGTATTGCTTTAGCTTATTCCATGTTAATGATTTGGTCCTTTAGTTGAAAGTGGGAATTATTTCACAGAGTTTGATGTTAGCTGGTGAAACTTTCTAGAGTCTACCTCTAGTCAGTACAGACAGATTGGCCTTTCCAGGAGATTTTGTGGGATGAGATAATGAGTATGGACTAAATTTCTGTTTTTCAGATGGCTAATTGTTAGAGATTAATCCCACTTTAGAATATTTTTACTGACAAATAATCAATGTAATACAGGTGCTAGTTGCTCTGCAAGAGCAATGAATGGCCTAATTAAACTTCTGGGAGTGCAGAGAGTTACAATAAGCTGTGACAGGACAATTGAAGACTGGGACATTGCAGTAGAAGCTTAAACATGCTATTACAACTAATGCAGAGGAATCTTTGCTTGCTGTGTGCTCTGCTTGGTGACATCTGGGGTGAGTCCCTTCAGTTAGGGAAGTGGAAGCAGAACTGCTATGCCCAGAAAATGCAGCATTCCAGTCTTGTAGTGGGCAAACTTGGTAGGTTTGGACGAAGTATCATCCTTGTGAGTCAGTGTTTTTCCTGGGAGCTGAAAATGGTGTGTTGCTGCATTGCAGTACAGACTGAGCTCAGCCCAGGAGCTTGAGCATGGTGCTGTCTTCTGCCATCTCCCTCTAGCATAAAGATCACTGTTTAATGATTTCTAGGCTTTACTCTCAGGTTTCATTCCATTATTTGGGCTGCTCTGCCCCAGTGAAGACACAAAATACCTGTGCAAGAAAACAGGTATTTTTCAGATGCCATATAGAATAGCTTAATTTCTAATCCTTTGGTGTAAAAATAAAAATCTGTTTAAAAAAAAATAAAGGTAGGTCGCAAATATGAGGAAATTAAGACATTATTACATCACAGAAAATGGAGGCAGTCATAATTTTACATCTGAGGTTGGTAAAAACTTCTTAACTAAAATGTTTTAGAACATCACCGTGACACTGGCCAAGACTAAGGTTGCACAGAATCTGCAGTAAGCAGCCCTGCTTATCTGATGAAAAAGCCCCATAATAATAAAGTGTATGTGGAAGCTTTCTCATTAAATATTTTTCATTGCTTGAATATGTAAACACTTTCTTACTCCAGGATGATTCAGTTCCAAGGTGACATTTGCTGCTGCCAAGCCCCATGGCTGGGTAGTTCTGCCACACATCCTTGTCGGGAGAGGGGAAGGGATGCACTTGGAGGCTGCTCTGGTGGCATCACTGAGTAGGACTGAGCTGCTCTACTCTGCATGTCCTCTGTATCTCCCTCTGTGTAGGGAGGGGTCTTCTTACACCAGGAGTAACAAGAAGAAATGACTGAAGGGTGTCCATCAAGCAGCAATGGCACAGGGAAAGGTTTTGATAGTGGCCTTCTTTTGTTCAGAAGCATACTTCCATGTAAACTCAGTGGATCAGAATTAGTATTTTCCCTATCTGAAATGAAACAAGGTTATGGCAGGAGTCTAAGGAGTTTCCTCTCCTCCACAGGCTTCATTACATATCCATGGAAGTGCATCTATGTCTACTGATCATTTGAGTACCTCTTAGCTTAGATATAGTTTATATTAATATTTCTATTGTAGTTACACAATTTTCAATGTATGAGCACCCTGTACCTTCCCAGTCCCAAGATAGCAAACAGCATTCAGCTGCCACAGATCAGCCTCATGATTAAACTTCTGCTGTCAGCCCATCAGACTTGACTGGTTGTTTGCACTTAGTAATGACTTTGTCTCCTAAACAACATCAGCAACCAAAAAAACCCCCCAGTTAATTCTGAAATTGCATGTCTTCTTTCATTCTTAGGCAGTCACAATTCAAAGTGAAAAATCCCTGTGCTTCTGCCACATACTTGGAATGTAAATCAAGTTATTCTTATTTTTTGGCCACAATAAATAAGCAGGTGTTGAAACTTGACTATGAGATGACTGGTGTTTTTCATTATTTCTTCTTCCTNNNNGATGTAACTATAGGGAAATGGCAGATGTCTTGTGTTCTGGCCTCTCCTTCCTTGTCCCATAGTGTCACACACTCACTTCACAGCTTTCCTTTTTTAGATGCATCAGAGAACATCAGACAATTCAGTACAATTCAGATTGAAGAATAAAGATTCAAAGCATGGCAGAATCCATAGGGAAGAAAAGTGACAGGAGAATCATACAAATTGCATCCTAATTTTGGGGTTTATACGTTTTTTTACCCTGCAAAAAACAGCAATGGTCTGTGTCACTGTACACTTTCATACCTACTTTTGCATAAAAAATCTTAATGCACAAATATATCAAAACTATTGTAAAACATTTGGCTCTGGGTATGCATATATATGTTCTTAGATATATATGCTAGAAAAAGAAGGGCACCCATTGCTATGCTACCACCTAAAGTATAAAAGTAGAAGATTTTCATTAATTTGATATCACAGTGCTGTATTTTGAGTTCTGACCTTCAAGGAACCCTTTATCTCTCTTGTTCTTCTGTCTTTCTCTGACAAGCATATCAACTGCATATCTAGAAAAAAATTAAATCCTGCATAATGAAATCCTGATGCTGGATTTTCTCTCCCTCAAAGTGCAAATTTTCTGGTTTAGCCCATGATTCAATGTGTGCCTCTGCAATCGCTTGGTTACTCTGCTGGCTCTCTTCCAGGGTTTACATTGGTTTATTTCTGTAAACGGGTTATAGAGAGAGCCTAAGGTGGAGAGAGCTAAGTTAATACCAATAAAACAGAGTGGAGTGATATACTTTCAGCTTTCTTAAAGTTTTAACTTTGTAAGAATTATAGGCCTAGTGATATCTCAGAATTATCAAAGTCCTTCACAAAATGTTGATAATTATCCTACTGCTTTAGAGAAAGAATATGTTTGTTTATAATGCTTTTATGTGTACCAAAAGAGACTACCCACAGTGAAAGGTTTCCTGAAAGTCAGGTCTGAAATTCTCATTTGTTATATTTTTGGGGGTAGAGGGAGGATAATCAGCAGGTAATCACATGCTGCTCTATAATTATAGATCTCATGGGCTCACAATGCCCGTGTCTTTTTCTTAAAGCATTTTCCATCCAGTTTCAGAAATCAGTAGAAAAACTGGTCCTGTTTGTTTCCTGGGTCACTCAGTACTGTAGAAGAGTATCTCCATTCATTCTCCTTTTTTTCAAACTTTGTGTGAAACAGATTATTTGTGGTAGTAATGGTTATGCAGATGTGTTCCTTAAGAGGAGATGTACTTTCTCTCATGAAAAAGTTCAAAAGTAGGTCAAAAATAAGGGCCAGTAGTCTCATCCTGGTAAGCACCGAATGCAGCTCCCAACAGACTCATTTTCCTCAAATTTGGCACAAGTGGATAGGAGAAGAGCAGAAGCAGTATCAGTGAGGCTGGGCACCACTTACCACAGAACTAGGTTGTGTTCTTTAAAATCATTAGTCTTCTGGAGGTTAGTGGTGATTTTGTTTTTCTCCACAACTGGGCTTCTTCAAGTCTGACAGGAAATCCACAAATTTTGTTTAAATGCCTTTTCCCATATATAATAGGGCTTGAGATTCAAAGGAATTCATTCAGTGTGCTCTCCCAATGGCATTTAACTCCCCAAGAAAAAACATTAACAGGAAGTGTTGTTTTAATTAGTACATGAGCTATGCAGCAGCTAATGTATTCCACCTCTTCACTGTTGTAAAAGGAGCAGATTTCTTGGTAGCGTGAAGGGAGCAAAGAGGGATTGTGCTCTGCTCTCCATATGCTGCAGAGCCCCATCCGGGGGAAGGTGTGAACGGGAGGTGATTTGTAGCTGCCTGCCACTTGTAAAGAACAAGCTTCTGTTGTTCTCCAGGCTGGAAAGAAACCTGGCTGCCCTCTAGAAACATACTGCAGTGCAACAGGTAGACAGCAGCCTTCAGAGATTTTAATTTCAACAATAAGGGATTGTAAAGAAAACTTATTTTTCATTTATTCTTAAAAAAGAAATACTGGATATCAGGCTGGAAACAGAGATCCCTGATTTCCTCAGACGTGATATTTCTTGATGGAAAGTCCCAAGGAAGTCACATTTTAGAGAAACTTTGAAAATACACCTCTTTTCCAGACTCTGTTGGGCCAGCCATAAACAGCCAGACTGTATCTTCAGCTGCCAGTGCCATCTCGGGGTCCCAAACTGGGACAGCACTCTGACACGGAGACTGGAAACAGACAGTGGGCCCCTCCCTGCCCTGTGCTCCTCGAGATGGGCTCTGTTTTGCCAGAAGGCACAGTTGAGCACAGCCCAGTGCACCAAGGCTCCCACACCTCTCTCCTGTTGGTTACTGCAACAGTGTGGCCTGTGAAACAGGTGGGGAGGGTGAGTGATTTCCTGACCTCCCCCAGCCCGTGAGTGTGTTGGCACAAGCTGTAAAGGAAAGCCCAAGCTGCAGACAGCATTTCCCTGGCAATGAGGTTCAAGTGGCAGGTGGTGCTACAGAGGTGTTGCTATGCTTCACCAAGAAATTGCTCGAGAGAAGATTGACCCACAAGCAAAGTGGGATATGCTGGGCCAGGCAAGGTGAGGAGCGTTTCAGGGGCTTCCAGCTACAAAGCTGGACCATGTTTGCTGGAAACTGCCCTGTAGTTCCAGAAATGGGAAGTAACAAGCTGGTTTGAAACAAATTTTGGTCAATCAGAGTATCAAAGCATGCAGCGTTACAACAAAAATAGTCCTTTAAGTTATTTTGCACTTATTAAAAAAAAAAATGAACAATGTATATGAGTGTCTGCCTTAGAATTATAACTGCCACCAAGGTCCAGTTGGGACTTGCTTCATTGCTCTGTGGGGTATAATGGCATAAATCATCAGAAGCTTGGCTTGGTGTAACCCTGCAGTAGTCATTTTGTCTGTTCTGCTGCACCAGCTGGGGATCCAACTTGGAGCCTCTCAACAAACAACATTCAGACAAATGAAAGCTCAGTTTCTAATCATCATCTTGTAGGAGTAGTTTCAGAACTCTATAAATATGTGTGTGTATGCATGTATATTATATAATTTCTTTTCCTGCAAAGGTATGAAAGTAATTCAGATTAGCTGTCAAATATTCCCTGTACATTTTGATAGTACCACCTTTTTTATTGTTTTTTTTTTTTAGTATGTAAGGATTCTGTCCTTTGTGAGTTGCAGAGGAAAGTTTGTTCAGGGATCTCCTACCCAAAAATCCAGGTATCTTCTTGAGAGTTTGGATGTCTGTTTGCAGTGCCAGGCTCCATGGCTGCAGCACAGTGCGAGCTGGACCTGCAGAGAGACCCTGTCCTCTCAGAGGAATTCTGCATAGACATAGAGGTTTGCTGGTGCAGGATTGATTGCAGAACTGGAGGGTGGACACACTTCAGCAGCATCCATGGAGAAGACAATAGCAATAAGCAGGAGTGACTGTGTTGGTGTGAGCATGTGGCAAGAAGGGTTATTTTGTGATGGATTTTCCTGCCACAGGGATGAAAAGTCATGCAAGAAGAGAGGCAGGCAGAGAGGTCAAAAGGATTAGAGCTGTGTTAACAAGGAAATAAAAATATTAGGTGACCCACTTACCTCTCACTTGGCTAATTCTCAGCAGCAGCTGAGCTTAGAAGGCATTTTTTTCAGTGCTTCTGTGCAATATAGGTCCTGTGGTGAGGGGGATGGAGCCAAGACTAAGAATTTCCCTTTTCCAATGCACTGTCTGGCCACCCTGAGGTCCTTTTAGGTGGTCCTATAATTGGAGTTTGGCCTTAGTGGAAGATAAGCATTATGCTTTAGCAGAAGAGCTTTGGAAAAATACACTAGAAGTAACAACTCTGCCACTTTGAGGGATAAGAACTTTTTTTTATGATAATGCAGCTCTTTCCAATGCATGGCTGACATTTCTGCTATATTTAGCACAGACTCTTCCATTTTTCTTGTTGCAAAGGTAAGGAATGTATTTGGAGTTAGCAGGCAGCCAGCCAGGGAGGAGCAGTTCCCTTCTTCATGGCTGTTTACCCAAGGAGACTGGCAAACCAGCTGGTTTCTTTCCACATAAGAGGGGGCTCTTCTTTGGGGTCTACTAGCACAGGACCTTCTGTTTGCTGTGGAGAGCAAAATGTACTCTGTGCCGATGAAAATGCTGTGTGGCTGAGGTTACAAAGAGAGACGCTCTTCATTTTGCCTGATGTCCAGAGTTTTTGCCTTCTTGCTTGGCTGCAGAGACTTGTGCCATGCTGAAGACATGCTGTCTAAAAAGCCCCTGAGTTTCTAGAATATAACATGATGAAAATAATTTAAAATTTCCTCCAGTTATCCTTTTCCTACTATTTATTATCAAAACACATGAAAATTTTTCACTCACTGAGCTGTATGTTTCTTTATTTCTTTAGGCTGTGACTCGTCCTTGAACCTGCCATCTCAGAAAGCCACAGATGCAGTGGACGGTATCTTTCGGTCCCTCAGGGATATTGCCAGAGTCCGAATGCACATGAAACAGTTTAATTCCATACACAATCCAGGCAGCAACACCCACCAGGCAAGTGTAGCTTTCTTTTGCCCATCTTTGTTATTTCTCTAGCATGCTGTCAAAATTACAGTACTAATTTTGTTGATGTGCTAATCCTATACACGTTCTGCCCACGTAGAAGATACATAAGTAAAGATTTTATAATTGACCTAATCATGAAGAACTTCCTCAAATCCTTTGCCAAAACTCAGGCATATGCATGTCAGTGTCAACAAAGAATTGTCTGAGGAAGAAATTTGTGCCTTGCTCTGCAGTACTGTGGAATGATGTAAATGCCTGTGAAAGGCAGGGATAGGTAGAGGTGGCTCTCAACTAAGACCACTCAAGGCAGAGTGAAGCAGGATGTCTGCATCCATACAGCAACTACATTCTTGTTGTATTTTCTCTCCCATCCCTCTAAGTGTGAGAGACAAACCTGTTTGTAAATAGGTGACAAATGCAGCTTCTGTTTCTAAAATAGGAACACTTGATCTGTGAAACTACTTGAGGTCATCACGACTAATAAAGAGTGGTTTTCCTTCTCTCTGCCTCCCCTGAAGGATTTTACCTTTTCCAGTTAGAAATAGAGTTTTACAACAGAAAGCAGTGATTTAGAGAGAGATCATAAAACATGATTCTAGCCTTGAACCAGAAAAAATCTTTCCAAATTCCTAACAGTGCTGTAGACAAGCAAAGTAGTTGAAATTAAGCATTGTTTTGTAAGAACATAAGTCATGAGTGTTGCAAAATGTCACTGGAAATCTAAGGTGAAGGAAACCTGTTTCTGAAGTCTTCTAGCAGTTTGGACCAGTCTGATGTTCAAAATGGAGAAAGTTGTTAAAAATTTAATACAGTTCGGTGCAGAGGCCATGAGATGACAAAAGTTTCCTGGAAGTGTAATTAACATCACTATGTTCTTTGGATGTAATCCACTTTGCTTGCTTAGGGATAAGTGCTGGAACACAGCAAGGGATATATTAACACCTTGCAGCCCCTTAATCTAGCCATGCAATGGGTGTAGTTGCTTGAGTAGGACAAACTTTCTTCTGAGAGAAGTCCAGGAGATTTATAATGATAGAAATAAGCAGGCAGTATGTGATTGTCCATGATACTTACAGCTCTCTAGAAATGGGCCTCTCTTTTGACTGGCAGGTGTTGTGTGCAATCAGTTTAGCTCCTCAGAAGAATTGGTGCCCATGCTGTGACCGTACCTATCCCCAAACCTGCTTAGTGCTATGGGAATGGGTTTAGCCCATAGGTTGTTTTTCACTTTATCTGTTAAAAGCTAGGAAGCCTCCATTTCTTCTTAAGACTCATAAAAAGGTTTCTATGGATAAGTAACTGGGGATTGGATAGCCTCTTAAGACTTTTTGTAGCATTGTAGTTTGTATGTCTCACATAAAATGATAGATGTTTTCATCAGGTTATCAAAGTAGTTCATGTAGTGACCATGCAAGAACAGAATGTTGCCTGTTATTGAAACTACTTTCATTTTGATCTAGGTATATTTCTCCCTACCTCCTTCCCTTCCTTCATTTCTTCTTCCATCCCTCGCTCGCCTTTTCTCATTCTCTCTGTATTCTGCCCTTTATAATCTTGTCTAGGGTGTGTCCCATAGCTGTTGAGGGTTTTAACAGCTATTTTAAACACAATTTATGCCTGCCAAAATTTAAAGTTCATACAAGTTTCATTATGTGAGATAGAAACCAATGCAGCTGTTGGGGGTTGTAAAAAAAAAAAACCAACCCAACCCTAAAAACAGAGTAGATTAATTTCAAATCATATAAGATTTTAAAAAAATATTTGAAACCATTATAGTTAAAAAAGGTAGGTGATCATACTATCTATATTTTAGTATCTGCATAGTCTGACTGGGTTGTTCTGAAGGGCACTGAGTTTTGGTGATGAAAATTCAAACATGCAAAATCATAGTACATTTTTGACGTCTTTTGAGTACATAGTTTTGTCTGAAGTCAGATTATATTTTTCCTTTAATTTTGTGGAGTAAGCCTTACTGTTAAACTGTGATTTGATCTCTGCTCCAAAAATATTTCATTCCTAATGTTTTTCTGTTCCTCATCTATGAAGATATTAAACAGATTTTTATAAACAGGGCTTCATGCCTGCATGTGTATTTTCAAACAGTTGTTTATTGCGTGCCTAGATTTGACAGAAATCTTGACATGTTCTAAAAGATCCTGCAGCTCATGTCTGCTGTAATTTGCTTTGTTGGCTCAACTAAAAATTATGCACATGTTGTGAGAAGAACTAGATGAGTTGTATAAATCTTTGTTGACAGGATTGTATTAAAAAACTGTAAGCTTTGTTTCTCACTCTAAAGTGTTGGATGAAAAACATTTCTTTAATGACTCCAGAAAATTTTAGTTTCAAGCCAAGTGGCTTGTGTTTTATTTTCCATCCATTTTTACTATTACCTTGCAAGATGTCTCTTGTAGATATCATCTTTACAAAATTAATGATGTTACACTTGATTCCCCTAAGAAATCACCCCTGAGGGGTGATATATGCCTGGGGTAGTCCCAAAGCCAAATAAATGTGCTAATTTTAAAGCTGCTCATTTTCTAAGATGGTTGCACTTATTGAAATGGCCGTGGTTCTGTTGCAGTTTGGGCAAAGTTAAAAACAAAGCTCCATCTGTAAACCAAGTAAGCTTGAATTTTCTTTAAAGATCTTTTCATTGGTCCCTAGATTTTTATCTTAAAAATTTTCTCAAGATGTCAGAATGGTTTAAACTTTGGTATTGAAATGTGGAAATTATTAGGCTACTACTTCATATTCAGCCTGAGTTTGTGGATCCTGAAGAGGATACAAGGTTGATCTTTTGGGAGTAGACCTTCCAGCATGTTGACCTTTTGTACCTTTACATTTTCCACTTCCACTAGCCCCTAACTTCTCTGAAGCTCTGACATTCATAGTAACAGTGGGGTTGTTTGGCCTGTTTTTTGGAAATCTTCCACAGGTGGAAGCACTGTGGAGTGCCAAAGCCATGGAAGCTAAAGGACTAGTAGGGACTTGTTGGTTCTGCTCTCCCATGAGAGACAAACAGGAAGCTTGGCCTCTTCCCTGTCCTGCAGATATCCAGACTTTAGTGAGGACATGACACTTGGAAGAAGGCAAGAGTGGTCAATTAAAAAAAAAACCAAAACCCTGTTTAGATGTTTGTGAAATCATTATAAAGGGAATGATATCTGGGTGCACCATGGGTGACAGAGTCTCATCCATATGGTTATCCATTTCTGTATTACCTCCAAAAAGATTCCATAGAAAGTAAAAGTCCCCCCTTCTTCCTTGTCTCTCATAACTGATACAATACACATGGGACAGAGTAAATGTGTGGCTCTCTTCCAGTCTTTTTGGTTTGATGTTGTGCTGGTGCATGCCATCTGCAGTCAAGGTCACAAACTCTCTGAATGCTTTCATTTCTGGGATAATTATTTCTGTAACCTTTAATAGAAATAAAATGCTTAGAATTGTGGTTGCACTAAGTCTAAACAGGTTTACTCACAATGTGTTGTTCTCTTTGTTCAGGCTTCTTACAAACCTCTGCTGAAACAGGTAGTGGAAGAGATCTGTAACCCTGATCGGCCCGATCCTGTTGATATTGAGCATATGTCATCAGGCCTCACTGATCTCCTTAAAACTGGATTCAGTATGTTCATGAAGGTAAACCAGCCTTCACAAGCTCATCTATAAGATTTTCCTGAGGTCAGAGCATCATGCAGCAGTAGCTGATTTTATTATGCTGTTCAGCAGAACTTGAGGGGAGGTTAGTAGAGTTAAATTCTTGAAGAGGGACTGGGAATAGCTTGAGGCATTACATTGTAGGTACAGTGTGGACATGTAGCACCTGCTGAACAAAACAAGAGGAATGGAGCAGACTGAACATCTAAGTAGGGGTGATGGTGGACACCAAAATAAAATTATGTATTTGGGAAGAGGCAATGTGGCTTTGCTAAAGGAAGTGCTAACTCACATAGCTTTTAGAGCTCTTCAGAGGCACCCAACAAATAAACTGATAAGTGAGTGTCTGTTCATATTACCTACCTAGATTTCCAAAAGGCTTTCCACATGGCATCTCATCAAAGGACTTCAAAGACACTCAGCAGCCTTCAGATAGAAGTATGAATAATCTGATTTCACACAGCATGAAGAAGGAGCTCCATATTCAATACCTTTTCTATAATTAGATATTGTTCAACTTGTACTGGGGAGGAAGGAAGCCCATTAGTTAGAAATTTCTTTGCGGATGACTGTTTTAAGACAGTCATTCTACAAGAATTTACTTTGCTTTACAAATTAGCCCATGCTAAGTGTCCACTAAATATTTACAGAGTTGAAGTGTGGAGTAGCCAGCATGTTGTACATTCAGCCTTGTCTTACTGCATATCCTGAATTCTCTGTTGAAAACAGCCCCAGATTTACATCAAACCACATCAATACATGCTTATGAGTACAGTACATTTCAGTACTGTGCCCAGGGTTTTTCCTTCCATTTTACCACTGTCACCCCTCAGCATGGAAGAGACATCAACAAATTGTGTGAGGCAGCGCACACAAATTGCAGCAAGGGAAATTTCAGTTGAGTATAAGGAAAAAATACTAACTGTAAGAGTGGTTAAGTCCAGAGAATTCTCAGTCTCTGAGATATTTAAAGGTTGGCCGAACAGAGCCCTGAGCAACCTGATACAATTTTGAAGTTAGCCCTGCTTTGGGCAGGGAGGTGAACTAGAGGAGCTACAAAGACTCCTTCTAACTTGATTCTGTGATTCTGTGGTAATAGAAAAGAAAAAAAAATGTTTTTTTGTCTTTTGTGCAAATTCCTGCTAGACCTGCATTTAAAGTCAGGTGATAAAAATAGTTTTGACTGTCGTGTTGGTACTACTGTAGAACTCACTAACAGAATAACAATGTTATTTTTCTGTTATTTCAAAGAAAGCTAGTATTAAGCACAAAGTCAAGTATGCCTAAAATCCAGTGCAAGAGAGAGGCATAAGTATATTATGGCAATATGTACCTGCAAGTGGATCTTTCCCGGTAAAACAAATATCCTTCTATAAAGAATATTTAAGAGATGAGCAAGTTCACTTTGTGTAGGACAAATATTTCATAGCCATCATCACATACCTCACAGATATGTGTCCATGCTTGCTCCCGTGGTTTGTAGCCTGGCTTGCTGGCATGTGCTAAATTGTTGTGTGAATGAGATTCTGACCAGCCTATATTTCTGACACTATCACACCATCAGCACGGGAATTATTTTGTGAGCTTCCTTATTTTTGTTTCTTTCTCAACGTCTGAATATAAATGCCAACTCACGTAATAATACTCTGGTGATTGCCTCAGGTGTGTTAACTCAGGACAGACTTTTAAAGATAGCTCACATCCAGAAGTTGTTTGTCTGGCAGGTGTGTTTGTTTTGAAGCTAAGGGATGGTGAAGGGAAAAAGCCCCTCTGCCTCAAGGACTCCTCTTTTGGCTGCTGCTCTAGACCACACATGTTTTATGATGATCTGAGCTTGCTATCATTGATAACAAGTGCCCTGCAGCCTAGTTTCTGGTGAGTGACGTGTTTTCCTTTTTCCAGTTATTCAGCTAAATTTATTGGTTTTTAGTTGGTCACCAATACCAGAATCATCAGTGCTGCTGTGCTTGTTGGGTGAGTTACAGAACAGTAACAATTGTTTTTGCTGACTTTCCTCAGAGAAAAAAACTCTGTTTTGTGAGCTGCCATGAGCCATGAGAATATATATCTGTCCTCTCATGTCTTCCTGTTTCAGTTTTAGAGTTTTATTGACCACTTCCACCCTGTTTTCCCACCTACTGTCTCTCTCCTCCACGCAGACGCGTGCACTGGCAAAGAGCTCTCTGACCATCAACATCCCAGAGTACCCTGTAGGGTGAGCTCAGAGCTGGAGAGAAGGCCCTGCTGTCCTGCTGGGACACTCTGCTGGCTTAGGGCACCATCTCCCCTTCCTCTGGGCTCTTTCACTTCAACATAATGGTTTTGGGTTAATAATTCAGATTGCCTGAGGCAGCTCTTCAATTTTTTTTAAAGTTTGGCATTTTTAATTGAAAGTGAATTTCACTCAGGGATTTTTGCAAAATTCAAATTTCACAGTAAATTCAGAGGCTGTGGAAATGTCCCAAATTAACCTAACTGGGGAAGGATCCCAGAAGATACACGTTGCTTTTGTTGCAATCTATTTCAGTTCTTCTTCTCTATCACTGAAATGACTTGTGTTTAGCTACACACAGCCAGTTCCTTCAAAAGAGAGAGTCTTGGGTGGTTGTATTATCGAAAAACCAAAAAAAAAAAATTGGCAGAAACTTGCATTCTTAACACAGCCAAATATTTTGTACCCAAAGTATTGTCCTCCTTCAAAATACTTACACATAGCATAACAAAATTACAGATTCCAAGGCCTTTTTCATTTCTGTTTTAATTTAATTTAGAGTTTGCATGCCTAATAGTATTTTTAATACACATTTCTGGAATTTGTGGTTTGAACTTTTGTCTTCTGAAAAATAGTAAGTTTTATATAAGCACCATGTGTTTGGATCTAGGTTTATTTTGACTGAAGGAAATTATTTGTCAAGACATTTTCTCTTTAGTGTTACCCTGAAAGCTTGTGTTTTCTGATTCCTATACTGGGTGTCCTTTCAGTGTGCCCAATGTTCTGCATGCATGTTTATCATGAGTTTGTTTTTGCTAGGAAAGATATTAAGAATCATAGAATCACAGAATGTTCTGAGTTGGAAGGAGCCCACAAGGATCATCAAGTCCAGCTCCTGGCCCTGCACAGCACTATTCCCAAGTATCACACCATGTGCCCAAGAATATTATCCAGGCAGGCATGGTGCTGTGACCACTTTCCTGGCAAGCCTGTTCCAGCACCCTGGAATTGTAATGTATATGCTATCTGTGCCATCAGCTAGATGAAGATGGCCAGCAAAGTGGGAGTGAGTTAGAGAATAAATACCCAGTATGCAAATACTCAGCTCACTAATACATCTCTCTAAGGCTTTTGTACTAATTTCAGACTCTCAGGAATTCAAGAGCTCCTTGCCTGGGGAGCAGCATTGAATAGGGAGCCCCATGTAATCAAAGCCAGCTAGCCTGGAGAGAGAACATGCCATCTCCCTGTGCTGGCTTCAAAAGGGAGAGTCCTTGCTGAAGGTGACCAGGCAGAAAGCCTGACAGACCTTCAGGATGAAAAAGTGCCAAAAGACTAAATATAGTAAAGCCACAATAAGGAAAAGAAGAAGAGCTGTTCCTCCAGGAGCTGGAGCCACAAAGATCAAAGAAATCTGCTGGGGTGGGGAAAGCAAAAGAACCCTGCTCTGCCCAAACATGGTTGACATCACTTTCATTCTGTCGAGTGAATGCTGCTAAAAGCCTACGCTCATGCAAGGAAAGGAGGTGGAGAGTCTAAAAAGGAATTAAACTGTTTTGTCACTTTTCAGAGCCAAGCATTTGGAGTGTTTCATGCTTCATGGTGATGTGACAAGAGCAATGGCACGGGCTCTGTTGACATCTCCCCAAAGACTGGTTCACCGTAGTTCCAGGGGAGTGTGTTTTCTCAAGAAGGAAACAGTTTGCTAGGAAGCAGCAAAGTTTCATCAGACTTCTAGAAGTGGCTAAGAGGAAACCGATGTAAAGCATCACCTTCACATTTAAAATTATAATGCAGTTTTATAAAGTCTTAACTGAAGTGGGATGTTTGTGCCATTTTAAAGAAAATTGGAGAAACATGAAACAAGTATTTTCTTGGAGATAAAGTTTCTCTATATTAGTTACAAGGCAGTCATAGAAGCACTGAAAACTCTGAATTGAAACAAGCTAGAAACTGATGTTATGCTATAATGGACCTGATTTATTTTTATTGGATGAACTGTAAAAGATTATTCACTGCATTGGTGAAAACACATTGCATAAAATTCTTTTCCACAGTGACCTCAGGCAGGGATTCTAGCATGTTTAGGCTGGACTCCTTGCTTCTACTGGGTAGTAATTTACCCCTCATTCCTTAAAGTCTCCTGTGCATGTCTATCCAAAGTAAACATCCACCCAAGTACTCTCCTCCCACTCTGGGAAAGGGAAGAAGGAATGGAGGGAGAAACCCTGAGACTTCAGCAGAAACTCCCATAGGTTTCAGTGGAATCCATGGAGACTTTATTTCCCTGGAAACAGTCAATTAGTTCTAACTGGGCATCATCCCCATTGATTTCCTTCTCAGCTGCTACAGCATTCCTTGAATATTTCTTTCTGAGCTTTGCCTTTGGTCTTCCTCTAGCTACTCAGGGAGCTGATCACTGATAATCCATAGACTTGGACCTGGATGAAGCAAGTACAAATAATGCTCTCCTTCATTTTACAGGTGAATCGCCCTCACCCTGGTGATCATCCTCTTCTGATCATCTTTATGGTTGGTGGAGTGTCAGTCTCTGAGGTGAAAATGGTGAAGGATTTGGTAGCAACACGCAAACCTGGTACCCAGGTAAAAAACGGCTCTAAACATACAGTTCCTATCCAAACAAAAACTAAGAAAATTCATCAAATAGTGTTCCCTATAGCACTGGTACCAAACCTACAGAAAGCTACAGCCAGGCAGAAATTATATTAGGGTTTTGTGTGAAACATCTGTAGGCAACAAGTATTCAGGCACCAAGGGTCTGTTTTTTCAGATGTTGTAGTCAGCAACAAAAGTTCAAACTCAGGTTGGAGAGTTCAGAACAGACTGGCATTAATTTGAAGTAGCTTTCATCATATCTCAAAAGATTAGTGTCTTTGTATTCTTTATAAGCAGAAACATTTGCTGTCCGAAAAGCTTACAGGCTCCCTGGCAGTCCACTATGGGACATTAGTGCAGGGATACTCAGGAGTCTGGGTACCACCTAGTGACTTATCAGAGGTAATCCTACAGGCATGCCAACTAGCAATGGTGAGGAGCAAAATAAATTAACCTGGATACAGCTGTACTTTTCCTGTGTCTGGCCAAGTGTCTCTGATAGATACCTGACCACTAGATCTTAAGTAGCCTGACGCAGGTGATGTGGAGAAAGCCCCAAGTCTCTGCATACTTTGATTGTGCTGTTGGACTCCTGGAAGGAAAATGGTTCCTACAGTGAAGCTTCAGCAATGTCCATGTGGCTGGTCTTTGCCTCATCCACTCTTTGGCAGCAGAACTTGACTACAGTAGCTGTCATCTGAATGGACGAGGGAGAGGAGGAGGATAGGTGAGCTCTGGTGGTACCTGAGATGTCAAAAATTGTCATTAATTGTGGAGGACAAATCAGATGTCTGTTGAGTACTGCAGATACACAGAGTAATGCAAAAATACTCTGAAGTGCTGTGTAACTAGCTGCATGTTAAACATAACTCTAGTTTCCAGGGTGGCTTGTAAACATCTTGTTTTCAATTCCTATGGAATGCAGTTGTGATTAGTGAGAAATCATTAGCAAAACAGAGCCAACCAAAGGCAGAACAGCCCCTCAGTTTGACATGTGTTTTCAGTGTTTCAGTTGTCTCTGCAAGGCAGTCTCAAGGAGTGTTTTGTAAGATAGAGCACCATTTTAGTGGTGTTTGTTTTGATCTGATAACACGTTTCTTTCCTATTAGCCTACTGCTAATCTCCTCAAAATAGCAAATTAAATTTTCCCTCTTGGAGGGGAATTGAGTTGTGACACACTGATGGACAAGTTAATCCACACACAGAATGTATTAAGACACCCTGAAAGATAAACAGAGGGTTAACATCTGAGTTGGTTGAGAACTATGCAGGGAGATTTTCAACTGGCTTTCTAGAGGGACTTAAGGCTTGACAGTGGTGACATGGGATCTGGTGTTGCTTTGCTTTGGCTTAACCCTGGCAGCAGGTCACCCTCTGAGGCAGATTCCTAAAGCATTTTAAGCTTTTACTGCATCTTGCCTTTTATCCAAATGTGCTGTGAAAGGACTTTGGGGGAGAGGCGGGAGGAGGAAGAGAAAGAAGAAACTGAGCAGTTGTGCAAGTCTCTCACAAAAAAAAGTTTGTAAGTTTGTTGGATTTACCTGGATTTCTGCACTATAGCTGTGAATATGCACCACCTGTTTAGGATTATTCTCTTTTCAAAAAGCCAGGCATTTATCTAACTCGAGCCAGGGTTTAACAGAGCCTTTTTTTGCTGTTCAGACAATGAGGTTCAGGCTTCAGGGAAGCACTGGCCTTCCAAGTCCCTTCCAGTCAAACAAAGCACGCACATTTATACTAATTACTTGGTCTTGGAAAAATGGAGAAATGTGTAAGTACAAAAATTGAATAAAGTAACTGAAGAAAAACTGACAGGATGCACTGATTACTTCAGCAACTGTTTGGAGTTGAGGCAAATGACATTTAAATGTGGAATAAGAGACACATGTTTCCATCCACAGAACAGTTCTGCATCTGAATGTGAATGACAATTTTATTTCTCATGGAGAAGCACAAAGGAATACAGTGTTTCTTATGCACCATTTGGTTTTGGATGGTGGCATGTAGCTCCCTATAACTAGTGAGAACAATCCTATTTTTTAAGGAAGAAGTTACTTCTCTTTTTCTGCTTTAATCAAGAGAGTAATAAAGGGGAAAGAGCATGAAAGAATGTTTCCCCCTCCTTTCTCCCAACATGCACAACCATCTATGTGGTTGTGGCTGAGGCAGGCAGACTGATAAACTCTTTCAGATGCACCTTTAGATGTTAGCTACATCCTTCTCTGCCTTCTGCTGGGGGCAAACTTCCCATTGGATTTCAGTGGGTCAGGATGGGAGCTCCTGGCTCTTCCAACTTGGCTGCTGCTAGGTGAAACATGAAAGACAGGCACGGTGTCAGACAGGCATAGCATACGAAATAAGGAGAAGGTCTGCACAGGACTGTCCTGAAGAGAGCTGCCTGGAGAAGAAATGGACATTACTTATCTGGGCAATTCCCCTCTTCTTTGTAAAACTGAAAGAACAAACATTCACATTTATCCCCCTCAACAAGCCCTTGGAGATACTGGAGGGAAAGAAGTCCCACTGTATTCAGCAGCATCTTTTCTGAGACATAAAGGTTGCAGATCTCATTTTTCTCTCTGGGCTTGCTATTAGTTCCACAAATCCCCTGAGGGTTCAGTGGTAGGACTCCAAGAAGAAATTGCTTTTATCTGTCAATGGCTATTGTTGATGTTTGGCTTGTACACTCAAAAAACTTTGGTAACGTGTCCCTTCGTGTTTTTCAGAGTTAAGCTGCGTGATAACAAGATGAGCACATACTGTGCTGTAGTCTGATTCTCGTGTAACATAAGTAAGACAGTGTCAGCCTTTGGCATCTGCAAGTTACAGAGAGTTTTTCAGGCTCATGAAGGAAGAGATAATCAGTGTCAGTTTGCTGCAGATTGTGTGGGAGGACAAGGGAAGAGGAGAAGTGAGGGGGAGGCTATCACCAATACAGAAGGGATCCATTCAGTATCTGAAGTGAAAAGATGAAAGAAAGAACAACAAAAAAAGTTGAAATGGAGCATTACCACATACTTAAGCCATGTGACGGACAGCACAAGACATTTGATAGCTATTGCAATAAATGGACACACAGACATACTCTGTTGTTGATGTTTGTGCTTCCTCTCCTTGACTTAGTGCTGAAGAAGCAAATTCATTTTCAAGTAGGCTAGTATGATTAAATCTGCCCCCAGATCCCTGCCTGCAATCCTGACCCTGTGGACACTGCTAAGCTTGGGGCTCGGTAAGAGCAGTGTCCTATGATTTTGACCCTGGCTTAGCTCCTCACAGCAGGAGTGTACACACTCAGTCCCGGATGATAGCTTTGCCCTGCAGAGAAGCCTTCACAGCACCTAAAGTATACACTTATTATATATTAAGGAAAACAGATACCTGTACCCAGGAGGATGTGTATCATGGTTGTAGTGAGCAATGGTTTCATTCATCAGACCTGTATAGGATTAAAAACTGGAAGAAACCAGAGTGGTAATGTCTGACTGCTCAAGGTTAAGCTTGATGTGCAGAACAGCCTGTGCCTGGTCTGAAAAGACATTTCTGAACAGGGAGTCTAGCTCCCTGCAGCAGGCACTTCTGTGGTGCTCACCTTCAACTGAGAGGAAACAGGCATCACTCAAATCTGTGCTATAGGAGAGGATACCACTGCTTCATGAGTTGGTGCCTTGCAGTAAACCCAGTGGCAGTCACAATAAATCACCAGGTAAGATGTGGGTAGAAATGTGTCAAAGCACACATTCATTAAGCATACAATGCTACCAGTCATTATGCTCCTTGAAGCAATTTAACTACAGTTATTAGTGAGCAGACAGTTTCACTGGACAAGCTGTATTGCTTGTAAATACCAGAAATAGACAGCCTGCCTACAACTGGGTAAAAAACAGTTACTATCTATAGCCCATTAGTACTGTCTCAATCCCTTCCAGTTTGACTTGTTGTTTCTTGTTCCCCTCCTTTCAGGTAATTGTGCTCTCCTCTGTACTCCTGACACCACATAGTGCCATTGAGTTGTTGTTTGCCCCAGACCGTCTCCAGCCTGGCGCTCATATCTGATGGGGGAGGCTGTGGAAAAGATGAGTGACTGCCTTGCCTGGAAACATCAAATCACTTCTCTGACACTCTTCTCAAGAGCCCTCCAAAAATTGACGTGTCACCTGCCGCAGTAAGAGTTCCAGGTGAAACAGCTGGGTATCTGGCTGCAAGGGAACATCTGCAGCTCGTGGGCAGCTCTTCAAAATGGTCTAGTTGTCCAGCCACAAATCTCCCCTCCCTAACGATAGCACTGTGCAGTGCTGAATCATTCCCAGCCTCAGTGCGGTGAGGGTGATTGTTCATAACAATTCCCTAGAAAAGGAGCAGTTGAGGACCACATGATGCACAATTTGCACTCCCCAAGCAGTACTTTTTTTCCTGATGCTTTTGCTGGGCTGTGGCTGGTGGGAAATGCTGCTGAGGGAGGGAGAGGCTAGCAAAATCCACCCTCTGTCATGCTACCTTGCAAAACGTGTGCCTTACACAATGTTAACAGCCTCTGCTCTTACTTTGTCCCTCACTCCAGAGAGATCATGGAACACAGCACAGCCCTGATTTAGCTGGCACAGCAGTTCCCAGCCTGGTGATGCTCTTTCAGCAGGACTGTTAGAGGCAGGGAAGCAGAGAGCCAGGCTCAAGGGCTGGGTTACATGGCTGCTTCTCTCTCAGCTCTCCATTTCCTGCTCCAGTTTCTCCACCCACAGTCCCAGAAGAAAAGACTGTTTCTGATGGCACATTTCTCTGTAGACTTACACAAGAGGCCATATGGGCTGTGATAGTTTGATGATAACCCCAAAAGAATCCTCCCCTTACATGCATTTTAAAAAGAAAAAGAAAGAAGGGGAAAAAAAAGGGCATGATCCCATTTTCAAGAGCCCCAGCACAGAATCTTTCTTGAGCTAGATTTCTGAACAGTGATTGAAGAACAGCTTTTATTTTTGATTTATGATCATGAAAGAACTACAATCAAAATCAGTTATGTAATTTTTCTTTATAAAACTTTGCCACAATCTGTGATGTAAGAGCAGCAGCCAGTAGAGATTTTAATTGCATATAGCACCAAGGTTTCCAAATTGCAACACAAAATGGTGGAGCTCTAAAGCTGCATCCTCTTACTTCATCCAAGTAATGCTACAACTGCAGCTTACACTGAGATGAGAATGTGAAATTAAGTGACATTCACTCTATTATAGCATTCTTTATTATGCCAAAGGAGTAGATTAAATGGTAAGTAGTTTTTAAAATTTTCTTCACTAGCTAGCATTAGTTCTCCTAAATGTTTATAATGGTCTTCAGAAAAGGGTGCATTTTGGTTTAAGTTCAATTTTGAGTGGCTGGAAGGAAACAATGGACTGATTATAAAGCATGGACAATGTCGCCTCTGTGGAAGAGAAATTTGTAGGAATGACTATAGAATGGAACTTTGTGCTATAAAAATGAGAAATGCTATGAGATTGCAATACTAAAAGCTCAAGGAATAGTTTGAATAGAGCAACTGGAAAGCAAGTAGCTGGTCTTTTGGATTTTCTACCATTCTGTACTGTTCAATCTTCCTTAGAACATGTTTGTTTCCTAAATTCTGTAATCAATAAAGCAATGCTCTTACAATGCCAAGCCTGACCTGTCTTCTCCTTTATTTCCCAGTATGCAGAGCTACACATGCCAGAACTGCATATTTCTGCAACCCCTTTTTCTTTTGCATTGTCTGATTGCCCCTAGGAACCTAGACCTTCTGTCCTCGGAGGTGTCCTAGAACATTTCCTACACTCCACTCGTAGCAGAAAGTCTTGCCTATGTCCAGTGGCCATTGCTGAGCTCAGGTGCTCACACCTCTGAGATGCTGCTGCTTTCCTGAGCTGGGGGAGGCTGCCAGGTGTGGTCTGCACTCCCTCACCTCTCTTTCATCAAATGCTGTCAGGTCTCTGACTTGGCCATCTACAGCCCTACTGTATTGAGAAGGCAGGCACTGAGTCTAAGCAGACACTGGTGATCTTGCACTTCCTCTGGGTCAAGTAACTCCTTTGGCTGAGACAGAGGCTAGTTTTCCAGGCCCATACACACTGTGGTAAGTGATGCTAGAACTCAGCCACCATCTCAGACTTAAGTACTTACAGACTAGAAGTACAGTGGAGTCTTTCCAGAGGCCCTAGTGCAATAGTAAGCGTATTTGCAGGAAATAGCTGCAGCAGCTACATGGCACCTGTGCTTGGGGAAAAGGTCAAGGGATAAGGGAGCTCCTGCCAGTTCCATATAAGTAGAAGCAGCACAGAAAAGATTTGCATGGGCAGGTATAGGACCACATCAAGGAGTGTCTTGAGTCCTCTGCCTGCAAAACAAAGCAACACTCAAAATGTACAGAGGAGAAGACATAAAGCCACCCTTGGGAAATTGGTTTGCTTCTCTATCAATAAGTTAAGCACTATTTGGTGTAAGCTCAGAGTGGAAGGGCAAGCTCAGTTTTGTTTACAACTCCAGTCCTAAGTCACTTGGCTAATAAATCATGGTCCAAAAGATTACCATCAACAGGACTCTGTCAGAGGTTCCCTGCACCACTTACTGCATCTGTGTGCAAACCAGGGGAGCCTGCATGGTTACCAGCCTAGTCCCAGCACAAACATTTTCCTCAGGAAGTCTATTAGTAAAGCTACTTTAAACATGAAAAAGGTAGTTGAAGACCTGAAATTTGATTAAGTTCTTCATTGTGATATAGCTCAAAACATTAATATTCTCTCTTTTTTTTTTTTAGAGAAAGTGGCAGTCACTTAGAATTCATGGGCTTCCAGGTTTTGACCTACCTCACACCATTCCTGTCGAGAGAGAGAAATACCAAAGTATTTTTGACAAGTGGAAATGAAGAATCACATTTTAATTTGAAAGGTCTTTGCCTTATTCACTTCCTCTCCTAAAAGAATGTCTTAAAAAGAAGTTGTAAAGCAGTTGTAAGAGCTCCCCTGCTGCGGTTTATGCTAATAAAGCAACAGCACAAGGCAGGAAAGGATGCCTTGCTGTTTCTACACTGTATGTTAACTACCTTCAACAGTTCACTGGTTGTTACTCCTTGTTTCTCAACCCCAAAGAACACACAAGGAAACATGCAATTCAAAAATTTAATGTTGTACCAGGCAGTAAGAATGAAAAGTCCACTCCCTAGAAGGAGCATCTGTACACAAAATAAATAAGTTACAGTTTAAACAAAAGCACGATTGGCTTTTTAAAGTGCATGTGTATAAGGCCCTTAGGCTCTCAACTCCATTGGCTCAATATTAAAAAAAAAATTAAGTATTTATATAAATCTGCCATGTGTTTAAGAATGAAGAGGGTTTGGCTCAGCTCAGA
Source organism: Lanius collurio (assembly GCA_020086605.1). Lineage (NCBI taxonomy): Eukaryota > Metazoa > Chordata > Aves > Passeriformes > Laniidae > Lanius > Lanius collurio. The sequence continues at coordinate 16,817,023 of JACBWW010000020.1, read as the reverse complement.
ACAAGCCATCAGCTTCATTGCCTGGAGCCAGCCATGCTTGACACCTTTTGTTCTTTCTGTGCCTACTGCGCACAGGAGAGGGAGAGAGAAAGAAAAACATGTCTTAGAATGGCATCTGTAATAGACTATCACTCCAACGCCACAGTCATTCCTCAGAAACTCCATGTTGGATCATTTAGTCTGGAAAGCACTTTTTTCAGACAGTAAAAGTTGTTTGTAATTAGATATGTTTACACCCTGTGGACAATAGCTTTGCATACAAAAAGTCTGGTCAAGTTGTCAGCAATAACATGGCTAGTAAAAAATAAAGGACCATTGTTTACAGTCTTGATGCTCAGTCCTGTCCACTTATTTTACACTGATTTTTACAGAACCATTTGATGTTTGCTTATTTGTTTTGAAATACACAGAAAAAAACAGTTCTACTGTGCAATAAAAACAGTTGCATCATGCTGTCCTTCATCCATGTGAGAACAAAACTCAAGTGGTTACTTCTGACCTGCAGTTCAGGGCATTTGCCTGCTCAAGCTGAGTTACAGCAAAAAGGTTGTTTCTGCACAAATGAAAGCCAAATAAGTCCAACTTGGGAAAAAGCAAAATGTTTCATTTACTGAAAAGTTCCCTTTCCAAATGAAAATACCTGTTTAGCAAGTCACATCCTAGAACTATTTTTCAGGAGGTTTTGGGTTGTTTTTTTTCTTCTCCTAATCTGATACTGTTCCTTTTTGAAGCAACTGCTTAAAGACTTCTACTATGCAAAAGGCTACTCAAACCATCCTCCTTTCACAATGCCTTGGATTCTACATGTGCCAGTGTTAAACACCCCAGGTTTCAATCTCAAGCTAAACATTGGGTAGACCAAGGGTTGTGCTGTCAAACAGAAGTAACAGTCCTCACTTTGGCAGACAGGGCTTGCTTAAACCTTCTCTTCAGATCCTGCATGTTGGGTGATTTTGGCCGTGGAATAAGAGAGGTTCTCCTCCTCTCAGGAGTGCTCGTTATTTGCTGTTTATTGACTTCTTTACAGAGGAGATGGAAGGCATTGAAGACATTGTTATAGTTTTCACTGACAGATACTTCATAGAAAGTACAGCCCAGCATATTGGCCAGCTGAAGTCCCTGCTGAGGCTCCACCTCTTTGATATGCAAGAGATCAGCTTTGTTTGCCACGATGACGACAGGGACCATGTTCACTGGATGCAGCTGTCGAACGTGATGGTAAAGGTGACTGAGTAGTTCAAAGCTCTTGTAGTCAGTGATGGAGAAAACAATCACCAGGGCATCTGCCCAGCGAATGCATCTGTTCAGCTGCTCATTACAATCCAGACTGTGTTCATGGATCTGAAAAATGAATGGTCTCAAATTAGATAGCTGAAGTCGTAAAAGATTAAAGGAACCTGTCTTCAAGAGTCTATAAAGCCAAATAGCATTTTACAACTTCAGACATATATTTGGATTTCACATAGTAAGTATGAACTTAATGTGAGCATAGCGAATAAACGCAGATGTTGATTCAGCTGCAAAAAGCT
>JACBWW010000020.1:16699915-16815217 GCA_020086605.1 Lanius collurio | reverse complement strand
TGAGCGGCTGAGCGGGGCGCGGCGGGGCGGCGGCGCCCGCGCATCGGGAGGGCTGCGCGGGGAAGGCGGGCTGTCAGAAATGAGGCGTCTGGCTCTCTGTGACCTCCCCGCTCTTCGCGGGTCAAACACACCGTAACGGCGACGGATCGAGCATTTCCGAAGAGCTCAGCGCCGTCTTCTCCCAAAATCCCGCCGGGCTGACTGAAACGCGCGCGGCGTCCGTGAAGGCTCAGCCACCTGCCTGGTTCCCGGGCTGGCGGGTGCGTCGGTGCTGTGGCTGCCAGTCTGGGTGGAACCTGCGCACTGTCCGGGTTGCCCCACACCTCCCGCCACCCACCTCCGGATGCCTTGCCTTGCAGGTGAGAGCAGACTCTGAACCACGCCTGCCCTGCGGCTGAGCAGTGCTGGGTACAACAGAGGAGCTGCTCTCCTTGCCAGCCACCAGGCCAACACCAGAGGTGATGGTGGATTAGCTTTGCGAGTAGTGGGTGTACTGTAAGGCTACTGTAAGGTCATGGGGGGGGGGGGATTGTTTCCTAGGTGCATTTTAAAATAAATTGATGGGTAAAACAGATTTACAGAAAGGTATTCTAAGTCAAAAGGAGAACGAGTAAGAGACACAATTAGAGATAAATCAACAAGGCTGAAGGACTCAAGGAGTTGAATACAAAGAAAAGACTGGACTTCTTTATGCCAGTGCATCAGAAATGACCTGGGCATTGTACCTTGAGCAAAGGGAAAGTATTTCTTAGACTATCTGGCATCTAGGTAACTAAGGTCATTGGAAATAGAAAACCTAAAGGTAAAAGTGAAGGAAGTTTTGTCTTCAGGAAGTACAGAAGGTAAATAATGTCAGCTAGAAGTAGTTACCTCAACCAGGGAAAAACAAACAGGGCAGCACTGTCGTGCAGTGAGAAGGGCATGCAGATTGAAGGAAGTCTGTCAATATTTAGAAAACGGATAAGCATTTTGCTTCTAATTTTAATAAAGATGATCACATGAAAGATGGATGCAGAAAGATGAGTAATGGGAAGAGTAATTAATACAGTGGGGGAAAACAAACCATCTTATCCAGTGTGCAAACAGGCCGAGTGTGTGGAGATGAGGGTGAAAGGAGCACAAAGTTTCCCTCCAGAACTCAAATCATTCTTGAATATTTGCACTGAAGAAAGGGAGGGAAATAATATCTAATAATCTAGACAAATTTTGAAGGAAAGGATAATTAAAGATATGAGAATAAATTGAATAAAAATTAAATATTCAATTACATGAGATGTCACTTCAGCAGGATATCTTTCTCTGTCCCTTTTTCTTCCAGAAATGAAATGTGGTAGATGTTGTGTATTTGGGATCAATAATACCTGTTGCTGTCGAGACAGGAAACAGCTGTTGAAGCAGAGAGCATGTGGATCAGGAGACAATTACAGAGGGTTGTTTTATATGGGAGGTGTCAGACTGAAGGAACGTACTCTGTGTGATTCATCAATGCTCCTGTCATCCTTCATGTTTTCATTACAATGGTGTCATCAAGAACACAAGCAAGCTAATGAAATCTGCTGTTGAGAGAGCTGGGAGTAGTTAGTATGTTGGAGAAACTGTGTGTCTCTTAGAACACGTTTAATGGAAGTATAATTAAAATTGATAACATTAATGACACGCAGAGATTAAATCAAAAAAATTCTTTCACTGGCTGTACAATCAGCACTTGGATAAAAGAGATTAGTTGTTCTTGAGATGGATAGGAGCTGTTTAAAAAGAGAAATGTAAACCCAGCAATGTCAGATAAGTAATTTCAGAAAAGATCTGCAGTACAGTGTGTGAATCTGTCAGCTGGTCAAGAGTAAATCAGTGTTTGTTGTAGTTTCACCCCAGCCAGCAACTAAGTGCCACTCAGCTGCTTGCTTACTTGCCCCTGCCTGCCTCTCTTGAAAGGAGAATCAGAGAGAAAGTAAAGCTCGTGGCTGAGGTAAGAACAGTTCCAGAGTTGAGACAAAATAAAATATACAAAAGTGGGGCTTAGAAAATGGAGGAGCCAGGAAAGTTAAAACTGAGAGCCAATGTCAGCATAAGTGGATATAAACTCAGCTGGAGTAGCAAAACATATCTCTAAGGAGAGTGGAAGGAGTAAAATCAAGTCTAATTTCTGTAAAATTGAGCTGGAGGATTTTATAGAAGGAAATACATGGTGTGATTGACTTCAGTGGCAATGAGATTCAATGATCCCTTCTAGAGGCCTACAGAGAGTATTCTAACATCATTCCATAAATCAATATGCTAACACATAGCAATGCATACAGCCATGGTGACTCCAACACATAAACGGGTGTGGTAGAAACCACAAAAAGGGGAAATGGAAAGGGTGATGAAAATGAGACAGCGCCTCAATAAACTGGTTTTAAAAAGGAGATGATTAATAGGGACTAGATGAAAGTGCTAGAATAACTGGAAAATGGCATCTTCTTCCTCTGTTTTAAAATATCAAAAGCAAAACAATCAACCAGATTGAAAGGTGTAACTTCTGGAAAAACTGAGATACAAAATATATTCTTTTAAAATGCATGTTTGAGTCACTGAGTCAATTTCTGTAGGAAGACACTGGAACAAAAACTAAAATTATGTCTGTAATAAAAAGGAGTGCGCATTTCTAAATAAGGAGATGCAGTTTTCAATACTTTATGCTACCTTAGAATTCATTAGCAGCAATAAATAATCTTCTCAAATTTTGCACAAATTTCTTAAGTATTGTGGACCAGAAAGAGCTCTAATGTGGTGTGGACAGGCTTTCTTATCCATCAGTCTTTTTAATTTCTTATATCATCATTTCAGGAAGAAATTACTGCTGTCAGAGACAAGACCTTAGCCCAGATGGTCATGGGTCAGAGCTGGTGGGAATACACTTCCACAGGTCAGGGACACATTCCTATAGCTTATTTTATGCTACTGGACAGAGGGTATGTTTGTATTGGTTTACACTTTCGATAAAGACACTTCCATCAACAGCCAGGGAATAAACCTTACTTTGTTACCTGGTGCTTTGGAACCGAGTTCCTCAGAGAAACAAGTGCTGTGGACACAGTGTGCAGAAACATGGTCAAAGGCTGCTCTTTCCAGATGAGTATTTACTTTCCAAAGTGCTGTGAGATCTTTCTGTGGCTTTATAAGAGTAAATACAGGGAGGTTCCCTTTCTGTGGCACAACGTGTTCTATGCTCCCAGTTTTTAAAGCCAAGTGAACCAGCCCCTGTGAAAAGCCCGAGAAGGCTGGAACTTATCCCTCCTCTGACACAGCCCTGCAGCACCTTCCAAGAGCAAAACAAAAGAGGGAGGGAACAGAGATATTAAAAGGAACTCATAAGCAGGAAAACAACTTCTCTCTGTACTGGGAGAGATCTCCTGGCCAGCAAAAGCCAAGCTTACAGAGCAAGATACGATCTTCATTCCAGGGGAAAGGCGGGAGAGAGGGAACGACATGCTCCGTGCACTCTCACCTACTCACAGGCCCTATGTGGTTTCTATAGCAGCACAATAGCAGACATTTTTCTCTCTCCACAAGAAAGCCTGAGTAACGTTCTGCAATTATATTAGTCTGCATTTTAATCAGATTTTATCTTCTTTTAAGCTTGCGTTTATTTCCCATTTCCTCTTTATGTAATGCTACCAAACTCTAATCCAAAAAGTGAAAAGCTCAAGGTTTTGTTTTTCATTCAGGGCTGCCCATCTGCTGTCAGTATATTTTTGTGCTGGTTTGTGCTCCCACAGTACAAGCAGTTGTTCTGCACACAGAGTGCTGATTTGATCTGAAAAGTGGGGGTGAAAGCCCCAGTGAAAAAATGTCTTGAATTAATAGTCTCTAATACTTCATTCAAAATTGTGTATGAGAGAATATAGAAGAATTTTTGTTTGCCATTTTAAGAATGCCTCAGGATCTTTATTAAGCCTTCTGAAAACTATGGCATTAAAGTCACATTACCAACCTCTCTAGAGCTCACCCGATGTTATGACAGAGTCAGTTCATCAAGGGGCTAATGCCCAGGGTGCATTGGGGAAGGTCAGGGACAAGTCCTGCTGTGCCAGGCCGACTGTAGGATAATGCTGACACTGGCAGAGGAGTTCTGAGGCTGGTACAGTTTCTCTCATTTGCTAAGCAAATGAAGAGCTTGTTTAATATTCATTCTGCAAGTCTAACCTCTGCAGATCCTTCAAGTTTGTGGTGTTGACACCAAGAAGTTGAATCCCTGAAACCACAGAGAGGGAAGGCAGCGTTTTGATAACCACCTCCCCAAATTTCAGCTGGCGCCTCTGGGCACGCAGCAACTGGGCAGCTTATGAGTGCCCCTGGGTGCTCATGTCCTGCCCTGCTCAGGGTTTCAGCCAGGATGGTACATGCCCACACTGAACATGGCTTGACCTGGCCCTGTGTTGGAGACACAATATACTGAAAACTTTACATTTCTAATATAACTTCTTTAGCAAGAAAGATGTAAATTCAAGTCATACCTACATACTACAACAGAAAGTTATGATGAGAGAATGTGTAGGTTGCAAAGTCAAATGCAGAAAATATAGAGAATGCCAGAAATAAGATTGCCTGGGCAACCTTAACTCATCCTCCCCCAGGCATATGCATTTTATTAGAGCCTTAATTGCATAATGTCCTACCATTACACTGTCTCTTGTCATGCTGGCATTTGCCCATAGAAACAGAGAGCCTAAATATACTTGAAGATCTGGGTGTTACTCTGCATTTCTTTTTAACTCTCAATTAATCAGCCCATGCTACAACACAGGAAGCATTCCCTTTGTCCAGGAATTACTAACTCTTTCATAGGCTTTTCATGGTACATAGCAAAAATGCATGAGAAAAATTCTAACTCCAAGTTAACTAGGCTGCCTAAGCCCAGCATGTACCTGCCACTCCAACTCCTTCCAGTTGCTACCTTATCTTGAAACACCTCAGTACTTTATATACCCAAATACTCTGTGGCAAAGTCCCATAAACACACTGCATTGAAGCAGAGACTGCAGCCCTGAAGTTTCTGAGATGAGCAGTTGAAACTTGGAAGTTGTCTTTCTCTCTCTTTACCTGAATGAACAGCAAATCCCTCAGGATACTGGAACAGCTTGGGCAGGAAGACTGAGAGAAGCACATCTCAGCCTACATGCCGGACCATGTCTCTGAGCCTGCTTCTGTAAATGTCACAGACTGGGGCCGAGGGCTTCCCTGAAAACAAGAAGAAAAAAACCAGCCAGATTTTATAGGAAGCAAGCATGGCAGGTGGAGCATATTAGGCCAAGTACCTGGCAGGGAAGGATGATGGGGTGGGTGGGTGGGTATTCCCCAGCAGCACCAGGCTCAGGTCTTCCCATCAATGCTCCAGCGATAAGTGGTGCAGCAAGGGGCTGTGAGGGTAATCAGGGGGGAAATGACAGTTTTACAGGAAGAGATGAGGAAGGACAGGCTTCCTTAGCCTAGCAAATGATGCCTGTGCGAGGAGATGATAACCTGCTGCCATCTCACATGAGAGGGATCATGGAGGGGAGCAGAGCTCCTTAGAGCAAGGAGCAGCTCATCAGAGGGTTTTCCTTATGAGTGGGTTTTGCAGACCTTAAATGCCTAAAAGAGCAAGGTACTCTATTCATCCTGCCTTTCAGTAGAAAATGGATCTACATACCCTTTTACAAATGCAATTGCTGTTAACAAGTTGTAACAGTTTTTTAAAAAGTCTGAAAGTATTGAGATTTCCATAAGGAACCAGGTGATTCAAAATATTTTGTCAATATCCAAACTTGATAAACAATAAAACGGTAACAGGCAAAACTGGGAAGTTAATGGTTCCCACTTGGGAACCACCACAAACAAGCTGTATGGGTCTGCAGACTTCAGGAAGCAGGTTATATTCTGCTCCACTGTGTTTCTCTCTCATACATTTCTATATTGTTTTGTTCAAGACTAAAGACCACTGGTGATGCTTAGTGAAGGATGTGTCTTAAGTCATTTGAATGAGCAAGCTTTGCTGTCTACAAGGCAGTCTTAACAGTCTTGAAAACATTTTATTCATCAAAGTTTCAGGATCCTCATTAGCATTCACACAATTACTATGCAGGTAGATGACTACAGATAAGCAGTCAAAAAATGTCAGAGGAATGGCATTCATTTTTATTGCAAAAAAACCGAGACTTTTCAGCTATTGCAATCCCCAACATTTTAAAAACAGTCCATTTTTTAACACACTGTTCAGCTGGCTAAGTATGCACAAGGATTAAACACAGGAAGCTTAAGAGCAGACTCTGTCATTTATGTTTGTTTTCTATACACTCTTTTATGATGATGATGAACTGCACCACAACAGAGAAGTATGGTTTAGTGTTATTTTATAGATGACTCATATAGCATCTACAGTTTGACAAGAGCACAGGTTTTTGGTTTCTTTTTTTTCCCCCTAAATAAAGCAAGTAGTCAGTCCAAAAATAGAAGTAACACTTGGAAGAATGCAGCTCCTGGAGGAATTACAAATTCCATCTACCAAAAACACAGAGGTTGGTATGCTGGGGCATCTCTGCTGAGGATATTGTGTGAAAGCCATTAATTCCTCATCTGGAATGTAAATCTATGCCATCCAAATGGGATTTAAGTGTTTCAAGGTAGAGCTTCAGTTCCCGGCTGGAACCAGATTTAACTGGTTGGGCAATTTTCATGGTCATTTTTGTATTTGCTTTCTTGCTCAGAGCCCAGAGTTATTTGCCCCATGCTACCTGCAGTGCTGTGGCGTGGTATGGCTGGAATGGGTCCCCAGGCGAGGAAGGAAATGGGGCCCTGGTTCCACCAGCCGCCAGCTTTTCTCCTCCTTTCACCCTGGCATGGCCTCCCCCAGCAGCCTGCAGGGAACTGCACGGCTGGCCAAGTCAAAGGGAACACTGCTGCTGCTGCACATTCAATTGCACATGTAAAGGTATAATGTCATATTAATATTAGGAAGAAAGAAAAGCATCACTTACAGATAGAAGGAAAACATTTCCATGTGTTTCTTAAGCTACGACAGAGCACTTTTGCCTTCTGCCCAAAATATTCAGGAATTCTGAAAAGAAATAATCTTGTTTGCCCAGAATAGCCTGGAGATGTGTTTCTGTGGCTGAACTACAACTTACCTTTCACTCAGTCTCATTGCTTTCTCAAAAACAAATGAACAAATGTAAAAGGCCTCAACGTATGAGTACACTAGTCATGTTTTCTTCTGAAGAAACCACAGAAATCTCCACCAAATGAGAAAGAAAAATGCTAACAGAGACCAGCCTATCTTCTAACTTCTAGTTAGAAGCTGTAGATGCAAGAGCCTCAGACAGACTGCGCCTGGGTACGCCATGCCCTGGTGCACCATAGCTTGGGGTAAGTTTTATCCAGCTGCCTAGGAAGTATTTGTATTCAAACTAGACTGAACTACAACCTGAGGGGAAGTTTCTTGTTCACACTGTCCAAAATAAAGCTGTAATCACTACTAATTATTGCTGGACACAGCTGAAGATGTGAAAGAAAACCTGGGCTTAAACTAACTTCTCTGAGAAGGATCTCTCTCTTGGGTGCATGCTGGGGCAGCAAGTTTTTTTGAGAGTACTGAAGGCCACAGAACAAACCAGCTGGCTAAAGGCAGAGGGATTTCCATCTGGATCTGTTTGTTTAATGTGGGTTTTCCTTAATTTCTGGTTTCCATGGAGTTGCACTATTATGGGATGGCCACAGAAGGCATTCTAATACACCACAGCAATTGCCCCCTGTTCAGACAGGACAGATGGCTTGGACTGATGGCAGCCTTACACATGCCAGCAAGTGACTGGGCTCCTCCAGGGCTCTCAGCACCAGTCAAGCCAGCATTCAGGAGGTAGGGCTGGGCTTGGTTTTGTTGTTACAAAACATAAAATCTCTGTGATATAACCTAAACCATCAAGACAGCCAATGGCTTATCCTCATTTCAGTATTGCTCCTGATGAGACCTCACAGCAGCTCTGTGCTTTTTGCTTCAGGGACATTTTCCTGTGCTTGGAGCAGATTGCAGAGCAATTGGTTCAGGGCAGCTTAGCTACCAGTGGGCATTGTCTGACCTCAGGACTTCTCTGCCTTTACATATTAACTGGCAAAGGGAGGATTGGAGCTACAGTCTCCATGAGTGTCAACCTGAAATACTGCACTTTAAATTTAAGATGAAGGGGCATTTAAATGTGAAGTACTACCCTTTATCTCTTTATTTGAGTGTGTAAGAAAATGCCTCATTATATACCACTGTATTACAAATGCAGTATGTGTTTTCCTAGAAGTTTAATTCCACTGTTGATATAAATAAAAGTTTACATTAATTTTCATTGTATGGGAATAGAATTACAGACTACAGAATGCATTCCCTTAGTCTGAAGTTATAAAAAAATGTATGTAGAAAGTTTGGGAAAATTCATGCTTTTTCACAGTTGTGTTTGTAAAACACATTTTTTTCTTTTATACTGAAAAGGAATTCTGGCCAAGACTGACTTGTGACCCAAGACATTATTTCAAATTGCTGAAAAGAATACTAAGAATCAGCATTAAGCTAGCTGTAAAGTAAGCTATATGCTTGCTAAGAGCAATAGAAAAATATTGTGTAATAAGTAAGGCTTAAGAGCAGTTCCAATTAGAACTAACTACTGGAAAATTAGGTGATGTTGAAATTTGATACATATTGGTTTTTACTGCATTCTAAACAAAGGATCTCTGTATCTGCAGGTCTAACTACAAATAGTAATTCTCCCCAGTAGTTATTGTCAGCATCTTTCCTGATTTCCCATGGGCGTGAAAGGGAATAGGTTTTGCACAAAAATAATTCAGAGAACCAGTCAAATGAGGTGTTATTCCAGCCACACTACTTAGCTGTAGATATAGATAACAGCTGCCTAATGTCTTGACATCTGAAATAGCTGAAACATCATAAACTGATAATAGGATTTCTAACTGAGAAGTGGAATCATATTGTATTAATATCCCATATAGCGATGAATAAAACATTAACACGTAACTAGAATGTTTTTCACTTGTATTTGAACAGTAACTGCAATCTCAGCTGTTTCAAAATATGTGTTCTTTCAAAATACCAGGAGGCAGTGGTACATAAAAGATTCATTCTCTTTTGGTCTATGAATCAGCTATGAAAAAACTGAAGTTGCAGTTCATTCTTCTGTCCTCTCAGCAAGCAGTACAACTACATTATTACTGATCTGGGAGAGATTGTAATGTTAACTCTGAAATAAAAACTCCTGAAAAAAAGGTCAGTGCTCAGTAAAAGTACTCCAGGGGAAAAAACAAAACAAATGTTACAATAAAGCATAATTTTCTCACATTCTACTCATACAGTGTTTTCTAAACCAACATTTACATTTAATAATGGATGTCCTATTTTTTTTTGACTACTAAATTCTTTGTAGAAGTGGAGAACTTTGTTCAAAGTTATGACAAAAGATTGCATTCACAGAAAGAAACCTTTTTTTTTAAGGCTCTCTGAAAGCTGTACAGCAACTCATCTATGTCAATTTAGCTTACCATTTTTCCTAACACTAGGACAGGCTGTCTTTTAGTTAGCAAGGAAGTACTAAGGAAGGATATTTTATTTGTAATTTCTTACCATTTTAAATAAAATGCAGAGGCAAATTATGTGAGTTTTGGTTTATCTTTCAGGCCTATAGCTCCACTAGCACTTTAAAAATTGCCCAACATATTCTCAGGGAAAAAGTCTTTGAATATGATAGAAGAAGGATCCAACAAATAGAGAATGGAAAACAAATTCTGCAAAGGAAGGGAATTGCAGCCAGCACTTGTGATGGGGAACGAGAAGGACACTACAGGCAGGCTGGGTATGGAGCCTCATGGCAGTACTCTGGAAAGTGGGGCTGGGGAAGAATGCATTCACACTGTAATGTTTTGTAGTCCACAATGCATAGGTTTCTTAGACAGAGCCATACAGACATATGTTTTGCAGGTAGTTGTTACAGTCATTACATCCTTGGCATTCTGTCAGTCACCAAAAGTGACAGCAGTGATGTGCAACAGGGCCTATGGACTGAGGTGAGCCTACTGCCAGCCTCACCTCCCAGCTCTGCCAGCAGCTATGGGCTCCTGAGATCCAAGCAGCAGAGGGAAACACAAACAGGATTCACTTGCTTCAGAAAACAGAATAGCTGTTGCCATGAGCAGAAGAAGTAAGAAACATTTCTCTTTAGCTCAGTTCAGCCCAGCCTCTGTCCATGGCCAGATCTGAAGCTTACTGACATCATCAGGGATTCTGGAGCTTGGTGGTCTTGCCTCAGGGTCTCCAGGAAGTGAGTGCCCTCCTGGACCTGAGGTGCCCAAAGTTGAGTGCCATCACTGGCAGCAGTAGGAATTAAAATGTAAAGAGATGGCCAACACCTTGAACAGCAGCGATCATGGGTCTGCCTCTGGTCACACCTCAGGATGAAGCATGTCCTGATCTACTTGCTCCATCTTTGTTTCCCCCAGCCTAATACCAGGCAAAACCCAGTCAAACTCCCATGCCTTTCCTTACCACCGCCTTTTTACCATACAAAGTCACACAGTGGACCCAGCCCTCACACTTGTCTACCTTCCTACCCTAAACCTTGAGCAGTTTTTTGGTGTCCTGAGCCAAAAGCACAGCCCCTGTATTGGTGGCTTTCCTGCACGCTTCGATGCCAGGCCCCTGCACACCTGAGAGCTTGCTGGGCAAGAAGCCAGAGCTTCCCCCATCCTCTTCCAGTGCTGATAGGACACCCCAGATAGCAGACAGCTGCCATCCCAGTGGTGCCAAGAGGAAGGCAGAGACAGCTCCAGTTTGGGGTTCGCATCTGCTCATGATCTTCTTACCAGTGGCATGGGCACTGGCACACTGCAGTGGTGCCATAAATTGGATGAATGGCCTGGGTCTGAGGTCAGGAAGCCCTGTCTCTCACAGCAAGTTGGTCTGTTCACTCTCACAAGGGTTTTTTTTCTGAATTTTTTTTGTCCCCTCAACATCTGTCACGTATTTCCCCCTGGCTAGTTGCCATAAAGATCACATAAGATACTGCTGGTGGATTGTAGGTGAAACTTGTGGCTTCAGGCATGGCTTTGTCAGGGGGTATATGAGGAAACTTAAGCATGACAGGTGTGCAGGGCTCCCAAGGAGAGGCTGCCAGCACAGGCAATGAGGCTGGATACAGAATATGTACAATTGACATTTCATCATATATTACTGGAGGACATGTACTTCATGTCTAGAAAATGAAGCTGTTATTACAAGACGAAAATCCATACACCACAAGGCTTGTTTTTGGCCTTGCTGCACGGCTGTGCTCTTGGGAGCAGAGCTGTTGTGAAACAGTAAGGGACACGCTCTGATTCACCATGCGATCCAGCAAGAGCTTCCAAACCATGGAGCAGTTGTTTTTCTTATAGTATCCAAATGGCTTTTGTTTGCCTGCCAAATTCAGCTGACATGTCCTGCCTTGCAGCCCTTTGTGAAGAAAGAGAAGACCCAGATGGCACACAGCATAGCCACAGCCAAAGCAAGCTCCCCCGAGCTCAGACATACCTCAGCCCACAGAGAAGAAAAACTGCGGGTAAAGAAATGCAGTATCTTTCAAGGAGATAAATGGAAGCAGTATGTGCTGTAACAAGTACTAGTGGGCTACGGTTTTGTGGTGCATGCTTGTTTTTGAGAGACAGAGTAAGATTAGTGTGGCTCTGCTAGAAACCCCAAACAAGACCACTGGTACAAGAAACATGAGATTGTGAATCAGCACCATTGCTCCAGGAGGTTTCTTAGGCCTCCTGCTAGTGCCTTTCTCCATACTTACTTCTTGAAATCCCCAGGATTCAACCAGCTTTAACAAGAGGAAACATGCTGTACACAAAAATAATATTAGGGGAAGAAGTACATGCAGGTAATTTCCTAATTGCAGAAAACCCAAGTCAGCGCTTCATTGTTTTTGAGAAAGCCAGGATAGTTCCTCCTCTCCTTTCTTCTTCATTCCCACTCTCTAAGTCTGCTGATAGATATTATGGGGTGTATTAATTGTGGCCACAGAGTGTGCATTTCTAAAACATGCTCTGCTCTTCACCTAACTATAAAATATGTAGTTAGGCTTCTCCAACTGGCCGTAAATAGTGAAACATTCACCTAGATGCTGTATTACTTCCACTTCTGAATTATATCTAAAGCAAACTGAATTGCCTGATCTTCCATTTTCCCCATCTCTGGAATGAGGCGATAATCTTCCTTCCACATCACCATCAAGAACACAAAGATGGGTGGATGAAAAGCACTATCAAGGTGTGATACATCCTTAGTAAAATAGTGGCTTGCAAAAATAAATGTGCAGGTGCTTTTGAAGTGCAAGTGAGGCCGGGATGTGCTGGCTAAGAATGAAAGTTGGAGGAGCTTTCTGGGATGAAGTCCCCTGATTCCCTAGGAGGGATTAACTTTTGTCTATTTGGCAAGTTGGCAGAGCCACCTATCAGCAGCTAAATCAAAGATGAGGCAAAAAGTCTGGAGACTTTGCCTGCCCTGTTGTCCATGCTGGTCATCCTCTCCTGGGGGTGGCCTAAGCAACTTCAGGAGGACATCCACAGAACTTTCTGTGGCCCAGCAGAGCTTCTCAGGGACTTGGCTATCAGACAGTTAGTAGGAAAGATACAGAGCCAGTCCATTCCTTATGTCCAAAGGGTCACATGATGATCTTGGTTGTACGAACACTGATGCTGTGAAGATTTTTAGACCCAGCTTTACTAAGACACTTGAGGATAGTGATACTCAGAGACACAGGTCAGTCCTTTGAATGCAGATCTTCACCTCACTTTTTTCTCTTCAGAGGGCAGAATGATAGAGACTGCCTATGGCAGCCCATGACACAGGAGAGGCTGCAGTGCTCCTCTAGAAAGCAGAAGACCTACATTCAGTGCTCTCCTCAGCCAGAGATGAGTCAAAGCCATATCTTGCTCCCCTGGACTGAATACTTCTATGGAGACAGGGCATTTCCTGCTTCTTTTCTCAAAGCAGAGTGATAGAACAGACAAGAAACAAGCTTCAGAGGGCCAGAGAGAGAGAAAACATGCAATGAAGTGCTTCTCTGTGTCATCCATTATGACAACATTCAGCTGAAGAAATAAGGCATTGGCTCCAGAAGAGTTTATATATTTTCAGCCAATGCTTTACAGCACTGAGTATTCAGAGAAAAAAATCCCAAACAAACAACTAAAAACTGTACTTGTTATTTAATGAAATAGAGAAGTTTTTGTTGGCATTTATTAACTCTGAATGGTAAAAGGACTCTGGGAGCTGTATACATCCATCCCAGCTGTGAGAATAATTAATATGAAGAGTCCTTCTCTTGAAAATTAAAAGTTTTCTTTAGCAACAATGACTGTTGCTAGAATGCCATAGCCCATATGAGCAGAGGCAAACCAATGATTCATTCATACTTCAAGGTGGACAGGTAGGGGCTGCCATCCTATTGAATGAAACCTTCTATCTCTCAGTAGAGCAAGAACTGGATGCAAGCCCAAGTCAGCCTGTATTATTACAATGAGTCATAGGCACTGTGGCAACTGCCCAGACCTCCCCTGGAGCTCTCTCATGCTAGATGGAATCAGGGGTTGTCCAAAGATGTGACTTCACAGACCAGTCCTGTGACTATTGCAGTCACAAGGTAAGATCTGCAGTGCTGGCATCAAAAATTGCCAACTCAGCAGCAATGCAGCCTAACAGTAACCACCTTGAGGGGATGGGTGAATTTGTTAAGGTCCTGGGCAAGTACATGGATTCTGTGGTGTTCATTTTCTCCCCCTGCCCCAAGTCTGCTTTTGAGAACAGCAGGGGATAGAGACTGACAGTGATCCAGACTTCTGAGATGCTCAGAGGGAGTGAAGGTCAAGTTCAATTATTTCTTATTTGATAAGCAGAGAGCCAGTAGCCAGGATATGGGGACAGGGCAGCGTGCCTGCATGTGTCTTGCATCCCAGGCTTGCTGCTAATGCTGCCCTGTCTGCCAGAGATGTTTAATGCTGCTCCAGCCCATTTTTGAAGGCTCATGCCTTCTGTTCATTATTAAAATTCTTATTAAAATGATTAGGTTGAATCCATTTTCTGGGTACCCAGGGATGTCACTAAACATTAAATTCACAGGAACCACAATACTTGTATCTTAAAGTCTGACTTGTACCTGAAACCTGAGAAATACCATCTTAGAAATAACTAAGTAAAATAAAACAAAAATTACACAGAATAAAAGGTACTTGTACTTCTTTTCAAAGATCAGTGCATATTCAACATATTAGAACCCTGCACAAAGGTTAAGTTTTATATCAGATCTTTGAATGGAAATAAAAACACTTTAGAAAGCTGTGTTCAGTAAAACTAAAAGTAAGTTTTGCAAGGGCAGGCAACAATAAGGTAGCTTATCTTTGAGAACTAACTTTTTGTCCTCTGAGATCTACAGGTGTCTTGTGAATAGAGGGAAAGAAAAGCATGGAATAGTGAAAATCATTGAAAACCAAAAAATAGTTGCTAAGTTATACTGATGTTGTACATTTTGAAAATATCTTCAGAAACTTATTGCTTAAGCAAAAGTAACAAGACAGGTTAAAAATCTCAACAACCCCCATAACTACATCACAGAAATTAATGTGTTAACTCTGGAAGCTGTTGAGATTAAACTTACAGGGCATGAAGTAGCCACAAAACCCTTTGAGATAACCATCTTTTAGGTTAGACCCATTTTTGGTAGTAATTCCAACTGTGTTTACAAGTTGGTTAATCACTACTAGACAGCTTGAATGCAAAGGAAAACTAGGAGCTGGGGGAACTTGTAAGACAAATTTCTGGCTGACAGGTTTTAAAATGAGCAAGCAGGAAATATAGAGAATAAGATCAGACTGCCCAGACACACTACCTTACTGGCTTGCTGGAATGGGGAGAGGAACAAACACTGGTAAAGATAAGAAACACTTGTAACTTTGCATTAAGCTGTTTGGTAGCTTCTCTACCAGATTTAATGTACTACTGATGTTTTAAAGCATGTAAAGAAAGACTTTTCAGAGGAATGTGATCCCAAAACCTCAGGAATTGCAGCTACATAAAAAAGAGAGGTAAAGTAACTTAGAAATACTCCTGTTACAAAATGCTAGGAGGAAAATTACAGGCAATTTCAGTCCCATTGCTATTTTCTTTACTGCTTTGAAGGAATGCAGTAGATTACCTGCATTAAAATGGCAGGCTTAGAAAATGGTTCTCTTTTACGGGCTGCTATAGCCTCAAAGGCTTCAGTGCCTTTGGAAATGTCCACACAGCAAAATAAAGGACACAAAATAGTGTGGCAATCCTCAACAAGCTTTTATCTTGCTACTACAGATAACAATAGCATCAAAAACATAGCAGGTAGAAAGGGCTTTCCACACCAGCATGTGTCTGTAACATGCACAGAGACTGCCCCAGGAGAGTTTATATTCGGTTTGCTGCTCTGTGCTCCAGACAGCCCATGTCTGTCCATCAGGTTGTGTAGGCATATTTTCTGTCTGTAGATGTGAGTGATAACTGTGCCTAATAAACAGAGCTCTCCCTCACCCACTGAAATCTGAAAAGGCTACAGACAAAACTGACGCACATGCAACATCAAACGTTATCACACACAGTTAGCAGGGGGATTGTTTTGTATATCACATCCATGTTAGCTATGATACCAAGAGAACAGATCTGTTAGAAAAGATCTACAGGGATGGAAGTTTTCAGAACACTAAGACCCAAGATTCCTGACTGGCACTTTTAACTAGATATTTGGCAGCCTGTGTCTCTATGGGTGATTTAAATCACTTGAGGAATGAGACAAGATCAGAAATAATCAGTAAAACTCTTTGTCTTTAGAGTGCTCCAAGTCCAGCTTAGCAAGTAGTGACCAGAAGGTCTGGTTAGCATCTGCTACCTATTGATTAACTTATTTTTAAACAATCATTATTAAGACTATTATTTGTGCTAGGGCAGGTGCTGTACAAATAGGGCAAAGCAATAGGGAAGCCTAATGTAAGGGGAGAAAGGAAGTTGATGCCACTAATTTAGGTTCACAGGCACCTAGGCAGGCTCTGAACAAGAAAGCAAGGCACAAAATAACACATCAGTAGCACAAGAAGAAGCAGATTTTTGTGTCCATGTTTTGTAGGTCTAGTGGCTATCACTTACCTGACAATTATACAAGATACAACCCAAGTTTATCATTATCAAAATAACTCATTACAGCGTTGAATCATTACACTCCTTGCTCCTTCCCACACCAGTAACAGCCATATGCATGTTTATTCTGTTCGGGATCTATTTTTATACATGGGTAGTTAGAGCTAGTTGAAAAAAATGGGCTTTACTCCACTGGAACACAAACCATTTCCATCAAAAACCTAACCTACGCACCTCCCTTCCATTTCTGAGATACAGCTTGTTGCAAGGAAATTTTTTCAGAATGTTGAGTTAGATGTTAAACTGACTTCTTTTCACTTTATTTAGCTGAAAATAATGCTTTCAGAAAACAATCTGATCTGCTAGTCAGGCTATGTATGCATTGACTGGTGTAAGCAAAATTTCCCATCAAGCTGAGGAACACAAGAGCAAGGAGTCTCAGGTTTTCCTGCTTGTTGCAGCCTTTTGCTGTTGCATGTTCAGCCTGCAGCCATCCCAGGGCACAAACAAGCATACCAGACACTAGAGAGGTGCCAACTCAGAACTTGTTTATCTGTGAGATAAGATGCATGTCTGTGACTGTGGCAGACACACCTTGAAGTCAGGTCTGGGTAAGTCAGTCACTTTTCAGGGATAAAACATATCTTTATTAATGGCTTTCTATTGATGCCCTCACTGGTGTACATTTCTCTAAAGCAGATAATGAAAAAACACACAACCTCTCCAAGTGAGAAATAACCTCATCCTTCCCTATTAAAATATCTGTAAAAGGAGCCCAACAAGGTCACATAGTCCAACCCTACAACCCCTACCCCAGGCAGGAACAACTAAATTTAAACCATCTATCACAGGAACTGCTTACTACAATTTTCTTGTCTGGTCACACATTCTTCTTAAACCAACCTTAACCTTTCTCTTTCTGTTAAAAGAGGATGGATGATGTTGTTCTTGCTCAGTAGACTTCCTGCTGTTTCTCTCTTTCAATGTGCTGTTTTTGCTGGATGTTTTTCAAAGTCAAATGCCCTTCCTAGAAATCAGGGCACCTTGTTGTTGAAGCTTAAACTGCTGTCGGAGTTCACTATTGACTAATGTGTGTAGACTAGGATTAATGTCATTTGTGGAAGAAAAGCAAATGTTTGCAGGAAAAGAATGGGAATATATATTATTTTGGGCTTTGAGATATGCATTGTGGAGACTGTATGTTTTCTGTTTCTTATCTGATAATTTCCTTGATATCCTGGGACAGATTCTCAGCTTAAATAAACAATTTCCAGTGGGACTGACCCTTGTGCATTTATACTAAGCAATAAGAGATCTCTCAGTCTTGACACACAATGTACTTGGGCAACCTGAAATGAGAATTCACAGTATTTCTCTGCGGCTCCAGCAGCACTGTATTTTAAGGTGTCTACCAAGAAAAAAATATGAACCTGTGGGAAAACAGAGTTGTTTGCAATACAAACTACTGAGAAAACAGCAAAGAACCTTTTTTTTTTTTTTTAAATGGAGATTTTACTTGCTAGATTCCATGCTTCAAAGGTATATTTTTGGCCGCAATGCTATGCTCTGATGGAACACAGGAAAGTAGAGTCCACAAGAAAGCAGCTTTGATACATGAATGGAACATTAACAGTTATCATGTAATTATGTCATTGCCTTTCTATGCTGCAAAGGTTGCAGAGTTGTGGAAAGTCCTGGAACAGTAAGGGAATGAATACAAAATAACCATTTTCTCATATTTCAAGTGATGCAGAAAGAGGTAACAGTCTATCCATTTTCACTATGCATTTTTTTTTAGTTTTCATGTGCAGAAAAAAGAAGGAAGTCTCCTGCCTGTTTTCTCCTCATATGTATTAAACTAATTATTCTGCTTTAACAAGGGAAACTTTGTTCTCATAATTTCCAAGTTTCATTCCAACCCCTGCAGCTAATCATGACCACAGTCGCTGATAATGAGTAGTAAATTGTTATAGTCCTTAGAGCCTGATAGGTACATTCCAGTCTGCATCATGTAGCCCTGCTGCTCTATACATTATTGTTCACAGATGGTAGCTGTCAAACTCTGTCAACTTCATATACACATTCAGAGAGTTACATCCGCATTCCTGAAATTTATGACTGCACAGCCC
Organism: Lanius collurio; assembly: GCA_020086605.1. Taxonomy (NCBI): domain Eukaryota; kingdom Metazoa; phylum Chordata; class Aves; order Passeriformes; family Laniidae; genus Lanius; species Lanius collurio. Next base: position 16,796,881 of record JACBWW010000020.1, on the reverse strand, counting down.
TCACCTTCTAAGGCCCTTAATTCAATAACATGTCACGTCCCTTCAGTCTCACCCTGCTTTAAAATACTTTCACCCACTTACAGGCCTTCAGTTTAGAAAAAAACCCCAAAACACAAACCCTACTGAGTTATTACAATGTAAATATTTAATAGAATGGGGTGGTGGTTGGGAGGGGAGCTGGGAGAAGACTATCTGAGTTTAAACAGCTCCATTATTACATTAAGATTGATGATCAGGAGCTAATGGAGCATTTTCTTTAAAAGTTTATTTAGCCACAGGGAAAGTGGATATAGATATGTGTATCTATTGACTGCCACATCACTGAACCTTTGGGTAACAGTTCATAATATGAAGAGATATTTGCCAGGGTTTCATTGTCTAAAGGGCATTATTTAGACTAACTTTGCCTGAATTTAAACCCCATAAGCAAAATAAAATCAGGTATGAATAATTTCCATTTCATTTTAAAAGCACTTCTTTTTACACTAATAAATAGTGTATTTTGAAGATGGATGTCTGAAGATTCTGTCACTAGTAATATGAATGAAGAAGGATAAATTCCTTTCTTTGCCCAGAATGAGAAAATGAAGTGCAAATTAATAAACAGGGCAAATAAAACAAATAAATTGAAAAATATTTTATATTTTTCTGCCTAGCAATACCAAGATAGAATTAGTAATTAAGAGACAACGTTGGTTGAATGTACCCCACCTTCTTCATCAAGCTCCTCTAGCCAAGCTCCTGTCAGCTTAGGAAACGAAATACATGAAAACACCTTTCCAGAGCTTTTGCACTTAGAAAATGGCCTTCTCTCAATTTCATTTCAGACCATCCTCCAGAAAGGACTCAAATAAAGGAAGCTGCAGTGGTGGTCTGTAAACTGACAGCATCTAAGGGCTAGACAAAAATCAGCCAGACCTCTGAGCTGGATCTGCCCTTGCATTTCCCATCTCTGAGCTACTCAAAAAGACCTGAGGGAAAACTGAGGGAAGTTGGATTTTATTAGGATGAGCATGTGGCAAATATCAGAAATTAAAATGATGGGTACATAGCTCACCCTGTCACACTCTGTCCCCAAGTAAAGACTTGGGAGTTTTTAAATTTCACCATTTCCACAAATGAAGGACACATGAGCATCGCCCTGCTGACACCCGTGTGTCACACGTGGCAGGAGTGCATCCTGCCCTGTGAACAGCACGCACGTTCATCACTAACTCAACCACCACAATGGCTGTGTTAGAATTTAAGGTAAACTCATGCTGTGAACAAACTGAACTGAGTTTTTCTCCTACATGTCTTTCAGGCTAAAGTAAATGAGGTGTTTTCCCCATGAATAGTGCAGTAGGATGTATCTGCTCTTGTAGAAACACTACAAATGCACCCCCACACCCTCAGTAAGAGAACCATGACTGATCTGATAGGGGTTATTCTGAAATTCAGTTGCAATGCTGGTGTCTCCTTTCCATCATTACCCTTTTTAAAAGAACCCTACGACTCTCACCAGCCTCCTGGTAGGAGCTGATGCCACCATAAATGCCATGTAGCACACAGGCTATGTCACATTTATGGCCATCTCCTCCACAGCTGATATCATTATGAGCCCATTTTTGCAGCAGTGATGTCACAGGAAAGGTTTCTAAGGCTATCATTTGTCCAGAGCTGGATGTTCTGAGACTGCAGCCATGGTGATCTTGAGACCATGTCACAGTGGGACTCCTTTATAGGTTCCCCCATGCAAAAGTGCATCCTACCAAGGTGGAGACACAGCCTGGGTCAGAGGATGGCTCTTGCAAAATCTTGTAAATAACATTCTGAAAACAATATGCTCTGTTGTCTTCTTTCACCTTGGGTGAAAGGGTAATAATTAAATCATTGCAAAACACATGAAATAATACTTCAGTGCTAACAACAAAACTAAAAATGGAGGGGGATTTAACTCAGGTTGTGATTTTAAATCTCGTGATAAGATGAGGGTATCTAGGAATGTAAGCAAAACAAAACTTGCCCCCACCTGCCCTCCCCCCTATTCCCACCCCCTCCTCTCCCCCCAAAAAAGGTAAAAATGCATCCATACTATTAGCAAAACATTAACAAGGTGTGGCATATTTTGGTAATCTTTGATTTCTGAGATTCTTGTCTGATTCCCTTGCTGCCATATCTGGGTAACTTTATCACAGAGAGCATAAATAGACTCAAAACTCCAAAACTACTCAGATATCACAGTAAAAGTGCTTCCAAAAAGGGCTGCATTATCACAAGTCTAGACTTGAGTCAGGGAAACATCTCTAGTCAGGAAAGATTTTCAAGTCACTTAGAGATGTGGTCTGTTCGCAGCAACATAGTCCCAGTGGTCTGTTGTCTGGAGAGCTGAAGCAGAAGGATATTTGAAAGCTTTTCAGTATGGGCTTATCTGGTTTTAAGATATTAGAAAGGGAAAAAAAATTATAGGCTGTGATTTTATAAAGGCTATTATGCCTTTGTAATGACATGACATTTGCCCTGACAATACGATGTCTCAGTCTGTTCTGCATATTTTTTAGCACAGCAGGGCATAGAAGAAATGAGCATTACATGGCACACAACCTGCTAACAGAGCCACACCATCCAAAAGCTGTAGAATCAGCCACCCAGGCCCATTCTGGCCCTTACTCTCTTCTGATTCCTTGATAACAATTCAGTAGAAGTACATGGGATATCTGAGAAGAATTACCTCGAGGACTAATCTGGTCTTCCTTGTAATATCTATCTTGATCAGTCAATTGTCTAAATGAAGGGAGCTATGGATAATGATTACCCTTTTAGTTGCTGGTCTATCACCTGTAACATTTGATGAAGATACAGGATGTAACAGGGAGTGTGAAAAGGGACAGTCACTAAGATAGTGATTCAGGCCCTCTGAATCCTATTGGCCAAAATATTAGTCTGTGTGATTCCACAGTGACCTGTATTTGGGTAAGTAAAATACTTTTCCTATTAGTATGTTTTATTTGAATAACTTACCAAAATGCAGACTGCCTGAGCATAACGTGTGTGCCGCATTCAGCAGAATGTGGCCTGGATCCTAACAGATCATAAGTGTTAATATATGACAAATAATTTCAATCTATACTCAAAAGAAAGTGCTATAAAAAATACATGACTTTGGAAGAATGGTTATGATTGTTACATATAATAAAAAGGGAGCCTATTAATTTGGTCCTATCTATGAGAAGAAATGCAGGTTATAGAGAAAAAACCAATCTAGTAATTCTAAAATTGCTTGGGCTTAGATTTGCAAACTTTTTCCATTGTTGCAGGATCTGAAGCAAGTCCAAATGACTTCAGAGCCGCTGAAATTTGCTCTTTTCAAAATACAAATCTAATCCGCTCTAACTCTATGCACGGCTTGTCACAAACAAAAAGTCAGCTTTTTTTCCTGTTTGTATATCAGTTACAGCTTAACTGAGGATACAGAGGAGCCACTGTACTGGTGACTTGCTGCTGATCTACACCACATTCCTTCAGGTGCCAACTGGAGCAACCTTATTAGGGAGCTCTGTGCAGGTGCAGCAGAGAGTGTGCTGGTCTGGTAGCCGGTTAGAGAGCATTCTTTTGCTGAAACATCAGTGCCTAATTACACAGCAGGCATCGGGCAACACATTCAACACAGAGCATTTCTGATCCAAAGCCCAAAAGTAGTAGAAAAAATAATTTTGTAACATTAACGGAAGTGATTTTGCAATACGTGCTTTTGCCTCAACTTGTCAATAGATTTAAGCAGAAACATTTTTTGCTGAGTGAATCTATGTGAAAAATACACAATTGAATCAGTAAATAATAAAATAATTTACAATTGGCTTGTAAATACTGCCTTAGGTACATGGGGTTTTTTTGATTTATATGGGTCTGCTGTAATGGGGAATCCTTACAACAAGTATAAGACAGTGATGAACTTGGAAGGAAAGATGAAGCAATATTTCTGTAGATGTTCAGGGATGATTTTATTCCTCCAGCCGCATGGCTGGAGTTCCCAGGCAGACCCCAGTCATGGGACCCTGCTCTCTTCCCAGGGCCTGGCACACAAAACCAACCAATCGGGAAATGGCAGGGGGCACATGTGACATGGGAGCAGGGACAGGGACAGAGACAGACTCATACCCTGCAGGGTCCCTCCCCATGGGACCTTGGGGAGAAGTACCTCCACATGGGTCCATATTACTCTGCTTATTTTCTAAGTGTTCTGTACCTTGAGACGCAGGAATGTGGATTTCCCAAACCCAACTGGTGGAGAGAAGTGATGGTGGGTAGCATGAAGAAGACATGTCAGAGGCACAAAACTGACATTTTGGAGGGAAAATAATTTAACTCAGCCTGCTGTTTACCTTCCCTTCTCTGCTGGAGAAGATGTAGATGGAGGTGAAGTATCATGTTAAAAGGCCAGGACTGGGAGCGACAACCCAGAGACAGCTCTGGACAGGGAGATGCAGGGGCACAGGAGGTACTTGCCAGCTGAGGAGAAGCTATAGAGAGAATTTGTGAGGAGGTGGAGGACACTTGTTTCCTTTACATGAATGAGCAATGTTTTAGATCTGAATTAGAGTAATTATATCAGCAGCAGTTGCGAAAACCACTCCCTCTTCTCAGTAGCTGGTAGAGGCCTGTGTTTTGAATTCAGTGTGAGAATAATGTTGATGACACACCAATGTTTTGTTGCTTAGGAGTGCTTACTCCAGTTCAAGGACTTTCCAGTTTCCCATGCTTTACCAGTGAGCAGGTGGACAAGAAGCTGTGATGGAGCATGTCCAGGAGAGCTGACCCGAACTGGCCAAAGGGATATTCTACACCATACAATGTCATGCTCAGTGTGCAAACTGGTAAGTGAGAAGCAATATGCCTTGTGTAATCATGGGTCCTGCTGTAGAAAAGCATCACAGGTGGAAGACAACTGTATGAAATCCATTGTGACAATGTGTGAAAACTGCTGAAGGAAAAGGTAAGTCAGTTTGTAGAGGTGAAAACCATCCAGCTGGGTTCAGACATTGCTGAAAAAGAAAAAATGGCCAATACTTCACCTCTGTACTGATTCACGGCTGGTGGCAAATGCCCTGTGGGGGTGATTGCAGCAATGGAAGCAGAAAAATTGGCAGTGCAGAGGTAAAGCCATCTGGGCTACTCTATTGTGGCCTGGATGGACAATTTGGTTATGAAGGTACATCATGTAGATAGATGCTCATGTGCCCAGGAGTCAGACCACTGAAGAACAACAGAATAACCAACATGTGGATCAGGTTGCTAGGACTGAATTGGCTCAGGTGGATTTGCACTGGAAACATAAAGGTTTCTAGCTCAGTGAGTCCACGACACCCTGGGCCATCAAGAGATGCAACATATAGGTGTGTTCATGACCAAGGAGTGCACTTAACCAAGGACATTACCACACAGATTGTCTATGAATGTGAAACATGCACTGCAATTAAGAAAGCCGAGTGATTGGAGTCTCTCTGTTAAGGAGGATGATGGCTGAAATATAAATATGGGGAGGTCTGGTAGATTGACTATATCACACTCCCATAAACCCACCAAGGCAAGCACCATGGTAAAAGAAGCCACTGGATGGCTGGACGTATATCCTGTGTCCCATGTTACTGCTTGGAATACTCTCCTGGGCCTTGAAAGGCAAGCCTTAAGGAGACATGGTACCACAGAGAGAATTGGCAGACACTGGGACTCCCATCTGAAAGAACTTTATAGACACTTGTGCCAAAGAGGGTGGCACTGAGCGTGTATATCACATTCTCTACCATGAACCAGCCTCTAGACTGAAGAATGCAATGGTCTGTTAAACACTGCACTGAGAGGAGTGGGTGGTGGGACCTTCAAACACTGGGATACACATTCAGCAAAGGCCACCTCCTCAGTCAACACTAAGGGATCTGCCAATCAGGCTGGTCATGCTCAAACAAGACTGTTATGTACTTTAGAAGGGGATAGAGTTCCCACAGTGCACATTAAAAATAGGCTGAGCAAAAAGGACTGGGTTATTTCTGCCTTAGGGAAAGGCAAACCTGTCCATGGGATTGCTACCGTTCAGGGACCTGGGTGCACTTGGTGGGTAACATGGGAGGATGGAGAGGTCCGGTACGTGCCTCAAGGGGTTTTGATTCTGGGTGAGAATGATCAGTGAACTAAAACATATGATGTTAATTGCTGTATAATGTGGCATATTATAATTTCCTTGGTGGATTTATGCCCATCACCACACTAGGTACCTGCATCCACCATTCCAGATTTGAGGGTTAGAACCTGACTCCCTTTTGATCATCATGTTAATAAAGAAGGAACTTTAATAAAACTGGACAAGTGCAGCAGTGACAGAATCAGAATTGGCTTCAACATGCAACAGTCCAAACCCACACACCACAGACCCTTATGATGGAAGGAGCTCCAGGTCACAAACAAAAGGAACTCAACAGACTTCTATAGACATTGTCGACAGACTAAGGGTGTGATAGCTGTGTACCCAGCCATCAAAAGACAGGAGAGTTAATGGTGCATTGGAAAGCATGGGACCTGGCATGATATAAATGATATGGAATAAGGGGTGGATACTGCCCTGGTTTCAGCTGGGATAGAGTTTGTTTTCTTCTTAGCAACAGGCACAGGGCTGTGTTTTGGATTCAGTCTGAGAATCATGCTAATAAAACACTGATATTTTGGTTGTTACTGAGCAGTGCTTACTCTAAGTAAAGAACTTCTCAGTTTCTCATTTCTGCAGGTACACAAGAAGCCAGAGGGAGTATGCCCAGGACATCTGACCTCAACTAGCCAAAGGGATATTCCATAGCACAGATTGTCACACTCAGTACACAAACTGCCAGGAGTTGGCAGGAGGGAAGCTGGCTGGGGGCTGCTGGTCACTGCTCAGGGATGAGCTGGGCATCATTTAGCAAGAGATGAGCAATGGTGCAGTGCATCAGTTGTTTCTTCTGGGATTTATTCCTCTCTCCCTCTCTCTCTCTCCTTTTTATATTACTACAATATTTTGTTTCAATTATTAAAATGTTCTTAACCCACAAAGTTTAACCAGAGGTGGGGGGAGGTGAATTAGGGGCTATGTGGTATTTAGTTGCCAGCTGGGGTTGACTTGATGGTAAGACAAAGAAACCTTGACAATAGATTTATGGAATTCAATTAAGAGCAAATACTTCAGAACATACTTTTTTGGCCACTCTGGTCTTGATGACATTATTAGTATGAAGACAATTCTATGAGGAATTAATTGCCCTTTAGCAGTCAAATAAGATGGTCCAGATATGCTGTGGGATATGTTACAGTGAACCTTTGCTCTGTGATAGAAGGGATTTAGTTATTCAGCACTGTCCTCCAGAAAAAAAAAAAAAAATTAGATGAAAGATGGGACTATTTCCTTCCTCTTCATCCCAACCATCCTGCATCACCAGATGAGAAAGCTCACACTGTACTAGTTCAGGGAAGAGCAGGAATGGTTCTTTTCTCTAGTGTTGACAACCGGATACCATTCACAAGCACTGCCAATTTAAATTAGGAACATAGAAAATGTACAAGAAGTTTAGGTAGTTAAACCAAATTGGCAGGATTCTTAAAAAAGGCTTCTGGTACCCTGAATTTGTATGCAGCTGTAGGAGCTGCTAAACCAGAGGAATTGATCAGTAGGAGCACAAATGAGGGCCAGCCATGTTTCACTCAATTAGAAGTTCATTAGGATTTTTGTCCTCCATCTACCTAACAGCAAATGTACCCAGGTGTTATTTTTTAAATAGAATCATAATTTGAATATTGCCAAGCCAACAGGATAGTTACCAGAAAGGTCCCAAGCATCCTCAAAAATAGCACAAATTGACCTATTTTCTAGTAACAAAAGTCCTTGGAGGTATGATTATATGATACTTTACATGCAGTTATTTTTGTCTCTTGGTATTTCAATATCAGCTGAAAATTATCTTCTGTGTTACACTATGGTGGTGGTGAGTTCCCTGCCCTTGTGCTGGAATGAGAAGGGAAGGTTAGTGGGGTTCTTTCTGTTTACTTGCTAAATGTTTTACATGTAGAAAAGAGTAAGGTAGAGGGTAGGATAGTGTGAACACCGATGGTGAAGGATCATACCTGAATGATTTTGAAACCTCTTCAAAAATTATTCTGAGAACAAAATGTACCTGTATGCTTGTTCCCAGCATAAGAGATTAGATGAGTACAAAACTGTGCACCAGATGCCTGTCTCAACAAGAAAAGAATCACCAGGTACTGGCATAAACCTGCAGTCATTCTAAAATGAGATTACTATTACTAGCAACTATTTAGGAAATATCTCAGCTGTCAGGTTTTTTGAGTTACAAAATAAAGGCAAAGAGGAGAAAGTTGATAGTTTTTTTTTCTCCAGTGCCATCTTACCAACTCCACATTACCTCAGTGCTGATTATTAACCTTAGTTGTTTTAACAGTGGATCTGGACCCTATACAATGCACCATGCAAACCTTAATGCAACCCTCTGGATAATTTTCTTCCCTCGCTCCCGTGCTTTGTGTAAGTTTAAGATTTTCAAAACTGAAAAAAAAAAAAAAAAAAAAAACTAGATTACAAAAAGTCATTTCTAATAATTTAAGGTAATTGGGGGGGGGGGTGGTATTCCATTTTGTTGATAATAAAATGCTGTGGTTTTGCTTTTCAGTAGTATGGTTCAGCATTTTGTCACTCAATGTGTTTTAGGTTTTCATTCTTTCAGGCCAACTCATGATTTAGGTGTTGAAATTGAAAAAGGTAAAGTCTACATTATACAAAATATCCTAGATTTGATACACTAACATTCTGCTCACAAGACAAAAAGCCTTTCTGTTGCAATTCATTAGGTCTGAAAGGCCTATAGGTAACACTTCATTAGAATTTTGCCATTTCTGGGATTTAGGGAAGCTTCTTTCAAGTTGTTGTGAGTCAGGGTAAACCCTATAAACTATCACTAGGGAAAAAACATCTCTGTTGCCATGTGCAGCAAGCCTAACAATTACGATGCCCTGAATAAATGGGACACCAGCATATCATTAAACAAAAGGACACTTTTGCCCTTGGGCAGCCAAGGTGTCTGGCAGTGGCACAAAGGCTACAGTGAGGTAATGGATAACACCAGAAGGAATTAATTTTCTCAATGCAGTAAAATCAGTTATTTATAGAAGTATAATTATAAGGAGACATATTTGCTCCTCCTATTGTTTAACACACAATTCCAGCTATGAGAGAGTTGCAGAAGATCAAAATTATCTTTGTGATAAGATAATTAGTACTATACACCCTGCGCTGCTGCTGAATGCCCACCACTCTAGAGAACCAGGTCCCTTAGGATATACTCAGATTCCATGGCACAAACTCTCCCCAAAAATTAGGTTTAAGCAGATTAATTTGCATTCTGCAAGAAGGCTGCAGTTTTATTGTGTTCTCTACAGGTTTGTTTACCGTGTTCCTTTCTGCAACCACAACAAGGGCTGATTCTATATAAATTACAGTGGAGTTTTTTCACACTGCATTGATCACGTCCCTTTATAGATTTGCAGCTCCACGGAGATAACAGAAAATGAAGTCCTAAGTGAGAAAAATGTAGTCTTCTCCTGTTCTACAAATGTCTAAGAGGATACTGCCACAGATATACCATTATAGTGAGGCCCCAACCATTTCCATTATGTTCCCTCCTCACTCCCTAGCTCCCTTCTGAAGACATAATGCCCCATAGAAGCAGGACCTGCTGAGACCTACATTCTTGATGAGTCCCCTACCTTTGTCCAGATTCATCTTGAATAGCCACCCATTCTGAGTGCAGATCCTTTCAATATACATGTTTACAAGAGCAGACCTTCTCCAAAGAGCTTGGAATCAAAAGCAAAAGGCAAAGAAGGTAGCCTACCCCCCCAGCACTGGGCTCAGCAGAGCAATAGCTGAACAAGGAACCAAGAGTGTCTGATCTCAAATGCCTCTGTTTCTAGTTAAATAAGCACAGAAACCCCACAGCCAATATAACCTTTTTTTTTTTTTTTTAAACTTCAAGATGGTTTTGCTGAATTTGCACACTGCTTTTCTAACAGGCAGGGGCGATATTATCCTTTGTTTTTTCCAGCTGATTTACAGCATTTACCTAAATGAATAACTCGTTTTCTGGACAAGCTGCCTGCAAAAGGTTTGGGGGGAGGCGGAAATTATACCAGGTTGAACTTTTAGAGCAACTTTACTGCATTTTTATGTAATATACTTAATCATATAGCTCATGTTTTTGATATTCTTCTAGTAGATTATGACTGTGAACAAAGTGTACTTTAGACTCCCAAACTACAAATGTACAGACAGTGGTAACAAAAAGACTGGTGTTGAATATCCCACCTCTTGCTAACATTATGGACCAGGAATGTGAGAGGTGTGTAAAATGTTTCTGGTTTAGCTATATAAACTATTGAACAAAAGAAAAACTAATTTAGTTTCAATGCAGACTAGACTCAGTTTCACAAAAAGTCCACATTTTGTTCTATGTTTTGTTCTGGTTTTGCCAAATTTGTATCAGCTCTAGATAAGCTTTAAACACCAACTAATTCTCATTTTGACTTAAATTTTGTAAGTCACTTTATATCAACACTTTGTTGGTAGAACAGATCATTAAACTTACGTTGTCTCAAACAATACTTAACATCTCTTTAACAGGCACTTTGATTTTTTTCCCTTTCAGTTAACATTTTTTAAGAGACTGACAAAATACATTTCCCACACTAAGAGATACTCAGTTAATAGTGTTTATTGAAGTATTCTAAAGCAGAGAAACCAAACCAAACTCTCAAGGTTCCTGAACATATGAAACACAAACCGCTGAATCTTTGCTTTCTCCTTTCGCTTTTTTGGAAGTGATCACACAACCATATCTACGCTTTTCTTCATTCCAAGCCTAAAAAACTTAAGTCAAATTTGTGGTAGCTTTCCAGGTTCAAAGTAAGATTGGAACTAAACACTGCTGTATAGGATGGCTGTACACGCTCTTTCACTCATCTCATGGTGTTTCCTCAAGCTATCATTTTCTAAGTACATTTGTTTAATAATCTTAACTGTATATTCTATCTAGTTTTAATTACAAATAATTACATATTGTTTAAGTAGGATTTTCTTTTAACCTGTGATGCCCCCACGATACATTCAGGTATGCACACTACACTCTGAGATTGTCCTTGTGTTCTAGATTGAGTCTTCCATTCTCTGTGTGAATCTATTTCTTCCCTAAAAATCTTAATGTCTGTGGATGCTTTGATTTACAGGTTGGCACTGTAATGTGTTACAGACTATGGGTATTAACTGTGAATAATAGCTCTACCTCTAGAGCTGTATTTTAGGAAACAAAATTCAGTCAAGCAGTCAAGTATTACGCAGGACTAGCTCAGGTTCTTAACAAACTGCATTGTGAGTAACAAAATTTTCTCAAATCAAGCTTCTGCCTTTTAAATAATTCATATCTACAAGACTATTTGTATTTTCTAATGTATTTGGTGGTACCTAGGGCATGAACTAACACTTCTAGAAAGATGGTCTACAACCACATCTGTGTGTTCTGTATTCTTTCAGTGCAGACAGGGTAATAAAATGTTTTTTTCCTGTTGGCTTCATGATATAAGTATGAAATTACATTACAAGAGTTTCTGTGTGATTAATCCAAATTACCTGGCTGAAGCAAACACACCCTTGCCACTTGAAGAGATTAAGGAATATAAAAGATGTTTATTTTAGTAACCAGTATTGGGATTTTCAAACTATTCATCACAAGCCAAATTTTGCTGTATTGATATCAGCAGGAAAACTCTTCAGAAACACTGGAAAGAATACAGTTCTGAATACTTCTGAAAAACTGTATCCTAAAAATCTTTATTTTAAATTACTTCAACCCATGCAATTTATAGAATCTACCACAAGAAATTCTGCCAGAGTAGATCTGAAAGGCAGCTGGGGATATAAGAAAACAGATGATCCATATGATATTCTTACTTGGAGCTTTGCAATCTGACAACTGAAAATAATTTACTTGGAAGGAAAAACAATTTCTCTCCATCCCCTTTTCAATAAATGAAACATTCAGTTCTAATTTATTTTTCCATGAGAAAATGGCAACAGCATTTTGCACTACTGAATTTTATGCAAAACCCTCTCAAGCAGTACAACTTGTATTCAAATCTCAAATCAATAAAAACATATATAAACTATGGAAAAATCCTACTGAATAAAAACAAAGACACATCACAATCTATAACTACTGTAATGATTCTGACTACAAATTGCAAGCATTTTTTCTCTCTGCACTCACACAAACATACAAGACATTAAATAACCTTCTTAAGGTAGACTCAGGAATAATACAATTACTCTGAACAAAACTAAAACCTAGTGAAATGGGAATAATTCACAATTGAAGTGCAGAAGTCGTAATGGAAGGATGGATAAACTACATGGAAGAATAACGATTCTAATTCTTAAAGTGAAACACAAAGTTAATACAGGAGAAACTGTATGAGTTAAGCTAGAAACTCATGACATCCTGGTGAACAAGATCAAAGATGAGATCAGGTTAACAGCATGACAATTGGTGAGAAATTATATAAACAACTCAACTTTATATGACCCCAGACCTGGGCACCTGGTATCACAGCACTGAGCAGGAATGGTGAGGTGAGCTATTGAGATAAGAAAAAGGCAAGACTGAGGACAGAACCTCAAATCTTCTTGGACATTAGGTTGTGAAAACCTCAGAAATAACTAAGGTTTGTAGAGAAGAGGGGTGGTCTGACTCTCTGCTGAGGTAAACAAGCAGGCTGTAATTGAATTGAATTTTGGTGAAACTGACTTAAGATCTGCTCTGTATTTGTGTTAGAACTTTCACAGATCCTAGTGACCTCCATCTAAGTGTGCATACCTTATTTTTGGAAGATATAAAACTAGATTCAAGCAGCCTGTTCAAATTATAACTGATAGGCCTAAAGCCAGAGAGAGCTGAGAGAACAGCTCTTCTATCACACTACAGTTTACATGGAAAAACATCTTCATTTTATAAGAAAATGCAACAATTTTCTTCAAAACTCCACAACATTAAACAATGGTTGTCCCCTATCTATATTCTCTCCCTCATAAATCAAGTCCTTTCCAAGGGTCACATGGGAGCTGTTACTAACTTCATAACAACTGCTGGTTCTGCTTACAGTTCCTGAAGTGACAGCAGCACAATGAGTGTTGTGGAACAGGGAGATACATGGGACATTCAGGAGGGTGTATAATATATTCACTATTTTTCTTCATAGTTTTATTTCCTATCTAAACTCTACATCCAAATATGGAGTGCTTTTGTCTGATAACTGAATCTCCATTCAGTTGTCACAATTCTAGTCAAAAAGGAAGACCATCAGCCCCTCTCTAATAGCGTAAATGAAAATACTCCAATTCTAAAGGCTTTATGATGAATTCTTGGCATGGTTTCTTTTCCCTAGCGATTTCCAAAGAAAATTAGCTAGAAGTTCAAGAAAAGAGTTTGTAAAATTGTGGACTACACAGTATTTAGTGCATAAGCTAACTTAATTACAGAAGTATATGGAAAAAGCTCATGGTATGTCAGGGCATACCAGCAACTCTAAAAACCTTGTGCCATACTTGACCTGAAATCAGTACCTTCAGTCTGGGTATGTGGAAGAGAACACATCGTTTCTGGAAATGGACTGCATCCTTCTCTTTGCTGTACTTGGCTTTATTTCCTTCCAGTCAGTTTACCAGTAAAGTATATTGTGTGTATTTTATGTTTACACTTCAGAGGAACAAAATCCTGAAGTGATGAGCCTAATAGCATCCACTACTAAAATCCTGAGAACATTACAGTTGGCAACCTTTTTGAGTAGCTTGCTAAGATTTTTTTTTCTGCAGAGCTGCTATCGATTTTCTTTCATTCTCCAAACTGTGAGTCTCCAAAATAGAAAGTCTGAAAAGCACTCTGAATCATAGGCCACATACCACCTCTGCTTTAGTGTGCAATATACCACTGAGAAGGAAATAAAATGACCTCACTTGCTACCATATTAAATAAACTAGAGATCTGCATGACCTATTGTCTCCAAACCCAGGCAGTGCTAAAAGCAGGAACTCTCAGCATTTTTCATTCCCTGGTTTTATCCACACCGCTCTTTCTAGACCACTATTTCCAGTTACTCCTGCTCTTACCTTTAATAAACTATACTTGTTGAAATACATGTATTAGAATGTGTTGTCAATTAAATAACTTTATGTCTTATAGTAAACACATACAGTACATTCTGAAGATGGCAAGTCATTGTTGACAGCTTCTATACTTTTCCAAACTGAAGAAGTATGAGTATTTTCAGTTTTACAGCATTCATTATTTATGCATTGAGTCAAAGCTGTAGAAATTTATTATCAAACATAGGAGGAAATCTCTGAGATTTACATCAAAATTCACTGAACAGAAAAGGATTTTTTTGCAGCAACGACTGTCAGGCCACCTTTACTGAGGTAAGTAAAAGCACTGATGTATGGGAAAATCCAATGAGACTTGTACCTGAAACCAAAAGTAGAACACTTTAAGAAAATGGGATTTATATAGATCTGAGATGTAACAACCAGGATAAATAAACAGGATTTTTCCATCTCATAAACTCTAGTGTGGTGAGAAATGCCTGCTTGCATTGATCTGAACCAGAATGCACAGGACACGTGCATGTTGTTTCTTCGGTTCAAGTGCATTTAGCCTGCAATCTCACCCTCTTTGCATGAACTGAAGGATCTGGGATACAACTGTACCCTTATGGGAAAGCATGATGAAAAGTAAGGAAGTCAACTAACCATCAACTCAAAAGAATAGCTAGGACAACAATTAGCCATTATTGCTTGAGTATTACCTCCAAGCTTCCCACTGAATATCAATAAGGATGGTTTGTTAATGTAATGCCATAAAGTCATAAAGCTTACTCTAGTATGAATTAATATCTGCATCCAAACTTTAGATTATCAAAAACAACTCACTAAAAACTCCTGAGTTCACAAATCTGTGTTACTAAGCAGAACTCAGAAAAGCTCTGACATTGATAAGCTCCTCAGAACTAAAATTCTTGCACAGTAAGAGACTTACAAGGTGGTCTCCCAAGAACTCTTACCAAATAAAAAAAAAAAAAAAGTGTTTTTATGTGTCACCAGACCCTTGCACAGAACATAACACAACGTTGCTTCATGTAGCTCCATGTAGCTCTGTGTACAGAAAATGTCCTGGGCTAAGCATATTATTCCATAAGTATGTTCTACAGGGGTTTTTTTCATTCCTTTGATCATCAAGTCTCATAAATTGTAACTACTTACTAAAAGGAAGTGAAATAGGAAATATAATGCTTTTCGATTGTCTATGAGAACAGGAATAAATACATAGATATGTAAATATTCCTGCTTCTGTTTGACAGTCTTCAGTCTTGATGAACAGATTAACCTTCTTGCAAATTTAGTCAAAGAAAACCCAAAGCAGCATTCTTAAACTTGCTATCAGTAGCCAGAATAAAGAGAATTGCATAGAGTAAGTTATATTATACCTTTCCCTCTTCTATTGTCTTTAAATCTCTCATATAATCCCTGTTGTACAAAGTTTACATATAAAAATATATAAAATGACAGAGTATGGTTTCATGTCATTTAACAAGGCTGTAAGCCAGCTAGGTAGCCTTTCACTCTTCCCAGGCAAACAGTCTTCACTTTTCCAGTGAGCAACAAAAGGGAAAATTGCAATGTTATCTCTCCTTTAGAGGATTATATTAAACAAACCAACCAGGTTTCTTGGTGAACTGCACAGCCCCAAGCCTACAGTCCCCCAAGGTGGTAGTCAGGGGGAATGAGTGAGCTCTTTTACACTGATGAAGTTACTGGGTTTAGACCTACTTCATACACCTAGACTAATACTAATCCCTTTGTTTTCCTTCACTACTTTAGTGTAATATATCACAAGTGCAGTTAGGTGAGTGATGCCTGAACTGACATACTTATATTCCAAAAAGCCTGTAGATGGAATAGGAGCAAGCCAATGTTAACTGGGGAGAGATTTCTTATAAATACTCATGAGAAGTCATAGAACAAAGTACTCTCAGGTGACTTACCATTCCAACAAGTGTTTCTTCAAAATGAGGTTTCAGCATAAATAGCCCCCACTGAATGATAATAGCTAAATATAAGAAGTTATAAGGCTTATAAATATGTGAAATAATTTGATACTTCTTTAATTGAAAATACAATTTCTTCTTTGATTGCCTTAAACCAGTTCAGTATTTAAAGAATAATGCCTCAAGTTTGCCTGGTTATTTAAAGAACAAGATTGCTGAAATATTAAGTGTTCACCATGGAGTCTCAAGTAGCCTTTATTTCATTCTTGATCTTTCTCCAGATGTACTAAACCCACTAAACTTATTCCACTTATGCTATGCAAAATCAGAATAGTAGATCATGTCTAGAATGGACTCTCTTTTCATTAGCCTTTCTAACCAGATGTCTCATGAAAAGAGAACAGCAAAGGCTGGACCTGAAATGCAGCATTGTCACTTAGTGGCACGTATTTCATCAAAAACAACAGCAAATTATTATTTCACTAACAGAGCAATTCTATTGGGAGGCTTTTACACCATAGTGCCAATATACTGTGTAAACCACTAATGTGAAAAATTTATCTTCTGCATCACACATACTGACACAAAACTTCAATTGTCAATAACAGAAGGAGGTAGATCCTAGAATATTTCTATATTAAACTTCTTGAAATTTAAGACATGTCTTCTCTTAAGAAAGAAAAAAAAGGAGGAAAGAAGAGAGTAATGAAATACCCCCCAAAAAAACCCGAACTACTCAGAACTAACATTTGCTGCAGATTCCAAACAATCTCGATTCTGACAAGATCCTTGTGGACAGAGCAGCAGATGAAATTTAATGCCATTTAACACATGATGACTGAATATAGAAAGGAAAACTCCAACGCTAATTCTAAGATAGCTTCTGATTCCTTCAGAAGGTTCTGGAAACACAGACAGCTCACTGAAAACATGTCTAACTACCAAATGTAAACAAGCTTTACTAGTTAAGGAAAACAGGAGTAAACATTTAGAAATCAGTCTACTGAATATCACCAATAAACTTTGAACCTGAGAGAAGCAAATTAGAAATCTTGAACAGGACAGACAAAAAAACCACAACTCCATACTGCAGACTGAATAGACTAAAACCTAATCTTTAAGCATGGCTACAGAAAACAGAGGTCTATAGAACTGGCAGAACTTACAAGGAATGTCTTGTTTCTCTTAAGAGGAGCTGGACAGTTGTCAAGTTTAATGTCAGTAAGAAAAAGTACTTCTGTCTACCCTTCAAATTTAATTTTGTCTATTAAAACTCGAGTCCAGAGGAAAAGAAGCAGACTTAGGTGAGCCTAGGCCACAAGTAGATCACTCATCCCTTTCAGTGTACTTTTAAGCAAAGGCAAAAAGAAACACTTCCTGGCTAGATGAGGGTTCAATCTGACCACGTATGTATAAATGTATGCATGTTTGTTCCTAAATCCACACCAACCCACTCTCTTGTCTAGGCAGTGGTGAGCACCTGACAGCCACTTCTGATTGTATTTATACCCTTGTTTGAGCATTCTAGGGAAGCATGCACTGGCACTAATAGGATGCACAAAATTACTTCACATTAAGACCCACCTTCAAAAAATGTTTTTAAGACATAAGCTATTGCAAAGCACATACAAGCTTTTAATTGCTCAACGATAATGATCTTGCCCTTCAAAGACCTTCCCACTGATTGTGCTTTACATGGAATACTGCAATATTTTCCTTGTTAATTTAAAATAGGCAAGGAATTGGATTCTTGCTAACTTGTTCTTTACAGTTTGAGACAATCCTTTTGTAGAGACCATCCAAACATATACAGCCTACCTAATGAAATAACTTAGGAGTTAGCTGGTTGATCTCAGTGCTTTTGCATTACAGAATACTTCAGAAAACTCCGAATATTTCAGATACCAAGAATAAAAGACTATGAGGGCCTTTCCAATGGATAAGTAAATTTAAGCTTGTCAAGTTTGGACACAGCAAGAGAATGTTTGTGTGACTACACAGAAGTGTTTACATCCATGAACCAAAGTCTTCATACAGGAAGTACCTTAACAAGAAACCATCAGAACACAAACTTTTGGTAGCATACTCATATTTTATTTCAATGAATCCACTAACAGTCAAATTACAGCAGTTTTTGTAAGGAAACCTGTTTAAACAAATGGCAAGGTGCCTGTTTAAACATCACTGAAGATACATAATTTTAGCCATCGCTTGTCTCAATTCTACTTCCAAGACAATACTTTAGAGGTGTCAACTGGAATCATCTTGTATGAAGTCAGAAATCAGCCACTCAGGAAATCATAAACTGATGTTTAATGTCAGTTCAAGTCCTGGCACATGCTGTTTTCATCCCTGTAAAAGAAGTTCTATTTAACTTGCACTCAGCATCACACACAAACAAAACAGGTAACTGCCCTAAGGCTGAGCTACATGAACCTTCTGTGTGACACTAACCCCTAGGCCAGAGCCATTTCTCAAAACATATTACTTTATTTGTACAGGACAGTATTTTCTTTTCCCATATCACTAGCACAGATTTCATTCCAGAGGATCAGCCATATTAGAATAAGCAGATCCAGTAACTATCACAAGCTTTTCCCTAATTTTTTTGCTACTTTTTTTTGGCTAAATCTATATAAAGTTACAACAGAAGTTTTTTAGCAGTCAAAATTATTTTGTTTTGTTTTCCAGCAAGGAGTAAATTAAACTCCTTTAGGTATAGCAGACAATGCATTCACTGTCATCTGATGATCCTTTTCACATTACATACCTGGAGACCAAACAATTTACAAGAAACTCTTTGCTCAAGATAATTATCACATAGGTTCACAAAGATCTGAGAAACCTGAAAAATATTTACATGAAAGTGATATTAAGATTTAGTTATTGTAACAAGATGACAGTTCAAAACCTTTCTACAAACTATTATTAAAGTTGATTCAGCAGTTTTCTTAAGTTCAGCAGTTTTATGAATGTGTTCCTCCTGAGCATGATCCAAAGAAGAGTTTCAACCTCACCTCTGGGTTTGCGAGAGAACTTTTATACCCCTCTGGAATGGCCACTTAAGACACTGCCAGACTTAAGAGGGCAAAGCATAAAAGGGGAGTAGATTCTAGTATATTATAGTATTTTCTTATTAACTAAGATGATCTAAACTTCCAATTTGCTCAAGAGTAATTACAAGTTGCTTGAAACTTTAAAATTACCAAAGATCAAGACTAAAAACCATCTACAATTATCATTAGACAAGAGCACACTTACCTTCCAGTAGAAGGCATTATTTATTCCTAAGAAGTTCTGAGCATTGCTTCACATTTAGGTGTGATTAGCCATGTCTAGAACATTTCATGCATGAGGATGCTAAGTGAGGCCTCTAAAACAACACACAGAAAAAATGGTAAAATTAAAATTAATAATGTTTAACTACAGACCCTCTCAAAGCCATATTCTATGGACTTACTACTGTGTTGTCAGACATTTTTAAAGTACTTCTCCACAAAGCTGCAGAAGTCATTTACAAAAAGTTCATTATCAAATCAAAACCTAGAGCAAAATAAGCTATCAAAAAAGTACATTCCATTAGCCCAGATAAACTACATAGAACGTATTCTTAACATCTTTTAACACATACTTTAAATCAGAAATAACAGCAAGTTTTTCAAGCCTAAATTGCTTTTAGTGCTGAGACTATCGAGGTAAGCCGTAAGTATGCAGATTTGATGGAATCTTTGTCATACAATTCATTGCTACCTTGTGTCTACTTATACATATAAACACCTTGTTACAAGTTACACAGCACTTTACTCAGAGACATCAAAAGACACTGTTACTGGTGGACTAGAAGACTGCAGGCAAAGTCCAAAAAAACAGGACGGTTTTTTGTTTAACAGCTATTAAGTCCATTTGAGCCCAAGTTCTAAGTGCCTACAGGCTTAACACCGCAGAATATAACTGCAATTTTCTTGATGTGGCCTATGAAAACTAAATTAATGCAGTGTTTCAGATTTAAGGTCTGTGCAGCTGCGATTTAAAGAACAGAAAAGTGCAAACATACACAGTTATTTTGGCTCAGAGACACAGGGCAGCACCCCTACGTGTCCGCTTGTCTTTAAAAGGTCTCAGGATTCAAAGCCCTCCACTTCAGAAGCCAAAGGCCTTTTCTTACCAGCCCCAGGCTGTAGAGTGATGAGCTGGGTGTGCCCCTCATCCATAGGTGTCCAAAGGCGTGAGTGCAGATCGGCAGCGCTTCCCCCTGCTCAGGCCTGCCGGGATCGGCCTCCTGCCCATCGGGGGCATTTGAAGGACTCGCCGGTACCTCGGGACAACACTGCGGAGAAACAGAGGTATCAGCCGGGCAGCGAGGGGACTGGGGATGGGGGAGGGGAGGGAATGGAGGGAAGGGCCACTTGTGCCTCACGACAGGATGCAGGGCGGAGGAGAGGACTCCGCACTGGGTTTTAGTGAGGGAGAGCTGCTCTATCCCCCTGTGTTGACTCCCCGGAGCACCGCCAAGCTCCGAGAGGGCAAGATGTGAAGGGAAAGCAAGGTAGGTTCCACCTCGCCAACCCCAGGCCCCCAGGCCGTGCAGACCGCAGGCCGTTCCCCTGAGCGCGGCCGCAGCCACCTTACCGCGCCCACGTCCGGCGGCCGAAGAGAGCGCGCCCTTCCTCACCGGGCCTTAAGTAGCGCCCTGCGCTCCCGCGAGACCCCACGCGCTCCCGCCGCCGCTGCCTATTGGCGAGGCCAGCGCGCGTGACCCCGCGTGGGGCGGGGCGGGGCTGGGCGGCCGAGCTCGCTGCGGCGGAGGGGCTCGGGAGCTGCTCCGGGCGTGAGGGGCCGGCGCGGTTGCTCAGCCGCGCTCTCTGCGGCGCTCATTCAGTGGCCGCCCTCAAGGGTCAGAGCAAGACTTTCGTGGGGACATGCTCGTCCGTTCCTGCCCAGGCCAAGTTCTGGGTGCCCGGAGGTCTTTAACACAGGGTTACAAAAGTGTCTTCGGTGCGAGGTAGCAGCTGTGTAGCGGGTTTTGTGGCACTAAATACCACTGATCTCTGTCTAAACTCCTGTCTAAGCCATGCTTAGGAGGCTTAGGAGCTGTCTGTGAGGGTGGTGAGGTAAAGCGCCGAGCCTCGCTAATGCCCTGACGTACAGCACATGCCCCTCTGCTGGGCTGCGCGTCAGGGGTGACACGGTGGCACCAGGCCTGTCCTGCGAGCCAGCGCTCAGCACGGGTGCAGGGCACTGCTGCTGTTCTGCCCCGGATAAAATGTGCTGCCTGACTGGGGGTACTCCTAAGAGGTTTTGGAGTGAGTACGAGCAGATTATCATGAACGGGGAATTAGTAATTTGTAGCACAGAGATTTTGTACGTTGCCCAGCAAAGCTGGTAGGTAGGAATCACAACATAACAGAATATACTGACTTGGAAGGGACCTATCAGGATCTTTGAGTCCAACCCTTGGCCCTGCACAGGACACCCCAAGAATCGCACCCTGTCCCTGAGAGCATTGTCCAAACTGAATTGAATGCAAGTCCCTGCTTCTCAAAAAGGTGCATGTATTGCTGATAATTCATAGCTTCCTGTCTCAGTGAGGAACAATATGTCTTGCTCATGCCGAGTTACTACCAGCACAGCACCTGTATATGTGTGGAAAGAAAATAACGAGTTGGCCTGCTCTCCCTAGTCTGAACTATGTATTTAAATTACTCTCAGCAAATCTAAACCCATCTGATTCAATCTGAAACAGTCACATAGTTGCAATCAAGGGATGACTCTAGAAATCGTTTCATGCCACTTCTAGTTACCTCTTCTGTCTAATTCTTGATACTCAAAACATTATTTCAGAGTAACCCTGTGCCAGTTAAGTTTATTGTACGTACATGAAGATTCAAAATTTGTCTCAGGACTCTAGGTAAATCAGTCTCTGGAGATAAATTTGTGAGACATGTGGTTTCAATTTATTTCAATTAGACTGCTCTGCGATGACTGTTTTCTACAGTCAGATACCTAAGTCAGTCTTTTTTTTGTAACGTAGCCAAAAGATGAAGTGGCATCCGACTTTTAAATTTTTACCACTTGTGCCAGTGGGATTTATGACAGGTTTGGTTTCTTCTTTTCCAGTATAGAGTGCAAACAGGCACTTCTTTTACACAGAAAACCATAAAACCACAGCAAACCAGTGATCAGTATCCATCCCAGGTGAGCATTTTAATCATTCACATAATCCTACACCTTCTTCTTGCCCCTCACAAGCTTTCTTCTGTTTTCCCCATACAAAGTTTTCATTGTTTCCTTCCCCCTGGCTCCATGAAACTTACTTTTGTGTCTGAAAGTGGCACAGCTTCAAAAGGAGTGCAGAGTCTACATGACCTGTCCATCTTTTTCCAAACCCTCCCTATAGAACAAAATAACTATCCTTTAATAAATTACTGCAAGGGTCAGATGGGGATCTGAGCCTCTTTACTTGCAGCTTAGTTCTTCCATTTCCTGGAAAAATGCTGAAACCAATGAGTTACTACAAGACTGAAGGTAGATCTGCTGTTTCCATGTTTGTGGGATGTAACTTTTATCTGAATAAACTTCTCAGCCAGGCACTGAGTCTGCCTACAACCTGGGTAGTTTGGGGACTTGTGGGAAAGACCACAAGTGGTGGATCTGGGTACACATTAGTTTTGAGGTTAATTTGGATCACTAACCTGGAGAAATACGGGCCTGGTCATGAGCAGAATTCGTAGAAAATTCAAATATCATGGCATTTTGAAATTAGTGAAGTGACAGCAGGATGTCTTGTTTATTTGTAGATTAGTGTTGAGCTTTGTAAGGAGCTGGATGAGCTGAACTAACTTGTTCAAATCTTGAAGGGAAGTGCTCTAATTGATTATCTAATAGCTAAGTATTTCTTTGTCAGATGCAAGAATTAAGTCTCAAAGTCACTGGTTTGATACGTCTCTCAGAGGAAAGACTCTTGAAAATGACTTGTTTAACAAAATTGTGAGTTTACCACAATTTGCAATTGTCATAAATGTTTTATTTCAATTTTACTGTCTTTCTCCACATTGATATGAAGGAAAATCAATCAAGTAAAACCTCATTGTGAACGTCAGTCATTGCAGGTGGATTACAGTACTCAGTGGCATTAAATAATTGTCAGGTTTGGAACCTTAGAATGTAACAGCCTTTTATACAAATATATATGTAATTTGGTTAAAACTTTGAGATGGTAATGTAATAAAGATGCAATTTAATTAATTTATGCACAATTTAATAAAATGAAAAGGCTATTTTAATTTCATGCTGAAAATACACTAAATGCCACTTACAGCTTATCTGTCCTCTGTGGTTTTTTGTCCTCAGAATGTTTATGAGTTAAAATTGGAGCCTGTAAAATAGAATAAAAATAATAAATAAATTCTTTGGGAAGGAGGAAGGCAAGCCATAATCATTATTTCCTTTCCAGAGGCAGAAATAGCAATATATTTCTGTCAGTTTTCTGTTATTTTTGCTCAGCAAGTCTCTTTTTGTTTGAAAAATTACTTCCATGGTAAAATTTTTGTTATCTCTTTCCAGC
Source organism: Lanius collurio (assembly GCA_020086605.1). Taxonomy (NCBI): domain Eukaryota; kingdom Metazoa; phylum Chordata; class Aves; order Passeriformes; family Laniidae; genus Lanius; species Lanius collurio. The sequence continues at coordinate 16,773,159 of JACBWW010000020.1, read as the reverse complement.
CATATGTAATTCTAATCATATGTAAATTCTAATCATACGTATGATTAGAATGTAAATAGTATTTTTCCACCTGAAAGCACATTTTGTATAGGTAAGAAAAATGCCAGTAAAGTTTGCTAGTGAGCTCCCTTGCTGAATTATATACCTGATAAAGAGGCCATTCTTCAAGCTTCTACCTCCTGCAAAGGCAGGAACATTTTTACTCGAGTAGTGAGTATGGGGAAGGTTAATATTATTTAAACTGATCAAGCAATAGAGTAAAGTTCTTTTATTGTCACTTTTCCAAGCTCTTAACACAGTGTATTTGAAACACATTTAAGCAGGAAGAAGAGGACACAAGTAAGATATTATGAGATAATCACACCTCTAGGCCATTATCAACATTGAACTGACTGCAGAGGCTTTAATAGCCTCTTCATAGAACAGAATTTAATGGCTTTCACTAGAGAACTATTAGACCCCTTGTATCTACTCAGTCAGCTTTTGGTACATTGGCAATGTATTTGCATCTATGTTATTCTGCTGTCTTTGGGCTTTCAAATCTGATGTCTGGCCAAAAAAGATGATGACAGATGCTGTAAATGTGTTTTGTTTTCTTCTGCAAAGTAGCAATTTCTGAGAAAAAATGAAGAGAGGGTATTCTCTACTTGCCAACTAGTAAAATGTTCATCCTAGCAAAAGGTAGGCAAGATTTGGGGATCAATTTAATGCAGTTTTATTTTCCATGCTTTATCTTTAGAATCCTGACAAGTCATACTGTCACCCAAATATGAAGTTATACAGTACTTTGAATCAACAGAAATAATTTCTCAGATAATTTGAAAATGTTGGGTAGGGGTTGCTTTGAAGATGAGACTTAAAGAAGGCAAATTGTTCCAAAGTTGTTTTGTGTTTTTGGTTTTAGACTCTCCACATTTTCTCTGGACTTCCACGAATTTTTCATGGACTACAACTCACTTTTGCCATTAGAATTTCAGATGCAGATGGAATAGTTTCCATGGACCTTCTAGGAGCCATGTGCCACAGATTCAATCCATAGGCTGCAAGCTGGCATTTGGTATTGTACTAAAGCCACCAGTCTGTTCCAAAGTGAGGTCAAGCTTCATGGAAAATCCTGATTTCTCATTCTTGTGTCTCCACATTTGCCATTTTGTTATAGACATTTTGCTATTTTTTTGGTAGAACATAATTTAATATGAGATACAAAACATACTAAAAACACTGTAAAATTTTAAACCTACATTTCCAGTGCTGCAAGTATTTCAGAAATCTGAATTCCCTTATAATTCTTATATATTTTCCATGCTTAACCTTAGTATTGTTTTAACTGCCTTTTCCATTAAAATGACTTTTTAATTCCTTGGAAATATATCCTAAATTTGATCTGTTCCAAATGTTTGTTCAGCAAAACTGACTGATGATTACCCACTTCTGGACCCAAGTCTATTACAAGAAAAACATAAATGAACCCTCTGTGGAATTTTCCAAGATTTCTGGAGAGGAAATGCAATATCCTCTTTGTAGCACAGAATGACCAGATATTCTAGTCTCAGATTTGCTACCAACTTTCCTGTGTAACTTTGGACAAGTCACTAAATTTCTGTTTGTGGTTTTCTTGCTTTGTAAAATAAGCTAATATTAACTTGCCACCCAATAATTTGACAAGTCTGAGTGAATGCTTGCAAAACACTCTGAAAAAGTCAGATGGAAAATGTTATGGAAGTCCATGCCTCTGCTAACCAAAGAGGATATTTACAGTAAGTCCATATTTTATGTTGTGAAATAAAAAATGTTCAAGCGTTAAACCAGATGAGACCAAGACGGATCTAAAATTAAATGCAGGAGGTATTTTTTGACCTTTCAACAGAAATTATATAAGCACTCTTAGGTTATAAATAGTCCTTTGTTTTCCTTCTCTTTGTCTAACACTCAGAAGAAACACAGGGTTAGTTGTTTGCTGTAAAGAGAGAGGGCAATGCTTTAGAGTGGAAACAATTGTGCACTGTTCTTTATTTATACAGTTCATATAACGTTTGTAACTAACATTTGTTGCATTGCTTAGCACTTTTTTATCTTCAAACAGCTACAGAAATAAAGTTTCTATTCCTGAAAATGACAACAGCAGAAGAAAACAAAAACACACACCAGTCCATTTCAAGCATGAAAGTTTCTTTCCTCTTTCCTGTTTTGATATGTCTGAAGAACAAAAAGGACAGTGCTAGACTATTATCAAACTGACACATAAACACTTGTATATTATTCCGTATTTTTATTATTAATCTTCAGAAACAAAATAAGAAATGTATCCACCTTTAAATGAAAGTGTTAGCATTAAGGAATATGATACTGAATTCTTCACAGAATGATGTGTGTGCATATTTACAAATATTTCCTTGAACAACCAATAAGTGCTTAATTAGTAGCAATTTAATTTCATGTTAAAAAAAAAAGTTTAATAAACAGAAGCAACTGAAAACTTACCCTGAAATCAAGTAATTGGCATTTGACAAAAACAAAATTATGAAAATACCACTTTTTTCTTTTTTGTTTTCACACTTTCTATGATTTCTCCAGCGTTTGTATTACAGAAATAATGTTACTGACATGAAAAGATATGGGAGGCAAATGGCTTTATTAGATTTTGTTTCATTTAAATTTTTAATTACCTTTCAAACCCATTCATTTGCTCCATAACTTTTCACTGAGAGCAAGTATGATTCTCCACAGTAATTTGGAATAAGCAGGCTGCAGCAAAGAATACATGACTAGGTTTCTGCAGTAACAGGAATCAGAGGTTAAAAACCGGGTACTGTGCAGTACTGTCCAGTCTCTGCAGGCGACTTAGAAATGCACTGGAAATCAGACCTTGATTGCTTCAGTCCTGACATGTCGGCTTAACTCCCATTTTCCTGGATTATGGCAAGAAAACCTGTCATATTATGTGTAATCCAGTCCTCTGAGTTTAAGCAAATTAAACACTTGGGATCAAATTCACACATAATGTAAGACCATGAACTTAATAGAATTATACAATTTTTTTTTTCTCAGTGATGTTATTTGATGGCTCATTTGCATAGTGATCTGTGGATTTATGAAACTGTTTAGTGGCCCTGAGGACTTCATTATGTCCAAAAATGCTTCTCCATCCTGTATTTTGAATGTCTGCAATGATTTAATATAACTAATCCAACTTACTGAGGAAAGAAAGTTCTCTCTGTGACAAATCTATTTTGAGTTTCTTTGCTGAAACTGTCAACAGGATGCCAACTAATGCCAAATTTGATACCATTTGTGTAACGCGGGCACTTGTCCACAATGAGCTGGATTGAGGCCACTTACCTAACAGTATTGTCAGGGCAGGAATTTATCTTTAGATGCTACTGCTGATGCCAGATTTTTACTAGTAATCATAGACCTTCTTTTGAAATAATAATAATAATAAAAAAACCATACTGACTTCAGAAGGTTTCCTGTAAATAAAGCCTGTGGATCCAGGCAGTATAGAGTGAAATTATTTTATTTTAGCATCATGAATGAAAGGCATAGCCAAGCACAGGCATGCCACACTTCAGGTGCTGTTAGGAGCAGAGATGTCTGTAATGTTAGTAGTTCTCTGTCTTCAATTGAAAGATATCCTCAGCATAGCCAAGGAGCAATAAATGGGCCTTAAGCTGCTGCTGAAAAGAAGCAACATCTGCTGAGGAAAGGGGAATTCTAAGATGAGGATTGCCCTACCTGAACTCTGTTCTTGCTTCTCTCGGAGATTTCTTCTCAGAGATTTGTGACCTCAAGTTAGCTATTTAACAACCTTGTGCCTATTATTATGTGTGTAAATTTAATATACTCCCACTGCTCTACCTTGGAGAAAGGCATGGGCCTCGACTTGCTTGTGTTTGAAGAGAAACTGGGATTATTATATTAACAGTGTTGTATAAATGCCACATGTGAATTTGTGAGTAAGCACTTGTACATGTGGTGTGGACACAGCCCCAAAACAGCATTTGTGAAGATAAATGTTATCTGCGTGTTTATATTGCGTGGCAATTTAAAGCACCAACTGTAGGCAGTAAATTGCATTCCAGCCTATTGTTCTGGGTTTTGCAAGAACCCTGGGCTTCTGTGTACCTCTAATTAGGTGGGATGAGTATGTCCCAAAGCATAGTGCCGCCGTTACTGCCACACATCCACGTCCTCCTGCCTGCACTCTGCCTCCCCTTCCTTCACCCTACTGCCTGCTGCTATGGTTTCGTACGCGCCGAGGCCGGGTTTCGCAGCCCCGTGGCCATTCCAGGCCCGGCGACTAAAGCACCACGGCCCGTCTCGGAGTGCCCGTCCGGAGGGGCGGCGGGCGCAGCCCCCCCGCGCCCCCTCGGCCCCGCAGCGCATTGGCTGCGGCGGCGGCCGCCCCGCCGGGCCCGCTGGGGTGCCCCGTGCCGGGCACTGCCTCTGACCTTCCCTTCCCTTCCTTCCCCGGCGCTGTCAGAGCGGATCAGCGGGCGCGGCGCTGCGATGGAGCGGCGAGCGGCGACGGCAGCCGCCAGGAGAGGAGGAGGAGGAAGGGAGAGATTAGCGCGGTGCCTGCTGGCGCAGAGGCGCGGCTGAGCGCTCCAACGAGAGCCCGGGGCCCTGCGGACCGTGCGAGTGGCAGAGGCGGAAGGAGCGGAGATGCGGCCGCTCTCCCCACTCTGCTGAAGCCCCTGGTCACTCGGAGGGGGCCGGGAAGGTTCATCCTTCTCGCTGCTCTGCGGGCGCGTAGGGTGTCTGTGCAGTCACCTCCTCTTGCTTTTATCCCAGCCCCGGAGCAGGAGCCGCCGCCGCCCCCTATCCCTTCCTGCGCTCTTCCCACCATGAGCGGGACTGTTTTCACCTTATAAAGATGGCGGTGTGGGATCGCTGCAACCTTTAGACTAATGACTGTCAGAAACATCGCCTCCATCTGTAATATGGTGAGTGCTGGCGGGGGACGGGCGGCACGGCAGCCCCTGCGGGGGCCGGCTGGGGGGCTGCTCCAGGGTCGCAGCCCAACCGCGCGGCTCCGTCCCTTGCCCCGGCGGCGGGGGAGCCGGGCAGTCTGAGCGGGGAAATGCCTGGGATGGAGGTGGTCGACGGAGAGTGACGATGTCCCGAGGAGTTTTCCTGGAGCAGCCCGGGCGTGGGCCTCGGAGGGACGGAGATGCAGAGCCGGTGCGGGGCCCCACGGAGCGGGTCTGACCCCGGCCAAGGCGCGTTGCAGACGGAGCCTTGGCTCGCCGTTCCTCCTCTTGCCCTTCCTCCTGCCCTAATAATCTTGCGAAAGGACCAAAGTTGGGTTCCGAATCCACATTAAATCGGTAACCCTGTTTAACTCTCTCAGGCAGGCACCCTATGGTCTCCTAGGGCCAGGAGCTCCCCAGATTACACAGAAAAGGAGGATCTTTAGATGCCTAATAACATTCTTTTGGATCCTGATGCTAGGTACCTGTTCTAGGAGGTCTTGGCTTTAGAGCTAACAGGGTTTAATTTGCACTGCATGCTGCTCAAAGAGGACAGGTGTTTGTAAAGAACTCTTGAGTCACTTAGCTTTCTCTAAACCAGACTTGGCAATTAGGAGGGAATAAGGAAACATTAATATTTTTGTTTGTTACGTTCACTTTGCTACTTTTCTCCCCATGGAACAGTTGAAAGGATGCTTTCTGCATTGTGTTCGAGTTTAATTTTAATTCTAAAATACTAGGAACACCTAATTTGGTTTAGGTTTCTGAAACTTCTTGGTGGGAGGAGGGAAAGCTCAAACTTTGTCAAAGACTTAATACAGTGAAGCAAACTTGCCAAAGAAATGGTTGCATGCTAAGCATCCCTATGCAAACAGAAGAGAATCATATTTCTGTACATTTTAGTTTTTTAGTCTGTATTTTTCACCCTTATTTCCAGGTTCTTCAAGAGCAGCTACACACAGTTGCCAGCTTCCCTCCATGTGTTGCCCCAGCATGCCTTGTGCTGCTGATGCCACACATACCATTCATCTGCCCTGGAGAATGGAGCCTGACCCTAGGGTAAGGCAACGGGCACAGCCCCAGAGGCCTGGCTCCTGCGGGGTCTGGGTGAGGGAGTGCAGGTTGCAAGCCTGCTCCCCTTCCACGTGTCCACATTTCCACTTAAGTGAGATTGCTCTTTTGTTGCAAATGAGATGCCTTTGTAGTCCCATGCATAATTTTGATTTAAACCTCAGTCCTCCTTTTGAAATTCCTTATTTGAAATGCAGTGAGGGTGGGTTGTTTCTGGGATTTAAAGAATTAATACAGAATCCATATTTGATGTATAATAACCTGAGTGCTCACATTTCTTCACCAACAGTAATTAGTTTTCTGAACTTTTCATTGTTCTTAATGATTTCCAGTCCATTGGGCAACGAATACTGCAAAGACAGATTCAGGAAACAGTACAGGACTGAGGAGAAAACCTGGGTACACTTACCTTCTCTCTGAGGCAGGCTCCAGTTTTTACTGCTGATTAATGGTGGATGTGATGCCTTGCAAACTGAATAAAAGAGCACCACATGAAGGGGAGCTGGAGACTCATAGGTGGATGTAAGATCTTGGCATAAAGTACCAGGAACTCTGATTTCTTTGTGTGCTTCAGACAGATGCACTTGTATGCAGCATGCTTCTCCCAAAGACTGAACAGATTCACAGCAGAACTAATGAGGTTGTTGTAATGGTGTGCTGCTCAGCTGTCCTTGCCAGTATATCCTGCAAAAGTAGTATCTGAGAGATGGAGAGACTGAAGGGAAGAAGGAGAACCTCAAGCAGAGAAGGCATACAAGGATTTGTACTTCAAGGCAGTTCTAGGTCATGGTACTGTGACAGAAGGTGCAGTTGATTTAATGTTAATATTTTAAGGCTACATATTCCTTGAGGTCTGGGTACTTAATTTTTAGAGATGCTATGTTGTGTTGGTCACATTTAGTCTTTTCTGGATAACCCACAGGGACTGGAAGTTCTTTTAGGCAAAAACAATGGAGTTTTCAGACTGCTACAGGAATTTGGGGCTGTAGGAGAAATACAGATTCTTGCAAGTGTTGGCAGCACTGCATTATGGCTCCTCCAAAAATGTGTCCACTCTGATGAGATGGTGGACTTGAACTCAGTGGTCTGGAGAAGAAGCTATGACAACCTTCCAGAAGGCTAGAGGTATGAAAAAGTAAACCTTTTGCCTTTATTAAACCTAAATATTTGCAATGCTAGTTTGATTTAGGACATCTGTCGAAATCTATCAAAGATGCTGAGATGCTGATTCCCAGACCTTGTTCCTACACTGTAATACAGTGCTTGAAAAACTGAACTACTGATAATTTGTGGACTACGAAATAGCTGTGTAGTTCTTAGGAAATATAATATGTTTTTCTAGATAATGCTATGTAATAGTAGGTTTCTAAGTTTTTTAACCTGGTTGAACTCAGTAATTAAAAAAAAGGTGTTCTGGTCTTTATTTTTTCCCATTCCACTTGAGAGGGGTTTTTGGAAAAAAAACAAAAGCCCCCCAAAATCCTAATGATGATGTCTCATTGATTTTCAGGGGTGGTAGGGGGAGTAGGGGAAGAGAGTCAGAGGTAGCAATTGGTCCTGAAATACTTGTCCCCATAACTTAGATTATGTTTTTAGTGGTAGTACTTCCTTAACATTTTTTTTTGTGTTTGTCCAAGTGCTCACATGTCCTGAAGGGAAAAAAAACTACTGAAATTTAGCTGAATTAATTTAGCTCAAGAGAACCTGGCTAGCCAGCATTTTTTGATGTTGTTGACTGCCTGATGTTTGGTATCTTGGGTTGTAATTTTGATCTCCTAAAAATAGTAGAGATAATTAGTCTTTTCAGGAAGGATCAAAATGAGTGCAGTGAAGCAACCAAGACAGGGACAGTATTTAACTTGCTTGCAAAGGGTACTTAGTACTATATATTCACTGGATAAGCTCTCACATGCTGAGACAGACACAGTAGGAGCTAGCCAGTAAGAAAAAATATTTGGCAGGGGAAATTTCCTCTTGGCACATTTACTTGTAGTAAATATTTAAATGCACAACTTTCTAGAATTAAACAAAATTCCTCTATTGTCTTTTATCAGTTTTGTCCCCTAAGTTATAGTAATGGCAATAGTTCTAGTTATTATTCACCTATTTGCCTAATGAGAACTAAGATCTGAACTTGTTCTGAAGGGGTAGAGGGGATGAAGGCAACTGTGCCTGAAGGAATCAGTGGGACTCTTATGTGGGCATGATGGCCACATGCACTGCAAAGGGAGGTCTAGTCCCCAAGATATTCAACTTACCTGCCCTTCAGGGTCATTCACTCAGCACACCATGTTCACCACTGAGACATGTATGCAATAGGCAATTGTCATCTTTTATGTAGGACAGGTACAATAGATGTGAAGAAGTGTAAGATACACTGAAAAGCTCTATATGAGGGAATACCAACAGCTAGAGCCTTGTAACACTTATAGACTGCAGACACCAACTAGGGATGTGATATAGCCCTTACAATGCTGTAATTCTCTTTGGTTATTGTTTCTGTGAAATAACCCAATGACTCAAGTACCAAATGCTGGTTCAAAGATAGACAGGCATGCTGGCATTTCATGCTTGCTAAAATCCTCTGCAGTATGTTTCTCTGTTGATGAGCTTTAAGTACAGCCTTGAGTTCTGAGTTAAGCTCATACTGCAGCTGTGGCCTAGGGATATTACTGTTACGTGCAGTGAAGGACATCTAACCATTTCAGAATGTATTGACATACATTTATACTGATCTGGCTAACAAGCTCTGTGGACCATATTTCTCTCTTTCAGAATTCTGTTGAGAACAGGTATCAGTTCCAGCCCTTTCATAATTTTGTAATAGTATTTAAAATATTCCAATTAGCACTTCATATTGTTCTGACAATTTAATAAACAGAATACTCTAAACACATTCAGAATTCTCTGATACAAAGTATCATCTGAGATACCTCCCAGTTACTCCTGGTAGTTATATATATATCTCTATATATAGATATATGCATATATATATTTAAAGTTGCTGTTCCTTGGATTAATTTTGGGATTTTATTGGTGTTTCATGTTACTCTTTCTTCTCATAGTCTCATCATTATGAGTTTCATAAAAATAGCTGGTTTTCTGCATGAAAACATTCACACAATTCATCAGGAATTATATGAATACCTGCAAACTTCAGCTTTCATTTTCAAACAAACATACAAACAAACAAAGAGTTTCTAACCATCCTAGAAACTGGTTGTAGAGAAAAAACATACAAGCCTAGGAGTCTCTACATTCAGGAAACAAATAAGAATAAATGTCAGAATTTTTTGTGTATTTGTTTTTAACATGATTTTAGAGACACATTGCAGGATTTGTTTGAATATAGGGCATTGGCAGAATGAAGACTGGAACTACAAACAGATTTGGAAAATGCTTGATATAAAAAAAAATTACAATCTTAAGTCTGCGAAAATAATAAAATCCTGTTTCATACAATGAGAATATTATTCAGTAACAGAATTGATCAATGTGTCTTTCAACTGGATTTATTCTCTTGGACAACCTTTAGCATATATTTCTTCATGTCTTTTACATCTCCCCATAAATAGAGATAAAAGTAAAATAGTACATGCTGGACAATAAAGCAGTTATCTGAAGACATATTTAGGTTGATAAAGAATATAAATTTTTACATCTGTTAAGATTAGTTAGACAGTTCAAGAATGCAGTTTTAGAAGCATAGTCTCAAGAGTGCACAATTTCAGAATGACATAAAGTATAGAAACAAAAATATTAAAAGCATGGACAATACAAAGTCTAATCATTGTAATAACTTTCTGAAGTAATGAGAAACTTAAGAGTATGGCTGACAAATGGACTAACAGACAGAAAGTGTGCATTCCATCAAAAAATGAACAGAAGTCCACAAAAGGTATTTTTATTGGATAGAGGAGTATATGCAAAATGAGAAACATCCTAATATATTATTCCCAAAGTATAACCTCGAGTAATGGCTGAGGCTTGTCTTCCATGAGTACCTTTTAATGGCTAAAGTGGTTATTATGTACTTACTAGCTGTTTAGAAAATAAGCACAAAAGGACAATTCATGAACATGTGTGGTTTTCAGTGCATTTCTTTTAGATGCATGTGGTCTTTGGCTTCATGTTGCTAAATTAAGGGTAAACCAGTGGTTATGCGAAACACCTCAATAAAGGAACCTCTTAGTTATAGCTCAGCAAGGCTGAGTGAATCTGAATTGTGGAAGAGATGACATTGAAAGCAGACTCTGGACCCTGATTAACTGTGTGTGGTGGGCAAGGGCCACACAGGAGGTGAGACTGATGGATTTGAAGAGCCACAGTCTGTGGAGTGTAAGCCTGTCAGAGAAGCAGTCAGTGAATTCTCTTCTGCTCACCATCCTTTAGCCTCAGAACTGTCCTTGGTTGGCTGTTTCATAGATACACTGATATACATTCATGTACATTATATACTTAATACCACAGTGTATCAGTGCTTCTGGAGAAGAAGCATCTGCACTGTCAGGACTCCACTGTAAGCATGTTCTTGGGTATGCTCAGCCCTTGCAGAAAAGACTGCTGTGCTAACAGTTTCAAACCAGCCATTACTGGATGTTGCATGTTTCAGTTATTTATTTTTTTATTTCATAATTAATGGCCTCCTAACAGCTGTATTTGAAGTATCCTAGGACAATAAGGCCTCCAACTGTCCATTGAATATGATAAACCTGTGTTCTGATGTAGGTCAGCCAAAATTGGAGATTTCCCGTGATAGGAACTACATCACATTTCCTAATGTCTTGCTGGAATCTACATTACAGTAATTTGAGCTTGGTACTTCATATCCTGTCCATTGCTGAGACCAAAAACAGACTAGGTCCTTTCTGTAACAAACTGCAGACTTGAAAATATTGTCGTGCCCTTTTCTGCCTTAGGCAGCTTTTTCTGTGTTATGCAACACAACCCTGTTCAACCCTTTTTCATAGGTCACTTTTCTCCAGAGCTGTCTTCCATTTTGACTGGTTTCTTTTGGATTCTTCCCAGTTGCCTTTATCTTCTTTGAAACCAGGCACTCAAACCTGGATGTAGGACATCTTACTACTGACAAGTTAAACAGGAAAGTTACTTTAAGAACTTGGTAGACTGCTACCTGTAAGAATTCATTACATTGTCAACATTTGTTGTTGTACTTTTGGGGATTTTTTTAAATAACACTGCATACCTGTGGCTTATTTACCTTAGAGTACACAGAGACTTCCCTTTTCTTTCTTTTTTTTTTTCTAAAACACTACTGCCTTAGTCAGCTGTTTTCCATTATGTACATGGTGATTCCTCTCTTCATGTGCAGAATCTTGCCCTTGTCTCAGTTCCTTAGAGAATTGCTCTAAAAGAAAAATACTGTCAAAAAATAATGTTTAATTCTAAACATGTCCTGCAACATAACTGCAGCCCTCATTACTCATCTTGTATGGAGATTTAATGAAGATATTCCTGCTTCTGTCTCCAGGTTATCAGAATATTCCAGATGGTGCAGCTGTGATAAAGTTTAGAAGGTCCTTTGCTTTTAGAATGCTCTGAGGCACCACATATGCAGTCTAGGAGGCCTAGACAAAAATGTTATTGAAGAAATTAGTAGTCTGTAAGCAAATCTCAGTTTTGTTTGACTCATGAGGCCATCTTGATCCTATGTGTTCTGAAGAAGGAAACTGGACTAAACCAATGGTTTTGCTATTTCTTCCAGCAAAAGCCTGAGTGCCACTAATCCAAGAACAATTAGTGGGGCTACAGATGGACGCACAAGAGAATATTGAGTTGCAGTTTGGTAAAAACTGTCTAATCCTGGAAAGTTTAAGGATTAATAATTTTTTTAATTACTTATGGATGTAGACACTGAACTTGCAACACTTCACTAGAACCTCACTTCCAGTACTTGGTGTTTTGTGCTTTGAGAAAGCCAAGTTTATCAGCTATGTAAGACTGAGTACCTTAATAACTTTGTCCAAGATTTTAAGTGGTTCAAGATTTCAGGTCTTGCAATTTTTAATTTGTGTTCCTTGGAAACCACACAGTAAAGAGCTGAAGTTATTTGTTAATGTTAATATCTAAGCAATACTTAGATCTGTAAATAGAGATAGTTTAGTGTACCCACAAGAAAAAATAGGTTTGACCTCTCCTTTCAAGCTCTTATAATTTGCTTTAATGATAAGAAGACTTAAGGAAAAATGCACAAAAATAGTTTATTCAGATACATTTTGGTAAATCATCTTTCCCACAAAAATTTCAATACACAGTGGTTTTTCAGTCAGTCAAGGTCCTTTTGCTGTTTACTGTGATCCACTTTGTGTTTTCATAGAATCCTCTCCCCTTTCTTCCTGTGGCAACAAAGACCCAAAATAGCTTTGCTGGAGGAACAAAAAGCATTTCTTCACAGAATGAAGAGAGAGCTAAACTGATTAAACTCAACCATCTTGTGGGACTTACACTTTAAAAATTACAGAAATGTTTCAGGTTTGGCATTGAATACCTGTGAGTTTTTAAGAAGGCTGGTTCAGCTATTTCAGTTACTCACTATATCTCTCTGAAAGTTGAGATTGTTCCTGAGGATAGCCAAAGTCCAGCACTAGGGACAGGTGATGCATCTATTGAAAGCTGCTGCATGTATGTTGCATAATGTGCTATTGCTAGCTCTCCTTTTACTCTTGATACTTCATGTTGCTTCTGGTAGCTAATTCTGGGTTTTATTTACAGTTGCCCCCTCTCTTCTGAGTTATCCATCACTGCCATTTTTTGGCCAGGAGACCTTTTCCATCTTTATTTATCTTCTTTTTCCTTCCCTCCGATGTGCTATGCCTTCCAAAATCCTGAAACTAAGGCTGCCTAGCCCTGAAGCCATTTCTATTTTTACTCTAATTTCTCCTCTACCAGCCCAAACATCACTGTTAGTTTGTCTTAAGTCTTCAGTTTCTCCCTTCAGGAAAGAACTCTGTTTCTATCATGTTGTTCTCACTTTCCTGAATACTAAGAAAAAAGAAATCTAGTCTATATATGTATATGATCTGAAACCATTTTTCATGTACCAGCCATCTTCCTTCAGTGATCTCTTGCTCTTTATATAGTTATTAATTTTCTGTTTCAATTATTCAATTTTTATGTGGTTTTTTCCTCTTATATTACTTAGATTTTCTTGTGAACAAGATATTTCTTCTCGTTTGTTATTTTGTACAGATATATTTTTCTGCACAAAGAAAAATTTACTTAATATTATGTTTTTCATTCCATGTTTCTGTTTATTTAGTGATACCCACTTAATAGGTGGCTTATGGAAAGTCCTTATTTCTTTACTGTATTTATTTACTTTAAATTAAGCATATGTATATTTCTAGAAAGTTAGTGCCATTTTTATAGCTCTGTCATGGTACAAAGTTTAGTCTGATTTGCTGTCTTCTGTTGACACCATCTTTCATATTAGCTCTTGTCCATTTTTCATCCTCCATAGAATAATTGTATTTAGATTACCTTGCTACATGTGATTTAATGAACTAATCTGAAGTCTTTTTTTTCCCCCTAAAGTTTTTTTTTAACTTGCTGAAGTGTAAAGGAACAGCAGGATTTTTTTACTTAATCTGTTTCATGTGATGCAAAGCACAAATGAAAATCTTAGCAACATTATCAGAAATTTCAGCTGAAAAGAAAACCAGTAGTCTTATCCTTTGGAAGGTCTAGGGCAAAGTAACAAGAGGAAAAAAAATATAGGTCATATGGGCAGAATGTTTTTGGAGTGATACTGTGGCAGAAATCTTGGCCTGAATTGACCTGTGCTTGGCTATGTCTCCAGCTGTATGTCTTTGCCATTTTATGAGGGCTGAATGATTGTTGAATTGAGTGATAAAACTTCTGAGAAATCAAGGTTCCAACACCACAGAATACATAGTAGGAGTTTCTACACTGACCTAGTTCTCATCCTCATAAGGTGTGGCTACCACAGTCACTTCGTTGCATTTCCTTCACTAGTGTATTCTCTTAAAAAGGAGCCAGTCTCCTTTACTGTCTCTATACTCTGATATGACTTTATTTAATACTCCCAAATCCCACTTCATTGACATATGCAGCCTCTCCTCATTTCAGGCTCTGTAGCTACACTGCGGCTCCTGCTTATTTTTATGAATCTACAGTAGATTCAGCTGTGATAGGGTATTTCTCCTAGCTGAAGCATTTATAAAACCATAGTAGTGGTTGCATTAAAATATCATGGCAGATTTTCATTGTAGAAGTAACCAAAATGACTTGCTGGGAGTGAGAACAAACATGCTGAAAACAATGTTAAAATAGTCATGGCTGACTTTTGCTGTAGATTAGCCTCAGTAAACTAACATGTTTTCTATATTTTATATGGCTGATTTAAACTGAATTCTTAACCACCTTTAAGACATTTCTAATAACACATTTTTCCAGTTTAAACCTGGATTAGGTGTACAGTTCCTGGTATACATTGTTGGAAAAATTTCCTTCTGTCCTCCTGTCAACTACTTATTGAGGAGACTTAATATGCAAAACAAGTAATTTATATGCAATGTGACATGGTTTGAGTTTTACAAAGTAGCCTTTTTTTCTCCATATAAGCAATATATCCTTCTTAGAAGCATCAGGTCTCTGTGCTTCTTCCTTGTGTTACTAAACTTCTTTTTCAATGGATTTAACAGTGCCTTTTTGGAGACCTCAGAGTAAACCAGACTGAAACTGCCTTTGATACAAGAAGGGACAACTCCTAATGCAGTCTGAGCAGGTTATGTCAGTTTACCCAAAGACTGAATTTAGCCTCGCTGTTTTGTTGGGTCACTGGCACACAGTACTTTATTTTATACTTGCAAGAGCCAAGGCCTGGTTTTGGAGAGGTAAAGCTCCATTACTAAGCATGTGTTTTTTTCAATAGCAAGTACTTTAGAAGTTTCCATGCAAGTTTCCATGTAGAGTTTTTATATGAACATTGCTTAGCACACATCATGGATTTGTTTGATTTTCAGTGATAATTTTGTTTGGTAAATCCCGATTCTTGCTCACAATATTTACAAGAAAATTTAAATACTAGAAAGGGTTTGTCCAACCATCTAGGATCCTCTGAAGTAAAAAACCCTGGACCTGGAGGAAAGGTAAATGAGTAATATAAGAGCAATTAGTTAGCAGAGCACTCACATCATATTTGTCTAACAGAATACACAAACCTGTAGTTTACAAAGAGTAGGAGGTTGCTTTTTAGAGATAGTATTTTCCATGAACTGTAGAGGGAGAATTTATTTCAGTGTGGAGAATGCTTCCTACAAAAATGGAAAACCACCCATTTCATTCTTGTATTACAGAATTTGATTGTAATGTTGAAAGTATAATCAAAGAAAACCTTTGCTTTGATCTGAGTGCTGTACAATGAGTACCTATGAAGATTAGTTTCCTCAGAAGCTGCATTAATTTTCTGTAGTCATGTTTCTCTTGTATCAGACAAGGTTTTGAGGGTAACTGGCTGTTTGCTTCGCTGCTAATATCAGATAGGCAAATGTCTATCAGTTTTCTCCCTCTTGGAATGTAGGATGCTTGGCTGAGTATGTGCATCTTTGATAAGGCTGACTTTCCAAGCAATGAAACTAATCTTCATATGACACTCACATAATTATCACACTGTCATCTCTGTTGAACAGTAGCCAATAATTGCTTTGTATCAATCAATCTTTTTTTCCAAGTTTCTCACCAAGATTTAGCAGAGTCTGGTGAGAACATATATCCCTTATGAAACTTTTCATGAAGACTTGTAAAGTACTTCAGTCTCAAAGGGATTTTCTGGGAAATAACATACTCTTGGTCTGAGCAATGAACTCTGTGTTTGTGAGAGAAAGAGAGAGAATGGAAAAAGATCGGAGAAGGAGATGTGAAATACAAAATCTTTGGAGCTTTTCTGGAATCTGCCAACTTAATGGAGATTTTTTACTTTCAAGGCTTGCAAATTCTCATAGAGCACCTGTGCTGAGTTTCACACTGCTACTTCTGTTGACTAAATAATCTTTAAATGAATTGGCATGAAGTAATAATCTAATTTGGCAAGCAGTGGTGATGGTAGGTGTGGTGAAGAAACAGAAATCAGGCCCTAGGGAGAAGATGGGGAAGAGACATGAGAATTCTAAATCTGGTTACCAGTTACTTTGAAAATATTAGCTGATGAAGTCTAAGCAAATGTCCACTTTGACTTCATCAAGGCTTTCAACACTGTCCCTCACGTTGTCCTCACAAGCAAATTCAGGAAACATGGACTGGATGAGTGGACAGTGACGTGGATTGAGAACTGGCTGACCCCAGAGAGTCGCTATCAGTGACACAGGGTCTAGTTGAAGGCCTGATGCTAGTGGTGTCCCCCAAGGTTCAGTATTGGGAATTGTTTAACTTACTCATTAATGACTTGGGTGGAGGGGCAGATGCCTCCTCAGCAGGCTCACTGATGACACAAAGCTGGGAGGAGCAGTCCATACCCTGAGCCTGTGCAGCTCTTCAGAAGGGCCTCGACAGGCTGGAGAGTTGGGCAGAGAGGAAATTCAGTGAAGACAAGTGCAAGGTCCTGCACCTGGGGAGGAGTAACCCCAGGCAGCCAGCACAGGCTGGGGATTGACCTGCTGGAAAGCAGCTCTGTGGAGAAGGACCTGGGGGTCCTGGTGGACAACAAGCTGTCCATGAGCCAGCAATGTGCCCCTGGGGATGAGAAGGCCAAAGGTATCCTAGGCTGCATTAGGAAGGGCACTGCCAGCAGGTCAGGGGAAGTGATCCTGCCCCTCTACTCAGCCCTGGTGAGGCCACCTCTGGAGTGTTGTGTCCAGCTCTGGGCTCCTCAGGACAAGAGAGACATGGAGCTCCTGGAGCAGGTCCAGTGGAGGGCAACAAAGATGATTAGAGACTGGAGCATCTCTCTTTTGAGGAAAGGCTGAGGGAGCTGGGCCTGTTCAGACTCAAGAGACAGCTGAGGGGGGAACGCATCAATAAGTATCTGAAGTGAGGGTATCAGAAGATGGAGCCAAGATTATAATAAGAGTGATGACGTTTCCTTTGGCAGCAATCTACCTTACTTGCTTGGTAATTTAAGCTTGTTTAAAAATGGGCATTTAATACAGCAAAATGACAGATAACATACCAAATTAGTGGTCATACTTACAGACTAGCTATTACCTAAACAATTCTGCTGTTGGAGTGGAGGTACAGCTGAATGTAACTTGCCACACCAGGGCAGTGACTAAGAGATCTAACAGTGCTTGGATTTTTGTGCTCTTTAATATTAGATAGGACAAAATGACAGGTATATTACACTTGTTCTTAGCATTTGCAATGTTACTAGAACTGGGTGCCAGTCTGAAGCCCAAGTATTGTTACAGGCTGATGATTAATTCAGAGGGATTCGGAGGAGTTTCAGTAATGCTTAGAAAATACCTATTCCATCTAGGAACAGTTTTTTAGGGTTGTGCTTAAGATCAACTACTATCTTTATGAGGCAGGAGAGTAATGGGATCCAGATGTCCATACACACAGTAAAAATAAGGGGGAGGTGGATATGGGAAGAACCACTGTTGTGACCTGTTCACTTCTAATCAGCCATTACTAGAGGGTCCATCCTAGGCCAGCTCAACTGCCCAGATCTGCAAATATTTTTAGTGGCTCATGACACTGTTGTGCTTGCCTGTTACTAAGACAGAGTTAGCTTGGCTAATCATAGCTGAAAGGAAACACCTGTTTTCTATCTTGATACTGTCCATAATTTTATTTTAGAATGTTAATATTCTAAATAATTTATTCCTTTTAAATTTTTTTTGTTTGGGTTGGGTTTTGACTTCTTTTTTTACTTTTTTTTTTGTATAGGGCACCAATGCCTCTGCTCTGGAAAAAGACATTGGCCCAGAGCAGTTTCCAATCAATGAACACTACTTTGGATTGGTCAACGTAAGTACCATTTTGATGTAGCTTGAAATTTGCTTTGTTCCTTGGTTTTGTTTTGTCATGTTTTGTTATTCTCTCTCCCCTACTCTTATCAATCTTACCCTAATGCAAGTTGGTCTTTTTTTTTAACGCCGCTCATGTTGCAATTTTAGGCAAAGTGGGTTGCAAAACTGTATCAGATGTTTGAAGATGGCTTCATACACCCCCAGAGAGAACAGTTTACTGTTCTATGAATATTTCCAGGGATTAGAACATACACTTCAATAAAGTTAAAAGTCTATTTTAGCTGTGAAATGGGAGGGAGAAAGTGATTAAAGTATGTACAAGTTTATGTACAGCATTCTGCACTGGAGACTCTTAGGAGGAGCTTTTTTATTTGACCAAGGAGAGAATGAGTGAGAAGAGTGTTTAATCACTTGTTTATTCCCATAGAAATGATACAGATATAATAATTTTTTCAATTGAAAAATCTAGTCATTCTGCTACTGAGCAGTAAGATAGAGCCCTTTAAGTAAGAGCTTAATGAAATCTACTACAATAAATATTTCTCTTACAAATGCAAAGCTTTAGTTTGTATCCTAGTTAACTTAGAACCCCACAGTTTTTCCCATGAGGTGTCATAGTGGGTGTGAAAATATATTTCTACTGCAGCTACATGGCAAAATGGCTGGTTTGTGACAGTGGCAGGAGTAAGAATTTGAATGAATCTCTAGTTTTGTTGTGATGCACAGAGATTAAGCTTGTTTTTAATTTTGCATGGCAGTTTGGGAACACGTGCTACTGTAACTCCGTGCTGCAGGCATTGTATTTTTGCCGGCCATTTCGGGAAAATGTATTATCATACAAGGCCCAACAGAAAAAGAAGGAAAACCTCTTGACTTGCCTGGCAGATCTTTTCCACAGTATTGCTACTCAGAAGAAAAAAGTTGGAGTTATTCCACCAAAGAAGTTCATATCAAGGTTACGAAAAGAGAATGGTAAGTGTAAAACTGAAATCCTCTAAGGTATTTATGCATTGATCAAAAAAGATAAATAAATATTGGGCAATGTGATCATATTAATCAGAAATACAGGTTAGATTTGTAAATTGCTTTTAGTACTTTGCAGGGTGTATTATTATTTTAGGATCTGTGTGCACAATATTATGCTTGAAATAGCTATACTAGATTTCATTTGCTCCCAGAAGTCTGTGAATTAATGATGTTTTCACAGCACAGTGGAGCAGACCTTACTGTAGAGTGAGCTAGAGCTGGGAGTAGGGTGACACTGCTGTAACTTTTAAATTATTTTTTTGTGGAGTATGGCAGAGAGAAACATTGAGGGCAGCTGGCAGTATAGAAACTGTATGACCTAGGAAGGCTACAGGCACCACCAACTCCAGAACACCCTGGAGGATAAGGAACTGGGTCCGTGTGGGGTGGTCAGTCGGCTACACATCAGCTGGTGCTCTGGTTCTTGGAAGTGGTGGACACAGTCTTACTTTGTGAAGCATCAGATCCCTTTTGACCATTAAGTTGGCGACAGCATAAACCTGATCTTGCAGGAGCTCTGTCTAAGGAATATGAGGCAGGAGCACCTTAAGATAAAGAAGCCTGTCACTGCTCCATTTTGGTCCAGATTCATATCAGTGTGGGTGGTATGCTTAGAAACAGAGAGGCTTTGAATGAAGAGGCAAAGTGTGAGTCAAACACCTGGAAGAAATTTCTTCCTGGTGACAGCACATAAATGGGCAGACTGTTCATTTCAGAGCAGATGTTTGAAATCATGAAAAAGTTGACTGTGAGTCACCTAGTGATAACTGTTGGGGATCACTTGTAAAGACTGGATCTTATGTATTCAGCTTTTTTAAATTAGGGCCAGACGCAATGTGTATTACCCTGCTTGTATGTCCAGGCTAGACGCTACAAAGCCAAAGGCTCTGTACAATATTTTCTGAGGAAATCCACGTGAACTTTTTCAGGAGCAGGGGGATAAAAATACACATTTCTGGGAACACAGATTCTTTTTTCTTTGACATGCTAGGCAAGTTAGGCCTTTACTGGAGAAGTCTGTACTAAATCACCACTTTCCCCTCTTCCAGCAAGCATTTTATATTGAACAGGACAAGTCTCGTCTCATCAGACTTGTGTGTGAAAAATGAGCTTTGTTAGATGGTGTTATTATTACTACTTGAGGTGAGTTGACCTTGACGGGCTGCCAGGTGCCCACTAAGCCTGTCTCTCTCCTTTTCACAGCAGGAGAGGGGGAGAAAACAGGAGGAAAAAAACTCATGAGCCAAAATCAAAGCAGTTTAATAAAAAAAAAGAAAAGCAGAGATTACATGCAAAAACAAAGGAAAACCAAAGGAGACTTATTCTCTACCTCCATCAACAGATAATTTCCAGCTACTCCCTGGGAAGTAGGGCCTTGGCATGTGTAGGAGTTTGTTTGGAAGAGATATATCTTAATAATAGAAACTCGCCCATCTTTCTCTTAGATTTTAGTGATGAACACGAGGTCACATGGTATAGAATATGACTTTGGCCAATCTGGGACAGCTGCCTCAGCTATGTCCCCTTCCCAACCTCTTTTGCAGCCAGCCTACCAGCCTTTGGGCAGGGTGGGGGTTGGAGGAACAGCATGGATGCTGTGTGAGTGCTGCTCAGCATCAGTTGAAACATTGGTACATCATCATCATCTGAGGCACGCCTACAAAGCACAGCACCCTGTGGGCTACTGAGAGGAAAGGTATCTCCATCCTGGACACAGTACACAAGTATGTGTCAGCATCTGATGGCTTTGGTTTTCCCAGCCATGTGGCTTACTGTCAAAACTCTGTGATATTCTAAAGTCTCTGAGGGACTTGGAATATGTGGATGGAAGTCAGTGCTGACTAAAGTTAGGCAGTAAGTGTCTCTTGTAAGGAAATAATTTAGGATGAGTCACGCTCTTGCTTTCTTCATTGACTGTAATGGGAGCCTACACAACCAACTCCAATGAGTGTAACTTTATAGACAGGTGAAGTTAGGTGAGATGAAGCTTTCCTCCAAAGTTTCTTCACTGAAGCCAGGGTGACTGGCTGCAAAACTGTACTTTGGCATGATTCTAGATACTTTGCTGAGCAAGGGCCAAAACAAGTATTTGGGGAAAAAAAAATCTTTCTTGGAGGAAAGGATATTCAGTTGTACAAATCTTAACTCTCTTCTTCACAGATCTCTTTGACAACTACATGCAGCAGGATGCACATGAATTCTTAAATTACCTACTCAACACCATTGCAGACATTTTGCAGGAGGAGAAGAAACAGGAAAAGCAAAATGGGAAACTGAAAAATGGCAACATGAATGAAGCTGAAGAGAACAATAAACAAGAACTCACCTGGGTGCATGAGATTTTTCAGGGAACACTGACTAATGAAACTAGATGTTTGAACTGTGAAACCGTAAGCATTGGGATAGTTTTGTTGGGTTTTTTTTGGTTGTTTCCCATTAATAGATAGATACATTTTATATATATAAATATATGAATCTTTTCAGACATCTGAGAATTGTGGATATTCCTGTAGAATTTACTTCTTGAAGTGAGTATATTCTTTTCTAAAAATTTATATTTCTAAGCATTGCTTGGCTAATCTGTGCCAGGTTTTGCTGTCCTAATACATATCTCTACAGTTAAAATTGTTACTGTGAATCAATACCTTTCCTTATCACTGTAACTTTGAGAGAAGGTATTTACATCATATTGATATAATAAGTGGAACATTAAGATGAATTTGTATTAATTCGATCTTAAGAATCTGACACATATACAGAGGGTTCACTTTAAACAAACTGTTTTCTTTTATCTCCTGAATATTTTCTAGAGGATGATGTCAGCTTGAAATCTCTTATTTTTTAACTAAAAGTAGAAATTAATTTTACTTTTGTAACATTACAGTCAGTTGGGAAACCTGATTGGAAGTCTCCTATTGATTACTGTCTTTTTCAAACACATTCTCCTGTTGAAAGAGAAAAGACATTTTTCAAATTGTTCCTGTGAAGTCGCATGAAAGAGTAACACAGACAGGAAAAACATCTCCTTCGGGGAGAGCAGTGACACTGACCTTCCACAAAAGTTGGAATTAACATTACCTAACCTCTGCTTGGTAAAGCAAAGGTGATAGGCATCAAGGATGAACTAGGTTTCTCAACTCCTTCTGCAGATGATGGAGATTATGAAGGAGCTTTTGCAGGAAACTCTCTCCATCTGTCTCGAGGCCGTTTCATGAAACAAAGCTTTTAGCAGTATCTGGCATTTTGTTCCATATAGCTTGTCCTGGCTCCATGGTGTTACCAAGCCGTTGCAATTGTTGGTGCAGCAATGCAGAGAACTGGGCCAACAAACTGATCTGGCCTAAGGATAATGTACTTTTACTCAGATCAGTGCTGCTACTGTGGTTTTCCTCTAAAGAAAACACAACTAGCTGCATTAAGATGGGAGAAGGTGCCCAGAGAAGGTATATTCAGACAGCAAGCTGAGGTTAAATATCTTTAGACAACTGAAGTTAGGTGAGATGAACTTCTACTCATGTAGAAGAACATAGTCTGATGTTTTTAATAATAAAGAATAGCTCTGTATTCCAAGAAAATAAATATCGCTTTTCCAGGGACTTGGTCAGAGGAGGGTGGTGAGGAGAAGAGATGCAATGATAGTCAACATGAAAAAAGATGTTGGAGGAAGTTTGGAACAAGCTTGCATAAGTGAACACATGAGATACTGAAAATTTATTATTTAATCTATTTCAGTTATAAAAATTCAGGTAATAGCAAGTTAAAATAAGTGAAAGGTTAGAATTATTTGTTAGCTGACAATCTTCTCTAAATAGTTGTGGCCTAATTCTAAATCAATATCTGGTGTTAGAAAAATGGTAGTGAAGTGGGGATGTGTTCTTGGGTAACAGCATAACTGCACAATTCCCTACTTGTAATTCAAAGTGATGAAGCTTTATGGAAAATACAGCTTGTCTGTAGTTTACTCTGAATGCAGAAATACTGTATACTCAGGGTATTTTTCCAGTTTGTTTTTCTTGGATTAGTGTAACTTGAAATCTTAGGAAAATAGTAAAACATAAAAAGATATTCCTTTGCTGAAATATTAATAAGTAGTACATGAAGAATCATTCAAATTTCAGCAGTTCTATTCTTACTTACAAAGAATGCAGTTTGAATCTGGTTTTCCAGCTACCTCCAGTTTTAGTCTGTATTATTCTAGCTCTAAGTAGCTCATTTTCCCTTCCAGTAAATATTTGATGTGCAGAAATCAGTAACAGAATTCCTAGCTTCTTTGAGGCATTCAGATGAAGCACTATACTCGCCAAGGACTTTTTAAGTATTTAACTTCTCATGACACTCAGTGTGTCTGACAGAACCCTAGTTCCAGCTGTGGAGACAAAATGTTCTCTGAAGCTTTGTTGCTTTATCTTTCAAATTTTAGCTGTATATTTATGCTGCAGTTGATTGCTGCCAGTTTTGTGGTTTCCTGTCCTCTGTGGGTCAAATCATGTCTCAGGGAGGATTTTTTTTTGAAGAACTGCTGTTCATTTCAGTTGGGTGTGCCTTATGCCTCTGTACATATTTAGTAATATCAAAATTAATCTGGCTAGAGGTGTTTCTCTGCATTCAGATCTGATATGGGCTGCTTTTACCAAGCTCATAGGATCCTTGACATAACACAAATATGACCTCTTGGTGGTACATAGCTATTACATCCACATAATTGCAAAAACCTGAGCATAAGGGACTTCTGCCAGAACAATGGATTCATGCCCTCACAGAAGTTCTTGATTTGGACTTCACTATCCTCCCATCTGATTTAGTTATTCCAAGGAAATGCAGGCATAGGAGGCAAAATATGGGGTGTTCATGCAACATTTTATAAAAAAATTGGTTGTTATGAGTAAGACTGAATTCATATGCAGTAAGTAATTTTGCAGTCCTTTCACTCAGTTGAAGAATTACAAGAATTAGCCATTTGGATGGGTTTTTTTGTTAACATTACTTCACCTTCGAGATTAAACACTCTTAGTGAAAAATAATTTTCAATGCAAAAATCAGGATCTGTCATTCTGAAAATACTTGGACTTAAATTTTTTAAATAAAAACTCTTTATTATAATTTTTCTCCTCTTGTTCTGTCTCAAAAAAAGATTGGCAGTACCAAAATGATTTTGCAAAATATTATCACTGAGCCATTTTTACCTTTAATCTTTTAGTTTTTTTGTCAAAATATTTACCTGGAACAATATCCAGTGGGGAAATGTAGCTGTGTCAACAAGAAGTATAAACGCAGCCTTTTGAATACTCACTAGAGAGAAAGGATAACATGGCTAAGTATGACTTTTGTGACAGAAACATATGAGGAAATTATCTTCATTGCATCCTTAATAGTGGAAATAATTGTGTAGGAATAAAATGTGAATATATAGTAATATGATATACAAAGGGTAAACAAATTTCTGGTAAAAAAATAAATTAGGCTGTGTTACATGACAAGGAAACATATGTAATGCACTAGCCCAGATAATATAGGGGATGATGGGCCACCTTTACTGACCAGCAGGCTGTCTTTAGTGCCCCATGGTTGGTGGGATTGGATAAGTGGATAGACAGAAGTTAAATTATATGAAAGATGGATTGGTAGAATTACTAATAAATATCATAGTGAACATTAGTCACACTGAACTAGAAAAAATTAAAAGCATTGAGATGAGAACAAATTTCTACAAAAATAAATATCTCTAGCATTTGCCGAAGGTATAAACAGCATTTAGGTATATGGCATCTCTGTTTTACATGTGTGTTTTTTGCAACAGGTTAGTAGTAAAGATGAAGATTTTCTTGACCTTTCTGTTGATGTGGAGCAGAACACATCGATTACACACTGTCTAAGGTAAATGAATGCATCTTTTTGGCAGATAGTTTTAACTGCTAAGTTTTTCAGGTCTAGTAGTTATAGAAAAAAAAAGTAGAACAGTAGGAATTGAACTTATCCTAAGCAAGAGAAAAAGACTTTAAACTGGATGTTTCCTCTAATGACAAAATATACATTAATGTACTTTTCTTCACTCACCTTCTCTTTCAATGTATGTATTTGAAAGAGGAAAATAAATAAATTTTCAAGGAAAATAATTGATTGCATTGTCATCTGGAAGAAATGGTACAGAATTATAATTGGCTTCAAAGAGATTGAATTGTGCATATCTTTGAGCTTCTACACAAGTGCTTTGTTGATTAGGACTTATGAGCATATTAAAAGTTAAGTGTGTGTTTTGCAGAATGAGGGCTAGAGTCCCTAGAGGGAAAAAGATTTCAAAAGTCTATTTTTCTGTGAGAAATTTCTTGTTCTATGTTTCAACCTAAAATTATGTGAAGCCTTTTATTCTAAATTTCAGTTCTGCTCCTAGTATATCTTAATTGTTAAAAATTCCAGTGATCTCCTCTTTAGAGATCAAAACAATTTTCCGTCTTGCATGCATGATTATTCTGAGAGATTTAAAATGTCCAGAGTTTTGACATTAATGCAATAACCCACTACCCATATTTAAGATGCATATGTTGCTGTCCTAAGGTAATGATTATCAATTGGTTAAACTCCTTCAAACTCCAAAATTGCTATAAAGGTTGAAACTGCATTTCTCAGTTATTCTGGAATGCGTGGGAGGGATTTCCTGGTGTCTCATCCCAAGGTGAGAGTTACTGAAAGAATGTGAGGTATTATTTCCTGAGTCAGAAAGCAGTGACTTCTCTGTGAACACCACAACTGTACTACATAACTTCTGTTCTAATTTAAAGTGCTAGGTCCAGTAAGTTTTTTCTTTCTCAGCTTCTGTTCAGCCTCTCACTGGATGATGTAACAGTCCATAGCCCTCAAGTAGACCACGCTGCACTAACCAGGCTCTCTGTAAAAAGTGAGGAAACCAAAGAGAGGCTTTGGAAAGCAGTGCATTCTCATTTTCTCCTGTGCAGTGCATTCTCTTTGTCTCTTCATAGTAACCAGTAGTTGAATCATTTCTGGTACTACAGCCTTTTGTTTGCACACTTTTGAGCTCTTCACTGAACTTGCCAGTATTACTTACTTTTCCCTATGGTGTTCAAAGGCAATTTGAAATCCCACTGAGCTGCAAGAATGCTGCAGTGCCTTTTGAGGTCCTTTCTAATCTGGGTTATTATTTGGTTTTGTGGTACCTGGAGACAGAGCTCTGAGTTTTTCTTACAGCTGAGTCTGGTGAACTTGTTAGAAATTGCTGCTGTATATAAGTTACCATCTGTCCTTCATCTTTCTCCAGTTTTTTATTTAATTTCTTGATCTTCTGGCTTCTTGGAAATGTTTTGCTGGGAATGGTCATTTTATGTAAAGGCAGAGTAAGTATTTCAGTAAAAATGCCAATAGGATTTCTTTTACTGAACTGACAGTGTCTGTAGCTTAAGATGTGGAAGAACTGCATCTGCACAACTGCAACCGACAAGTGAATGGTGGAGTTTAAAGAGACTCCAAAGAGGTCAGACCCTATCTCCATGTCAGACAGGATGCTTATCCAACTGTTCCAGAAGGATTTTTAGCAGTAGTATCTTGATTGTCTATCCCAGTCCTTCCTGTTCTTACTATTAATAAGTTTTTTCTTGCTGTGTAATACGAATCTTTGGTGTTTCAGACCAAGCCTATTTCTACTTGCCCTGGGTACTCTAGACATAAACCAGGGGTTGCCTCCATTCCCCATAGCAGTAGCATTTTACATACAGAAAGAATGTAATCACTTTTTAAAAATTTAAACAGCCTAAGGTCATTCAACCTCTCCTTCTCTGGCTATGTTCATTACTCTTCAGCCTTCTTTCCAAGTGAACCTCTCTCTTGAACTCAATCTTGAAGTGCCGCTGTCTAGAGCAAGGCATAATATTCCAACAGGCATCTATTCAATGCTGAGAAGGATGGATGCTGTAAGTTTCTTTATGCATTCCTGTGTAGTATCTGCCTTTACTCCAACAATATGGCATGCATTTTGAAGTTCACCCATTGCTCCTTTTGGAAATAAAATAAAGCAGAATCCCAATTTTTCTTTTCATGGATTGGGAGGTACAGGCCATTATTTACAGATAGAACAGGAGGAGAGTCATCACTTCTCATCTATTCTAATTGTGTTTTACATTAGCAGCATTTTTACTTGTGTTTAGGAAACTTATATTCAGTTAGAATATGGATTTCCTCTCATTGCTGTCTGGTATTATGCATTATTATGCAAAATAGAAGTGCCTTTGTGGTTTCTTTCAATAGGAACATCCAAGTTATTACTCTTTTTGGAATCTTTGCTGTTTCCTTTTTTTTAACAACTGCTTTGCTGTGTCTCAATAGCTTTAAGTGCTGCTGCATGTAAAGGTAAAATACAGAAAAGCTGTACAAGATAACATTTAAGTACAATGAATCTCTTTTCCACTTCATACGGATGTTCTTTTATTTATGTAGTTTTTCAAAATGTCCTTGTGTGCTCAAGATGTCCAAAGAATAGAAGGAATACAAGCCTCTGGCATAGTGCAAATCCATGGGATAGGCAGTTGGGCCTGAAGCAATAAAAGTCCAATAACAAATATAATACATATTAATTGTTTTTATTTCCACTAGGAGTTGCAAATTTTACCAATCAGTTTGATCCTGACTTGTGTGCATTTATGTTACACTAAAAATTCTCTCATATCTTAAAACACAAAATTAATGTTATTTATGCATATAAACAATAGAAAGCATCTTTCACACATGGTAGCAGAGAGGCTGTAGAAGCACAAGGTCAATGACAAGTTAGTGCATCTTGAGCAGTTGTATTTAAAAATTTCTTGGCCTTGCTAAAATAACATAAGCAGAATGCAGATTGGACTATTAATGGAATAGGAGGAAGTTAGACCTATTTTGAAACTAGTTTTGCATGTCTAGAGAAGAGTTCTGCAAGGCTGTGGCTCTGGCACATGCTGACTTTGTGAACTCCAGTCAATGATCTGTTGTTTTTAACTGTTCAACATCTGTTAAAGTGCCATGCTGAAAATTCTTGACTTCAGCTGAAAGAGTTACTGAAACTGCATTTATTTCAATGTCTAACCATTCTTTCAGTGAAATATTTTTTTCTAATACTACTACTAATAGATACCATAATGCTACTAATGAACAAATAAGTAAATAACTACTACTACTATGTAATACTAATAAGAGATATTAATAGCAGCAGGATAACTAGTACATTTTAAAAGGAATTCAGAAACTCTTTGAGTTTAATTAACTTTCATGAAAGACTTGGTATAGAACAAACCAATATCTATCAAATTTCTGACATCTGCACATGTTTCTTCATGTCAGAAAAATATTATTTCTGTTGCTTCATTTTGAGGTGGGAAGAAAACTAATAAATTCCCCAAATGTGTTGACTTTTTTTAAAATTGAGACTTTAGGCTTTGAAAATAAACATGAAACTCTTTCTCGAACAGCAGACCTAAAACTTTCACAGGCACATTCTACTGAGTCTTTCCTGCACATATAACTCATCTCTGATGTTCTCTAAAGTGCCAGCTCTTCACTTACAATTTCCTGAAAGGTTACCATGTTTTTCAGAGGAATTGGCTAAATTCAGTTATTTTGTGTTTAAATTCAAATGTCAAATCAGATGTCTGAGATCAGTGTTTACCACTGAAGCAAATCCTTCCCAGTACTAATGCTTTATTTTTCTTTTAGATAAAAAAAAAAATATTCTTATGATCAAATTTTAGCTGTAGCTAATCTTTCAAAAGATGTATTTTTCCTAAATTTCAGTGTGTTTTTGTCAGTGTTAAGACCATATAAAGAAAATAAATCAGTAAAAGTATTCTCAGTTACTAAAAATATTATGCAGACATATGAAGTGCTTCTTCATGCTTTGTCAACCTTAAACTTTTATGAAGTTATGTAATTAACTTCTAATATCTATGCCCTAGCAAACTATATCCCATCTACCCCTATAGTGATGATGTCAGGAAGAAATAATCATCCAGAGTCCTCCCTTTGCCGTGTAAGACAATTCTGGTGCTGCCTACTGTGAGGCCAGGCTGAAGTTGCAGGCAGTGTGGCTTCAGCCTCCATGAATGTGAACTGCAATGGTGGAATGGAATTTATTTGGGTCTGAATGGGTCTGAATTTGCCTGGAGTTCAGGAGCCTGTCAGGTACAATCTAGGGGCAATCAGTAAGACATTCTGTAGCTCTGATATACCTATTCAAGGCCCAGAGTCACAAGAAAACGCATGTGTTTAAAATGGAAGATAGGTGCTTATAACTGCATTTGCAGTTCTCAAAACACCTGTTCAGCTGCAATATAACACAAGAGGTGATAAAAATAGTTACTGTTTTATTTTGTTGGGGTTTTTTTACAATTAAATGTTTTTAGGTACCTAAAATTCCGCTCCTAAGCATATCAGCACTGTGGCTTCCAACAAATCTTTCCTGTGAACTGAAAGATTCTATCCAACCAGCCTTCCTTTGCCTTTGTCACTTCAAAAGCTCAATCCAGAAATATCTCTGAGTGTATTTACTTAATCAGGATTTACAAAATTTTCTATACGAGCTGCCTCTTTCCTTTTTTAGAAAATGAAAAGGTATAATCTAAAAACATCTGGATGACTGTTCTAAAGGTTGGAGGATGCAGGAAACTCAATTTATTTCTTCCATGTAAGGCAATTCAAACCTAACTTACAGAAGTACTCCATAAAATGTGAAATATTTGGGGATGACAGGAGTGCACGTGAAGTTGCTTAATTCTGCAAATAATTTTAAAAGAAACTGAATGAATTGGGTGACTATACCCAAGTCTGGGCAGCCCTTTTATGTGTGAGAGATGAGATATAGGTTTTCTTTTGACATACCTCACACTCCATTTGTATCATATAGAGGGCCTCAGCTCCTAATACAACTTGTCATAGCAGCCAGGTACCCTAAGTCCATTTGCAAACTCCAGTACAGTTGTTTCAGATGCTTTAGAAAACTGGAATGGGTGAAGATTTGCTCCTGTGTGTCTTTTGGGTTCCAGTTCATCAGCTCAAGTGGGGCAAATGTATATCCTTAAAGAACTGATGACTGTATTTATTTACAGAGACTTCAGTAACACAGAGACACTATGTAGTGAACAGAAATACTACTGTGAGACTTGCTGCAGTAAACAAGAGGCACAGAAGAGGTAAGCAAAGAGCAGACTGTTTCACCATGTCCCTTCTGGGCTCTGACCGACTTCCTCCTTGACATTTATTTTGTTTAGATACCTAGAAGCCTTACGTCCCAAATGCATTCTCTGTGTGGACCAGAGAACCTGCAGACACATTTGAAGGCATATTTCTTAGTCCTGAAGCTCCTGCTAGTTGACTATTGTTACTTACAAAGTGTTTTTATTATGCAGATATTAGCTTACTAAGGAAAGAGAGAATGGCTTTGAACTGGTCAGGTGTTTATCACAGCATTCTTAATGGTTTCACAGGATGAGAGTAAAAAAACTGCCAATGATTCTTGCCTTGCACCTCAAGAGATTCAAGTATATGGAGCAATTGCACAGGTATACTAAGCTGTCTTACCGTGTAGTATTTCCTCTGGAGTTACGTCTCTTCAACACATCTGGTGATGCCGTCAACTTAGACCGGATGTACGACTTGGTGGCTGTTGTTGTTCACTGTGGAAGGTAATGGACTTTCGTGTGTGTCACAAGCTACTGCCAGATATTGCCAAGGGCAGGAGCAGGCACCCCTGACCAAGTGTGGGGAGAGTGGGAGGCAGGGCTTAAACCCGGATGCTGCACTGGCTTGCATGTGTCTTGGGCTGAACCTTTTAGCCAACCTCCATAATAGTGAATCTGTACTTGTTTAAGAAATACTGTCTCAGGTCTCAAAAATTCAAAAGTTTGGTTTAAATTGATGAAAATATCTTCTTCCTCATGAGACCACTTAAAAAGGTTGGGAGCCAGGACTCTGTGAAGGCCAGAGGCTGTCAGCATGTAGGCCCAACGACAGATCACCTTAGTCAATTTCCCCCCCTATACTTAATTCATAAAGTTCTAAAAATATTTTATGCCTCCCATGAGCAACTTGTAAAGTTTTCTATAGGTTAATTTGCAAATGGTCCTGGCACAGGTGAAAACAACACCTTTAGCTTTCAGTTGATGAGCTTTGCAACAAATTAATGAAAAAGTGAAACGACTAAATGTCTAGTGTACCTCCACAGGTGGGTTTGCTATGTTTTTCATAAGATTTAATTATAATCATAAAGAAATGTGACATCAAAATGGACTAAGTAGTATTTTCTAATATTTTGTGGTTTGGGTTTTTGTTTTGCTCTCTAGTGGACCGAATCGGGGGCATTACATTACTATTGTGAAAAGTCATGGATTTTGGCTCTTGTTTGATGATGACATTGTAGAGGTCAGTATGCTGAAGGTCACGAGCACAACTTTTGTGTTTATGTTTGCTTCTCTACTTGGGGTTAAGATTCTGATTTGGAACTGGGTAGAGATGGGTAGAACTGCAAAGCCACAGTTTGGTTATAGTGTAATATTTAGTTCAACTCTGTTAGGAAGAAAGATTGTAAACAAAATTATTAATCCTGCTATGTGTGCTCTGTTAATGTCAGAGGGGTTTTTTTTTTATTTCATAGCAACATCAAATTTTTTTAATACCAGACTTTAAGAGTTTAATTTTGAATGTTTTCTGTATCTAATATAATCACTTTTATTCTTTAAAACCTTATCACTTGGCAAAATTGAACAAAGTAAAGCTAACATTGCTGTGGAGTTTTCAATTTTGGAAAATAGGGAAGTTACAAAAAAGTTTGAATTGTGCTGTTGATCTGGGATTGCCTGAATGTAGACTAGAGTAGAATCTGTCTCACAGCTATTACAGATTCTGTCTAAGGATTCTGAAATGCATTCTTATGCAAACCCTTTATGTCATTGGCAAAACTGAGGTCTCGAGTCTGATTTCCCAAGAGGTAAGGAAAATAAGCACTGAGATGCTGGACGGGGCATGTGTTGAAGAAGGTTTCTGGATATTTGAGAAAGATGGGATCACATGGTCACATTTATGTGTTTTAACAGTGTTCATTACTGCATTCCAAGGAGTCTCTTTGTTATTGGAAAAGGCCTGATTCAGGTTCAGTGACAGAAACATGCCTATGACTTTCATGAGTGAGATCAGCTAAGTTCAGCCCCTAAACATTACCCTTTCACTGCTTAAATTGCAAACAGATTTTGCTAATTGCTACCTCTAAACAAATAATTGAATTTGTCATTTCTGTTCATAGTAATTTAATCTGTGTTTGGTATTTGTTTTATCTAACAGCATATTAAAAAAAAATATTTATTTTGCAGAAAATAGATGCTCAAGCTATTGAAGAATTCTATGGTCTGACCTCTGATATATCAAAAAATTCAGAGTCTGGCTATATTTTATTCTATCAGTCAAGAGAGTGACTTGGCAAACTGTGATAATTGCGCACAATGATGCTGCACGCAAAAGAAGGTGATGGCTCCCCTGAAATGACTTTTACACAGACCACATCTCGGAAGGTTGAACAACAATACACTCTCTCTCCTATTCAATGGTCTATATGATGCTGACTATAACTGTCCATTTTTGACATTCGGAACTTTGTTTTAGAGGGGGGGGTTGTTTGTAGTTTTTAAGTCTGATTGAAGAGCTAATTGAAGTCAGATTTTAGTGGAATTTATATGGACTAACATTTACAGACCGTAAGGTTTGGATGTCAACTGTTAAACCCAATCCAGCTAGAGTAGTATTTTATATGAAAGTGTCCATTACATTTGGGGCAAAATTATTTAAAACTTTCTAAATTATTTTGGAGTGTGTTGATTTACAAAGCATTCCTTTAAATACATCCTGACATATACTTACTCCTTTTAAGTTTAAGGAAAAAAATCAATTCCGTAACGACTTGAGTTGTGGTTGTATAGGGGATCTTTTTACTTATTACTCTGCTGCAGAAAAGATATTCTTCCAAAATAATTTCAATTTTGGTTGTTAAAAACTTTCAGTGTGTAACCACAGACTTAAAATTCACGTAGAGGGATTTAAATTACACTGGAACTAAGTATTCTGTATGTTCAGTCACTTTGTCATGAGGTAATACAGACGAGGTGAGGTTTCAGAACTTCCAGAGCACTGGAATAAAGGGAGTAAGATGACACATGTAATACAGAGAAAAATTACGTTTATAAAGATTGATCTTACCTTTTTGTTAAAATGATATCATAGATTGTTTACTTTGATTGTGTTTGCAAAGATTGCAACACTGCTCACATGTAACATATCCATCAGGACTGAAATTATCCAGTCATTTAAATAGGTGTTGTTTGTACATAAAAACGCAGCTTGGTCCTACAATTTTCTAAGTATCTGTAGATCCCATTTTCATTTCTCAAGATAGAGTCCATTTTTTAGAAACATAATACATAGCAACCACTAATTTACATGGTATCATCTGTATTTCATCCTTAACATTTTGGTCATATTTGTCAGAGTTTTGTTACCACAGAAACAGATAGGGATCTGGAATGCTTGATTTCAAAACTAGTATGAAAGTCTTGATTTGTGATTTTCCTGGGTGAGTTTGGTTGGCACTTGTCATGCACTGGCTAATAAAATTTCTGAATTCACCTGAATACCTGAATCTGGCAAAGAATAAATGTAGAAGAAAGTATCAATAGGGTATGAGAAGGGACTGATAGTGGCTTGATAGTCGGTGGTCATGCTGGGTAACTGCCTTGGTCAGTTTGACACTTTAACTCCATTATACAATTCTTGAACTTCAGTAGCCAAGGTCCTATTCCAATGACATCAATAGCAAAACCACTCTTCTTGTCTTCATGGGGGCTGACAGTTGGTTCTAGTAAGGAAATACTCTCATCTCACAAAATTTATTTCTAGCTGTTATATTTTATTCACTCATTATGTATTTATTAGACAATGTTGGTTTTGGTCCTTTTCTTTAAGAAGCCTGCCTGACACTTTATGGCCAACACTCCATTTTGAGAAATGGCTTTTGAAGTGCAGCTACATCTCACATATTTGTCTTCTGTAGGAAAGTTAATATGTTTTCATTGTACTCTACTGTGAATGTGAAATATCTTTTGTGAAATAATGGTGAAAATGAAATAGCTTCTAACATAACATCATCTGAAGTTCAGTTGGGTTTACCAATTGCCGTTGTGTAAACTAAGGCAATGTAGCACTTTACAGTGAATGAGAAACAGAAATGGGCTTTTCAGCTAAGATTATTTGTGATTTATCATGTTATTATTCTGATGCAAGAAAACAGACATAGAATGTAACCTTAGAGGACTTAAGTGAATGATAGTAGTGCTGTACAGAGATCACTCACATGAATGAAGGCTGGTATGCAGGCTCAAGACAAGCATAATTAGGATGCAGCTCTTGTTCTTTTCTAGATGTTGGAATGAAATGTTCTGTCTCTAATACAGAAGATAGACATCTTACAGGGACTTCAACTCCCACTGAGACCCAGGAGCTTTTCCACTGAAAAGCTAAACCTGCAAATCCCTCTTTAATTGATTTATTTATAAACATTCAGAATTTCTGTATAAAAATACAATCATTTCTGGCCTTTTAAAATGGGTAAGGTTTCCTCACTGTGAATGAAATCACTTTCTAGATCAGCATTAAGCAGTGCTGGTCTGAAGGTCTGTATTTCACAGTTTACTGCTGAACCTTCTTATGGTATTCTGGAGTTTTAAAAGATTCAACAGTACTATATTCTTAAGGTATCATTTGAATCTTCAGGACTCATGTTTATATGAAAAGTAATTTCTCATTGAAATAATTTTTAAATCAGTTCAATTTTAGGAAATATTTTCCCTATATCAATTGACTTATATGAAAATTGGATTTAAAAATGTTAATAGTATGAATTAATATTAAAATGCCAAAGTACTGGATAATTATCTCTAGTTTTCTCCACTGCAAGACAGCCTTAGTCTGGTAATTGAATAGTTTTGTTCACTGCTTAATTTCTGTGGTAAGCTTGCCTCTTTATGCCTTGGAATATCTTAAACCATTTACAAACAGCCTAAATATTCCTCGGCTCTGCAGCTCCACTTAAGCCAGTGCCAACTGTTAGCTACTCACCAGAAGCAGAAGCAGCGAGAGAAATATTGCTCAGACCACCCTCTGTGATCTTACAGTCATTTATTCCCTCTGTCCCGAGAGACAGAGCACTGACCTGGGCAAATCAGCCAAGGGGTAAGAGGGCAAGGCTTTGTGTCCCGTTGGTTTTGTCACAGAGAAGGGAAAGGGGATACCAGGGCGGAGCTGGGATAAACAACCAACCAGATCAGAGCCTGGGCTGCTTGAACATTAGACAAACCAACTATCTCAGAGTCACATGGCAGGGACCCAGCTGGGGGGGCCCAGGGGGTGTCCAGGGGGTCCCCCGCAACACCTTACATCGTAAAACATATAGATCATTGCAGAAAGTTATTGAGAGTAAAATTACTAGAGTAAGCCATTTCATAAAGTATTAAAAAGCATTTTTAATTCATGCTAGCCCATGAAGAGATCACAGTGCTAGTATCATACAAGTCCAACAGCAGTAGTCTGACAACAGCTCTGAAAAATTATGGAACACATTCTTTATACTAACACTGGCTAAACTAGGGAGCACTTTCTTTTGATTAAAAAAAAATTGCAGTCACAATTCTATAAATTGGATCCAGTCTCCAGTGTGCTGAATGTCTTCAGTCCAAAAGCTGTCCGTCACAGATGTATGAATAGTTCCAATCTAGGCAGAGGAACTCTTCTTTGTCAATTTAAGCACATTCACACAAGTTTTGCAGGATTAGGATCCCCACAGGAACAATCACATGGTGTAAAGTATTTTAGTTGATTAAATAAAGCATAATCCCTTTTCTCTTCTGCATAGATTTTCAGACCCCAATGAAAGAATGGAAAAGTACCTAAGATAATAAAAGCTTTTTAGCTACCAGCTAGAAAACAAAAAACAGGTGTCTAATAGTATTCTGTACTTTCCTAAAATGACTTTATTTTATGATGTCAGGTTATAGGTATATTAGGTCTAACTACAATTGAAGTTTTCCAGTTGTTTCCCACACTGTTGCTGAGATGCCACTGTCCCTTTATAAATCCTATTGCTATGCTCTCTACTTAAAAAAATAAACATTTTTGTCTTGTCCTGTGTTTTCACAGCACTGCAGTGCTGATGAATCAGTTATCTTAGAGGATGAGCTCAGAACTAAAATTTTATGTTTCCCAGAATAGGCTGTCGGGATTTTATGGATTTTCTAATTTGGGGACATAGCAGAGGGAGGAAGAAGAGCAGAGTGATGGAAAAGCTATACCAATGAAACAGAACACCTTTTTGAAATTAAGTCCCAAAATTACTCCTGTCAATTCTATTTTAACAATTTAGTTACCTCAGAGTGCCTGATAATGTATGGAAAGTCTTGTTTCTTTAGCAGTTAATGAAAATGAAGCAGTTGGAGTTTCCTTCATATCAGATTTAATAAAAATATTAAAGACCGACCAAAATTAAACTGAAATTCACCTTACATGATGGGTCCTAAAGTGATACCACAACCTGTCTTTTGTCTTCAGACATTACATTTCAGTCACTCATCTGTTCCAGCATCATGTAGTTGGCACCTGAGCTGACAGCTTGCAGCTGCCAGGGATTTGATGCCTCAGCAGCAGACCCTTTTTGTTTTATCTGTTTTTTGCTGCATGTGGCTGATAGTTGTGAGCAGTGTCTTACAGCTGAATGAATACTAGAAATTTTAACGAGTTTTGTCTGTGTACCTATTCTTTGCTAGCATCTTTTAGAAGAGTTTGTTTTAATTTATTTTTCTTTTGTTGGTCTGTTACTGTATTTGTATAATAACTTATGTGGTTAATATTGTTTTGCTTTCATTTTTATGTACTTTTTTTTTTTAATGTAATCAACCCAAGCACTTTAAGCAACATCTATCTTGTGAAATTCCAATCAGCTTAACATTTTACCTTTGTCTTACTGCTTTTGCAGCTGTTCACTTGTGATCCAAAATCTCTAGTTACAACTCAATTTCTATTTTTAGGCTTGTAGTTCTAGCTAGGTTGTAAATTTGGAAAGCTCAAACATTTTCATACATATTTGCTCATATATAAGAAAGATGCAGCATTTACTTTGTGTCTGCTGCACACATCAGTGTGTACCTGATGAGCTGCACTCTCAGTGCACATTTCACAGCCTCTTTCACTCTCTGCCTCCTAACCCATTTGAGGATGACTGTAATACTTCAATCTGTGACACAGTTATCAATAACTAGAATTTGGAAAAGTTCCGGTTCTTACAGGAGAATTATCTTTTACCAAACACAGAGTCAGCTGTCAATCAGTTGATACTAAGGTATCACTCTCTTTGCCATTTTATCAGTGCTGTGTTCAGTCTCAAGTGTGAATAATCTGACGAGCCACATTTATCCTTGGCCACTGTGTGCAGGCTGACAAGGAAAGCAAATTTTTGCATCTTTCTTCTCTGCACTTGGGCCAATATAAAGCAAGGAGATAATGAAGTAAGATGAATTCTGGTGTAAAATTATGGTTTTTAGAGGACAGCATCTGTGGTGTCCATATCCAAAAGTCACTGGGTTTCTGTGTTATTAATGCAAGGGTTATTCCTAGTGCTGTAGATATTGTATTTTCTTTGATCAATGAAAAGACCAAGACTTTTTCCTGTTGCATCTGTTCTTCTCAATTTAACATGGCCCTTACTATGTAAATAGCCCTTGGCAAGCCTCCATAGACACCCATTTAATTTCTTTCCAGTTAATATGCATTACTTCCAAGAGATTGCTTGAACCTGTCTACAAGATTTACTCAGATAACACACCTCTTTTGCATACAGGGTCAAATAACACCTATCGGGAGGTATGTGCCCACCTGATGGAACCATCTTGCTAAACCCACACCATTTTACATACTAATGATTCTTTACCCTCTAGGAGGTTTGCTTGGTGGCTTTACCTGACTGTTTTATTATGAAACTGCAAATAACTCCCTTTATCCATGGTCTCAGAGTTGCTATAATTCTTTAATAAATTCTGTTTCACTTGGTTATCAAGACTGGGACTATTGTACTATGTAAAATAAATTAACTTCTGTGTGCCATTCACAGCAGTCAATTTAAACAGACTAATGCTTCTAATGAAGGCTGTTGCAGGTGGCAACTTCACTGTATGTAAGAATATGAAAGAGTAAGTAACTTTTCTGCGATAGCACAGTGGGTCTGTGGGAGAAGCTGGACTGACATGCAGCTTCCTAACCTCCATCCTCTAGATAATCCTGACCTTTCTTGTAGAGTTCCAAAGTGGCAGTAGTAAGCCCTTTGTGAAGACATCTTGCAGTTCACCAAACCATGTTGCTTGCTACAGTGGATAATTAACGAGTATTTGCAACCCCTCTGTCCCTGCTCCCCAAAATCTCATTAACATTCCTTGAAGAGGCTGAGCTTAAACTTCAGCTTTGTATTTACAATGGTGTTCATGTCTGAAATGTTCCATGCCAGACTCTGTCCACATGCTAAATTGTTTCCTTGTCCTCTCTCAATTCTCCTTCTAACAGAAGGAGCAGCATCAGGGCAGCCATGTTATAGGTTCCAGTGCTTTTCCTGGAGACAATTTTCTGGTCTCAGTGGCTTTCATTAGAAAACACCTAACACAAACTCCATAACTTATCATGATGCTTTAGGAGTAAAGCCACCACATCCTGTATGACTGTAGGGTAGGAGGAAGAAGAAAGAGAAGAGGATGAAATATGGAAAGGATTGTTTATTTACAGAGGCTTTGAATATATGTATCTGTTTGTAAATATGTAGTCCCTCTCTACCTTGTCAAAATGATGCACTAATAATAATGCTACTTCAAATTTTGTGCTAGTTTTTTAAATGGAATAAGAGGCAGTAAAATTATGAGGCACACAATTGGGGACATAAAAATAATGGATTTCTAGTACAGCATACAATACTCAGTGTATGTGTACAGATGAATATCTGCTCTTTTTAATCATCATGTACATGTAATTGGATCCTGCACCACCTGCAGAACTGTAAGATAAAAATCATGTTGGTTATTAAGGTTGTAACATAAGAAAACAGTATTTTCTCCTGTTAACATGTTTATATTTTACATAAAATAAACTCCCTAGATGATCTTGCTTCCATTCAGTTTGTTTTGACTTCAGCTGGAGCCATACTAAGAGTGAGCATTGATGCTGGTTGTTACACAACATGCTTCTGAATGTCAGATACCTGTGTTACAGATGACAAGACTGCTGCTGCTTGCTTTTTGTTTCTTTTAGTGTGATCATCATGTTTTAAGTGACTTCAGAGAATATTTCACCATGTGGGCTGACTGCCTCTGAAGAGTCTTAGGAGACCAAGTTTTGCGAGTAGTTTGTGGGTTGTCTTGGTGGAATATACATGCAATTGCATGACTGAGCTGCACCCAGTCAAAGCACACCACTGACCTTGTCAATATTTCTGAGCTTCAGTGTTTCAGCTAAAACTGAAGAGAATAAATTGAACTACCTTTTACATCAGGGAACAATAAGCCCTTTTAGCCTGGGATTTTACCTGTGACTAATGGA
Organism: Lanius collurio; assembly: GCA_020086605.1. Lineage (NCBI taxonomy): Eukaryota > Metazoa > Chordata > Aves > Passeriformes > Laniidae > Lanius > Lanius collurio. The sequence continues at coordinate 16,733,501 of JACBWW010000020.1, read as the reverse complement.
GTGGAAAAAGATTTTGCTAACAAGGTCTAAAATTTTGACAAAGAATTGAAAGGTTGCTCATTGCTGATTTTCCTAAAGTTGTTCATTAACAAACACAATTTACATTCTCAAAAGTGTGGCAAATAAAAGGCTGGAGTTTCTTGCTCCTGTCTAAATGTATTCTTTTTATTACTTCAGAATCATTTAGGGAACCAAAATCAAACAAATCTGTCAAACTGCATGCTATATTTATAGCTAACTCACTGCATGATTTATGGCACATCAGACTATCAAAGGACTAAGGTGAAAAACGCTTCCTGTCTTACAGTACATATTTCCTCTCAAATTAAAAATATTTGAAGTACCTTCAAACTTATTCCTGGGTTATTAGGACATAAACATTTGACTGCAGGATGGAGACACAAATTTAAAACACAGGAGATGACTGAAATAAATAATCACAAATCCATTCTTTTAAAACATCTTGAAGAAATAGAATTTATGGTCAAATAAAGAAAGCAAGAAGAAGTTTCCAGTAGCAGGATTCACAATCACTGTACATAGGCTCCACTAGAATTTCTTTTACTTCAGAAATGCACTTTCCCAGAAGCTGTATGATGTTTACCTATGTCTGTGTTCTTTTATCTTTTTTATTAATTAGATTTGTCATTTTACATTAGACTGGGTTATGTTCTGTGCACCAAATAACCAGAGAAATGCTGAAAATATAATTTAATCTCAATTGAAAAGTCAGATATGGTAGGAGAAAATTGAAAGGTTACTCATTTAAATGTTCTCATTACTTCAAACAATATTTATTAGACATATAAATTCATGACATGGAAAACCACATTTCTGGAGATATTAATTTCTTTGCTTGTGTGCACCTTAAAAATCCAGTAAAAATACTTAAGGAAAAGTAGGAGAATCATTTTTTATACATATACATATACATATACATATACATATACGGCAACAGAAAATTTTAAGTATCTGCTCTGAAAAGATCTTTCTCTTATTAATTTTTTCACAAATACTTCGAGATCACTCCATTGCCTTGTTAGATTTCACTCACCCTCACTACAAAATGCAGAGTTTAACTAGTCACAAACACTTCACCTGGTGCTAACAGTGAAATTACCATGACTACAGAAACGGCAGAGGAGTCAACGCCCTGGAGTTTGCAGGTTGTCCCGGGATGCCTGGAGAGACCTACCAGGTCAAATAAAAGTCAAGAGATGCAGGTTGTTAAACGCTTTTTCACAAATCCCTTTGAGGGTAAAATAGAAGGGTGAGTGCTGAATGAAATTTGGAATAAGACAGACTGAAACATCCTTTGGATTTCATTTGACACACGTATGAGAAAAAAATATTCAAGTCATGTACAGAACAGAACCAAAGATGTTGAAACAGAAGATACAGACGTCACCCAATATTGCAAACTAGACATCACAAAGGCTTAGAGAGCAAATTTTACCATCAATCACTTCACTATACTAGCAGTAAAGAAGCTCCAGGCGGGTTTGCATCTTTTCAGTGGGATTAGTAATAACAGAATCTGGAATAAAGTTTCTTACAGCATCCTCATAAAAGTTCTGGTGTGCAGAGCTGTGTTTTCTGTGCAGCTGTAAGACATGGTAATGTGTGGAACACTGAACCTGGAGAAGAACTACAGGTGTGATTATCTCTGCTCTTTGAAAACAAGTTTCAGGAGCACAAATAAAATCTTAAATTTTATTTATTCACTAATCATGTAATTCTCACTGTCATTTATAAAGCATTTTTCATCCTCAAGGTAGTTTACCTGATAAATAACTTTTCAACTCTTAATTTGGTGAGAATAGTAGAAATTGGGTAATGCATACCAAAATCCTTATATATTTTAGATAACTTCAGCTGAATCCGGCCACCTCTCAGCTAGAACAGTTTGACTGGTAGGAGCATTTTCACCAGCTCTCAGCAGCTACCTTGATGACCTATTCACTCCTGGATGCAGTTCAAAGTGCAGGTCTTGTAGCACATCGTTCCGGTATAACCTGTCCCCTTGCTGTCTCTGAAACTGTCCATCTTGCCTGGAATGCACTGGGACAGCCGAGGTTGCTCAGGAAGTTTGTCATTTCAGCACTTTGCATTCCAAGGAATGGATTAGTTTTCTTTTGCCCTTAGTAATTGTTAATTATTACACACTAGCAGAAAATATTAGGTAAAGCAAGAATGATATCATTTATTTACAGTTTATTTCTCTCTCTTCATTCTGGATGCACATTTTCAGATGAACAAAAGTATTGTGAGGTGAGGTCTATTTTAATTCTGCAAGGTGAGTAATTTAAGCAGAGACCAGTGTTGACCAGCACAGCAGCATCAGAATATGGCCTTGAGTACAACATAAAGCCCAATAGGTAAGCAGAATTCTTCCCCCTAACCCTTACAACTATGATATTTTTAATGCTCTAGCACAGTTTGCTAATTCTCCTGTTGACATTTATGGGATATTTCTGGGCATACTGCATCACTATCCTGTCATGATGTTTCAACCAACATTGAATCGACTAAACTTTTCTATTAACATGCTTCAGAGTATTATTCAATACTTACATTAAATTGTATTTTTACCACGACTTAAAGAACACGGTGCATGATATCTAAAAGCTTTATTTTATGGCAATGTTACACATTCATACTTATTTATTGTTCCCAAATGCAGTTACAGAGGAGGAAGAAAGGCAATCAGTCTATCCTAAAATTAGTGGTACTGCAGAGCACAGACTGTGCCCAGCCAGTGTTTGGTGTGGTAACGGCCTGAAGAAATGCTCACTGTTTAGTGCCTCTGTTTAGTTGTCATGACACTTGTAAAAGAAACGTACCTGGACAATGTGTTTCCTTAATATAGTGAATCTCTTGCTCTCACTCTTGTGCAACCAGTCCCCACCTCCAGATACTGAGCTGAAAACACGCCACTTCATTCACCATGCTCTATATACAATTGAATTTTATTTATCAAAATCCCAGTAATATGAAAATTTCATATTTCCCGTATTTCCCATGTGAAATTTTTTTTCCCATGAAACTCTGCTAAATTTGAATTAATTATACCATTTCTTAATTAAAAAAATCCCTAGATGCAGGTCCTCCTCCAGTGGCAGTCCTCTAGTAACATTCCATGCCCTTTATGTGTTGGGGTGTTGGGGTTTCTTCCTAGTAGTCATTATGTATGGGCTTCTTTATTTTTCCTATTACTCCTGTGATTTTGGACAGTATCATCCACTTTTCCAGCTCTCCCTAAATGGAAGAATATTTAGCTTCTCTTTCTCAAAGGGATTGCAACAACTTCAGTGAATTTTGCAACTATTTATTAACCAATATTATTGGGCACTTTCATAGGATTCATTCTTTGGGAGAGGATGTTCAGGAAGGCAGCAAGGGCTGAAGATCGGATAGGCAAGTCTGTGCTTTCCATTCTCATCCCTGTCAAGAACTCATTGTATTGCATGGGACAAATAATGCAACCTCTCTCTTCCTCTATTTCTCAACTAGAAAATGAGTAAGCCAATATTTATATATATCAGAGAACTATGGAGCTCAGATAAGAGCAGTAGGGGCTGCAACCTGAATTACTCTTACATGCTCAATAATTAGGTTATCACATTATTGCTTTTTACTTTTCAGGCAGTCATCACTAAATAATTGCAGCACTCCTTTCAGGGAGGGAGATTTGAAGACATTAGGAGTAGTTAACTACTATTTGACAGAAGTTCTTTACAAAGACAACAAACACTTGCCCAGAGGCGGCAGGAATTAATGCCGTGATACAAATGTGCCTGAAGCTTCTCCTAAAAAGTCACTACGATTAAATTTTATTTCCAAGCAACATAGCTCCTCATAACGCCAACCAAAGTAAGTGGAAAAAAATCAGGTCCAAAGCGATCTAACAAGGGAGTGGTTGCTTTTAACTCACTGACTCACCATGACTATATCTAGCAATTCCAAAGAAAAGGGGGAAAACTCTATTGAAGACAGGTTATGAAATTAATGTTCCATTAAAGATCACTTCCTTAGAAAGAAATTAAAATTTACAAAGGAAAGAAACTTTCTCACCAAGCTTTTTCAGTTTATGGTTGCTTTTTTTACAGATAGGAATTAAGCTAATGGGTTATGCACTGTCTACTGCCTCGTTCTTCATGTATTTGCTTAGCTAATTTCTCCCTAAAAATATTTTGTCATCCATAATAATTTTCCATGTATGCCTCAGATAATAAGATGTTATCATATTATTTACAGAATTAGTTGTTATTACTTTTCTTGAGCTGTTGGAATGATTACATGGATATATGAATATCAACAAAACTGACCTAACAAGCACAAGATAATATCAAAAAAACAACCAACCAACCAACCAAAAAAGCCAACAAACAAAAACAAGCAAAAAAGGTAAGGATTTTTATGGAAACATTTTTTTCCAGAACTCTGTCCTTAGATTATTTCACTCTTGGGTTTTGTACTCTTCATTTTAATCTTATTTTTCATACCTGCAAAGCAGAGAAGTCAGCTAAGTCATGGCAACATTCTGGGAAGGAAGTGATAATATCCATGAAGAGGAGTAAGAAATGCTGTGTTCCCTTTATAAAGGGCAATTCCTCACCCACATGGTCATTTGGAGCTCATACGGATCAGGTTTCCAAATAACCCACATTTTGAGTCTGGAACAAACAATAATTCTGCATAACAATATGCAGAATTGAACCATCCTCAGCTCCTGTTGCTGTGATGGACTGGAAGTTAAAAAAGCTGCTGCTCATTTCCAATGTCCACTTTTATCAGACCCTTTTAACTGGTACCTGAGCAAAGAAAAGGCAAAAGGTTGTAAGATCTTTTCTAGAGGAAAATTTTCATTTAGATGAATATTAATTTAATATTGTTGTCCAGCTATAGAAGAATAATTTGCTTTTGCTTGCTCCCCACACTGAGCACACACCTAGCCAGGAAAGGACTCTACAAAACCTTCTCAACTTCTTTGAACAAGTAAGCAAAGCTGTGTCACTGAGTGACTTTTCTGCTTAACTAAGAGATGCTTCACACAACAAATAAGTGAAGTCAAGAACTTTGCACCACAACGTTTCAGCTTGGTTTCAGCTTTATCATCTGTGTGAAAGGAAAATGTGTTGTTCTTCTTAGTCCTTTCATTTGGGAACATTTACCAAGTGTTGCCTTTACTCTTTGGTTTCTACTTAGCCTTCTACTAATCACCTCAGCATTCCCAAACTTTGGGAAATCCAAAGAGCTGTCAAATCCAGACCTAAAACCAATTCAAAGTTTTATTAATTTGATGTAAAAAAATAACTAATCCTTATTTTTAGAAGCAGCACACCCAAGTAGCCTCACTGTTGGGACTGTTCTGGATTTTACAAGCCGTGTGGTTCAAATCTGTTTAGGTGGGGTGAAGGCTGGATAGCTTGTGCACACTTTCCTGCTGGGTGGTACAGCGGATTAGCTAAGTAATAGAAGTGTGTAACACAGGAACTTGCAAGGGGCAAGGATTTTTTCTAAACAGTTAAAACATCACCCCCTTTTAGTTGCTTCTCAGTCAATACACAATTTCACACACGAATGACATCCTGCACTCAGGTTGGAAATCTATTTGAGAGAGTGATGGGAGAAGAGATGAATGACTGCCTCAGGCATGAGCTTCAGGGCATGGGCATCCTTATGCTCCATGGTGTCCTGCAGTGCTAATGTGAACACCAAATATCATACCACTGTTACTTTTTAAAACATATTATTCTTAATACCATGTGTTCCCACTCAATTGTTTTGCAACAGAAACATCTCTTTCCATTGCTGTTTCCTCTGGACTGTAGCACAGATATTAATTAAAATACAGAAGTTGCAGCAGGAGAAAATGATGATTTTATTTCTCAAATAAAATTTATTTCCTTAACACCAGATGAATTCTGACACTGAAATCATTCTTACTGGAACTGTATTTTCCTCCTTCTGTGAAAGATCAATGCTTTTCTTTCTCTCAAATCCTACCTGCCATCCTCCCATAACAGGAATTTAATAAAAAAGCCTAACAAAGCAACTTCCCTGTACCTCAAAAAAACCCCAACTGCCAATGGACAAAATGGACCCAGGCACTGGTGAACATGGTCTGATGAAAGATGAGCTCAAAACAAAGCACCTCATCTAAATAACCCCCAACTGGCATGAATTACCATCATTACATTCATGCAATATTTGATACACGTGAACAGATGGGAAAGAAATCCTGCCTTTTGCATGCTACAACTCAGTGTGCTTTGGGGCATTCACTAAAGTCAATGTGAGCAGTTTTTATTGTGTTTTGTTGGAAAGCTGTCTTGGACAGCCAGTAACCAGGTGCCTGTTAATTGAAAGTACATAATAATGCTCTCAACTAAGTGCTTGTTGCTGCACTTGCAAATACATTGTGGGGATCTTGGACTTTGGTAGCCTGTGATAAATTTCCTGCTGTTATAAACTCTCTGACAGTTTTGCCTGTTCTTTCTAGGACAATTTCCAAAAAAACCCTTGAGTCAGAAAAAACAAAATGGAGCCAGGTTTCTGGAGAAGATATCAGCTGCAAGAGAGTGGTTCATCATGGAGCAGCAGGGTTTGGATGCCAGTAGGTTTTTTTCCTCTCTTTTAATACCTGACTGTAAACTGAAGATTTGTATAAAAACAAATTGTAAACAAGGAGCTTGAATGAAAGCATCTTCTAGGTTGTTTGATCAGGAGTCTGTTCAGCAGAGGGCTCTTTCTGGTGTTGGGAGCAAAGAGAATTTCAAAAAGGTATGTGGTATACCTTAAAAAAATATCCAAAAATATTCTCATGCTACATTTTGTTTGATTCTTTGTTGCCAGATCAGTGTGCATTTTCTCTCTGTGGAAATAAATTTCCAGTCTCTGATATGAGAGAAAACAGTAGTTAAATTGAAAATTGTTATTTAATATTTTTTATTCTTTAATTATTCAATTCTTTAATTATTTTATTATTCATTTCACATAAGTCACTTGTGTTTAAGCTGCCTAAAATCTCTCCTACAAAGATTTGCTGTAGCAACACATCAAGAAGCAAAATTTTTTGTTTGCTGTGTACCTAAGTTATAAACCTATATTTTACAGATTCTGACATATGTAGTCATTATTTACTTAATTACCTCTGTGTTTTTCCCTTCAAAAAGGCTGCTGTACCTTTTAGAACAGGAGAGGGAGCAAGTCTGGAAAGCCCTTTACAGGTGTTCATCCAGGTAAATTCCTTGACTGGAGCAGCACAACACACCAGTGACATGCGGGCAATAAAGCTCAGAGCTCGTAATTCCTGTATGTCCCTGGCCTTCTTAGGGTCCCCTTGGCACCCATCCACACCCAGACCATTTGTCCTTTTTCCCATGCCCACCGTACCCTGAGATATTTATCCAGGTTAGTTGTTTCACCAAACAATAAACTATCTGCTCTTGTTACAGTAAAGAGCAGGAAGCCACCTGGTTCTAAGAAGGGCTGGAGTTCCACTAATTAACACCACTAACATCACCAGAGTGACTCTTGGGAAGCACAGCAGTGGGAAGACAAATATTATGGTAATAAATATAAGCAAAAATGAGAGTACCCGTTCTATAATTCTTACAACTCGTTCTATAATTCTTACAACTTCTGGCTATTTTTGTATTAACTTAGAATAATGTAACATACTTCAACTATTTTGTGGGTATTCAAAATATTCTGTTCCAATTTTTTGCTTGAAAACAGGCAAAGAGTATATCATATCCACTTATATGGTTTGCTTCTTCTTCTGAAATCCAAATCCTTTGAATGCAATAGATTTTGAATTAGGGCTGCTTTAATAAAGCTGAGGATTTGAACCTGGTCAGTGCTGGAGATGGGAAAATGGAAGAGATGCTCATTTGGTATTACACATCAGTTTATTTCAATGAAAATAACTCTAAATTTAAGGTACTAGCCAAAAGTTGCTTTACTCAAACACTATGTTTCAATATAGCTGTTTATCTAAATCTGAGAACATTATGATTGATTAATAAGCATTTATAGTTTTAAAAATCAAGGTGTTCAGATTCTGTATTTCTTTCCTAACCATAGTGCTCACAATGATTTTAACAGCAGTATAAAAAATAAAAATATTTAATAAAAATATTTCTTGCTCCTCATGTCCCCTCCATAAGCTCAAATTCAGTCTGCTCACTGCTGCTCTTCATGAACTAAATTGCTTATAATTCCTCATTCATTCAAGTGAGAACCTTATAATCTAATGGAAGCCAATAAATTAAACAATCCAGTCCCATTGTACTTTAGCTGGCAGACTCATCATAAAGGAAATATGTCAAATCAAATAATGAGATTAAATAAACAGAGAGCTATAAGACTGCATGTAGATTGCACTGTTTGAAGCCTATTTGAAAAGGTGGGAAAATTTATGTCCCTTATATTCCATTATACACCTCTACAATCAGAAATGTCTGACACTGAATACACTCACAAATTCCTATTTGAAAATTGATATGGAAAATTTCCATCAAGGCATTTCATCAGTGCTAGCTAGTTCTTAGAGTAAGGAAGAAGGCACTAAAAAACCTGTGATTTCCCCCCCATATTAACATGTGTTGAGTTCAGCTTTTTTAGCCTTGTGCCTTTTGCTCTGGGGCTTCCCAGCAGCTCGCTGACTCTGGCATGCATCCCCAAGAGCAGAGTCGTCTGTGACAAAAAGATGTAGGAATGTAAGGAGCCAAGTTCTCTGCTGAGATAGGTTGTTTAGGTTTACTGAGCGCTGTGAAAACTTACTGATTCTCACCACATGGAAACACCCTTCATCCTTAATTGTTGTTGTATTTTCTCAAACACATTATTCTGATTTTGTATGTGTAGACTTGGGGGCATGGGGGGAGCTGCTAGATGAAACTCTTAGCCTTAGAATTTTTGAAACATAACAGCATGGTAAAGTCATCTATCCCCTCCCTATATAGTTTGCTACAAAAATGGATTATGTAATTGCCAAGAAGAGAGAGCTCCAAGTTTCTAAACTACACTTTTGTAACCAAGCCTGTAGCTGTTTTCCCACAGGAACTCATACAAAGTGAAATAACATTCTGTCTTATCCATCTTAATGATTAGATATTGCAAAGAGTATCTGTGCTGTGTACCTAGTGCAGGTAGGTGTTTTTTCTGTTTGTAACAGAGCATGAAATTGGCTTCCAAAACACACTTGGGGTAGAGTCACAGCCTCTCTTCACTGAAGCATGTCTGAAACTCCCACATCAGCAGGCTTTCTACATAGGCACTTCTGATTCATATGGCAGTACAGTCAAGTTGCAATTGGCATAAGCTCTTATAAAGGGAAAACTATGACCACATCTATCTAGAAATAAGCCCTGACTTTTCAAAACATTACACTGAATCATTAGGAGACTCTATGCTATCATTCTCACTCTTCATACGCCATGGGAAAAAACCTACCTGAATGGCTCATCACTCAGAATAAAAAGCTCCATAAGGATGTGGCCTTTCTTTTGAAAAGTGTGGGCAAAATGCTGACACAAGTGGAAAGGAAGCAATTGCTCCAGTGGAAAGCACGTGGGTGCCATGCAGGGTGCTTTTGTGACCCACACAGTGTCTGCAGCCTTCATCAGAACAAGCAACTATTCTTCCACCCTTGGAAACGGGACAAAAACTTAGATGGCAAAAAAAGTCATACAGCTCCACTCCAAGAAAATTCAGTCATAAAGGTCTAAGGTTTAACAGTCTACTACTAAGGTTTAGCAGTAAGAAAATCAGGGCTGCAAAAAAATTAATTGCCTTTAAAAGAAGTTAAAAATACAATACTAATACAACTAAAGATATCAGATACAATACTAATATAACTAAAGATACCAGCTTTAATGAATCATTGGACTTCCTGGTTATTTGACTGACTTGATCCATTTTATCTTGAAATGTTTTTATAAAATGCACACTGATCAATCTAATCAGGGTAAGACATTCGCTGAAAGAATGATTGAATTTGTGTCAGTGTGTGAGTGACAGTAACATGTTTCTGCCAATAACAGTGAAGAATAATATTAAAGAATGCAGAAGAACAAAGTGCTTGTTTCTTAAGACATAAGCCAAGAAGTAAGCATTGAGAAATGGTTAGATGTCATACTGGGAGGTAAACATTGCACTCAAAATACCAGCATCAAAAAAGTGCGCAGTGAAATACAGAGATGACAGTATTTTTGAAATTAAGAAGGAATATGTCTCTGGTAATTTTTCTTTGTCTTTTCCTTTTGTCCTTCATATTACTCAGAAAAAGTTTTTTGTTATTCAGAATCAGAATCAGGCTCCTGCTACAAAAACATTGCTGGTTTCTTAAACATTGGAAATATTTTCTGATTTAGGGTGCTTTAATAATCTGTGTAGATTAATCTGTGATGATGATTTCAGTCTTGATTATTTTCTCCCTCAAGTGGCAAAGGGTAAAAGTAGACATGTAGACACCATATTAGGGAACCCAGACTTGCTCCTGGGCCCAGCCCCCTCCATGAGGTAATCAAGCAGCACCAGCTGGCATTCCTGGTATAGACTGAGGGACTTGTGGGATACTGGATTTTTCAAATCTTATTTTTTATTAACGGAATCATCTGCAAAGGTTTGTGGATATTTATATACCCAGAGATATGGGACAGGAGACTGGAACCATCCAACTATCAGCAAGTTCAACTTTATATTCAAACCAAGCCTGACAGCAAGAAACTCTTGTTCAGAAACATGTGTTTACACAGGCTTCTGCTATTGGTTACTGTTCTTACAGGATTAGTCATGAACTCAGCAGTAGTAATGGATAACACTTTCATTTTCTATACCTCTGCAGAAGATGTGAGTGGACAGAGCCAACAAGAGCTACATGAAATTTAAAAACTCCAGGGGAAACAAGGTCACCCATGGGCAGTACAGGTGGAACAGAAAAGCTTTCAAGACACATGAGAAAAAAGGCCAATTGTGAAGAATGCCAACAAAGTGCATCATACAGCATTTTGTAAACCAACACTTCACACATATAAACCTCTGCATAAATTGTAACTAGCTGATCTTCATAGCACTCTAGCAAGCTTCTATCTCCCTTTATAGGATATAAACTTGAAACAAGCAGATGAATTGCCCAGTATGATGGACCAGTGGTATAACCAGGATTAGAATGCAACAATTCTCATTTCTCTTTCTAAAACAAAGAAGAGCATACAATTGGTTGGGCTTTCCATCTTTGCCAAACTTAAGCAAAGTTCATCTGAATACTATCCATGAGGACCACATTGAACCCAGTGGAATTCGTTTCACCCACAAACATGGCCACCTGTGGATGTCAGTATGTATTTGTCTTATACAGGACCATAAAATATTTTTTACTATTTGTTTCATTGATTTTTTTAATATCTATTTTTTAAAAGATCTTTCTGCCATCTACCATGGTGACATTTTTGGTCTGGTTTCCCTTCTTGCACAATGACCAGTTCTCCCACGTAGAGATATTTTGCAAGTACAACTCTAGCTGTTTCTAGGAGATATTCACTGCAGCATTTCTTAAAAACAGATTTGTTTTATTAAGAACTCAAACTGTCACATTTCCATACCACTGCAATCACCAGGTAACAGTGTTTTTACTTTTAAAATACCATTTCCAAGTATATCATCTCACTCTGTGACTTGTAATTCTTTTGGATAAACATATTTGAGGTCTGTGATGGTCTCCCTGGCGATGGTTGCCATAGCGCTCTACAGGATTTTATTTCTGCTCATTCCTCAAAAGCAGGACTATGGTACTCTGTGGGAGGCTCAGAGTTGCACTAGCCTAGGATTTTATTGTCTTTGCTATCTTGCCCCCTCTAGGGAATAAACTACCCACACATGCCACTGTCATCTTTACCCTAATCCACCAATTTTGCTCAAAATACATGTCACAAATCATTATCCTCCTTTTCTTAGCACCTTATTACACCTTATTTCCTTGGTTTCTACCTAGTTTTCATCTCAAGCAGAAATTATTCTCTATTAAAATTTCAGACTACTTTATATAACATCATGAAAAATACACCAAGTTTTTAAAATTTCAGTTATGTTTAAATATACTTCAAAATAATTAAAAATAAGAAATAATAAAACTACTATGATGCTAATTACTTCAAATGCTATGCTGCTCACAGGAGCAAATACACCTGCCTCAGGCCAGTTCAGCTTTATTCATATTGATAAATACCTTACCCAAAACCCCTTTTTTTCCTTTAGGAAGATGGTGCCTTTGAAGTAATAGTTCATTTCCCCTACCTTTATGTTATAAGGCACTTTCAGCAGTGTCTTGTCTAAACAAGTCAAAGCTGAAGGATCATCTAATAAAATAGGCACAGAATCTGGTTCACTGCCATTTCAAAGGCAGGCGTTCAGACTGTGATTTCTAAAGGGCATGTTTTTAATGCATTTATCACAATGAAGCCTCTCCTCACAGTAGATAGAGCAGTCCTTTTAAATTATTAAGCACAGATATATGCATGTATTATTATATAAAATAGTAGTTATTCTCTCTTCTGCAGGACTTGCACCTTCTGAGTGATTGAGGAACAGAGAAGAATAGATGAACTCTCTTACAGCACAATTTAATTTTTGAGGTTTATTTGACCTGAGGACAATTTGGCATAAAATATGCAAGAAAAAGGCAGGATGTGATTGAAAGTTATCAAAAAGGAAAAAACTCTACTAGAAGCATGGGCACAAGGCAGTGACCTTCCAAATTGCCACACAGTTGTTCAGGCAGCCGGCATTATAACACTGCTAAGCAACTACTTTGTGGCCCTAGACCCAGTCCCAAGAATAACGTGAGTAAATGCTTGCCCACACAGGGTCTTGCATCATGGACCCATCCTTCTCCAGAATCTGCAGCATGGTGTGGCAGGATGGAGATTATGGAAAGGCCACAGTGACATCCACCTGATCAGAACTGCTTGCAAAATGGCTTTCTTCAGCCCATGCAGATTTAAATTGGAGACATTGTCCTGTTCCTTGACAAATAACTTTCAAAGATTTTCTAGCTTGTAATGCAGTCACAAAAGTACAAAAGGTGATTTTGGGAAGACTAATAACCTATCTTACCACTAGTGTCTGTACTAACATACTGCTCACCTCCCTGGGCTTGCTCAGCTATAAGCAGTGGACGAAGGGTCCAACCTTTGGCCTTTCCTGTTTCTTGGTGGCAGATGGACCTGTCTACCTGAGCAGAGACTGACTGCAGAAGCTGCAGCAATTTTAAATTTAGGTCATATCCAGTGCAATACTTCTCCTTTCTGAACATTAACAAAGCTGTATTTGCTGAGTAAAAAAGGAGGTAAAAGTCACCTGCCTGCAGTGGGTGTAAGGGATGGCATGCCCTGTTAGGCATTTAAAGTTGACTAGAGGTAGTTATTGATAAAGAGCAGATCCTGTTCTGCTTCATGGCCAGGATCACAAGTTCTAGCTGTGAACCCCTGATGATCACTTGTAACTGGGGAAAAATTTTACCAGTCACCAAGCATATCATATTTGTACTGCAAACCTGTCTACATGGCACAAAGTTGTGCCCAGGAGGCAAAACAACTGAGTTTAAAATTCCATCAGCATACTGTTCAGCCCAGGATAATACACCTTGTTCCATAACAGGACAAACTGGGACATCGGTACATAGCTCTGGCACTGCAACAGGAACATTCCCTAGTGCTTCACCAGGGCAGAATTCAAACTAAAGGGAAAACACAGTGATGATAAGTCAATAAGGAAACAGTGTCATCCTTTCATAAGGATGTCAGTCAATGTTCATCCATTTCAGGTTAAAACTAGAAACTCTCCCACAATGACTTAGATTTTCTGGTTCACATTTCTAGCTCAGTCTAAACTTGCATCATTCAACACTAAACTCTCCAAAGACTCTAAAGCCTGCCTTATAAACACATCACAGCAGATTTATTGTTGGACCAACTATATTATGTGTGTCTCTTAGAAACACCCAATAAAAAATTATAAATACTTCAAAGAGGTTTTAAGTACTGATGAAACAAATGGACCCAGGATGTTGGAAAGAGCTAGGTATGGCACAGGCAGGGAACAGACAAGTTTCCTCACACGCTTTTGTCTCTAAGGCCTGACCTGCAGTAGCCACTTTTCTCAAGGGCTGGTTCCTTTCCTTTCACCATGGCAGATGTCTGCATGCGCCAGGCAACTGTCCCCAAAACATCTGCCATCAAAAAGGAGCAGGGAGGCAGCATGGCCTGGATAAATGAAATATATACTATGTGCATATACATACCTACCTGTGCTCACGTAGTGGGCTAGCCTCAGGGCTTTTGATAGCTGAGAGAGAAAGGAACTTGGTGGAACAGCCAGTGGAAAGGACCATGTGACAAAATCAAGTGTGTGGCATGAAGCCAGGGCAGACAGCAGTTAAGAGCAGAATGAAATGGGACATCTGTGACGTCTCAAGAGGACAGACACATTTAGACACTTCATGGAATAAATGAAATGGTCAGTGGTACCAGATGGCAATGCTAATTGCAAGATATAACAACACTTAACCTGTGGTGCCAGCTGGGGATTGATGAAAAAAAGACTGCACAGACAAGTGGGAGGTTGCTCAGGTGGAGCTGCTCTCCAAAGGATCAATAGGGGAGTGGAAACAAGGTTGGTTTGCCTGGCCTCAAAATCAGAGAAGCAGCAAACAAACAGGCTAAAATTTTTTAGCTGTTACAGGAAAGCTTGGGAGAATGAGGACTTCTTTGCAAAAAATCTCCTCTTCTTGGTATCCCATTTCTCTTGTTCTTGTTAATGCAGTTGAACATTCTTTGAAATTGAAATAACTTCCTTCATCCAGCTTTCCTCTCCCCCTGACCTTGTTCTTAGCCTGGCTGAATTAATTATTTAAATTAATTAAATACATATTTGTCTGAGTCAAAGCTCTTCTATACAATGTGTTAAGAAGAAATATTACATTGTTATATTAGTTTCAAGTTTAAGAGATTTTACCTTTCCATCTATGCAGATCTTCCCTGTTGAGAAGACCAATTTTCTGTGTTTACAGGGATATCTTCAGCACATAATTGTCATCAAATTTCATTCACTCCTCCTTCAGGAAAAGACCTTGATCTTCATACTCTCCTATTATTTCAAAGAATTTTTTTTTTAATACAAACAATATTTGATTATTTTTCCAATTATTTACATTCTTCCCTTTCAAACCTTTTGTCCTTGTCCAATAGGATTTCTACATACTCACAATTCCTGGGATATTTCCTCTGTGTCTGCCTGTTCCAGGCTGAACTGGCTTTTGGGGATTTTACAAACTTCTACATCTATTCCTAGCAATACTGGCTTCACTGTCTCTGCTTACTGATCTTATCATAAGCCATTTACCGTTTCCATTTTATCCTTCAATTAGAGCCTTCTTCAAACCCATTCTTTCACATTCCTTCCCTAGGTTGTATAAGAGAGAGGTCTTTAATCTCCCCTTTTCTCTAATTGAAGCTGTCCTTCCCAGCGTGTTTTCCACTGCAATGCTCTGGTTTTCATTAAGCCATGACAGCAATACTCCAGTTGCTGTTGCTTTCTCTTTAATGTGGTTTTGCAAGAAAAATAACAACTTCTTGTCTTTTCATAGAACATGGAAAGAAAGTTTTAAATTATTAGCCTCATAAAATACAGCATTGCAGTACTGATGCCACATAAATGCTAGGGTAAGGAAAAATAATCTCCTGTTTTTAAGTCCCAAACAGGCAATGTATTACCAAGAGTTGCTGCCTGGTTAGGCTGTGAAACATCAATACCTTCCACTGTAAATGGAATGATTGCAGGGCAACCCTGATAGGTAAGAAAAATTAAAAGGTAGAGTTGGGAATAAAATGCGCAAAGGTTTCTTGAGTCATGTAATTGTTCTATCCAGGAGCACACTTAAACAGTCACAAAATCCTGGTCCAGATCTGCATAGATGGAGGAGCTGAGACAGTCCCACCAATAACCCAGTGTAAGTTGAGAGCAGATGTTAATCATTCAGACTTTCTTCTCCACTGGAAACGCACTGACTAGCAGCCACAGACATTTGATCAGATTAAAATTAGACAAGTAATGGTTGTTTCCATAAGCAGGAGGT
The DNA here is from genome assembly GCA_020086605.1 of Lanius collurio. NCBI lineage: Eukaryota > Metazoa > Chordata > Aves > Passeriformes > Laniidae > Lanius > Lanius collurio. Next base: position 16,717,360 of record JACBWW010000020.1, on the reverse strand, counting down.
CTTAGCCTACAGCAAACTGCAGAGCTCTGCTATTATCCACCAGCCACAAAGCTAGCAGTTTCTCAGACAGCTCTCACAAGCAGTGAGCAAGATAACAGAGAAAGTTCCTAGCCTGACTAGTGTCAAATGTGCAAGATTGCCCATGCTTTTGTGCTGTGCTGTTTCTTATGATTACACTTGTAGACTGCTGTGTTTGCTCTGAGACAAGGGATGAAAATGAAAAGACATTCTCAATGTGTGCTGTAAATCGCATACAGCTGTTGGAGTAGGATAACACCTGCTTTTCTCATAGTTTGTTTTTAGTAAAAAAGAATAAAAATAAGCAATTCTTGTTTCTAAGTGGGAAGGAAGGAGAAAACAAACTGAGGAATGAAAAGCAATTAAAAGCTTCTCAAGAAATTTTCTCCTGTTTGTTCTTGCCTTCTTCCAGGATGAGATTTCAAAGCCAGAGCTTACAGATCAGCTTGAATTGGAAGCAGAGACTGTGTCTGTGTTCAGTTTAATTAAACTCAGTGTTACAGTGAGATGTGATACAAAACCAGCTGTTTCTGACTCATATGATTCAAAGCAACTGCAAAAGCTTCAGGGTGTCTCTGAGATGTTTCCCAGCCCGACACAGGTGAGAACAGGGTATTTCTGACTATGTCATGGAAACTGGGTTACAAGTCCTTCAAATAACAGGAGCTTTCAGGCATGTAAAGGATTGACCATCTTCCCAGGTATAATTCCTTTGACCAATTTCCTTCTTTGTAGATCTATAAATACTTAGACTTTTTCAGTTTTAGAATGTGATGAGTGAGTAACTTCCATACCTGCCAACCAAAAAAGGGCCTGCCAGCTCCAATGGCAGTGGGAGCCCATTTCTCCACAGAGGCCCTTCTTCTCAGTGTGAGGGGTCAGATGAGGTGTGTTTGTCTGGGTACACTGGGGAGTGGGAACCCAGACCGGCTCCCAGGTGCCACACATCGTGGATTTAGGTTCTCTCTACTTTGGTATGTCAGTGGCTCTGACCAAAATAAGGACAGTGTTGTACTGTGTTCAGACATCTATACTGGGTGCTAAATTCAGATTAGCCAGAAGTCCTACATCTCAGCATGATTCACTGCCAAAATTACTGGGTCTGGAGCCACTTCAATCATGGCCAATTCAGGAGCTCACTGACCATGGCATCCTTCCTTGTGACCTTCTCCTCTTCTGTTCCTCCTAATGGGCACCCTAGTGTATAACAGCACATCTAATGAGACATCACCCCAGGATTTTGGAATAAATAGAGCTGATTGAAATTCAGAATTTCTGTACTATAAGGAGGTTCTGATATTTCAAGTTAATTCTGGCTGTCAATCAAAGTTTGCGACAAAGTATGTTTGTCATGTTTTGAAAGTATTTTAAGGATTTTCTTTTGGACTCTGTAAATTTTTTGTATTAATTATATTTATAGCACTGTTTATCTGAATCATAGCTTTTTACCTTGACTTTAAAAGATTAAAATTTTAAATATTTAGAAAGTTAAAACTATTAGAAGGAGTGTCAGTTCTAAAGGATAAACACAAAAGTTACATTTGGGAAATCAAGAAAGAAAAAGTTCACCATTATTGGAATATATCACTGACTTATTTTAAAGTGATATTTCACATGACAGGCATTAAACAAACAAACAAACAAAAACCACCACAAAACCCACCAAAAAAAAAAATCCTAATTATGAAGCAGCATTTTCTGATTGCTAAATACTATGGCAGAAATTTTTTGTTCCACTTCAAAAAGAGTGCTGATGATGTGCTTCTGTAAGTCCCCTTGAAATATAATTTGGAACCAGGGACATTAACAAAAAAGGTTTTTACAGAAAGAATGCTGGTCTGAGGAGGATTTCAAGATTTTGAGCTTGCTGCTCTGGCTCTTGATTTGGATTTTTCCAAGTTTTTTTTTGCATTTGGCAGCACTTGCCTGGGTTTTTCCATGGTCATGTCCATTGACTTTTCTGAAAGAAGACTATGTGGAGCAAGTAGAGCAACACCCCAGTTGCTTTCTTTAAAAGAAGTGACCACTATAGGAAGTCTCAAATGTAGTATGGGTCACCAAATTTTTATAAATAAGGCTCTTCACTGTGCACTGTCAAGTAACAGGTTTAAGTCATGCTGGATGGTAAGTGCTGCACAAGGATTAATCTAGTTACAAAACCTGATCATTCTGGTTTGTATCTGGAAATTTCTCAAAGAAAAGACAGACCACTTTGCTTTTTGTTCCCAGTCACCACTACTTTATCACGCTGTTCCAGATCACTATTTTAGATGCTAAAGAATTTTGTGGGCTATAAAAGTAGCACTGTGATTTAAAAAAAAAAAAAAAAAAAAAAAAAAAAAAAAAAAAAAAAAAAGGGTGTTTTTGTCAAAAGATCTAGTTTCTTTTAAGTTATTGCTATAATTTTATTCTAAAGAGATTCATTAGCATTTTTCTCGATTGTTATAATTTAGAAGTATTATAAACCGGGGAATGATGACAATTAAATAAACCAGCCTATTATTATTAGTTGTCTTTTAGCCTTTAAGTACAGAGCAGATTTCAAATACCTGAATAATTAAGCCAATGGCAGTTTTACTAAGGAACTTCAGTTGTGACTACTTCGTTCTTAAGGCTTAAATTTTGCTCAAGCCTACGTAGCCATTCCATGTTCATAAAAAAGTGCCACAATATCCTCTCTCCTGCTTAGGGAAATCTGTATAAACTGCTGCACATTCTAACCACAGCCAAGAATCCCTGAGGCTGGGAGGTGACTCTTCCATCCTCTTCCCATAAGCAATGTGCTGCATTGGAAACATTCCCCTGAGACAAAGTCTGTTGTGTTCTGCCATCGCTGGTAGTTGGGCTGTGCAGCCTTCATGCAGGTATCAGCTGCACCTTCTGTCCTTTTATTTTCTGCTGGAGTCATTTTCCTTCCCAGCCTGGGCTACTCTAGGGAGATGGCAGCTGGGGAAAAAAAAATTCTTACCAGGTTTCTGCAAATATGAAAATTAAATAAGAGCATAATGAATAATGCAAATTTTAGCTTGAGTCAATGAGCAAACAATACAGCTCAGGAAGCAGGCAGATAGCAATGGGAGCTGTTAACACCATGGTAGTGGTTGTTTCTTCTGCATTGACCAAAAAAATGTCCTTTTCCATGAAACAACTGAAATGGCAATGCAGCTGGGGTGGGAGGTGTTCATTGCGAGTCCAAACCAGACTCCATGATTTCACTTAAGCTTTGGTACCACAAGGGCAATTGAGCAATAGTTAATTTAAAGTGTAGATTAGTGCATGCCACATAAAGCACGTTACAGGACACATGGAATAATTTCAGTGTTAAGCCATGGTTCATGTGCTGTGACATTTTATTTCCAGGTAAATTTTGACTTTTGATCCCTCTTTAATTTTTCAAATTGTCACCAACTGTTTGTTATGTTGCAAAAGTGCTGTGACTGATGGCAGGATAAGGTCAAACACGGTGTGTCAAGCTTTTTTATTTGGAGGAATGCACTTTCTGATGCAAGTGACCTCGAGCACCACTCTTAGTCTTATAATGAACTACATGTTTTTCAGTGTGTCATAGCATGCCTTTGGTTCGTTCAGACAGTGGTTAGAGATGCTTAACAGCTTTAAATGTCATCATGATTATCCATTTTGTACCAGTGCTTTGATGTTAGAATCTGAACCTTTGTTCATGGGGAAAAAAAACAAACAGAAAACCCAACAAAAAAATCACAAGAGTAGAGCTGTATCCAGCTCACACTTTTGGATCCCACTCCCTATGACTATTGCTTGACTGCATAAAAACACGCTCCAGGCTTTGGTGAACAAACATACCATACCTAACATAGCTTAAATAAGAACTCCTTCTTCCCTTCAACTTTGTTTCCCTTGCAGAGTACAAAAAACGTCCTCCTTTGTACACCAGGAACTGCAGTCCCCAGCTCAGCTCTCCTGAAAAGCTTCAGATGCCTGGTCAGGCCTATGTAAAGAGTTTAACAATCAGGAGAGCCAAATGGTAGGGTCACAAGGTGCACTGCAAAAAGGTGTTGTATATCATACACACTATATCTTCCTGCTTTGTTACTTCTCTTACAGCCAAAGATGTCAAACACTAGGCCCATTTTTTAAACACTCATCTGTCTCCATATGAAAAGTGCATCTTCCATATTACTTTACAAATCAGTTAATAACTTTATATACATCTTTGTTCTTACTGTACCATGTGTTTGTTTTTGAACTAAGACACTCACCCTGTCAAGCTATTTTTTGGGCTATATGTGCTGACATGTGCTCAAGTGAGGAGCATCCTCTGTTTATTCAGTCTTACCCAGATCCTTGTACCTCATTTGTAGCAAATCATAAAGCACAGGCTGAAACATGAAAATGTTGTAATAGGGGTGTCATGGTTTGGTATCACCTTCAAATCCACATTTAGCTATTTGTCATCTTCCCTTTGCTGCTCAGAGTAACCATTTCGGGGCTGTGCTTGATTCTTGACAGCCTAGTATGGATTTTGCTCTCTCCCAGTTTAATAAATTTATCACATCAGTGCTTACCATTTCTTTTCCCCACAAGAACCTTAACAATATTTACATATTTTTACTGAAATTATCTCTGAAGTTGAACTCTTTCTCCGTCATGGGATCAGGAAAGTAACATTTGATTTTTAAAAACCAACTGGATAAAAAAAATATTCAAATTAAAAAGAAAAATCTATCTGGCAAAATAAAACATTGCAATCAGAAAATGCAATGGAAGAGGTAATCACTATGCCTATATAATGGATATTAATAGACAAGAAACAGACACCACTTCTCTGTTAAAGTAGTCTGATGGTATTTTTAGAGTTCTAGAACAAATTTTCATTATTTAAATGGAGAAGGATGGCTAACATGTGGTATATGTTTATCTTTAGGAAACATGTACTACCAGGAAATAGAAGCACAAGATCCAAGATGATTTTCCCTCTAGTTGCATTATACACATATCAAAATAAAGAATAACCCAGGTAACACCACATCACATACAGAGAAAGGCTGGATTTTAGTTATTTATATTCATATGACTACTAATTGGCAGGGTGATGGTGAATGTGTTCCATTAGGGAAGCTGGCAGAAACTGTTTGAATATTCCATTTATTCTCCTTTCTCTTGACAGTGAACAAGGAAAAAGAAATATAGAAGTATACACCATTAAAAACACACTAAGAAAATTAGTTAAGGAAGGCTGGTTTATTTGTGATAGGATAATTTGATTATGGACAATTAAATTTTAATGCCCATTTAAGTCAGGTTATGTTGTCCACTGACTTGTCAGATTGACTGATAGCCAATGCCAAAATATCATTTACCACCACATTTTCACTTGCCAGGAGCCAGAGAAACTGGCTATCTAATCCTTAAACTAACTAGCTGTTTAAAATGTAATCTCAGATTAGGTAAACCCTGTGTGTGTTTATTTTTGCTCTCTGAGTGAGTCTGCTGGTTGTAACAGGACTGCTCACGTACATCAAGCTGGTCGTGCTCTGCAACGAAGAGCCCTGTGCCCACTTCTCTGCATCACACCAAAGACCAGACCTCAGCAGCAGAAGAATGTGATGTACCAGCCAATTTACAGCTTCCTATCATAGTAGCACAAATTCAGTTGGTCTTCCCCAAGCATGATGGTCCAATGCCAAACTTCCCTTGACATAACCCCTGGAAAGAATAAGAAAGGGGAAGAACGAAGACACAGCCAGGACACAAAGAGCTTGGGAGACACGGTTTGACCATTTCTGCTGCTGCTGAGACTTAGACTGGACAGGAAAACCCCTTCTCCTACTGTGCAGTAGGACTTTCCTACTCCACTGCTGCCCCATGCTTCTTGGCCCATCTCCCAATGCAATCTGGGTTCAGTCCCATGGGGCTGAGGTGGTTTTGCTGCAGCTCCCACCCTTCTGATGCCAAAAACAGCTGTCTGCCTGCACCTCCAGTGTCTTCATATCAAAGTGGGTCTTGCTTACTTAACACCTGCAGTGAAGAGCAGCCAGGCCTTTTTGTCTAGCAGCAGACACAGACCCAGACATGTCAGTGCTATTATGCATGTCCGCATTATCAGTCTGTGCATCCCTGTCAATCTGGACATGTGCTGGCCCTACTGGATTAACTGTGTCTGTGTGGCACAGCAGCAGCTTTGCTATGTCCTAGTTCTGGAGCAGCCATGCATGCATGATCTGGTTATCAGACATATTAATCCTATCTGGAGGCGGCCATTTTATTTGCTTTCTAAATAAGACAGCTGATCACAGATGGATTACCTTTATCCTTGTGCATAATAGCATGACCTTTCTGGACTGCTATCTAAATATTTAGGGTTGGTTTTTTTTTTTGGCACAGTGTCATTTTCTTTGCTTCAAACAAAGAGATTATTAAACACAAATACATTTGAGATGAATGCTCAAGTAAGAGTAAACTCATCATTCTCTTCAGTGAACAAACACAGTGGAGACCTGATGAGAGCAAAAACTGTTGTAGTCTGAAATGCATTCATTACTAGCTGAACATATGCTGCAATTGTTACTTCCATTTATCACTGCCTGGTGGCAAAGCAAGATTCATGACTAAGCAGTGCTGGGGATCTCATAACATCCTTCTCTTTTCACAGTCACAGCCTTCTTACAGCTGTCAAAATTCAAGATCTCGCGTCACATAGGTTTGAAAACCTGAAATGTACTTGGGAAGTTAAAAATCACAGAGATGTTTGCAGGCCTTCTCAGGTCATACGAGCCCACTCTGTCCACTGGGTGTTCCTTTCACAGTCCCATTCAATAACCTCATTATTAAATGTAGAATAGCAAATAGACAACAGTAATGAACAACCCATTCTGGCATTGAAGTAAAGCAACATTTCAAGAATATTCTTTCAAAGGTACCTTAGGTGTAGATCTCTTTGGTCTGAACAGATGTTAAAAGATTTGGTTAGTTCTCCAGCTGTGAACCCCTTGCAAATGCATCATTTAATAAGAAACTTTTCCATTTTAATCTAAGACAGATGGTGTGCCAAAAGGGACTGTGTCAGTCTAGCCTAATGACACCAATAAAGTGGTAATTATTTTCTTCTGTGCTTTTCCACTGCTTCAGTGTATTTGATGCTGTTGCTGTATTTGCTGGCTCTCTTCAGTGTTTGATACGAAATTCCTCAGCAATGGAGAGTAATTCAGGCTGCATATGGCAGTGGCAGAAAACTAAGACACGTTGAGAAACTGGAAATGAAAGAAGTGTTCCATTTCTTTTGATGAAATTTTGGCAGGGGAAAAAAACCAGACATTTTCAGAGGAAATGGTATACTGCTTTTCAATCTGTTCTTTACTAAGTAAAGACTGAAAATTTGTTTGCTTTCACAATGGTCATTGTTGTTCAGATCATGAAGCAGGAAAGCATCAAAAGCAAAGAGGAGCTAAATTCAAATTGCTGAGAGAAGTAAAAGCAGAGTAAAATTTGGAGTCTGGAAAACTTTAGGCAAAACCAGATAAAAAATAAAAAAAAAAGGAAAAAATATTATGGTGCACAGTAATGCAACTAAGACAGAAACACGTTTGTGAATAATGGCTTATATCTGAGGGGAGACAGGATGATACAACATACACTGTACACTACAGTCTTAGAGTAGTAAAAGTGGGATCAGTTATTTTGAGATTTCTTCCATGTCATAAAACTCCGAATCATGTCAGAAGATTTAATAGACTTGTATGTTGACAAGAAAGCAATATTCCCGTTCCAGTATTAAGAGCAGGAGATCTGTTTCCTAGAGATCTGTTGGACAAGTCAACAACATGTGAAAGATAAGTGAGGAGGAGACTGCATCTCCACAGCAGTGTTAGAGAGTGAGGAAAGAAGCAGATTATGCCTTGTGCTGACTCCATAGGAATGTGGCACACACTGAGCCAGGCTGAGGAGGAGAGTGCAGATGGGGAAGGTGGGAGGTTTGCAGACATGTGAGTGTAGCTGTGGATATGGAGGAAAGGTGAGAAACCTGCAAAGGATCAAGATGAAGAGGGCAGAGATTAAATTCTGAAGAAGGAAGGAATCTGGTTCTGCTGATTTACTTGGGGTGACTGCACAGACAAAAGACACTTCTCTGTCCCCACATGACCTTTGTAATTTATCCCCAATCTGTGCTGTACCTTTGAAAATGCCAATTTCAGAAGGTCTTAAGCATGGCCCTTTTTTGAAGTATTTGTTTCCACTGGTCAATTTTGTATAATTGAAGGATTCTTTTGCCCTGAATAAATACATTGACACTATATATCTTTCTGTTTATCATACACATCTTTGCATATGTAAGAAACCACAGACATCTTCCTTTGGGTGGGAAAATCAGTCAAGTTTGTATTAGCTGGAGTAAAAAAAGGTTAATAAAAAAGCAGTTTACCAATGATTAGGCAAAAACCTGATCTCATTTTGACTTAAAGCACAGGCAGGCAACCCTTCAAACTGAGTTGTACAGAAGGGCTCCTGCTCTCACAGAATTCACTCTGTAGAGCAGGGAGAACAGCTTGTCATAAGGGCTCATGGACCATCATCTGTTGTGTCTTCTAAAGCAGCCTCAAGAACTGGTAATTCATCACACTGAATTTCAAGTTTCCTTCAGGAGTTCACAGCCATCACCCCTGTTGTGTCCTCTTTTCCTCTGAGACCACTCAGCCACACACATCCAGTGCCAAACCTCGGTGAGGATGGATGCTACAGCCCTTTAAAGCAAAACTCAAGAGAAGTTAGTAAGCTGCATCTCACCCCGGGTGAGCAGAAATGTGCTGAGATACATTCTGCTTCCTCCTGGATATTCTGGCACAGTCACAGAGATCTGTCCAAAGTGGTTCCTACCGTCAGACCATGTAGATCAAGATCAAGATGTAGGTTATTTTTACTGGCCAAATATTATACCCTCTGTCATCACTTTCATACCCTTCTGTCACCTTTCTCCTCCTACACTTGCTCTTAAAATTGCATTGCCAGTTGAAGTTACCTTTAGGTTAGAAGTATGAATGAAGTTAGAACCATGACAGTGATTCATATATGAGTAATACTCTCTAGCTATTTGAAAAAAAATCATAAAACTAAATTTCTTAAGACAAATGTTCCATACATACCAATTTTTCTCGTATTAAAAAAAAAACCCTCATTGTTTCTGTTTCTACTATAATTTGTCATCTTTTTTTGCTATCATCATATAACAGCACACTTTCTGGTATAGCATCATCAAATGTTCTATGTCAACATCCCCTGAAAGCAGCATTTTTTAATTTTAGTGTGAATGTTAGTTCAAAGATATCACAATGTCACATCAATAGACTACTGAAGATCCAGCAAAAATTATCGTATCACGCAATTTAGCTCTGCTTTCTTGGTTAAATTACCATCCTATTGCAACCACAAAGTGAAAATGTCATAAATAATAACAGAATAAAGAAAGCAGAACAATTTCTGAGGTAGAATAATTTATCAGGACATTAATTTAGAGCAGACACTAAATGCGAGAACAATGTGTAGCAAACACTATGAAAGTTGGGTTTATTCAGAGCCTTGCAAAACCTTAGAAGAGAACAGCTTTCAAAAACAGACAGTGGGATGTGCATAAAGGAATCTTTTTATTTGAATAAATATGTCTTGATAAGTATTTATATAAGATTATGAAATCAGACAAAACACAATGCAGAGTGTTTTCATCCTTATTGGAGTGGTGCCAATCTTTTCAGGAAGGTAAAATGCCATTTGAAAATGGTGTAATTACTTCATATATGGAGTATCGGCTTCATATTGACTGACTTCAACTAGAGCCAAACTAGAGCAATGCTGATACTGTGGGACTTTCCAAAGAGAGAAGACAGCGTTACCAGTTTAGAGACAGCACTGACAGTCACAAAACCTGGCTGCAGACCTCAGCTTTGTCATTGAAATCAGTCATGGCCATGAGAAAGTTATTTAACTTCTTTGTACTGGAATTCATTCCACAAGCTGGCAGTGCACTACTAGCCTCCCTTCTGATTTGGGACTAGACCAAGAGGTCTTACAATAAAGTATTTTTCTTGATGCACTCAAATTTTACTGACACATTCATACAATTTTTTATTTGCTTCATCCAAGTTTGTTCATAAATTTCTGTACTATAATTATTTCCCTTCTCCTTTCTCCCTTCTCTTTCAATTAGTTCAAAATGAATTTTAGTGACATTGCCTTCAGTGGAAATAGGATCAGAAACTTTGCTAGAAATTTCTGGCACTTCTGTGGAAATGTTGGAAACTACCATGAAAAAATTATTCTTGGAGGACATAGGAAGCAGAAAGTGTTATTTGTTTTAAAAGTCATACAATTTGTAAGCCGTGTGGTTCGTTATGGTAGCAAGAAGAGAGATTCCTTAATAGACCAAATGGATGCTGTCAAATTCTATGTTTAAATATTTAATGTAATTTAACTGTCTAAGAGTATCCCATTCTAGGTTGTCTGGATTTCAGGGCACATGAAATCTGATCAGACACGGACTGCATGTAACAGTAGGCTCCCAATAGAGCAGTCAAAATGTGACACAGATGGCAGCCTTCTCTAGAGGGATCTCTCTTCAGGAATAATTAGTTGGTGGCATTACTGGTCAGAAAGACAAGAAACATTAAGTGATTTCACATTCTCTGATAAGTGAGCACACACACAGGGCTTGAATTTCACAGGAACTATTCATGTTGTGACCACGACTTTAGGCCCAACCTTTAAATAGCAAGTTGCTTTAACTGCATGAGAAGTCTGGTGGTTTGGTTTACAACACAGGAAAAAAAGTGACACAAACTGCTACTACTGTAGCAAGATGGTAATTTATAGTATTTGAACACCTGCAGAGCAGTTAAGATAATTCCCAAATAATATTGTATAATTTTCAGGAACTTCAAAGACTGGAAATTTTGACAATGCCATTTTAAGTGTGTGAGTGCATTTACAGGCCTTTTTTACCCTCTCTCCTGCTCTCAAGGGTGTTTAGCAAGTTTAATATCACAATGTACCACTGGAAAAAATAAGACTAACACACCTGCCTGCAGCACTAGGCAGCCACATCTCTCCTATCTCACTATATTTCCCCTGAAATTTACATGGAGACATAGGAAGACTACGTACATAGTATGGTTATCGAAATTCTCCCCTCACAAAAATCACCAGTACTTCAGACTCAGATGTGTTAATCAGTGAAAGAAAAGATAGACCATCCAAAAGCCTATAACCATCACAATTTCCATTTATTCCTTTCTCCTTAAAGGCTTTACTGTGTTTACCTGCACTGTTTTGTCTGATTCCTCGGGTATAAAATCTGCTGACACTAATGTGTACTAATCTTAAAAAATACAGGCACATTAAAGGCACTGAGCTTCAGCTATTGCTTTCTGAAAGCTTCCTCTGCACTACTGCACTAATCTAGTTGGAGAAAGAAGTCTTCTCATAAATGAGAACAACCTCATTGCTTTGACAAACTGCATCAACATTTCTAAAACAATCAGTGCTCTATATTGCAAAAAAGTAACAATGCACTGCTCTGGAGGACTGATATTGGCATCAGTGAGAAGAAATATATGAAGTTCTCTGCTGGGCTGAATTAATGTGTTCTTATTGAATCCAAGCTTCCTTATGAAAGGTTAACTTATTTTCCATGTATCACAGTACTGCCTCTTCTGTACTGGCAGAAATGAAAATCAAGGTAAGTGGCCAAATTAAAGTGCAGGCACTCAGACTCCACAAGTCCATTTCCTTCCCTTCTGTACCACCATATTACCTGTACCATGATAATTCTGCTTATTTATCTTGCAAGCACTTTTTAAGAGGAACAGGACTGACAGTGGTTCACATCTCTGGTAAAAGCTTCCAGATGTATCTGATCACAGGCTCTTTTCTTGCAAATGGCAGGTTAAACCAAGGATCTAGACAGCTCAAAGTACACATAGTCCAAAACACACACACAGCCATAAGCACATGTGCACAGTGGTGGGTACACTCACAAACTCACTGATGGTGGTTTTTGTTTATCTGGCTAGTGGGTCTCCCTGAATTGTTACAATCATTAAAACGGCTTCTTGGCAAATGCAAAAATTTCAGAAGTCTGATCCAGAGTCTGACCTACCCTCTCACCCCACCACAATTGTAAGTAAAACAGAAAGAGTGACAGTGTTTTATAGTGTAAAACTTAAAGTATTTTTGAAAGACAGTGAAAGGGACAAAAACACACTTTAATGTTTTGGCTTGTTACTTTCAACCACTTGCTGTTTACTTCCAGCATTCAACACAAAGCACAACACTGTGATACTATGCAGTAAAAAATATTCAAGAACCATCTAGACACAATCCTGTGCAAGGTGTTCTAGGATGACCCTCCTTGAGCAGGGAGGTTGGACAAGATGATCCAATATAATTATTTTCAATCTTACCCATTCTGTGATTCTGTGAAAGGAGACAAAAAATAGAGCTTGGAATCACCTGCGTGTGAAGCTGTTAGAACCAAAACAGAAAACCCTATTACCATGTAGTTGTAGAGATGATAAGGAAACAATAGTGTATCATTATAGGAAGTTCTGCTGATTGTAATTAGACAGCAAGTAATTCCCAAGGAATATGTAATTCAAGGGCTTTCAGGGTATGTACAATGCTATGTGATGATCTAAAAGCCCTTTTCCCCTGTGTTTAAATTAAGACAGCTGCTTTGCACTTTAAAGTTAATTACAAATCACCATCAGTTATCAAAGGTGTGTCAGTTTTATCTGCATTAGAAATGCATTATGCCAGGTAAAGGTCGTTTACATTAGAGACGGGAGTGCAAAACAGCATGTGTGTTGCTGGCTATGTGGTCTGAGATAACCCACTTTGCTGTCTGAGTAGTTACTTGTGTGTGGCACATTTTGATACTTGAGCAGAAGTTGTATTAGAACCACAGCCAAGAAAAAGAAGTTAAAATAACTGCAGGATGCTTATGAACATAACACTGACTTTTCAGGTAAGTTTGTGTGAGGAAAAGACCACACACACAGAGCAGCCCTTGAAGTATTTCCTTTCTTCTCCTGCTATAAAAGAAACAAAGGCTGTTTGTGTGTCCTCAGACACTTCTCAGCAAAGCCAGTTATTAGTAGTAAGGGCTCTCATTTGGATCACTGCAACCCTCTGACACTTAGTTGACTGCTTTCTTGATGATATTTGTGCTTTGCTCATAGGTGTACCTGCTAGAGCTGCAGATAAATGTTGATCTGTGTCAAATTTATCCCAAAGTGAGGCCATTTTCTCTGATGCACAGGCTGATAAAGAGAAACATAAGATGCTTCTAAGAGAGACAAAATCTAGTCTGTTTTTTTTTCTCAACAGCTCTCTCCAGTAATTTTGCTAAAATTCTTACTTTGACTTAGGTGCAAAAAGAGTGGTGGACCTTGTCTAAAGGCAGTATGTACTGCCTGGAAAACCTGAGCCAAGATGTCAGTATTTTACACAGAACCTGGGGCCAAGGCAAGGGAGCTAGAGAAAACTAGAAAGGGCTTGAAATCACTGTGATCATTGCTCCCTTTTTCCAAGTTAAAAAAAAAAAGAAAAAAGAAAGGAAATTTTGGCAAAAAATCATCTGTTCTGGCTGTTTGTCCTCTACAAGGTTGGATGGAGAATTTCACCCAGTAACAGTAATGCATTCTCTGCAGCAAGTTGCAAGCCTCCTGCATGAGCTGAAGCCTCTGCTTACAAAACACTATCAAGATCAGCTGAAGCACATCAGCCAAAATCCAACATCTCATGTAAAAGTAAAGTTATGTTTCTCTCTGGAGGATCCTGAGCAAATGTGCTTTGAAGAAGAGACACCTTTGTAACAGCGGTATTGTTACCTACCTTCCCTAAACATAAACTTCCTTCCAGCAAGAAGATGGTATTGCAGTAACAGCAATGCTTCTGCTTCCTCTCCTGCTGTCTCAGAACTCAGGCACACATTTTCTTGAACCACCATCCTTGTGCATTTGCACAAGATTATACACAGTTTTACTCAGCTCTTTGGAAAAGTGCGGATTTCCATGCAGACTTGAGGAAAGACAGACAAAATTCAAATATAGGTGTTGAAGTCGAGGAGAAATAACCAGGAATATTTCCCAGTTCAAGCACTGTTTTCTTCCTAGCATTTTCTCAGTTTTTCAAAGTAGTTGCATATGAATAAAAGCATCCATATCCCAGCTGGCCAGTATCTGCAGTTACTGTGCATTATTAAACATTTATGGAGGAGCAGCTTCCAAGAAGACTGAGTTGAACACAGGAGGTGCATTTTCATCTAGGGTTACCTCAGAGTCCAAATGTCAGTCAGCTTGATCCATATCTTGGAAGCTAACTGTGGCTGCAGCTTTTATAATTCACAGAAGAACAGCATAACTTAGTCTTGACTGACTTTTAAAAACTATTGCAAGGATTTTATGTACATGCTGCCACCTTACACTAGTTAGTGAAAGCCAAAGCTTCAAAAAGCCTGAACCCACCTCATTCCTCAGCTGAGAGGCCAAGACTAGGTTGTTCAATACTCACCCTAATCCATTTTTCAGAGGTACCTTCTTCCCGTCTTCATCTAAAGCCCAGAGACTTAGCTCTGGATAGGGTTTGAAGCAAGTGTGGATGAAGGTGTGGTGGTTACAGCCAAAGTAAGAGCCATCGGTGTAATCTGTATAACAATTGTTGCCCCTACCCCTCACTGCTATGCAAATACTCTCAGTTTTGAACTGCTGTGTGTTCCTGAGAAGCTGCCAGCAAAGTTTAGCTGTCTCTTGATAAGCTCCTGAATTCTATAATAAAACAGCAAGAGCAAAATGTACTCTGGATGATGGCCTAATGTAAAACTGTGGCACCAAATTTAAATCATAATGTTACTGCCTTTTTGGAACATTTTCCCACTTTAATGTGCATGTCAGCTGGGATAAAAATATTGAGCAACAAGCTTTGAACTATTTTGGTGCTCTGTTAAAGTGTTTGAACAATACTGCCATGCCAATTTATCTACATTTTATAATAATCGGTGATTTGGAACAAATTATCTTGTAAACACAGCATGTCGGAACCAAACAAGTTCTTTTCAAGATATTCTAAATGAAAACATATTTAAGTCTATTGTTATTTCTTTTAGTACAATCACCATGGAAACAATATAAAACTCACTTAAAATACTCATTCTTTCTTAAACGCATTGTGTTGCCTAAATGATACATGAATTGAACATAATTGGTTTGGTATTTCAATGGTCAGTCACAGAACAACATGTCCTTTGGAACATGTTATGCCTGAGTTAATTGCTGCATTTAGTGTATGTGAGATGTAAGTTTATACCAGCTTTGTTTTGAAAAGAGAATGGAGCAAAATTTTTAAAACTCTAATAGATGTTCTAGGTTACATATGCCTCAATTCACTGCAAAGTTTTAAAATTCCAGCAGAGAAAAAGCTAGTGAGATCCACCCCTATAGCAAACTCAGCTGAAATAAATGCAGTTACACTCAAAAGTAATAGTTTCACTAGCTTCAGGGCTAAGACATATTTTCAAGGATGTTGTTAGAGGTGTAGCCACATTCACAGATCTCGGCGTATGTGATGACCCCGAGCACAGCGTTTAAGTGATTACTGGAACCTGACATATAAACTCTTTCCCAATATACTCCATGGGAGATGAGTGGTAAGGAACAGTTCCTATGCATACACAATTCAGTCAGACTGTTTTAGACCTGCCAGATTCCAGGTACAAGTGCTGTATTTTTTGTATGCACACTTGTGCACATACAGAGGAGCCATTAATGATCCCTTAATCATGGATTACTGGAGTATACTCAGTAGCCTTATACTGCTCAGGTTCAATGTTCCTGTGGTCATTCTAGCTAGGCTGGGGGTTGGTTTGAACAAGGGCTACTAAGGCTGTCCATAGGTCTGATGCCAAGCTGCACATTTTCCTCATCCATGGCCCCAACAGCTGTGACTCTGCATTTCACAGGCTTCTCACATCATCCAACAGTGGCCATAGGAGATGACCTGAGAACCCTCATTTTCTCTGCCAGCACCAGTCTGTGACTAGATCCACACCACAGGCTTCCAGAGCTCCCTCAGAGCTCGTGCCCTCCAGCAGGTCCTGCAGGTGCCAATTCTTGCTTCTGGCTGCCAGTTGTGGCTTCATCTCTCAGTTCAGTGAGAAGGAATGAGGCTGCAGCAAGGCAGAGAAATCCCACACATTATCAAGTGAGTTATGACCTGGGACCTGACTTTGTGGCCACTGAAAGAGACCTAAAGCTGCATGTGGGTGCCACCATAGGCAGACTGCAGCAGTCAAATGAAGAATTTCCATGTGACCCTCATGACAAAGCTATACATCCATAAACAGAAGTGGCATCACATGTAAGTGAGAGGTTCATTTCCACTATTTCTCTAACCATTACATGCCTGGTTTACTTATCATTAAGCCATGGAACAGCAGTGACTTTCACAGTGTAGTTTTGCTTCTCCACAGTAGAAGCAAAGGTAGCATTTTTAAAAAAATGTTTTTGAGGTAAAAATTGCAACATCAGCCCGAGGGGAATATGCATAGTGATAGAACACATAGAGTTGAAAACAAAATTTAAAAATACATATAAATGCATTACGGCTGACTTCATTTATTAAAGTGCTTGAAATTTAAATTTGAATGCATAACCATCTGCCTCAAGGACCAGTTTGATATAAGCTCTTATTCTAATTTACATACATCTTACTTTGCAAAGTGCCACCTGAACCTCATGCTAAGTAATACACAGAGGAAGCAATTCATTTATCTTCCAAGCATTTGATTTTCATTTTGATAAAAGAGCTTAAGAAAGTACTTCAGTCAATCCTAATCAACATATCACATATTTCTAATTGCCTTGAATCAGTTTCTCTCTAGAAGAAAAGGTCAAATTATGTAGGAGAACTACACTCTCTAGTGGTGAAATCCTGGCCCTCGTGTCACTTTTTCTGTAGCTCCATCTCATCTCCTCTTTGTTCTCCTTGCTCTTTCAGAAGATTAACCAATAATTCACTTCATACATGTTGTTACCAAGAGTTATTTTTATTGGAAAGGGCACAGCTACCAGCTCTTTTTAATCTAAAAAGTAAAGGAGAAAAATTGAGATTTCAGCAAAGAAAAATTCAAGAGATATTTCTTTACCATATTCAATAGTTGAGACAGCTGAAGGAGATGAATAAACACTAACTTTGTGCATACACACATACAGTTTATGAACAAACTTTTTTTATTAAGAAATATTTAATGCAAAATATTTCCCTTCTAGAGAAACAACCACAGAGTTAACATGAATTGCCTCTGCTAAATGACCATCAAGGATGTTCTTTATACAGGCGAACTGCAGCCCTAGCACGTTCTTTGATCACAAGAAAAAGCTTCAAATTACTCGTGTAATTATCATTTAT